>JAWDJE010000009.1:6527500-7127500 GCA_035047345.1 Bradypodion ventrale
GAGCTTGACCAGGCTAAGATGACTGAAAATCAATTTGATTTGACAGCTGTGGGAAGGGGGGAAAGAGGGAACGGGGAAATGCTTGATGTGCGAGCTGTTACACAAAGAGAACTCTCAGAGTTGATGCAGAACAAAGTATATAAAGAGTAAGCTGGCTGCTATTTGCTGCACCAGCCGTGTTTGATGTGTGATGGCTCAAGACTTAGTTGGTATATCTTTCAGAATTCTCTGTACTTCTCAGTATGCATAGGGCAATTTTGCACCCATGGAAGAGGAAACATATTGTAACAATAAATATGAGAGTAAGCTAGCAAAGAGTGTCATGGCTCTTTCAGATACAGGAAAATTTAGCGAGAATAACCTTTTATCGGCTTTTAATTTTATCTTGTCCTGCCACACCAAACCACATGCTTAGTGGTTAAAATGCTGAGCTTGGAAACTGGAAGGTTGGGTTTTGATCCCCAAGGGCTGCACTTGGGGACATGAAAGGAGCCTCATTTGGGGGTCCCCTGAGCGGAGTTTCTCCAGCAAAAATCCTTTCAACCCAGAGTAATATCTGACACAGAATTATTACCAAACAGCATGCTAAAACAAACTTTAATTGATGGCATACATGCATTGCATTAATCACCAGATTCTGTACTGGAAAGCCGTGAGAAGTGATATCCTATCCTCTGTCAAAGGTCTTCTTCTTCTGCCATATCTGAATTCGAATATTGGCAATCCTCATGGCAATCAGCCATGAAGTCTGTCCCGAGAATATAATGCAGTGGCTTTTCATCTGCCTTCTGCATTGCAGCATGACCCCGGTACCACTGATCCAGTTCCACGAGTCACTTTCTGGTCCTGAGCCCTTTTGGCAAACAAAGTCCTCATCAACCCCAGGCCAGTATTGATGATGATGATGCTCTCCATCAAGATTATTCAAGTGGGATTTAATCCACATTGGGACCATTATCCTCCCAGTGGACTTCAGCACCCAAGACCATTAGTCCTCAGGTTAGTTAACCACCGCCTGACACTCAGTGTTGAGTCGCTGGCATTATGGCCTACTCTATTACCATATCAGAATAACCTGGCCTGTCAAAGGTAGGATATCAAATACAGGCTTGAATAGTAGCCAACCAGAATGGCTTTTTTTTCTCCTCCTGAACAACAGGCTCTTTTCGATATCTTGGGATTCCAAAAAAGGGGCTGCTTGCTTCTTGAATAAATGCCAAACCATCTACGCCATCCTGCTTAGGAAAAGAAGAACCAAGCATGAAACACTCAGATTAGTCAGAATTTTTCAATGAGTTGCTTTAGCTCCAGTACCATAATAATCCATTCAAAGGACTCTTCTTTATGTTATAAGGTAACAGACACCATGAAGTACATGAGCAGATTAGGAAAATTCCTTTTAAATGCAGCTACTGTTTTTTGACACAGAAACTGTAATAATGGTGCCCAGTCTAATGTTTCTTCATCATCCTTCCAGATTAATCCTGCACAGGAAAGCTCATGTTCTGTACAAGAACTGTAACACCCCTGTTTTAACCTGGCATTTCACCTTAGGGAGGAAAAACTCTACCATAATACATCTGTTAGATTTTGTAAGTTTTCTTGCATAATCCTTCATGTAAGGGAAAGGTGGGGAAAGCTTTATGCAGGCAAGTCTATCTGTAAGGAAGAAAAGGTTGTATTGGTTTCTATCCAAGAGCAAGAGTTTCAAGATTCACAGTCCTGCTGTGTACCTTGTTTTTAAATTGATTTAAATGGTTTCGAATTTGTTTAAACCACTTGAAAATGATTTAAATTATTCAGACTTTCTAGTGTTGTACTGCTTGGTATCCCAGCTTTGGCTCTTCAGATACAGCATGTTTCCTGTCAAAAGCAGTTAGACACACCAAGTTGACGAGAAGGCAGATATGAGCAAATATGCCTCACTGAACATGCAAAAGGAGCCCTCAAACATAATTTTTAAAATACCCCTCTGCCTCCCCACATGTGCAGTATCTCAGCGGTGGGCAGAAGAATAATTTATAAGTACCTGTAGATAAAACATAATAACATAAAGTTGGGGACAAAGACTGTATAGCTGCAGATCTTCTTCTTTTATGTCCTGATCAAACCCTGGACTGCCAAAATAAAGCCACTTTCTTCGCTTTGTCATTGCCCAAACCCAAATCCTCATTGGTGCATGTCTCTGGCAGCAATCGACAGACCAGAAAATGAGCCAGACTTTGTGTCTCTCCACATTCACACTGTGCGTTGTTGTCTGCTAGCAGCCCCACTTGAGCCAGTTGGTCTTGCATTTAGGGACTCCAACCCTCAGCTATTCAGAGTTCTCCAAGTGACGTAGGGGAGGTTGAAATCTTTAGCTATATCCTCCTTTCATGTTGTCCCTTGTCCAGCGAACTCCTTCCTCCATCTTCTAATTTGGTTTTGCTCTTGCGTACCCTCAAGAATGTTTGTTCTTGCCATAAAGCTCTTCCTGGATCTGAGCCAGCAGATTTGAGGCTCATATCCATTCAGAGGGTGTTGGGGGTCGTTCTCTTTCTTATTTCTCCCAGCGTTCATTGCTACTTCTCTCCTGATCTTAGGTGGAACTATACCAACAAAAGGGTATAGCTGCAGATGCTTCCCTGCCACGCACTGAACACCAAGGACGCTATTTAATTTCCCATAATAATAATTTCGTGTCAGAAATTATTCTGGGTTGAAAGGATTTCGCGGAAGAAACTCTGCTCAGAGAAAGCCCAAATGAGGCTCCTTTCATGTCCCCAAGAGCTGGAACAGAGATGGATGCTCAATCCATCATGCAGTACCCGGGTCTCGAACTGCTGACCTGCCAGCCTTCCAGCTAACAAGGTGAGCTTCTTAACCACTGAGCCACCACAGCTCCCCATGAAATATAAGAAATTTAAATGCTGCCCACATTTTAAACTTATCATTGGGGTACCAGCTTTGGATGCTCAAGGGTTTATTGCCTAGGGTTGTCTCAAAATTAGACAGATATCCATCCACCCTCCAAGTGGCCTTGGAAATGGGCTGTAAGGGTCTTCAAAGTGGGATTCCCTTCTTACTTTTCCTAAATCCAGCTGAATTACCAGAGGCCACGGATTGCTGCTTATAAGAAAAGAATGCTTTCAAAGGGCTAAAATATCTGGCTGGTGGCCATTATCCACAAAATTCAGTTGAGGTTGTTACTGGATTTCTTTGCCTCACAAAAGGGAAAGAAGAAAAAAGAAGAAACCCAAACAGCCAAGATATCAAATTTCAATGCAAATAGCTATAAAACAGTATCAGACTTTTGAAAAAGAGCCCTAGTACTTGGATCCTTTAGAGATTTTGAGAAGCGCTCTAATGATTAAAACAAAGGCTCTCTATGAGTTGTTTATTAAGGGTCAATGATGTATCTTCTTCTTCTTCTTCTTCTTCTTCTCTCTCTCTATTTTCTGGCTTTGCTCCCAGTTTAAATCAAACCTGCATCATCACATATGGATGTGTAAAACAAAGTCTACAGATTAAAAACATCTGTATACCGAGTAAGTTATCATGGTGAGATTAGCTCCTAACTCTCTCCTTTTTAAAAAAGAGAGGAAAAAATCAAGAGAAAAAGAGAAATTACAGACAAATACAGTAGGTACTGTTTCAACAAAGGCTAGTCCAAGTCAAGCTGCAGGTTTCGACTGCTTATAACCTTCAATTTAAAAAAACTGGAGATAAGTTAAAAACAATTGGGATCTGCTGCCAGCTCCTACATTAGCTGATACTAATTATGTTTTAACATGTTTACCTTTTTTTTAAAAAAAAAATCCCATATCTGTCTTGTTTGTGTTGTGATTTTTTAAAATATGTGCAGGAAATAATAAAAAGTATTGAGAACTTTAGAACATTTAAAGCTCTGACATCTATGCATATAGAGTTCAGGATCTTGGCATGTTTTTCAAATGTACATGTGGAATTAATTAGGCTCCGTCAATCCATGATGTTGACACCAATATTTCAGTTAGTTACAGTAGTGTGCAAAAGTCTTAGACTACCACCAGTGAGTTTGGGGGGGGGGGGACTTCAGTGAATGATTTGGCGGGTGGGGAGAAGCACAACTCAACTCCCAATCCATCTAACCACACCAAAACTGGAGAGGTTCTTCTGGTGTCTCTCCACTCAACCCTCTCTATGTTTAGTGAAATTTGAAGTCATAGTGTCTAAGTTATCCCCCCACCACCACCACCAAATCACACATTGAATTTTTCCCCAACCAGGTGGTGGCGGCCTAAGACTACTGCACAATACTTTATGTCCCTTGTAGTCACACATTTTTATTTACCATGATAAAGACTATGGTTGACCTTCTGATTTTTTGATCATCAAGCTCAGTATCTTAACCACTAAGTCACCGTGGTCATCTGGCTGTGGTGGCTCAGTGGTTAAAAAGTTTACCTTGTTAGTTGGAAGGTCAGCAAGTCAGCAGTTCGAAACGCGGATACTGCATGACGGATTAAGTGCCCGTCTCTGTCCCAGCTCTTGGGGACATGAAAGGAGCATCATTTGGGTGTTCCATGAGCAGAGTTTCTCCTGCAAAAATCCTTTCAAAGCCAGAATAATTTCTGACATGAAATTATTATTATTACCGTGGTCCTCTGAGAAGCCTAGCCCATGCCAATTTAAGGTCAGCAAAATAATGTCACACACACACACACACACACACACACATCATTAAACAGTTGAGAATATTGCCCACGTCCAATTCCAGAGATGATACCTCATAGCTTATGTATCACAGGCAAAGGAGGGAAAGTTTGATGGAAAGAAACTGCTGGATTCTGGAAAGCTTTGGAGATTTCTGTCCCTGGAAAGTTCGAGTTTGGTTTTTAAGGTCAAGAGGGAAACAAAATAGATAAACCACTTGAGATGCTTGCCAGACCATGATAGTCAAAATAAGTCCATTCCTTCAAGGAATATGGACCAGAAGTCTACAGCAGAATCCGCTTGGCCCAGAGACTCTGCGTTCTGTGAATTGCTCATGAAAATGAAAACTGAGAGGTTTTCCATAAATATCCTCCCCTTGGAATTTTGCCTTGGAAGGCATGGTTGTGATTAAAGGGGAAGGCATCCTATGTTTGGGCAATGGTGGAACAGTTATTCCCAAACAGTAAGCTGAGGTAGACAAAGAAGAAAAATTGTGCCCTTATGAGAAATCAGAGAGAGAGAGAGAAATCAGAGAGAGAGAAATCAGAGAGAGAGAGAGAGAGAGAGAGAGAAATAACAGAGAGGGAGAGGTACCACAAAGAAAACAGTGAGAAGTAAGAGGGAGTTTCAGTAATCCCAAATTTTCTGCACAAATTAAAATGAAAGTTAACAAGAAAAACTAAGAGGTTAGAATAATTCAGAACAATTAAAGACTGAGGATGCTCATAAGCCATGGATTGCTAATGAAGCCCTTTCCAGTCAGTAAGGAAATATGTGGAGGGTTTTTAAGAATTACATAGCACCCATACACTCTGAGGTAGTCACCCTTGCTCGAAAGCCAGTTGTATCCGACTCTAGGGTTCAATACTCACCTCTGTTTATAAATGTTTGCAGACATTTCCATGGACATGTGGACAGACACTGGAGTGCACAAAATGCTGGTTGCCTTCCCACCAAAGTGGCACCTATTTATCTACTTGCAATTTCTTGCTTTTGAATTGTTAGGTTGACAGGAGCTGGAATGGAGACGGGAGCTCACTCCGTCATGCAGCGCTTGAGTATCGAACTGCTGACCTGCTGAACTTCCAGTCATCAAGTTCAGCACCTCTTATGTATGCATGTACAATGTTACTTTAAAGATATGAATGTAACCAGTCCACAATCACAATGTATCTCAGCTGTTAAGGAACGCGAGCAAGCTGCCCATAGAGGGCAGCTGCGAGCGTTCAGTCTCACATGGTCCACATTGCCCAAATCACGAACAGCCGCGGAAAATTCCCCACATGATCAGGAGCTACAGAAAACAACTGCAGAAGAGAGGCGTGACCTGGGCGAGGCCACGCCGGTAGCAGCCAATAAGCTACCGTGCAACAAGATTCAAATGTATCGTGTTATAGTATATAATGAGATGTACCTCCGCCATTACCTCATGTTCATACTGACCATCAATGAATAAACCTGTGTTAGACCTTCCTGCGACTCCTTCTTTGTCTTCCATGCAAGACACTAAATTGGCGACGAGGATGGGATCGATGGCGAATCCCAAGGTCAAACTGTACCACTTCGATGTCAGCGAGCCCGAGCAATGGGAGCTCTACGAGTGCCAGTTTCGGCATGCAATGGAAGCCTCAGGCGTCGACGACGACGCGAAAATGCGCTCCCACTTCCTGGCTCAGGTGGGGCCGGCCACACTGCGGATCCTGATGACCCTGGTGGCCCCCCGGAAGGTGGACGAGGTGCCCATCGACCGTATCCTGGAGAGGCTGCGTGAGCACTTCCAGCTGCCCGTCTCGATCTTCCCAGCCCGGGTCGCGTTCCACAGGCAAGACCAGCGACCGGGCGAATCCATGTCCGCCTACGCGGCGGCCCTCAGGCTTGCAGCGGTGCATTGCCAGTGGGACGACCTGGACCAGGCCCTCCATGACTGCATGCTGTGTTGTTTGAGGGACGAGGAGCTTCAGAGGAGGCTCATGACCCGTGACCATCGCCTCACGTTCAACGAGGTACTGCGAGAGGCCCAAGCAGCCGAGGAGGCCAGGAGCGGCGTCCGGCTATTCAAGTCCCAAGGGGCCACATCCGAGAGGGCCAAGTCACCAGTGCAGGCGCCTGGCGGACACCAGCGAAGATGGCCTGGCGGGCCCCCAAGCCGCCCGCCGCCACACCAACATCGTCCGAGGAGTCGTCCATGACAGCGGACCCCTACTCCAGCGAGGACGACGACGTCCAGAGGATCAAGAAGTGAGGTGAGAAGCAGCAGACCCGAGAACGGCAGGGCCGCCGCTGCGACGGTTGTGGGGCGGCCCACGACCGCACAAGGTGCCCGTTCCGGAAGGCCGAGTGCCACAACTGCGGCCGAAAGGGACACATCGCCCGAGTATGCAGGTGCGGGCGAGCCGAGGACAAAGGCAGCTCCAGTCACCCCCAGGCGCAACAGCGGAAGGCGGCCGGCACCAGGAAGGTCTCTGCCGGCTACAACGAGGAAGGCGTGAACTGCGTGGGCCTGGAGCACCGGCGGTTTTTCGAAGAGGTACTGTTGCAAGGGGTCCCAGTGAGGATGGAGATAGACTCGGGGTCTTCTTATTCCATCCTGTCCCAAAAAGAGTTTATGCGCATTCCCCCAGAGAAGCGGCCCAAACTGCGGGCCATGAGATCCAATTTACGGGACGTGCAGGGAAATGGGATCCCAGTGTTGGGGGTGGGGAACTTCAAGGTGAAGTTCAAAAGCTACTCCGAGAAACTGCCCCTAGTGGTCCTTAAAGGGGGGAGGTGCTGCCTTTTGGGAACGCAGTGGTTTGCTCCCCTGGGAATCGAATTGTCCGGCATTAACGCCATCGAGACTGACCCAATGCGGGACGTGTGCAACGCACACCCGGACGTTTTCAAGAAGGGGCTCGGGAAATACAAGGGGCCCCCGGTTTCCTTTGAACTGGACCCAGAAATCCGGCCCATCCGCCTCAAGCCAAGGAGGGTGCCCTTCGCCCTCAAGGACAAGATCGAGGTGGAACTGGACAAATTGGTGGGGCAGGGGATTTTGGTTCCAGTTGATTCGGCGGAGTGGGAAACGCTGATTGTTACAGCCCTCAAGTCCAATGGGGAGGTCAGGATTTGTGCGGACTATAAATGTACGATAAATAAGGCCATTCGGCCAAATGCATACCCAGTGCCCATGGTCAGCCACTTGCTGGCCACGTTACATGGGGGGAGGTGTTTCGCCAAGCTAGATCTGGCCCAGGCGTACCAGCAGCTCTCTGTAACCCCAGCTGCTGCCGCCGCGCAAACAATCGTAACGCACAAGGGGGCGTTTAAGGTAACGCGCCTTCAATTCGGCATGAATTCGGCCCCCGGAATTTTCCAGTCCCTCGTGGAATGCCTTTTAAAGGGGCTTCCAGGCGTTCTCCCATACTTCGACGATGTGTTGATAACAGCGGGGAGCGAACTAGAGTTAGCAAAGAGGCTAGATGGGGTTCTCTCAGTGTTCGAGAGGGCAGGACTTCGATTGAGGAGGGACAAGTGCGTATTCTTCACGAGGGAGGTAGAATTCCTAGGGTTTAAGGTAACACCGGACAGAATCAAACCCTCCGAATCCAAGGTAGCGGCCGTGAGAGACGCCCCTCGCCCCACCGCGAAACCAGAGCTGCAGTCATTCCTAGGGCTCCTAAATTTCTATCACTCCTTCCTGCCTCGGAAGGCATCGGTCGCGGAGCCACTGCATGCGTTACTTAAGAAGGATGCAGTTTGGCGGTGGGGGGACAAGCAGGAGAGGGCATTCAAAGAGCTTAAGTCACTACTGTCTTCGGATGCGATCCTGACCCACTTCGATCCAAAAAAACCAGTGGTGCTAGTCTGTGATGCGTCCCCGGTGGGGGTGGGGGTGGTCCTGTGCCACGTGTTGGAGAGCTGGAGGGAAGCCCCGGTGGCGTACTACTCAAGGTCCCTCTCGAAGGCCGAGCGCAATTACGCGCAAACAGATAGGGAGGCCCTAGCAATAATCGCGGGAACAAAGAAGTTCCACGATTTCCTATACGGCCGCGACTTTACGGTAGTGACGGATCACAAGCCGCTTCTGGGGATCTTCACTACCGGCAAACCCACCCCACAAATTCTATCCCCCAGGATGTTGCGTTGGGCCATTTTCCTCAACGCCTACCAATATGAGCTAGTCTATCGCCCAGGGAAGGAGATCTCCCATGCAGACGCCCTGTCCCGATCCCCTCTTCCTAGTTTAGGAGATCCCACATGCGAGGTAGAGCAGGAACGCCAAGTCCTGCTGATTGAGTCTCTTGACTCACCCCCAATTGTGCCGGCCGACCTCGCCAAGGCCACGGCGGCCGACAAGATCCTGGCCCAAGTTAGTTCCTGGGTGAGAAAAGGGTGGCCCGTCTCTCCCCCGAGGAACATTTCAAGCCGTTTTTCAGGCACAGAGTAGAGCTTTCTCTGGAAAGGGGCTGCTTACTCTGGGGCCAGCGGGTGGTTATCCCAGAGAAGCTGAGAGCCAAGGTGCTGAGGCTACTGCACATAAGCCACCCCGGGATCGTACGCTCCAAGGCTCTGGCCAGGAGTTTCTTTTGGTGGCCCCAGATAGACGGGGACATAGAGCGTTTAGTGGGCACGTGCGAGAGCTGCCAGAGCTCTCGGCCCGAGGAGTCCCGGTTACCCCATAGGGAGTGGGATATGGCCCACGGGCCATGGTCCCGGATCCATGTCGACTTCGCTGGCCCTTTCCGCGGGTCCTTGTTTCTCCTAGTCGTCGACTCCTACTCCAAGTGGTTGGAGGTAATCCCCATGAACAGCACTTCCTCTGCCGCAACCATTAAACAGTTGTGCAAGCTGTTTGCCTGCTTCGGCCTGCCCGACGTCCTTGTAAGCGATAACGCTAGTACCTTCACGTCGGCAGAGTTCAAAACATTTATGGAGAGGAACGCCGTCAAGCACATAACCGCTGCCCCGTTCCACCCCGCCACAAACGGTCAGGTAGAGCGCCAAGTGCGCACTACGAAAGACGCACTGCGGCGCATGGGTCCCGGTGAGTTGAACCTGCATCTGTGCCAGTTCCTCATCTGCTACAGGACAACCCCCTTAGCGTCAGGTTTTTCCCCAGCCGAACTCCTCATGAGGAGGCGTCCGGTAACACTTTTTGACCGGATGGATCCGTCCAGGGTGGAGGATGAAGGGAGAAATATAAGCATAGGGGGGAGCTCCAAAAGTTTTTCGGTAGGGGACCCGGTTCACTGCAGGAACTACGCGGCCTCGGGGCCAGCGTGGGTGCCAGGGACAATTGTTGAGCAAACGGGGCCGGTATCCTACAGGGTCGAGACTAATTCAGGTCTACTCTGGAGGAGGCACGCCGACCAACTCCGAAGGCGAGTCACCGGCGAGGGGGAATCAGCGTTAGGGTCCTCCCCCACCCGCATTACCCAAGGGGGAGACACGGCGGAACCCGCGGATACAAATGCGTATCCTGGGTTCCCAACCACAGAGGAGGATACTTTGAAAGAGAGGGATCAGTTTGATGATGATTATGAGTTGCAGTACCAGGGGGATGTAGCGGAGTGGTCCCCCACCCATCCTAGCGAGAAGAGGGGTTTCAGTTTAGCCCCTGGTACTTCCAGTCCCCCTAGCCCTTTTGTGTTAGAGTACACTATTGCTCCTGCTCCCCGGAGACCAACACCCCCAAGGCAGGCAACAGGGGTGAGTCCGCCCACCGCAGTCTCTAGATCGTCCGGACAGGCAGCGGGGGGTGGCGAGGCCAAGAGGGCCTCTTCGTCGGTCCCGAGATTCGTACTGGGGGGTCCCCAAACTCCTCAAACGGTAGGCAGGGATTCACGTCCCAACTATTCATTCCATTCCCGTCCCCCAATGCAAGGTCACCACAGACGCCACACAGAGACACTAATGAGTCCCCCCTTTCCATTGCAGGGCAGGACTCCGCGGAACCAGGAGCCGCCGGCTCCCCTGTATTAAGTCAAGCGGCCGCACGCCCAAGGCGCACATGCGGCAAGCCACAATGGTTGAGGGACTTCGTCCCATCCTAGGGGGGAGGGATGTTATGTATGCATGTACAATGTTACTTTAAAGATATGAATGTAACCAGTCCACAATCACAATGTATCTCAGCTGTTAAGGAACGTGAGCAAGCCGCCCATAGAGGGCAGCTGCGAGCGTTCAGTCTCACATGGTCCACATTGCCCAAATCACGAACAGCCGCGGGAAATTCCCCACATGATCAGGAGCTACAGAAAACAACTGCAGAAGAGAGGCATGGCCTGGGAGAGGCCACGCCGGTAGCAGCCAATAAGCTACCGTGCAACAAGATTCAAATGTATCGTGTTATAGTATATAATGAGATGTACCTCTGCCATTACCTCATGTTCATACTGACCATCAATGAATAAACCTGTGTTAGTCCTTCCTGCGACTCCTTCTTTGTCTTCCGTGCAAGACACTAAAGCACCTTAACCATTTACCACAGTTCCTAGCATACACTCTGAAGGCGCATCCTATTCTCACCACATGAGCCAAACTCCAGTTCCTGGCAGCCTTACACTCTCCAGACAGATGAGTTTCTGTGTTCAATATAATAATTCAAACTAGTAGGCTTCCATCAGTACATGTGGGTTCAACACACCAAATAGGGCTAGATGTTTGAAGGGATATCTTTTCTGTGTATTGTTGCAGTTACCCACAGATGTCGTTTTGAGCATCAATATAGAGCAATAGCAATTACACTTATCTACCACCTCAGATGGAACTGTTGTGGCTTAGAGCTTAAGATGCGGAACTTGACAATTGAAGGTCAGAAGGTCAGCAGTTCGAGACCCAAGTGCTGCTCAACAGAGTGAGCTTCCATCTCTGTCCTAGCTCCTGCCAACCTAGCAGTTCGAAAGCAAGAAATTGGAAGTAGATAAATAGGTACCACTTTGGTGGGAAGGTAACAGTGTTCCATGCACTCCGGTGCATTCTTTGGGTGGTTCACAGAAACTGGGATCTTTTACATATAAAATCTGTGCAGTGCTAGGGGAAGAGTCAAAATCAGATCCACCAACATCAGTTCCTGCCAGTAAAGCATAGGTTAAAATATGAACCTGCAGACTGACAGATCTTTTTAAGTGTCTAGGTCAGGTTTTCTCAACCTTGGGTCCCCAGATGTTCTTGGACATCAATTCCCAGAAGTCCTGATCAGCAGGAGTGAGGATTTTAATCTGTTTTGTTATATTTAACTGTATTTTATCTGTTTTTGCCGTTTCGCACCACCCTGAGTCGGGTTTCCCCGAGTGGGCGGCATAAAAATCTGAGAATAAATAAATAAATAAAAGTCCAATAATACTTGGAGGCCCAAGGTTGAGAAACCCTGGTCTAGATGACTTGTACACATAGGGTCTGTTCAGAAGCATTACCAACACCAGTTGCTCTAAGTAGATCAATATACCTAACTGAGAACCATCAGTGCTCATATATGTATCCATGTATTTCAAATAAACCACATCATATGCACAGGGCTTCATGTTATCAATACATCCAGTGATGTTAATACACTGAGACATTGTATCCTAATTTCTATGTTTTTGCTCACGCCTGCCTTAAGTATTTCTGTGTTCTGCATCCCATCGGTCTCATACAAACTCCCTTCCAATGTGGAAATTTCCTACATTCACTATATGAATTTCTTTACAAAGAAGTTTTAAAATTCACCTTCAACTCAATGTAACTTTCGTCTGTTATTCCATTTATTAAACAAGGGTGGTGGTGGGGAGTGTATTATTGGACACTTTCATATTAACTTTCCACAGGGCTACCCAAAGGATGTTGCAGACATTTCGGCATGATTGATTAAATGCTAGGGAAACGTTCTATGATGTAAGAAGATGCAAATAGTAAAATTGAGTTGTTCTCAAAACATTTGTGTTTGAAAGGCCAGTGGACGCCTGAAGATATGTAGGATTTTGGAAAGTCTCTGCTGCAAAAGAAAAAGAGCAGCAAATACACAAAGACTCATTGATTTCAACAGGTTTGTGCTAACTATGACTTAGAGCATTGAACCATCTCTTGGAAATATATAAATACTAGATTAAATAGAAAATTGATCTGTTTTAATTTAGGGGAAATCACCGTGGCCTATCAAAGTGAGAACACTAAGGCTAGGACCCAACACAAATTTGTTTTATAAGGGTAATTTGTGAGATCTTGCACTAGGATTAGAGATTTTGTGACCTTTCTGATGCTGTCAGGTAGAAACCGTTCTCAATGAGCCATGAAGAAATGCATTCCAAAAATGTCTGTTGGGCTACAAGTTTCCAACTCCTGAAACAATTGGGTGGGTTACACATCTCAAAAGGTCTGTCAGTAGTCCATATGCCCAAACAGCAATTATTTTCCTTTCCCACAGTTTGTGTTATTTCCATCCAATATTATTTGTGTACATTTGATTAACTCATTTTGAAAAATCTCTCATTCTCTTCCCTTGTCAACAGTGACACAAAACACTTGCTTCTGTCATGGGACAAGGAGAATAAACTCTACCATTTTTCCTTGACTAGAAAACCGTATCTTGCTACCTTCTAGTCAAGGAAAAATGGTAGAGTTTCTCATCCTCACAAACAAGCCTGAAACAAGGAGGAATTTAAACCTACTCTCTGACCACACAATTCATTTTTTAAAAAAACAACACACATAGATTGTGGTTTCAGATTGTTGTGGTGGTGGTTGTAGGCTTGCAGGCTTTCAGATGGTTCAAAACAGCAAGTCCCATCAGACCAGTCTGTGTAGCCAGTAATAAGGGGATGATGGGATGTGGATTCCCTCAAAATGATTAGTGGTTGTCTAGCCCCCAAATCACTGGCCAGCTTTGTAGAAGGTAAGAAAGATATATATGCACAATTCATGTAAACAGGCAAACCTACAAATCAAATGATAAAACAGAGCTGAACAACGTTAACACAGAAGAATCCATAGCCATTAATTTCGATAGCTCGAGAGATAGACACTAATGCTTTATGAGGTTTCGTACTATCAATTTTTCTAAGGTAATATCCAGTTTTAGCTTTCTTTGTTTTAAAACAAAGATAAAACTATCACGGTGCAGTTAGAAGAAAGCTGCATAATGGTTAATCGTCCTCTTATTTATAGACAGGCCTATCTTGCTGTTTCCATCTGTTAGTATTTTGAAAAGTAAATCCCAGAATGGTCTCGTTTCCCCCCCTTTTAGTTTTGTCTCTCCCTTCCTCTCCCCATGGTTTTCCCTTAACATTTCTCTTTACTTTGGAAGGCCTTATTTTGTTTTCAATAGCTTTCTTGCTTGGATGTTTGCCAGCTTCTCTGAACTGTTTGCGATATGCCTCCATTTAAATATAGATTTATTTCTAGCCTTTTTTAATATGAAAATGTGGAGGTGATGGAAGAGATTGCAAAGTAGAGGAATGAAACCAAATGTAACTGTAAAATCATAAAAGCCTCTAAAACTACTGAAATCAACTGAATATGTTAAAATGATTAAAATCAGCAAATGAGCAGAGTCAAAAGCCGGACAGAAGGCAAGTTAAACCTTGTATGCCAGTCTAAAAAGATGTGGGGTTTTGAATATTTTCTTAAAACTCACTTAGAGTCCATAATTGTCAATAAAAGTGTGAGAAAAGCAGTAATGGGATATAATCTCAAAATAATAGAATGATGTAAGTCAGAATCCAAGGCAAACCTTTCAATATCACTGTGATCCAAATATATGCACCAACCACTGGTGCAGATGAAGCCATAGTTGACCAGTTCTATGAGGACCTACAACACCTCATATAACAGACACCAAGAAATGATGTCCACATTATCATAGGAAATTGGAATGCCAAAGTAGGAAATCCAAAATCAAATGGAATAACAGGCAAGTTTGGTCTTGGAACACAGAATGAAGCAGGACAAAGATTGATAGAGTTCTGCCAAGAGAATGCACTAGTCATAGCAAACACCCTCTTCCAGCAGCACAAGAGGCAAATCTACACATGCACATCACCAGATGGCCAGCATCGAAACCAGTTTGATTACATACTCTGCAGCCAAAGATGGAGAACCTCCATACAATCAGCAAAAACGAGAACTGGAGCAGACTGTGGCTCAGTTCACAACCTACTGATCACAAAATTTAGGCATAGACTAAAGAAAATTGGGGAAACAATTAGACCAGACAGATATGACCTAGACAACATCCCTAAGGAATACACGGTGGAGGAGAGGAACAGGTTAAATGGCTTGGACCTGATAGAGTGCCAGAAGAATTATGGACAGAGATGTGGGACATCTTGCAGGAGGTATCGAGGAAAACCATACCAAAAGAAAAGAAGCATAAGAAAGCAAAGTGGTTGTCTGATGAGGCTCTTAAAATAGCAGAGGAAAGAAGGAAAGCAAAAGGCAAAGGAGAAAAGAAAAAAAATACAATCACTTGAATACATAATTTCAAAGAAAAGCAAGGAGAGATAAGGAAAACTACCTAAAAGAACAGTTCAAAGAAATGGAGGCAGAACTAGAGATCTTTTAAAAAAAAACAACGGAGAAATCAAGGGAACATTTAAAGCAAAAATGACCATGATAAGGGACAAAGATGGAAAGGAGTTAGCTGGTGCAGAAGAGATTAAGAAAAGATGGCAAGAGTACACAGAGGAACTCTACAAAAAGGACCTCAACACTCCTGATAATAACAATGATGAGGAAATTGAACTTGAGCCAGACATACTGGAGAGTGTATTCAGAAAGACCCTAAAAAGCACTGCAAACAACAAAACCAGTGGAGATGATGGTATCCCAGTTGAATTTTTCAAAGCCCTAAAAGATGTTGTTGTTGTTCAGTCGCGCAGTCGATTCCGACCCTTTGCGACCCCATGGACCATTGTCCTCCAGGCGCCTCTGTCCTCCACCATCCCCCTCAGCCTGCCGAGTTCTGTGCCCATTGTGTCTACAATACCATCTAGCCATCTCATCTTTGGTCTCCCCCTTCTTCTTTTGCCCTCTACCTTTCCCAACATCAAGGCATTCTCAAATGAATCCTCCCTACTCATTTGATGTCAAAAGTACTTTAGCTTCGTCTTTACTATTTGGCCTTCCAATGAGCAGTCAGGGTTGATTTCTTCTAGGATTGACCTATTTGTTCTCCTCGCTGTCCAGGAATTTGATGGAATCAAATTATTGCATTCTATATGCCAGCAGATTTGGAAAACAAAACAGTGGCCACAGGATTGGAAAAGATCAGTATACGTTCCAATCCCAAAAAAGGGCAATGCCAAAGAATGTTCAAATTATCGAACAATTGCGCTCATCCCACATGCTAGCAAGGTTATGCTCAAGATAATACAGGATAGCCTTAAGCTGCATGTGGAGAGAAAACTACCAGAGGTGCAGGCAAGGTTCAGAAGAGGCAAGGGGATTAGAGACCACATTGCCAACATACTTGGATCATGGAGAAAACAAAGGAATATCAGAAACAAGTCTACTTTTGTTTTATTGACTACACCAAGGCTTTTGACTGTGTGGACCACAACAAAATGTGGCAAGTAATTAAAGAGATGGGAATACCAGAACACCTCATATGCCTCATGAGAAATCTGTACATGAATCAAGAAGCAACAGTTAGGACCAAATAAGGAATGACAGAGTGGTTTGGAATAGGAAAAGGAGTGAGACAAGGCTGCATTTTATCAACCTGCTTATTCAACTTATACACAGAGCACATAATGTGCAATGTAGGGATGGAGGAATAACAATTTGGGATCAAATTTGCTGGGAGAAACATCAACAATTTGACATGTGCAGACGATACCACCCTAATGGCAGAAAGTGAGGAAGACCTAAAGAACCTCTTGATTGGGTTGGAGGAGGAAAGTGCAAAAGCTGGTTTGAGACTCAATATCAAGAAAACCAAGATAATGGCAACAGGTCCGATCAGTCCCTAGAAAATAGATGGGGAAGAAGTAGAAGCAGTGACAGATTTTACTTCCTTAGGATCTAAGAGCACTGCAAGATCACTGCTGATGGCGACTGCAGCCATGAAATAAAAAGACAACTGATTCTTGGGAGACAAGCTTTGAGAAACCTGGGGAACATAGTGAAAAGTACAGACATCACCTTTCAAACAAAAATTCGTATAGTCAAAGCAATGGTATTTCCAGTGGTAATGTATGGGTGTGAGAGCTGGGCCATTAGGAAAGCAGAGCGCAGAAGAATAGATGCCTTTGAAATGTGGAGGAGGGTTTTGAGAGTCCCCTGGACAGCAAAGAGAACAAATAGGTCCATCTTAGAAGAAAGCAACCCTGACTTTTTCATTGGAAGGTCAAATAGTAAAGATGATGCTGAAGTACTTTGGACATCAAATGAGAAGGGAGGATTCACTTGAGAAGGCCTTGATGCTGGGAAAGGTGGAGGGCAAGAGAAGAAGGGGGCAGCCAAAGATGAGATGGCTAGATGGCATTGTAGACACAATGGGCACAGAGCTGGGTGGGCTGAAGAAGATGGTGGAGGACAGGGGTGCCTGGAGGACAATGGTCCATAGGGTTGCAAAGGGTCAGAATCGACTGTGCGACTGAACAGCAACAAGTGTCAAAAATGATCCAAGCTCTAAAGGGAATGCATTTCAAAGTCTGGGAACCATAGGCTAGTAAAACCTTCTCCCTGGTCCTAGTTAGGAGGGTCTGTGAAACTGCTGACATTCACTCCTGGCCTCTCCTGAAGATCTGTACATCCATCATGAGACATATGGCCCCTTACATAGCTGGGCAACAAGCCATTTCAGGCTTTAAAGGTGAAAACCAACACTTGAGTTGGGCCCAGTCAACAATTGACAAATGCTACAGTCTTTCAGGACTCAGGTCATATGACTGTGATACCATATACTAGTTAGCAACATTGCCCCTATTGAAGATTATAGATCCGTATTTCCCAACCTTTGGTTTTTGGATTTTAGTTCCCAGAAGCCTAAGTCAGTTCTCCAAAGCACTGGTCAGCCAATGTACTGACAGGCTTCTGGGAATTCAAGCCTACCCACCCACCCACCTGTAGGGCATGTGCCCTGCACTGGGAACCACTGTACTAGACCCTCTTCCAAGGTGGCTCCACATAGAGTGCTTTGCAGTAGAGGTTGCTTGCCTTCAGCTAAATCAGGGATTCTCAATCTGTGGCCCGTGGGCTGGATTTGGCCCATGGCACCATTTCATGTGCCCCCCACTGCTTTCAACATACCAGTAAGTGCCATGTGGTGGAGGAACTGCAAAATGGCCATCTGGACCTCAAAGCTGTCTGAGGGCTTAAAAAGGTTGAGAACTCCTGAGCTAAATAAACTACTAGTGTTACATCATATGCTTAGTAATAGTTGTAACATTATTAATATGAAATACTACTTTTAATACTCCTTAACTCTGAGCAGAAATGCTCCTTTTAAAAATATATATTTAAGTACCCTCATTTTAACTTCTGTTCTTTTTACTCAGGTCTCCAACTGCTGACCCACCAACCTTCCAGTCATCATGCTCAGTGCCTTAACCACTAAGTCATCATGGTCCCTCACAACAGCTTTAATATGCTCTAAAAATCTACCATAAACACCTTATTTTATCTTTCCCACTAAATGGCGTCTACCATTGACATCAGTGGGCCTTAATTCTGAGTCAGTGGACAAAGCCAAACATGGTGTGGATGGGACTGGAAGCAAGCAGAGGCCATTTGACAGTTGCTTCAAACCACCTAAAGGTAAAGGTAAAGGTTTCCCTTGCTCGAAAACCAGTCATATCCGACTCTAGGGTGCAGTGCTCATCTCTCTTTCTAAGCCGAAGAGCCAGCGCTGTCTGCTTCACCAGACATTTCCGTGGTCATGTGGCAGGCATGACTAGACACCAGAGCGCACGGAATGCTGTTACCTTCCCACCAAAGTGGTCCCTATTTATCTACTTGCAATTTCTTGCTTTCGAACTGCTAGGTTGGTGGGAGCTGGGACGAAGACGGGAGTTCATTTCCGTCCTGCAGTACTCGGGAATCGAACTGCTGATCTTCCGCTTCCCAGTCTTCTTTATATCAATTGGAAAGACAGTAAATGTTTCTGCAACTTATGTCAGCTTCATCCTGGAAAGTCCTCTTTTGCACCTTATTGGGTCTAAATACTGAGCTCATAATGGAGTTTGGGAGTGGTTTGGGGATGGTGGGAAGGCAAACTTGTGTTGGATTGTGTGCTAGGGATGCATGATGTTTATTTAAGAATTCAGTTTGTAAGAATGCTTTCCAGACATGTGGCTCACCGCAATAGGCAGTCGTTGATATTACCACCCCAAGAGTGTTGGAATATGTTTAGAAATTGTGACACTTTTTAAGGCCAGATGTTTTTCATAAGCTACACCAAAGGCCCGGGGAAGGGGTAGTGCATAAAAATATAACTGATTGTTTGGCCTAAACATCAGACTGTTAAAAGAAGCTGCTATTAGAAAATTTATAAGAAAGTAGCGGGGGGTGGGGGGGGTGTTTGGTCTAAATGTAAGGAGGAATTTCCCAACAGTTATTGCTGTTCAGTCGCACAGTCAATTCTGACCCTTTGCAACCCTATGGACCATGGTCCTCCAGGCACATCTATCCTCCACCATCCTCCTCAACCTGCCCAGCTCTGTGCCCATTGTGTCTATGTCGCGTCTGGCCCTTATAAGCAATAGTTGAGGCAACGATGAACAGAACAGCAACAGGCGTTTATTAAACAGTCTTTCAGATAAAGCTTACAAGGCGCTCCGGACACAAAGATGGCTATACAAATCCCATGAAATCAGTCCTTCCAGAATCTGCCGTAGAAGATTGGCAATGACTAAGCTATACTAGTAGTGATAGCATGTGGAGGAGACTCAGGCTTAGCACATACTGGCTACCTGTGGAGAATGGGTAGTATAGATCTGGCCCAGCCCCACCCTTGTTTACCCATGGGGCTTATATAGTGTCTCTCCGGTGGTGGCTCCTTGATACAAAGTAGCCACCCACCGGACAAGCATAACCAACCAATCATAACACGATATAGATGTATTAACCAATGGGGAACAGGATCCAAATCTATAACCAATCATAGGACTCTGATTAGCATAATGAGCATGCTTAGAGAGGGAGATTTCATGCCACTTTTAGCTCCTAATTTGGATGGCGGGAAACCACCATTTTCTCCTTGCAAGGTGCTGTCAGCGCAACTTGCAAATGTGCTTTAATACAGAACAGTCTACAATACCATTTAGCTTCCCCCTTCTTCTTTTGCCATCCACCTTTCCCAGCATCAAGGCTTTCTCAAGTGAATCCTCTCTTCTCATTTGATGTCCAAGGTACTTTAGCTTCATCTTTACTATTTGAACTTCTAAGGAGCAGTCAGGGTTGATTTCTTCTAAGAACAACCTATTTGTTCTCCTCGCTGTCCAGGGGACTCTCAAAACTCTCCTCCAACACCATATTTCAAAGGCATCTATTCTTTTTCAGAAGAATACCATTGCTTTGACTATGCAGACTCAGTACAAGCTATTTAATGACAAAACAGAGCTATCATACAAGGTGCGGGATTTTCTTCACCGGAGGTTTTCCACAGAACTTGGGTTATCTTTACCTATAAGAAGGGGGTTGGGCCGTGCGTGTCCAGCATGCATTGCCACACCCGGCCCAACCATCCTGTACCAAGCCAGCCACACTTACCTTTCGATCCTGCGAGCATCACCACAAGGGTCCAACAGCCGAGAGTGGGGCAACGGGCCCACAAACCAGAAGAAAAAAACCTACGCCTCCCAGCATCCTCCATGCTGCATAACCCCTCAGCCAATCAGGCTGAAGGACGCTAGCACGGAGGAGGCAGGGCAAGCGGTGCACACTTTTTTAAAAAACAGCTATGTGTCCGGAAGACAAAGGCCAAGAATGGTGGTCCATTTTCAGCCTTCGACTTCCAGAGGTAAGCCATCACCATCCATGGAGGGCAGGGGCCAAAAGCTTCGACCCACGCCCACCGAGGAAAACGAACCGCTTCCCTCCGGGAGACAAAGGACAAGAACAGAGCACCATTCTCAGTCTTCGTCTCCTGGAGGGAATCCATTCCCACGGTGCCAGCCTTGGTGTGGCTTTGGGGGGAGGAGGGGGAGCCCCTCCTCTCCTCGTGCGGCTTCAGTGGGGTACCGGGGAGAGCCCATCATCTCCCCACTGCCCGAAGGCTGGTGCTGGCCTTGCCGTAGCTTTGGGGGGGAGGGGGAGGCCCTCCTCTCCCCGCATGGCTTTCTCTCCCTGTGTGTGTGTGTGTGTCTGTCTGTCTGTCTGTCTCTCTGTCTGTATGTCTCTGTGTGTGTCTGTGTGTCTGTGAGTGAGTGAGAGAGAGAGAGAGAGAGAGAGAGAGAGCATGTCACCCAAAAACAACTACCACCACCAACACAAAATTTACCTGCCAGGCAAGGCCGGGCAAAAAATGCTAGTCATATATAAGAGATGAATTATAAATGTATTGGACTTAGTGTGTGTGTGTGTGTGTGACAGAGAGAGAGAGAGAGAGAGAGAGAGAGAGAGAGAGAGTGTGTGTGTGTGTGTGTGTGTGTGTGTGTGTGTGTGTGTGTGTGTGTGTGTGTGTGAGTGCATGCCACCCAAAAACAACAACCACCACCAACACAAAATTTACCTGCCAGACAAGGACGGGCAAAAAAATGCTAGTCATATATAAGAGGTGAGTTATAAATGGATTGGACTTAATGAATGTGGGATAGCTTCAACTGTGCAGTTTTATGGCAATAAGAGCCTGGATAGCTCTGTGAGTTAGGTATCTGGGAGTTCAAATTCCCACTGTGCTTCCAGGGATAAGAGCCAGCCTGTGTAGCCCTGAGCAAACTGCGCAGTCCAAAGAGCTCCCCCTAGAGCTCTTTGGACTGCTCCTAGGAAGGGAAGAGTTAACCATTTATTTTATTATCTACTAGAAAACCCTGGAAAGGGTCACCGCAAGTCAAAATTGACTTGACAGCATGACATTATTATATTTTTTTTAATTGTGAGTCTAAGAAAGAAAAATACAGAATTCTCTGGAGTTATGCTTCATTTATGAGAATTGCTGTAGCAAGAGATGGAAAGCCTCTGGAAGTCCTCTGTCTAAAAAAAAATCTAGAACCTCCTCCTCCTTATCTGGGAGTATCTCAAAATATTTCACTGCCTGCGGTGAAGCAACAAATATCTACCTCAGTCTCACTCAATCTCATCCAAGCTAAGGAAGGTGCACAGTACCTCAAATCAGACATGTTATTTTGAGGATTTATTTTATATGTTTAGGTTTTTATTGATGAGGAGGCAAAGGAGAGAATCCCATAAATGTCTTTTCTCATCCCTGTTGGTAAAAATATAATAATGATATGTTAAGTAATTGAAAATGTATTCTTATATGACACCCTAAATCTGCAGTAGTCCTCTCTCTCTAATGGTAGGGCTGGCCTTACTGAGGATGTTGGGTTCTGGGGCAGTTCACCATATCAGGTGAAGTTTTCTTTAAAGTCAGGAGTTCCTGGTTTTGAATGGAAGACCTCCATCCCAGTGGTTCTAAGCTGCTTTGTGCTTCTTTCAGCTAGGAAGGAAAGGATAGAGGTGCCACACACATTCAAGCATCTGCACCCTTCACATAGTAAATATTTATACTCTCTGAATTTTATCAAAGCCATGGTCATCTTGCCTCAGAGATGGTTCTCCTTCCTGCAATTATGAATAATGATGAATAATGATAATAATTTAGTGTCAGAGATTAGTCTGGGTTGAAAGGATTTTTGCTGGAGAAACTCCAATCAGGGGATGCCCGATTGAGGCTCCTTTCATGTTCCCAAGTGCAGCCCTCAAGTATCAAAACAATCAGATAGACATACTTCATGCTAAATTGTACATTTTAGCTATTCCATTAGTATAAGAGGGAATACCTTAAGTGCTTAGAATGGCTGATGTTTATAGCAGGTTTTTACACTTCCCATACAGTGGAACCTCAGTTAATGTAATTAATGTGTTCTCCAGGATGTTTCTTACAGCAAAAATTATTTTAACCTAATTTCCAATAGGAATGCACTGAAAACCAAAATAATTTAACTAAAATGCCGTTTCCCATAGGAATGCATTGAAAACCAATTACAGTGATACCTCATACAACGTCCAATCTTGGTTCCACAAGTTTGGACTTTATACAGATTTGGACTTTGTATGAGGCATGCAAAATCCTAGCTGCGATGCCTCATACAACGTCCAAATCCTTGCCGCGATGCCTCGTACAACGTCGTTTCCATAGTTATACATTGTACTGTAACAGCACAGACTTCAGGGTAAAGTCAAGGAAATAGACAAGAAACTGACAGAACTTTAAGAAATCATTGTCTAAAGCAGTGGTTCCCAAAGTGGGCCCTACACCCCACAGGGGACTTCAATTACCAGAAGCCTAAGTCAGTATATTGGCTGATCAGTGCTTTGAGGAATTGACTTAGGCTTCTGGGAAATGGAGTCCAAGAACCAAAGTTTGGGAAGCACTGGTCTAAAGGCTAAAAACATTGCAAAAACATGCCAAACAACCCTGATTGTCCAAGAACCTGAAGAATGCTGCAAAAATCCCAGGAATGCTTCTAAAAATTCTAACGAAAAAATTCAAAAAAAAATCCAAAGCCGCACTCAAAACCACTCCTAAACACTCTTCGCCTCATGCAAAACCCACAAGAGCAATGCACACATGTGTCCTGCCTTTTATACTGCCCAGGCACAATGCAACCTTGGAAAAACCCCAATGCCTCATACAAAGTCACACGACTTTGTATGAGGCAACTTTTTTCAAGGAATTAGGCAATGTTGTATGAATCCGATGTTGTATGAAGCGGACTTTGTATGAGGTATTACTGTAATCTGTTCGGGGGGGGGGGCGGAATTCCATAAGCCAAGCCACTATTTTCTATGGATTTCCTTTTGTTATGCAATTTTTACGTTAACTGAGACGTTTGTTAACCAAGGTTCCACTGTACATTGCAAATTTGCTTGCTTTATTTTCTGACTGATCATAAGAAGATAACTGCAGGTTTTGGTTTTGCAGCTATGTATGCTCAGTTATGAAGATGTATCGCAATAATGTTTTTGCAAGGCTAAAAGATTTCAGTTTCTCGTGATGTAGTGATGTCTATAATATGCAAATTAATCTTTAAAAGAAAAAAAATTGAAGCTTAAAAATATTCTGTCTCTCTCCCTAAAATAAAGTGAGTTAGGAGGGGAATATAGTTTTTAAAAATCTGTTGCTGCCTCAACCTGTAGTTTCCCAGTCAGCCAAAGACTTCACCTAGTTAGCATTTCAAACAACAATTTATTAAGGAAGTTCATGACCATATTTATTTTACTGCTAAAGAGTTTGTTAGCACATTCAAGAAAGTGTGAGCTATTCCTTGTTCAAGTTTATTGCCTGCTGGACTGAGTTATTGCTTACCTGAATGAGTCTGCTGAGCAATAGTTCAAATTAAAACTTGCCATTTATCATGTTTGCACCAATCCAAAATGACCACAGACTCCCTGGCATAATTACTTGCAAACCACTGGAGGCAAAGGAATTGCAGCCTGCTTTGTTTGATCAGGAAACCGAAAGATGCAGAAATCTACTTGTTAAAAGAAACCTTTGCTGGGAAAGATTTATTAAAATACAATGCTGTTTGCTCTAACATGAGCTGGAGAAGTTTGCAATGTTAGTCTTTGTTGGACAGCATGGGTCCTTCAAGTAGGCTCAGCTTTAACTAAAGGTGTATCATGAGATGGCATAGTCCAGTGGTTATATGGCTGGCCTGGAACTTGAAAGGTCTAGGGCAGTGATGGCCAACCTTGGCACTCCAGGTGTTCTTGCACTTCAGTTCCCAGAAGCCCAAGTCACCACACTTGCTTATCAGAGCTTCTGGGAATTGAAGTCCAAGAATACTTGGAGTGCTAAGGTTGGCCATCACTGATCTAGATCAGGGCCTCCATTAGTCATGAAATTCAAGAAATGACCATGTAGCAGACGTGCTCCTCTTATTTGATCTATCCCACAGGGTTCTTGTGATCAGGAAGTGGGGAGAAAGACAGCCAGATACACTTCCTTAAGTTCTGTGGAATGAAGGCACATTAGAAATATAATTCTTCTTCTTCTGCCATATCCGAATCTGAATATTGGCAATCCTCATGGTGATCAGCCATGAAGACTGTCCAGGGAACAACACAATCCAGTGGTCTTCCATTTGCCTTCCACATCGCAGTGTGACATCCGTACCACGGATTCAGTTCTGTGTGTCACTTTCCCTTTTGGCACGCAAAGTCCTCCTCAGCCCCAGGCTAGGATTGATGAAACTGCTGACCTCCATCAAGATGGATTCAAGTAGGATTTAATCCATTTGGGGGCCATCACCCTTCCCTGTGGACTTCACCACCCAAGGTGCTAGTCCTCAGGGTTGTCAGATTTGATAACCACTGCCTGGCAATTTGCATTGAGTCAGTGGCATAGCAGGATAATTACCAAAGCAGGATAATTCCCTCACCAGACAGGAAATTTGCTACATACTGAAAAATGTCTGATTCTCATAGCACAAACCTTCTCACCTGTAGCAGCTGCACATTAGCTTGCTTTGTTGTGTGAATTACCATTAGAACGTAATCAGAGGCTTTGTTTGCCAATCTGATTGTTCTGGGCAGAATTGTGACTGGCTTTGCATGATCTTGAGTCCCTACCATCTGGATTTGACCTCTTTGCTCTGTATAAGCCCAGAGTCTCCAATCCGGATGTGGTGGTCTCCATCTATTTGGAGAAATTAGTAAAGGTTGCCATGGCTCGAAAGCCAGTCGTATCCGACTCTAGGGTTCAGTGCTCATATCTGTTAATAGTCAAAGAGCCAATGCTATCTGCATCTGCAGACACTTCCATGGACATGTGGAGTGCACGGAATGCTGTTTACCTTCCCACCGAAGTGGTCCCTATTTATCTATTTGCAATTTCTTGCTTTCGAACTGCTCGGTTGGCAGGAGCTGGGACAGAGACGGAAGCTAACTCTGTCGTGCAGTACTCAGGAATCGAACTCCGACCTTCCAGTCGTCAAGTTCAGCATCTTAACCACTGGAGCCACCACAGTCCCAGTGGTAATTTTATACTATTTCTCAAGCATCAACGTCTCATGCTAGATGCTGAAATGATGTTTCTGCATCTGTGTTGTTCCAATTTAATATTTTCTTTGAATGATGCTTGCATTTTGACTATACTTTTTATTCATATTTTTCACAGAGAGCAGCTAAATTTGCTGCTTTCTGCAGGGTCACAGAGAGTTCACTAAATACTGATAGACTATGTTCTATACTAATGGTGTTCAGCTAACTGCCTCCCGGTTCTGCCAGACCCCCTTTATTTAAAGCAATAGCTCAGTATTTCATGAGAAAATATTTTTGTAAAGCTTTCCTTGCCGATAATTTGTCTGGAAACAGAGACAGGTTTAATTATTTATATTGACTTGGAAAAAATGGGCACTGGATGCATTCAATAAGATCTGTGCTATGTTTATATAAAAATATATGGAAAGAGATAAATATCCAGACTTGGAAGGAGCTGATTTCCTATTGTGGTGCTGAATATCAACAAGTAGCTTTGTTACCTAATTATTTAATTTTTTAGTTCAGTTCACAGACCAGACAGATAGAGCTCCTACCTCAGTGGTGGCGAACCTATGGCACGCGTGTCAGAGGGGGTACTCAGAGCCCTCTCCGTGGCCATGTGCAACATTGCCCCAACAGAGGGTTTGCCCTGCCCCTCTGCCCAGCAGCCCAATGGGAGCGCTTCCTCGCCCCCCCAGCACAGAGTTCACCCTGGCCCTCTGTGGTGCAGATGGCAACCTGTTGAGTTTGGGCACTCAGTCTCTAAAAGGTTCACCATCACTGTCCTAGCTCAAAAACTGCTCAGTTTCACTTAAAACAATGTCTGTTGATTAACTTTTAACAAGCACCACTGAATAAAAGGGGAGACTTGTATTTGTGATAACTAGCGTCTGTTCTCCACCATGGATTCGTTCTCTGTTCCTGGACAAGTTCTTGTACTTCAGTCTCAGTCCCAACCATCTGATGTAATGTCATCACTTTTACTGCTTATTTTCTTTTATTGCTATTATGTTATCTTATGTCAAGAGTTCTCAACCTTTTTAAGCTAGGGGCCAGGTCATGCTCCCTCAGACAGCTTTGGGGGCCAGATGGCCATTTTGCCCTTCCTCCACCCCATGGCACTTCCTGGTGTGATGGAGGCAGTGGAGGACACATGAAATGGCACCATGGGCAACATCGAGCCCAAGGGCCACAGGTTAAGAATCCCTGACTTATGTTATGGTTTAACAGAGACTATCATACTTTGGGCACAATATAGAAGTCAAGAAACATTATAAGACAAAGCAATTCTTAGATAAAGGTGGCAGGAAAAGAGGAAACTCAAATGCAAGATGGATTGAGTCAATAAGAAAAGTCATGGCTTTGAATTCCCAAGATGGGAGAAGGGCTGTTAATGATAATATCTTTTGGAGGTCATGAATTCAAATGATTGCCATAATTTAGAAGCAACTTGACAACAAAATTACATATACAGTGATACCTTGCTTTACGAAATTAATGCGTTCCTCGGGATATTTTTGTATTATAAAAAATCGTAAAGCAAATTTCCCATAGGAATGCAGTCTCCCATAGGAATGTATTGAGAACCAAAATTAGTAAAGTGAAATATGGTTTCCCATAGGAATGCATTGAAAATCAATGAATCCGTTCCAGGGAAAAATAGTAAAGTGATTCATTATTTTCAATGGATTTTCGTTCGTAAAGTGAAAATTACGTTAACCAAAGAGTTTGTAAAGCAATGTACCAATGTAGCACAATATAGCTACTACATGCACTCAGCACCAATGAATTTTAGGAGCAGAAACAAACATTTTTGAGGGTACAACCAAATTAGAAGATCGTGTACTAGAGGGGCCAGTCTGAGGAGAGAGAAGCTGACAACTTCCTGAAAGGAGGAGATGGAGGGAATAATCTGATTTAGCAACCCAGGAAAGGTCCTGGCTACATAAGAAGTGCCAGCCACCACTGGGTGTTTATTTATTTATTTGTTCAATTCCTACCCAGCCCAATCAGCCAAGGCCTACTCAGGATAAAACTGCAGATAAAACAATTAAAACTACCGCCACCGCCACCCCCACCCCCAAAAAAGGGTGTTGGAACCGAAGGCGGGAGTCAATCTGATCTAGATCAGCCAACCCAAGGTGGTCACCCTCCCACCAGCACCCATACATGGCCCGCCAAACAGGTTTTAAGTTATTTTCTGAAGGGCAGGAATTCCATCTGAACCTGCAACTCTGTTGGCAGGAGGTTCCAAAGGGCCGGTGCGGACATGGAGAAGGCCCTAATCCTTGTGCTAGAGAGACGAGCCCCTCTTGCTGATGGTACATTCAGAGAGCCCCTCTGGTCCGCTCTGGTCGGGAGGACAGACATTCTTGGGACGATGCGGACTCTTAGGTATCCTGGCCCACTACCATGTAGGGCTTTAAAGGTCAAAACTAGCACCTTGAATTGCACCCAGAGGCAAACTGGTAACCAATGCAGCTCCCGAAGCAGTGGCGAAGCAGGGCATGACGCCCCCACCCCATCACCACCTGAGCCACCACATTTTGGTCCTCCTGGACTCACGACTGTTGCTTGAAGAGCAGGTGGTGGCCGTGGCCAAGAGGGCTTTTGCAGCCTCTGAATGGTCGTCAAGGGCAGCCCCATGTAGAGCACATTACAGTAATCTAGTCTGGAGGTGACCAGAGCATGAGTGACCATGAGCAAGGAGTCGCGGTCCAGGAGCAACTGGTGGGCAACCCAAAGTTGTGCAAAAGCCCTCTTGGCCACGGCCACCACCTGCTCTTCAAGCAGCAGTCGCGAGTCCAGGAGGACCCCCAAGTTGCACACCGGGTCTGTCTGGGGCAAAACAGCCCCATCCAGAACCAAAGATGTTAGCGCCCAGGATAGCCACTCAGTCTTGCCGGGATTCAGCTGAAGCCCGTTGTCCTCCATCCAGACCCCAACAGTCTCCAGACACCTGGATAGGACTTCAACAGCATCGCTGGGATCACCTCAGGCCGAGATGTACAACTGAGTGTCATCCACGTACTGGTGGTACCACACCCCATGGGAATGGATGATCTCACCCAGCAGCTTCATGTAGATGTTACATAGGAGGGGAGAAAGCACCAAGCCCTGAGGCTGGACTTCTCACTCTCCAAACACACCAACTGAGTCCGGCCCTCCAGAAAAGAGGAAAACCGGTACAACACAGTGCTACAGCAGTGGCCGTGCATGTCTTGCAAGTCAGTGAGCTGACGTCAGAAATAGGTATATGAGCCGAGATGGACCAAGGGCTTGTCTGTAGTGAAAAATCATCTTATTGGATAGTACAGCTAGGCCATAATGAGTCTGTTTTGAGCTAAAGATGAGTTGGCGCAGCTGTGTTAATAAACCGGACAAGTTTTGCTACATTTGTGGCAAATATACCCCGTGTGATCAACGCAAGAACATAACCAAGAAGGTGAGATTTGATAACATAAGATCCTGAAGTCTTAGGCAGAATCGGACTTCAGATTTGGATTCAGTGCACTTGATTTAGTATATGGCACATGGATTAGACCAAGTAGCAGACAATGTTTATTTTTTTGTGATGCAGTGAATGTTTGAATGTTACACTGCAGAGCTTCATATGTACACTGGAGTGAATGAGCTGTTGAGCTCTGCCCAAGGTTCTTCTTTTAAAGTTTTAAACTTTGTCAACAGGAAAATGGTTTTATTTAATAATTAGAGAGCGGGGTGAGGAGCTATTCTGCTTTCACAAACCAAAACCAAGCCAAAAGCTACATTGACTCTCTTCTTTGCAAGCTTACTACTTTCTTCGTGATGGAACAATTTACGAAGCCAACAAAATCCTCCCAATAAAATGTAAAGACCGGGAACATAAAATGTGCAATAATCCTCAGCTCAACAAAATGACTGCAATAGTTTCAACTTGCTAGTTTTAGTGCAGCGTTTAAAAACAACAGCCATCGTGGTATGGCACACAAATTTTGTGAAATAACTGTCCCAAATTTCATCATTTTAACCAGCTACATTATACTCAGTCAATTAAGAATAGGATTGTAATAAACAGCAGAAGAAGAGAGATTAGCCAGCACCACAAACACAATTTCATTTCAATGTGGTGGCTCTGAACACAGCTATTCTGTTAATGTCCGGGTCGCGAACCGGATGAGAACCATAAGCTTTCCAAAATTGGGTTGCAGCTCTGCTCCTTGAATCACGACATCGCTGTGAAGAACTTGTTTATTACCTCAAACTAGAGTGAAGTCAAATGTTCGCTCTAGGAAAACCTTGAGCCACATTTTCAGGCAGCTTGCATCCATTTCAGGTGACTACAACACTGAATTGATCTAGCTCAACCAATTCAGTTGACCACTCATCAGAGATGTGAAAAGTTCACCTTTGGGCCCTAGTTCCCATTGTCTATACTGCCAGTCGAATACTGAGAGGTGTCACCCAAAAATGAACTTTCCCTTTTCCATTTTATGCCAGTATAGCTAATCCAGTGGGCTGTGATGGCTCAGTGGTTAAGAAGCTTGCCTTTTTAGCTGGAAGGCTGGCAAGCCAGCAGTTCAAGACCTGGGTACTGCATGACAGATTGAGCGCCTATCTCTGTCCCAGCTCTTGGAGACATGAAAGGAGCCTGAGCGGAGTTTCTTCCACAAAAATCCTTTCAACCAATAATAATAATAATAATAATAATAATTATTATTATTATTATTATTATTATTATTATTATTATTATTATTATTATTATTATTATTATTATTATTATTATTATTATTATTGATCGAGCTCAACCTATTGTGCAGCTATATACTACAGGAACTGCCTTAAGACACCTTTCTTTCTCTACTGTACAGTATAAGGTAAAGGTCTCGGATTGTGGAGTGGCATATGGTGGAGTCAAGGTTGAGCTGTTGGATACAAAGATTGTTTTTCTCTCTGTGTGTTCTATTTATGCCGTTGAATACAAGCAGGCCTACAAACTATTTTTATTTGTGGATATAGAGGGGGGAAAAATAGTGGTTTACTTCTGATAAAACCCAATGCTGTTTCAGAGATTCCATTAATATTTTTGTAATCTCTCTGCCTCGCAGTGAGATTATGACCCCACATCTTGACACTCTAGTTGAAAGGAAATGAATCAAACTGTGAGTTATGGGCTATTTCCTCACATGCAACAATGCAAAATACCTTTCCCGCCCTACTAGATGTGAAGCCACCTTTTATCCTTGTTTTCCCAATAAGAAACATACATTTAAATAAACAAGGGTCTTGGTTTTTAAATCTTCTGGTTTTCTTAGAGGCCGAGGTGTGCTGATAAACTAGTTGTTTGAAATACAGAGCTGTGTTGGAGAAGACTGTCATAGACTAGAGCATATGGGAAATGTGACTTACACTGCCAGAGTTCATTATTCTGTCTAATAGTAGGTTAAACACTGACCAGTCGTGGCTTTCAAGCATTTCAACTTTTCTGTTCCCATCTGGAAATACCTAGAATTAAGCTTGAGACCTTCATTATACAAAATAGATGAGCTAAGCTAAGGACTCTGCTGCGCATGCATATCTATGCATAGCATTCATCAGAATGGAACCAAAATACAAGCAGAATACTGGGTACAAGAAATACTGGCAACAATGCAGTCAATAAGATTGTATGTTTGCAGACCTTGTGGTATATTGCTGTGGAGCAGCTAATAAAGAGGACATATTAGCATCAGAAGACAAACTAAGACATGGGATCATGAATACATGGGGTAGAAGCCTCAACAGAAATGATCATTTTTTTTTCTTTGGGCAAGGGGAAAAAATCAAGAGTGAAGACTGAGAAGTTACACCTGACAGTCTAAGGCTTGGAAGGCAGGACTAAAGAGAAGCCATTAGCCACACACCCTCAGATAGCTAAGCTGGCCGGACAGGTAGTTTCCCCTGCTGTAAATACTGCCGTAAAATGTGTCTGCCATTGTCATAAATACATTTATGACAGCCACCCACACATTTACATCTGTCATAAACATGTCTGCTTCCTCTTCCGCCGGCGGCAGCTGCAGTAGCGGCAATGCGGACCACATGAAATGGTGCCATGGGCCAGGGCCAGCCCATGGGCCATAGGTTGAGAACCCCTGCATTAGATTGTACAACACAGATCAGGAGGAACTCATATTACTTAAGCAATGGCTTTTAGAGAGAAGAGAAAGTTCCTTATACTAAGTTCTACCCAGAAGGGTCCAGTGACTAGCCTAAATAACTGGAGTCAGAGCCTGCATGTTCTTCAATGAAGAGGTTGCCATCTTGAGTTCAGCAGTGTGCCAGGCCAAGGTAGCTGCAACCATACCTCATGCTCTTGGCCACTCTTAGTGTCCTGGCCCCACCTAGGATTACTGATGAGATAATTCAGAGCCATCAAAAACTGAGCAAGAATTTTGATCAATGCTCATTTTAGATGCACAGTCAGCAGATAAGTGGAGTCATACAAAGGTTTTGCAAAGTTAGTGGTTTTCCAATGTAAAGATCCTACAGTAGGGTAGCACTCTCATTCCTGTCTGTCTTAGCCAACTGTGAGGCATGATGGGAATTGTAGTTCCGGATAGTCAAGAGGGGTACAGGTTCTACACCATTATGGAGCTTCTCTACGGATGAAATAGTTGTGAATTGTCATTGTACTCTGCAGCGGATAAAACAACTTCAAACCATAATAGTCCCTATGCTAGATAGCTGGGGGGGGGGGATCTGTTTCTATTTAGACTGTATCTGATACAACATTTTTACAACACAGCTTGTACAGTATCATTATATGCATGCATGGAATATCTAAGCTGTCTGTTCAAATCAACAACTACGGTAGGAATGTTTGGTACTCATTATCATAAAAACAATGTAAACCAATTCTCCACAGTGCTGAACTCTTTGTGGCATTGCTAGAAATAATAAAGGGAAAATATCCCCAAATAAATATCCACAATTCTAAAAAATATTAACCGTAGTGACCTTTAAATATAAAGCAAAGTGTTCTCCTCTTTTGCTTTGTCTCTGATAATGTGAAAACCACCCCAAGGGGGTGAAGAATTGTCTGTTTTTAGATCCTTAGGCTGTGTTTGCATGTTTGAGCCAGAAAGGCCCTGTGCCAGCATTCGTGAGAGACTTCATCTTCAAAACATAATATCTTTGCTTTCTTTCAGCTTTCCCTAATTCTTCACATTCTTTCCTAGCATGGGAAAAGAGGGGGGGGAGTGCCGGCTGCAATAATGGCAGTAACATTTGGTAGGATATAAACAAACAAACAAAAACAATTAATTTTCAGGGTCCACTTGGAGATGGATAGCGCTGTTTAGGAATCATTTATCATTCGACAGCTAGAGAATATGTTGCCGTTACAGCAAGGAGAGGCACAAAAGTACTGGAGGATTATATCTGGCCACCTCGTCTTGAATATGTATTAGCAGATGATACTTTCCGATTTCTGCGATGGCTTCAGGAGAAGCCGACGTGAGAAACAAGACAGACCAAAGATACGAAAGAATGTAAATATCTGCGTATGTCATTTTCACCGGGGAGAAAGAAAAATGTAAAAATTTTACAATCCCACTTGGCTATGAGGATCACAGAGCAATCATGAGCCAATCAATATCTTTTAGCTCAGGGGTACCCAACCTTTTCTAGCCGTTGGCCGGGTCATGCTCTTTCAGTCAGCTATGAGTGTCGGATGGCCATTTTGCCCTACCTGCATGAAGGGGTGGCCATTTTGTCCCAACAGCTTCAAAGGGGTGACCATTTTGCTTCTTGAATGCCCCTGGAGGGGTGGCGGGGACACATGAAATGGTACCACAGGCCAGATCCAGCCCATGGGCCTTTGGGAACCCCTATTTTAGCTTAGCCTACCTTACGGGGTTGTTATTAAGGGCAATCAATGGGAAGGAAAGCCAACTATGAGCTTGTCAAAAGAAAAATGAGATATACTATAACAGTAATGAATAAGTGAATGAATGCTGGATCGAGTTAGAGCTTCAAGCGCAGAATATGGTTTGAATCTCAATACCAAGAAGGCTAAATATCTGGTTATAAGCCAAACACCAACTCACAGCAAGCTAATGGCAGGAACGGAAGAAATCGAAAGAGTGGATAAAATTGTCTATTTGGGGAGTATGTTAAATTAAAATTGGGATCCTGAGGTAGAGATTAAAACACAAAGAGAAAAGGCAAGATCCTCCTTCATAGAAATGTGAAACTTCTTATGCAGTAGAAATCTAACTCTTGCTACAAAGATCCCAATAGTGAGATGTTTCGTATTCCCAGTGTTGCTGTATGGAGTTGAAGCTTAGACACTGACTAAAGCATCTGAAAAAAGAATCAAAGCTTTTGAAATGTGGATCTACAGACGGGTTGTCTATGTGACTAATGTAGAAGTGTTGCACCGGATGGATAAAGAACAAGAACTGTTGAAGACCATTAAGCAAAGAAAGCTCCAAATACCCTGGCCATATCATGAGGAACAACATAAAGTATAGAATACTCCAACTCACTCTACAAGGAAAGATCCCTGGGATGATGGGCCTGGACATAGGTGGGCTTCATGGCTGAAGAATCTGAGAGACTGGTGTGGAAGGTCCTTGGAAGAACTATTCTGAGGATTTAAGATCAGGAAGACTATCGCCATGATGATAGCCAATATCCAGAATGGATATGGCACCTGAAGAAGAAGAACAATGCTCTGGGCTCTGCTAAAGCATGCTTAAACATGATAGGAAACCTCAGTTTCCTGACGTGTGAATGAGCCATGGGCTTCTAAACTCCTCTCTTTCCATTCAAAGTGCTTGGGTTTTTATTTTTTTAAAAAATTCAGGAGCTGTGTTGATTTTTTAAATTGAATTTGGTGTCACACTCTTATTTCAAGGATGGAACAGTGAGATTGCAAGTGCGGCGCCAAAATGGCCGCCGCGCCCTTTGCGGGCCCCCCCCCATAGGACGAAGGCATCCGGGTAGTTAGGGGCGTGTCCAGCTCCCTTATAAAAGGGGTGGCCATGAGGCAGCCGAGCTGCCATTTTGCGAAGCGACGGAGCGGAGAAGTTTTTCCCCTCCACCCCCTCCCTAGTTAACAGTGTGATATTTTGGTCGCTTTGGGGCCGGGTGGGAATTTTTGGCTGGGACCCACAATTGGCTCTCGGGTCCTGGTTTTTTCGCCCATCCCACACTGTTGCTATGGTTTGATATAGGGGTTTCTGTTGCTGCTGTTGACTTTGGTCACATGGGCGGGTATCACTGGTAAGGTAAACATTTATGACCCACAGGTATCCGGCAGGTTCGCAATTGACTGGACAACACTAGACAGGCATAAGTTGGTTAAACGTTGTCCGGTCAACGACGAACTAGGCGACGGGGTGATGGCGATAGCTAGACAGCATGCATCACCCCGTGATTTCACGGATACGCGTCAGAGGGTGGGGTCATTAGTTAGATATTGACTACGGTCAACAATTTGTTTGTTGTCAACAAACAAATAGATACAAATAGATACATTGTAACCAATTGCCGTTGGCAATTTTGGGGTGGTACCTTACCAGTGTTACTTCGGCCTGCTTGCCTTAAGAATTATGATTGGTCGTTTTACCAATAGAAATTTATAATTCGGACTAGGACATGAATCAATAAATGTGGCCCAATGCCGTTATCCACTTTTACCAGTGTCTGAGTCCTTTATTGGGGGGTGCGCCTGCAATTACACAAGGGATTCCTCACTGAGATTATATAGTAACTAGCATGGGGATAAAGTGACATCTGAACTCAGATCCTTACTCCAAGGCAAACATTCTAGCTGAGAAGCAGCCAATCTGGCAAATCTTTGAGCCTTTCAGTTCTCATCAAGAAAATAAGAACCAAACCTTTCTTTTCTCCTCCTAGTGAGATTTCTTGAGATTTCCTTCATATGATTATCTGGAAAACAGGGAATCTTGCTGGTAATGGGGAAGTCTTGCTAAAGAGTCTTGAAATTGATGAGAATTATATGTTGTTTTGGAACTTGTCATATCCCTAAACTATAGTAAACACAGTAAACACAGAGAGGTCTGGCTGGACATCCCACTATGGTAATGGAGTAAACTCAATGCCGAGTGTCAGGTGGCGGTTAACTAACCTGAGTCCCTAAATAGGCCAATGGCTATGGGCAGATGAGCCCCTTTAGGTGGGGTGATGGTCCCCCTCAGTGGAGGAAATGCCATGGGAAACCATTTTATTCGGCCAAACGGCAAAATGAGCAGAGGACGAACTCTGATTCCCAACATTAATGGAGGCAGAAGAGGCCATGCCAGATGGACTGGCTGTGAAGGCTCACCTTGATAATATCCTCAAGGCTGTGGCAGTCCACTGCAGTCCCGGTGTTAACTCCTGCATGTCTCATTTCATGTGTGCCACAGGAGATGGCTCCAAGATCATAGTGTGGGGCACCATGATGATAGCCAATATCGGGAATGGATATGGCACCTGAAGAAGAATCTTTGCCTTCCCACAATAGACCATCCTCATACAAATTGCTGTTCCTCAATATTTGACCTTCCATGGAGCAGTCAGGGTTGATTTATTTTAAGATCAAACTATTTGTTCTGGACAGCAAAGAGAACAAATAGGCTGATCTTAAAAGAAATCAACCCCAACTGCTCCTTGGAAGGTCAAATATTGAAGATGAAGCTAAAGCACTTTGGACATCAAACGAAAAGAGACGATTCACTGACAAGGCCTTGATGCTGGGAAAGGTGGAGGGCAAAAGAAAAAGAGGGTGACCAAAGATGAGATGGCTAGATGACATTGTCGACACAATGGGCACAGATCTGGGCAGGTTGAGGAGGATGGTAGAGGATAGGGGTGCCTGGCGTGCAATGGTCCATGGGGTCTTAAAGTGTCGGACTCCACTATGTGGCAGAACAACAACAAAAATTAAAAGAAGTGGGAAACATATTAGGAAAGCATACATAGAAGTAGAAAAGTAACTAGGAACAGAAGAACTAGTTAAAAGCATTCATGATAGTATGGCACAGTTTCCTTTCCTGCACAATGTAGGGCAGCAGCATCTTCCCAACGATGCTTTTGAAAGGGCCATTATGTGTTCCAACTATAATACTTGAAACAAAAAAGCTCCTGTTTAATTATTATGGATGCTATCAGCTTGTCTAGATCTCTGCAGCACCATTTGAAACAGATGATTACATGGTCTCCGACTCCAGTACAAATGCGACTCTTGAGTCTGAAAAGATAAAATGACCAGTTTTACCGAAACTGGATTTGGTATGACAATCTCGTGGAAATGATCCAGCCACCCGGAGGGACCTTAATAAGATCAAGTTTGCATCTTCCTTTCTTTCTCTGGGTGTGCAATTGCACAACTGTTTTGCATACAAACTGCTTGCATGAATGCATACAAAGAAAGCGTTTGCATGGACTTGTAATTAAGTAAGATCTTATCTGGCAAGCTAACCCCAGATAGAATAAGCACTAATTACATGGTTACAGTAGCATCCAGCAGTATTCTGTGGTTTTATAGAACTACTTAAAAAATATAAAAAAATAGTCATGATTGGGTGTGACTGCTATGTGACAAAGCTTGTTTACAGCTGGGTGCTGTTTATGAATAGAAGAACAACTTCCCTCAATTCAGCTGGTACCATGCCAAGGAAGTGAGAAGAAGAGAAAACAGCAATCCTTGGAATGAAGAACTGTGGTGGCTAAAGAACTGTGGTGGCAAACCTATGGCATGCATGCCAGAGGGGGCACTCAGAGCCCTCTCTGTGGGCATGCACGCCTTCGCCCCAGCACAGAGTTTGCCCCACCCCTCTGCCCAACAGCCCAATGGGAGCGCTTGCTCCCTACTCATAGCACAGAGCTCACTCTGCCCCCCTGCCCAGCAGCCCAATGGGACCACTTCCTCCTCCCCAGCACAGACTTAACCCCACCCCTCTGCCCAGCAGCCCAATAGGAGTGCTTCCTACCTTCCCCAGCACAGGATGGGTTTTAAGCAGTGGTGGGATTTAATTTTTTTTTTACTACCTACTCTGTGGGGGTGGTATGGTGGGTGTGACCAGGTGGAAAGCCCTGTGTTGCATCCAAATTAGGTCTACTTTATTTAAAACATGGATGGGCGGGCCATCCCGCTCAACTGCCTCCCTTCTTCCGAAGCAAGCTGGGACTCAGAGGGTCCAAAGCCCAGCTTGCTTGGGAAGGAGGACAGCCACGCACTCGTCTGCACTCACCCACCAGTCCTCTGGGAAGGGAAGCACCCAGGCACTTGGCCAGTTCCCTTCCCAGAGGGCCAGAAGGTGTTTCTGCGCAAAGCAGGGGAAAACACAATGCATCGGATAATGCTAAAATAATGTTATCCGATGCAATTTTTTTAAAAAAATCCACATCGTTATCCAATTTTAGCGTTATCCAATGCATTCATCATCTGAGGTATTACTGTACAGTGGAACCTCATACAACAACTTCCCCATATAGCAACAAAATTGCATAACAATTAGGTTTTGGGGGGTAAATGGTGTCCCGCATAACAATTTTCCCTATAGAAAAAATTATAGTACAATTTTTCAATGGGAAAAAACTGCTTAGCAAAAAAATCATTGTACGATGCATCTCATAGGGATGTATAGCAATTGTCATGTACAACAATGAGCTGCGTGGAACTGATTAAAATTATTGCATGAGGTACCACTGTAATCATATTGAGAGGAAAGACTCTCAATGGTTTTAGTGTTCAAGGAATGAAGAAGCAGACGAATGAAGTAGTGAAAGTCAGCTCTGCAGCCATCACACTTGCCAAGGAATTTCTTCTCCCGATCATCACGGTGCTCTCGGTGCTTTCGTCGGACTGCTCGGACTTTTCCCTCTGCGTCGCTGGACTCCGATGTAGAGGTGGAACCAGGCGATGCTGAGGAGGATGAAGGTGAACTTTGCTGAGCTTGCACAGCTGAGTTAGTGGCACTGGTGGTGGAGTGGTGATGCCGGAAAACATTTGTCCTGGACTGTGCGGCTTCAGACGCTACTGCCTCTTCTAGGACATTCATGAAGGTTAGCATCTTTCTGATCATGAGGCGACATTGAGCATCTTCGTCCCTCATGCTGGCCAGTGGACGGTCCCAGAGTGCTTCTTCAATGTTGTCCCACTTGCACGGGGTGGAAGCAATGCGCAGCGTGGCGGCGTAGTCTGCAATGGATTCACCGGGTCGCTGCTCTCTTCTGTGGAAGGCCACCCTGGCCGGGAAGATCGAGACTTCTGGCTGCAGGTGCCTCCTCAGTGTGGACATGATTTCTGCGAGCAGCACCACATCCACATCCCTTGGGAGAACAAGGTGGATTGCCAGCTCAACCGTCTCAGAACTGCCACTGAGCGAGGAAACAGGAGCACTTCTGGTCTTCGTCGGTGATCTTCTGCAAGGCCATTGCGTGGTGGAACCAGCGTTTGTATGTTGCCCATTTCTCTGGATGTGCTGGGTTGAATGGGCCGATGTTGCTGCCGTGTGGGGACACCATCCCACCTTCGTTGCCAGTTTAGTGTTCAAGGAATGAAGAAGCAGACAAATGAAGTAGTGAAATTCAGGTCTTTATTAGTGGGGTTTGAACACAGTTTGGATGGAGTAAAACTCGGACTTATATACACTATAAACAGTAACAGTAAAAATAATACAACAAGCCCTTTGGCTAACAGAGTGTGCACATTTTTTGATCCACTTATTTGCATAAGAATAGATACATGAGAAAAGATAAATTCTGCTCCTATCAGAAAACACAGTTAACATACATAACATTCTTCCCCCCAGGTAAAAACAAAATACTTTAACCAAGATGGCAGTCTAGTTTTCCTTCTGGGTTAGACGCTTGGCTGAGCTGGCTCAGGGGCTCGTAGGATGGGCGACCCAACTGGAGTGAGGGACTGACTAAAGGGGAAGGATTGTCAACCCAAATTAAAGCCCCGTTTGTCAGATGGAGGAGCAGGGGGTCACTCAAAATCTAAATCTAATTCTGTGGATGAATAAGACAACTCAGGGTCCCTCCTGTGTGTACTAAGAGTGGATGGCGACTCCAAACAAAATTGGTCATCATCAATAAAGGAATCCAGAGTGCTAGGATGGGACAGTGTAGGGGTACACATGGCCTGAGTAGGGGAGCATTCCACAATTTCCCCTTGAAATCGGTCCCTAGAACACACCTCTGGGTCTAAGTTAGCTTGCTTCTGACTATTAACTCTGCACCCTGGGTTTAAATGGGTGGGGGCCAACCCTAACGTTGAGTGTCTGTATTCGTTCTTTGGGTCCAGTATTCTGGGTCTCAATTGATCCGCGTGCCTCCTCCAGATCAGACCAGTGGCTGATTTGATTCTGTAAGAAACAGGACCAGTCTGATAGATCACAAATCCAGGCACCCACATAGGACCACTAGCTGCATAATTGCAGCAATGTACAGGGTCTCCCGGAGAAAAACCCTTCTGGTGTTGGATCGCTATATTTGTGCCTTTGTCCTCCACCCTAGAGGGATCCAATCTGTCCAGCAAGGATGACAGTTTCCTTCACTGGAGCAATTCAGCAGGGGACAGCCCTGAGGCAAGGGGTGTGAGTCTATACATGAAAAGAAACTGGCATAGCTGGAGCTCCAAATCCCCTTCACCTATATGTCGAAGGGTATCTTTAGTTGTGCGCACCTGCCGCTCCACCTGGCCAATGGTGACTGGGAGAAATGGGGTGGCAGTGATGTGCCTAATTGCATTCCTTTCCATGAAGGATTGGAATTCTGCAGATGTGAATGTGGATGCGTTGTCGGACACCAGCACATCTGGAAGTCCAAATGCTGCGAACAGCCTTCTCAGGTGCATTATCATGGTGGCTGAAGTGGTATTAGGCACTCTAATCACTTCCAGCCACTTAGAGAATGAGTCTACAACCAACAAAAATAGGGCACCCCTAAATGGACCTGCAAAATCTATGTGCAACCTGGACCACGGGCCAGAGCAGAATCCCATTTCTGAGAGGGAAGGTGGGATTGCTCTGGGTGAGAGGATTGACAACTGGTACAAGTGCCGACCACTTGTTCTTTGTCTTGGTCCAGTTGAGGCCACCAAAAGTAGCTACGGGCAAGGGCTTTCGAATATACAATTCCCGGATGAAACCTTGGAATGAACCGGCGTTCGTATTTTGCCCATTTCTCTGGATGTGCTGGGTTTAATGGGCCAATGTTGCTGCCATGTGGGGATGCCATCCCACCTTCATTGCCAGTTTAGTGTTCAAGGAATGAAGAAGCAGACGAATGAAGTAGTGAAATTCAGCTCTTTATTAGTGGGTTTGAACACAGTTTGGATGGGGCAAAACTTGGACTTATATACACTATAAACAGTAACAGTAACAATAATACAACAAGCCCATTGGCTAACAGAGTGTGCACATTTTTCGATCCACTTATTTGCATAAGAATAGATACATGAGAAAAGATATATTCCGATCCTGTCAGAAAACACAGTTAACATACATAACAATGGTGCAATTGGACTTGAGTCTAACTGGTGATGCTAAGAACCCCAACAAAATACTTACATTTTCTTTGGACCCACATTTTTGTTCTTCCACCACCCCCACCAACCCATATATATATATATATATATATATATATATATATATATATATATATATATATATATATATATATATATATATATATATATATATATATATATATATATATATATATATATATATATATATATATATATATATATATATTGCTACAGACTATTGTTGGTGATATTCAAGGGATAGCCAGTGACATATAGGAAAAAACCATGTTTTTGCATACTCTTTCTGAATCATGGAACAAGCTGAAGATAAGAGAACATACTCATCTTCTTCAATAATCCGGGAACAAAAAGCAGCAACCACAAACCATACTTCAAATATTTGCTTTGCTTATTAAAGGACATGCTTGTAACAAGTTTCTGAACTGATGGTATCTGCTAAATTGCGTGAGGTTCCTAATAACTAAGTGGGCTGTGCTTCAAAGAGCTAAATGAAAATGTGCAATATAGCAGTGCTACTTGGGTTGTGTGTGTGGGGGGGAAATGACATGGAGACTGAAGGACCTGCAAAGGAAGGAAGGAAGAAACCCGAACAAGTTAGTGTTCACTAAAAGAGAATTCATTATATTATATTATATTATATTATATTATATTATATTATATTATATTATATTATATTATATTATATTATATTATATTATATTATATTATATTATATTATATTATACTAGCTGATTACCCGGCCTTGCTTGAGTTGTGTTTTTTTCTTTAAAGGAAGTATAGTTGTGTTAGCATGTCCTGCCTTGTAGTTCTGCTTTCTTCATCACTGCCTCTGCCATCATTGCCTGCACTGTTAAATGGAATTCTAGTGGGCCAGCCCATGCCCCCTCTGGCCCGGGCTGAAATGGAGGCTGTGGTGCATGTGTGCAGTACTGCTGGTCCGTTGCTTTTTCTACTCGTATCCGAGAATACATTTCCCCTATAAATCATTTTCACAGAATGACAAACAGGGAAAATGCCATGGCCATGAATTCATTTAAGGTCGATCCCAGCTTGCCATGAAGTGACCCATACAATGAATTCACGGAGCCATCTCCTGTGGGACATATGAAATGAGACATGCAAACTTGACGCTGGTACTGCAATGGACTGCCACAGCCTTGAGGATATTAACAAGGTGTGCCTTCAAAGCCAATCCATCTGGCATGGCCTCTTCTGACTCCACGACTGCTGGGAATCAGAATAGTGACATGGATCCTCCTCTGCTCATTTTGCTGTTGGGTCCAATATGATGGTTTCCAGTGGCATTTCCCCCACTGAGGAGACCATCACCCCACCTAAAGGGGCTCATCCACTAATAGCCATTGGCTCCTTTAGGGGAGTCAGGTTGTTTACCGCCACCCCACACTCAGTGTTGAGTCACTGGTTGTACAGTCTACTCCAGGAGTTTGTAACATTTTGCTGACAGGGGCCAGACCCACCCCAACACTCCCCACCAGGAGCTGGAGGCATGGTTGCTCCATGGACTTACATTTTCATCATCATTGGTCATGATGGTGGCTGTGGTGGCAGCAATCACACAATCTTTCCAGCTTCTTGCACAGCCTCCACTGCTCCCCATGGCAGAAGGAGGCTTTTCGAAGCATAATTGCTCTGTTTGGGGCTTTTTTCACCACATACCCACTGCTTTCCAGCTGCTAGAAAGCACTGCTGAGTGACTTCGTGGTTCCATGCTGGGAACCCAACCACTGAAGCAAGCTCCACACCCGGCACCGGTTGTCACCCAGCTGCGCTCTCTAGCAGCCAAAATGCAGCAGGTACACGGCGAAAAAAGCCCAAAATGAAGCGGTTATGAAAAGCCTCTTGCTGCCTTGGGGAGTGGTGGAGGATGTCCAAACCCCCAGAAAAACAGTGCAATTCACCTCACCATGGTAAGTGAAACATCACGACTTCTGGTGGGTCTAAAGATGCCTGGGTTCTTACCAAGGGCTGGATTAATGAGATGCATGGGCTGGATTAGACCTGCGGGCTAGGAGTTGTGAAGCCCTGGTCTACTCCATTATCATAGTGGGCTATCCGACCAGACAATTTCAATTGTCAATCTTATATTTTAGTATTTATTGTAATTGTGATGCTTCTGATACTAATAAAGCAAGCAAGCTATACATCTCAGGATTGTATAGATCCATGATGGAGAACCTTGGCACTCAAGATGTTCTTGGACTCCACGCAGATGGGTTTACTGTGATTCATCTGGCTGGCACTGCCCTCATCGTTCCTGGAAATGGAGGTAAAACATGCCCATACGGAGGAAGAGTTAACCCAGAAGACTCTTATCTGTATGGGTGCGTTTTGCTTCCACTTCTGGGAGCGATGAGGGCAGTGCCGGCCAGATGAATTGCAGTAAACCCATCTGTGTGGATTGACAGGATGCTTGGGCTTCTGGGAATTGAAGTCCAAGAACATCTGGAGTGCCGAGGTTCGCCATCACGGCTATAGATGGAGCCATGGCAGTGAGAGTGGCCAGAAAAAGAAATAAAGACAACCTCCTGCTACAACTGTACATACAGACAGTGCTGGAGAAAAGTAAACTGCAGGGTTAAAAGGCCATGAAAACCACAAGGCACCCTCCACAACATTTCTATGGAACACTCAAATGTATACAAGATAACTACGAGATAAGATAAGAAATGGGCTCAAGTTCATCATGGCTTCTGCAACACTAAGTCTGCCCCCAAGATCCTTGTTTTGGAAGGGTGAGTGTTGTAACAGACTACCATAAAACCTTCCAGTGACACAACTTACTGGAATGTGTAGCTTGATTTTAAAAAAACAAAACTATTTTATATCAGCAGTGACCCATTCTGGGCACTTGTTTCTACCACTTCTGTGTTTCCTGCATACAGATGTAATTCCCAATATTTCTCAGTGCAAATCTTAGTCCTACACAAAGCAGCGTCGGGCTGATTTTGAGACTCAGAGTTTGGCAATGCAAGGAAGAACTACAACTAGAGGCCACAGATGTCTGGAAAAAATGTTGGAAGAGAAGATTAATTATCTGATGATTTCCTTTTTTTAAAAAAATAAGGATTTGGAGAACCAGGAAATGCCATCTGAGCCAATATGCCTGCCCATTCAGCTCTTAATCGTGTCCATGGCTGATGACACATGGCTGAAGGCAAGATGATGTGCCAAAAGGGAAAAAAGGAAGGATACCCTTCTGGTTTCTGTTCAAGAATGCCAACTTATAAATTTGTAGTTTATAACATGGATACAGTAGAACCCTGTATAAATGAAAAAAAGTTGGTTCCACAATGTCTTTCGTTATATGATTTTTTTCGTTATACGAAACATGCCTCGTGTAATGAAAATACCTATGGAATGCATTGTACAACTAAAATCTCTATGTTAAAAATCATACAATGAAAAAATTTCGTTGTACAGTGCATCCCATAGAGATTTTAGTTATACGATTTCCCCCATAGAGATGCATTGCTTCGTGCAATGACAAAATTCATTATACAGGGTATAATGGTTTTCGCAAATCCTCTTCATCTTATGAATTTTTCATTGTATGAGGCATTTGTTATACAGGGTTCCTTCCACTGTATATATATTTAGTCTCCTTTGAAATCAAGAAGCTTTAGCATTGGTGAAACACTCAAGATTGAGTGCTTAACAAATCACCAGTCCTCATCTAGTGCCATGGGGTACACAGAAAGAGCCACCTCGAAGTTTGTGGTGCTTTTGAATCACAATCGGGCCTACCCCGGGCAATGGCCACCTTGTCCCACATGTGAGTCTTTCTCACATTGGGTCTGGCAGAAGGAACGGCAGGATGGACTCACCGAAAGGTGGCTTCATTTCTGGCAGTTTCACGTCCAGCCTAGACACGGAAGAAGAACATACCTGTCAACCTTCCCCGATTGGCTGGGATTTCCCAATTTTCGGCAGCGATTTGCGCCATTTCCCACCTGCAGCTGCCAAAACCCCGGAATTGGCAGCGGGGGGGGAGAGGTACTGCGCATCCCTTCTGCGCAAGTCACGTTCTACGCATGTGTAGAAGGCTTTTACGCTTGCGTAGAACCCTTTTACGCTTGCATAGTACCCTTCTATGCTTGTGTAGAAGGCTACGCAAGCGTAAAAGGGTTCCATGCAAGCGTAAAAGCCTTCTATGCATGCGTAGAACGCGACTTGCGCAGAACCATTGTGCGCAGGTCCCGGATTGTCCGGAGCCACGGTTGACAGGTATGAAGAAGAAGTAGGGAACAAAAAAAGAAAAACCCTTAATAGATCTTAATAACTTGGTAGCTGTGTACAGAAGTGGCACACTTTCAAATTTTAATTAAATAATCTATTTGCAGAACTGCCCCTTTTTTTAAAAAAAGTCTTATAGCTGGTTGAGGACTGTAGGAAACGAACACTGTGCTAAGGAAGATGTGACCGCCAGTAATTTCAAAGCTTCTGATGCAGGTACATTAATTTAGGGAGAGCCTGTTGCTGGTCTTTAATTTTCCAAAGTCAGCAGACAAGGTGTTGCTGCGGGAGACAGATCCTCCTTCCACATTTCTGGTCTGACTGGCAACGAGACAGAAGGAAAGTATTTTAAAAGCAATTTTAAAGAACAAACATAAAACTGACACCAGGTTTCATGTCAAGTCAGTTTAACTAAACAAAGCAATTTGTGTTCAGGTTTCACTATGATAGTGAAGTGATGTAACATCCCTGGAGAGGAAAGGAAATGTGTATCTAGGAGTCTGATCAGACTAATCTGATTAGCCAAGATCACAGGCTGCCTTAATAGCAGTTGGCCTGCAAGTTTTTATGTTTCTGTCTGGTTTGGGTTGGTTTGGTTTCCTAGTGAAGCAACAGAGAAATGGCTCATGTTCTAATCCTCAAAGAGGGGAAGACAGCGCTTCTCTCCAATCATGGAGCACAATTAACAGTGCAATAAGCCAACAGCAGATGCATATGTCTCACTAGAGATTTTGAGGGAGATCACTTATGCAACATCAAACTTGGGTAAAAATTGTCCTTGCAAAAGGAAGATGTTAGAGTTAGACACACATTTAGAAAGAACAGTTAGAAGTTAAATTGAAATGCACCTCACCAGAAATGTGTGAAGTTACTTCTTTGTAGTAGACTCGATCCACGAAAGCTCACATTTAAATACAGAAGTTCGTCTTTAAGGTACCACAACTTTTTCTCTCTTTTTTTTCTTCTTTTCTTTTCTGGTTCAAGTGGCTAAGATGCTGACTGGAAGGTGGCAAGTCAGCAGTTCGATACCCGAATACTGCAGGATGGAGTGAGCTCCCGTCTCTGTCCAGCTCCTGCCAATCTAGCAGTTCGAAAGCAAGAAATTGTAAGTAGAGAAATAAGGACCACTTTGGTGGGAAGGTAAGCAGTGTTCCATGCACTCCGGTGTCTAGTCATACCTGCCGCATGACCATGGAAATGTCTGCGCTGGCTCATTGGCTATGAAACAGAGATGAGCACTGAACCCTAGAGTTGGATACAACTGGCTTTTGAGCAATGGTGACCTTTACCCTACCTTTAATGACATTTATGTTTGCCATTCTTATCTATGACAACAGATTACTTGCCTAAACAGGAAGATCCCATATCTCAGTGGAATAGCACATGCCTTGAATTAAGAAAGTCTCAGGTTCAGTCCTCAGCATCTCCAGGTAGAACTAGTAAAAGTGTCAGTTTAAAAATTTAGAGAGCTGATGCCTGTCAGTGTTGGTAATACAGAGCATTTGTCCATCGTACCATAATCACATTGGCCCAAATCTTGTTCCATAGTTATTCCTGGCTATGCCAGCGGGTGTGGGGTATGTCAGGTGTAACATCACGGCCCCGCTGGCTTGTGTAATCTGTGTAGCCTGTCTAGTTGCCTTAGGGGATTTTGGTTTTACAGTTCCCCTCTTTCTTTTTTTACTTTTTAAAGGGTTAGGTAGAATGTCAAACAGTTTTAGATAGTTTTTATGATTTAGTTTTTACTTGCCTTGTTGTGTTTTAACTGTGATTTTTAACTAATGTTTTTTAATTGATGTTTTTAATTGATGTCTTTTTTATAATATGTTGGAAGCCACCTTGGGTCATCTTGTGATGAGGAAGGCGGGGTATAAGTACCATAAATAAATAAATAAATAAATTCCAGTAGAATGAAAAGAAGAGGATTTGCAGAAGCTAATTGCTACTAAATTGATGAGTCCTCCATTCACTTCTTCATTAAGAACCAGCTGGATGGCTTGGCACAAAATCAACCAATGAGGACATCAGTTAGCAGCAATTAGCTAAATTATGCATTTCCCTTCTGCCAGCATAATTTCAGAACAGGATTACATTTGATATTCCTTACCGACTTGCAACAGCGTTCTCACAAAGCTTAAAACTGTACATCTAATTATATTTCTGTTACAAAATCATACTTCCAAAGAAAAATCTTACATTCTCTTTTAGGGGAAACACACACACACACATCCCAACTGCAGAATTCTTCCCTGTATATCTGTCTGCCATTTATGAAATGATATTATTCAAAGGCCAAATTCAAAAGGACATTTCCAATGCACCAAAATAAGCAGGTCTTCCTATACTGGCCATCTGATTTGTTTAATGAATCCAACTAACTAAATGTAAAAAATAAAAAATAAAAATAGCCATCTATTTTAGAAACACAAGACCTTTAATATCACCCATTTGTATGTTATCAACATCCATAAAGTTTATACCTTTATAATAGGTCTCATTCTGCAATAGTCAGTTTTGGTTTTCATTAATGTAGTGTGAAACTCTTAGCGATATATTAGAAAAGTCACAAAAACTATTCATTTACTAGATAAATTGCTTCTGCATCTTGAAACTTAAGATGAAATGGAATTCACTAATCCTAATTGGTTTGCCTTCTACCTTATTTCCCATTAGTTCAGCATGTTTTCTCGGTTCATACTTGAACAGAAGAGGTTTCCTCAGCTCACAGCCTTGGGGTAAAATCCATGGGTTTATTAATTATCAGGTATTCATTTAAAGGGGTTAATTAAGCAATAACTTTTCGTGGACTGCAATGTAGAAAGGCAAGCTGCTGATTAGAGCATAGAGGCCGTCATTTTCTTCCATTGTGAAAGAAATAAATATTTTCAAATTATTTAACCAATTAGCGAGGAGTTCCCAAAGTCCTCTACAGGAAATTTGGCAAAGGGTTAGTTTTCTTTTCTTGTTCCCATCTGCTGCTCCCTACGTTTGATTCATGCAACCTATTCATATGCTAATAAGCTCATCAAGGGTGAAAATGTAGTCTCATTCACAACCACAGGCACAGATTCCCTATGTTGAAAAGAAATCTAACATTGGATAGATACACCAGTTGTTGACCATTGCAGACCTAGAAGTATTCTATACTAACCTGTCCAGAGTAGGTGGAGATAATCTTGAAGATTAAACCATTTAAATATTTGCTTCTTTCCAGTCAGTGTTGCAATTGACTCAGGATCAAAACAGACTTTTTGATTAGGAGGGATAGTGACATGATGATCTCCAATTGTAATATTATAATGTGCTCTACATGGGGTTGCCCTTGATGACCATTCGGAGGCTGCAACTGGTCCAGAATGCAGCTGCCTGGGTGGTGATGGGGTGCGGGCATTATGCCTGTGCCTCGCCATTGCTCCAGAAGCTTCACTGGTTACCAGTTTGTCTCCGGGTACAATTCAAGGTGCTGGTGATGACCTTTAAAGCCCTAAATGGTAGTGGGCCAGGATACCTAAGAGACTGCATCTCCCCAAGAATGTCTGTCCGTCCAACCAGAGCGGACCGGAAGCGGAAGTAAATGCACCTGCTTCTGCATTTACGACATCAGCGGGCACATTTATGGCTGATGTAACTGCATTTATTTATGTATTTGTTCGTATTTATATTGCCACCCTCTCGCCAAGACGACTCCAATCAGCTCACAGATATAGATATAAAACATTCATAGCAATAAAATCAAAAAATGTATCTGAAAACCATTAAAACATTCAAACCCTTTAAATACCATTAACATACCCTCCCCAGCAACCACTGCTACAACCCAGGATGGCCCTTATATAAGCCAGTGAGGGGCGAGGTTTCCGCACCAGCTGCACCCCATTTATGCATGTATGAGTGTGTTTTATGGCTGTCATAAATGTGCCCGCTTCCACTTCTGGGTGCGGTGGCGGTTGGCCACATGAAATGGTGCCATGGGCCAGATCCAGCCTGTGGGCCATAGGTTGGGAACCCCTGAGTTACAGAGACGTTGGAAGGCTGCATGCGGGAAGCTTCAAAGGAAGCCTCCAGCTGTTTCTAATTAGCGCCTGCACTCAGCTAGCCGTTTAAGCCTCTCACAGGAGCTGGGTCTGTTGTCAGAACAACATTAGTGTGATGACCCCTTGCTGTACCACGCCGGACTCCTTGACCATTGATGTGACTGCCTCCTGATATGGATTGCGGAACCGGACCTGACTTTGCTCTTTGAGCTCTTCCTGCCACAACCTCAGAACTGGACTTTGACCACGCTATCTGGACTTTCTGCTCTACTTGTAAGTAACAGGACACCCCCTGCTTGTCTCCTCACCTCAAACCAGTGCTGTGCCATGCCGTGCAGCAGCTGCCTTGGACCAGCCGGGCAGCACACTCCCTACCTGGAAATTTCCACCCCCCAAAGCTGGGTATTGTTATAAACTGTCCCTGTCGTCATGCAATGTACATTTCTGAATGGTTACCTTTACAAAAGGCCTGCTCTTGGTGGAGATGAAAAGTGCTAGAACAGGTGGGTTGAATCAACACAATGGTCCTGAATTTTTGGAGTTTCCAATTGTTGAACCCCTTCTGGACAAGTAGTAAAGACACTCGTGATGGAGAGGGGATTATGCCCCTCTTCCCAGTAGTTGTTGGGCAACAGAGACAAGACAGTGTTGTAGTTTACACACATATTCCTCTGGGCTTTCCACGAGTTTGATGTTCGGGAATTGAAGAGAAGCAGCCAGCATAACAGGGCCAAACACAACTTTATTGTAAACAAACCGAACATGAACAGCAATGGCGCAGAAGCGCTTTATATACAATATGCAATTGATACATTTGGGCGGGAAACAACAGGATGGGTTGGGAGAGAAGTGGGGTGATCATGGGGTGACTGGAGACTGGGGAGACTTTGCGCGTCTCGTTAGAAAGGGTGGGAATGCAATTCCCGCGATAGCTTGGCACCATGAAGAAGACAAAATGGAGGATCACCCCGATCCCACAATAATAATTATAAACTGTTTAAAGCAATATTTCAGTTACATACACAACAACGAGCATCCAGTTGGACCCTCCTGGAAACAAGATGTTGGATTAGCAAAATCGTAGATCTGGCCTAGTAGGATTCCTATTAGGATGTCATGTAATAGCCAGAGGTAGGAAAGCATTGGATACCATTCTACACTCAGACTAAACATGCCTGGCCCTTGAACATTACTCCGACAAAAGACAGCTTACAAACCAATCTAAGTAATTCAAAATCATCTCAAGCAGAAGGAGGTGGCCTCAATCGATAACATGCATACAATTGTACCTAGGTTTGCAAGCTTTGGAGGATACTAGCCAAATTCACATGGCTCCTATCAGATTCTAGCTGGTGCCCTCTACTTTGTGCTCCTTGTGGTTTATAACATGTTGTTCCCAGACATCTTCACTCATATGTCTCTCAACTGCATTTTGTCTGTCTCTTTGATGTCTGTAACTTTAGACTTAAACTTACTCACATATATTAAATGTGCACAGTGTATATTAATTAACTATATATAGAGAGAGCTGACTTATACCTGATGCAACTATATAAATTATACTTATATACCTCCCTCAACTCCCCGGTGGCTCAGTGGGTAAAAGTGCTGTGCTTGGAGACTGGAAAGACGGGGTTCGATTCCCCGAGAGCTACATGATGGGGGACACCCTAGAGTTGCCATAATTGTCTCCCACAAAACCAGGACAGAAGTATACTTGACAAAAATGGGCAGGTGTGTTTCCCCAGGTGGGTCTCCTTATGAGTAAAGGCGGTGGGAGAAGAGAGAAGAATTTACCTCAGACTCAAAAGCATCGGCTCTCCCGTTAGAGCGAGGGAAAGAAGAGGAGAGGAGAGGATGATGGATGAGGCAGGGGCACATGCATGTATGGGGAGGAAGATGCTGCTGCCCCAAAAGCACACAGCCCCATGAGGGGGAACCTGGTCCTGTATCCGGCCCGCTTGGCACACCTTGCCCTGCGAATGGGGCAGGAGCGGCCTCCTAATTGGACTCTTGGAAGGGCCAGGGATGGGCGGGTTAAAGACTAACTGCTATAAGTGAGTCTTTAAGGTGGCACAATGTTATTTTAATGGTGTGTTAGAATACACAATCAGTAAATTTTAAAAATCCAGGACTTTAGCATGAATTTTATTGCACTGGCCGGAACAATTTTTGGGACCTTGAATCCAGGACAATCCCGGTTTTTCAGGACATGTGGCAACCCTATTCCAACCCAGAGTAATCTCTGGCAGGAAAACACAACACCTGAAGTGAAAGAGGAAGTAAAGAAGAAGACATTTACATACTGCTTCATAGTGCTTACTTAGTGCACTCTCTGGAAGTTTCACAAGATAATTAGCATTTTGCCCCCAACAAGCTGGGTACTCATTTCACCGACCTCGGCAGTCTACGTTGAATGGGACTCCAGAAATGCAACCCATTCACATTAATTAAATGGCCATTATGTTGCTGCATAAACTGCACCCAGAAGTTCAGCGTCTTCGGCGTTTGATCTCAGTGACTCAGTCATTAATGCATGGCACAACTTTCTCTGTAACTATTGTCCAAAGTAATTAGATTCCACCATATTGTTTTGCAGAACAAGAAGGTATCTAGCAGTTGCAAAATGAAACATCATTGGATACAGTGGTCTTGTTTAAAGAGACACAGGACATTTGATACCTTTCTTCATCAAAAGAAGACACATAATACAATCTTATGAGAGGTTGTCCTTGTGTGCACCTTGGATCTACTATTGAACCTAGCAACTCCAAAGTGTCACAGCATACAAATGGGACACAGTGGTGTGTATCATGTCCCATATACGACACCAAAGACATGAGCTGAGAAGGCACTCCCTTAAATTAAAGGTAAAGGTCTCCCTTGCTCGAAAGCCAGTCATATCTGACTCTAGGGTTCAGTGCTCATCTCTTTACAGCAAAAGAGCCAGCGCTGTCTGCATCTGCAGACATTTCTGTGGACATGTGGCAGGCATGCCTCGACACCAGAGTGCACTGAATGCTGTTTACCTTCCCACCGAAGTGGTACCTATTTATCTACTTGCAATTTCTTGCTTTTGAACTGTCCCAGGAGCTGGGACAAAGACGGGAGCTCATTCCATCTTGCAGTACTCGGGTCTTGAACTGCTGAACTGCTGACCTCCCAGTCGTCAAGTTCAGTGTCTTAACCACTTGAGTCACCGCAGTCCCTCTTAAATTAAAATATCTCTGTTTTTCTTTTGTTGCTATTTGTTTTCTCCTTGAATTTGAGCTGCCCAATTTATGCATATTTCACCTGTTGCTCCCCCCCCCCGGGGTTGCAAAACACAATAAAATTGTATTTGCAAATGTAATTACAGATCCAGCTAGTATTCTTTAATCACAGACTGTACAAAGCATGTTATGTAATGCCATTAGGTGTGATGCTGGGAAATAAAAGTTTAACAAGTCATGATAAAATGGAACTCACCATACCATTCAAGCTAGGCTTGGGTTGGGAAAAGGAAGATTTAGGCTGAAAGCCTCAGGAAGACATGGAACATGTAGCATAACTTTAGGTCAGGGACCTTTTCTTAGCTTGACCGACATCTCTGAATTGTTGGGCAAATAAATGCAGAGTAAGCCACCTGTGTTGAGGTCATCAGGATATACATGCAAACAAGGACATAAAGAAATATAAAATGAAAGGGACTGATCCAGTTGAGGGGGCATCTACATTGACAAATAATATGAGAATTGCTCCAGCTTTGGGATGGTCAGATTTGTATTGTTTTTCATGGACTAAACCGTGGTGGCTTAGTGGTTAAGACGCTGCACTTGATAACTGGAAGGTTTGCAGGTCAGCAGTTCGAGACCTGAGTGCTGCATAATGAAGTGAGCTCCCCTCTCGGTCCCAGCAGTTCTATTGCTACCTTTTGGCTTCACACACTGCTATCTGAAATAATGTGCAGCCTGTTAACCCTACTCCTTAAATAGCCAACCTCTGCCACCTTCTCTATTATCTGTAACCTCATCTGGTCATGGAACCATATATAAATATGTCAGTCACATAGCCTCATCTGTGTGTATTTTTTTGTGTCAGAGATTACTCTGGGTTGAAAGGATTTTTGCAGGGGACACGTGAATGAGACTCCTTTCATGTGCCCCATTGTATAGCCTCATCTGAGGAAGTGGACTTAAAGCTCATATTAAAATATAGCAGTGAGTATTTATGGTGCCAGGGACTGCAGTGGCTTAGTGATTAAGATGCTAAAGTTGACAACTGGAACGTCAGCAGGTCAGCAGTTTGAGACCCAAGTGTTGCATAATGGAGTGAGCTCCCATCTCTGTCCCAGATCCTGCCAACCTAGTAGTTTGAAAGCAAGAAATTGCAAGTAGATAAATAGGTACCCCTTTGGCGGGAAGGTAAACAGTATTCCGTGCACTCTGGTGTCTAGTCATGCCTGCCATATGTCTACAGAAATTTAATTTAATTTACACATTTATATGCCGCCCACTCATGGGGTCCTGACTCAGGATGGCTTACAACAATAATGCAATATATATATATAGCAATACAGAATACAATACAGACAATCCTCCAAATGCACATATCATAACAAAATACAAAAATACAACGGCCTCTCCAATCCGGCCGCAGGCAAGTCCGAGGGCGGCGGCAAAATCCTACCATTCACTTCCAAAGCAGCCTTTTCTGCCCTGGCCTGGGGTGGGGCCCAGGATGCTGCTGGTGGTGAAGGGATCCCATTGCCTGTCGCCACAGTAGCCTCTCTGCCCGGCCGCGAGGAAGCCTGGAGGCAGCTGCGAAGTTCTGCCGCCGCCGCGGCCTTTTCTGCCCTGGCCTGGGGCGAGGAGGGACCCAGGATGCCAGTGGTGGTGGAGGGGTCCAGATGCCCGCGCCACTGCGTCCTCTCTGCCCAGCTGCGAGGAAGCCCAGAGGCGGCAGCAAAATGTCTGTACATGTAGACAGCACTGGCTCTTTGGCTATAAACAGAGATGAGCACTGAATCCTAGAGTCAGATACGACTGGCTTTTGAGCAAGGGCGACCTTTACCTTTACCTCATGTGATGCACAGGTCAATACAAATCACCTGGAGTTTGTGAAGGCACTTGAAAATACCAGGTTGGAGGAGGCTGTTGTGTACACGTTCTTAGTCTGTTGTTGCTATGTGCCATCAAGTTGCATCCAATGTATGGCTTACCCTATGAATTTGTGACCTCCAACATGTCTAATTAGTAAGATCACTTGCAAATTCAAAATCCTGGCTCCCTTTATAAAGTCAACTCACCTCATATTTAGTCTTCCAAATATGAGATGAAAGTTGTTTTATTCATCCTGATTTAAACTGTTGTTGTAGCCTGTCATTCTATCTACAGTGTAAGATGACTTGCCAATATTTACGTAAGCCAAAAACAAAAAGGAAGAAACCTCAAAGAAAATATATTTGATACACCACATCAAACTAACAACAGCCTAACCCCAATGTTTATTTATTTTACAGGCTTACGTTATTTCCAGAGGTGCAAGCAAAACTACTGTACAATAAAACAATAATATCAAGGAAAACTACATGGAACCGCAACTACTGTATTAGTACTTTATTACAGCAATCCTTAAAAGTGGAATAAGGCATTGCAAGAGTTTGAAAGCCTAGAGTGATCTTCTCCTGTTATTGAAATAATGGCCAAAATCTTACTGCAAAACACCACATTTTAAAGGTAATTTTCACAATTTTCTAGCCATCCGTACCTGAGAATGTGCCCAACTGCAAACCCAAGTCCATGGCCCAGGTGTGTTCAGCCATGCATCAAATAGCTAGAATGACTGTATGCCTACCAGTTTGGCACTTTCTAGTGTATGTTGTGTAAATGTGCTAAGAGTTTGGCCAATGTTGTCTTTGAAATATTTGTTTCACAAGTATTTTAACTGTTTGGCTGGACATCCCCTATAGTAATGGAGTAGATCGTACAGCCAGTGTTGGATGGCAGTAAACAACCTGACTTTCTAAAGGGTCCAATGGCTAAGCACGGATAAGCCCCTTTAAGTGGGGTGATGGCCCCCTCATTGGAGGAAATGCCACTGGAAACCACCATACTGGGCCCAAAGGCAAAATGAGTGGAGGAGAAACTCTGATTCCCAACGGTCATGGAGGCAGAAGAGGCCATGCCAGATGGATTGTCTGTGAAGGTACACCTTGCTAATATCCTCAAGGCTGCGGCAGTCTCATTTCAGATGTGCCACGGGAGATGGCTCTGTGATCACAGTGTGTGGGTCACTTCATGGCAAGCTTAAACAAATTCATGCCAATTGCACTTTTCGTGTTTGTCATTAAAATGATTTCCAGAGAAAATGTATACTTGCATACGAGTAGAAGCCAATGACTTGTTTCACAACTGCCCAGAAGTTAAATTTCTAATGGAAGAGTCATACATCTTGACTCTGCTTGACTTTAGCATACAAATATTGCTTATTCAGAGTTTCATCAGGAATTTTCTACAACTGCGAGTTTTGACTGGAGCCTTCCCCACTCTCAAGTCCAGAGTAGATGTTTGGCCTAACTCCCAGAGTCTCCCATTTTCTGGAAGAGGTATTTTGGAAAATGCAGTCCAAAAAGGCAATTTCCTCAATTTCTCTCCCCTCCTTCAATGTGCACGTGCTGAAGTGATGTTGCTCCAACTCATGACAGAAGAGAAGAAAAAGAGTGAGGCAGCAACATGCAAATGTACGTGGATGGGCCGTGTGACTATACAGATGACGACGTGACGAACCATCATTGAACATAAGCAACATCTCCTTCTTTGTTTGATATTGAGATCCAAGTCATTCATATAAAGCAGGGGTTCTCAACCTTTTCAAGTCGGAGGCCCGGTCACACTTCCTCAAACAGTTTACAGCTGCCATAAATGAGTCTGTGGCTGGTTTTACTTGTGGTGGCAGCTGGAGCGAGGGCGGGGGCTGGATTATTTGGCACTGTAGGCTGTAGGTTAAAAACCCTGATATAAAGGGCCAAAGAGCAAGTAATCCTCAAATTAAAAAGGCCATTACTTCACCTGATGTAATTGTGAGTGCCCATTCTGAACTATTAAGATTGACTGAGAATTGCAGGACAATATAATACCTTAGAGTCATTATTCAGCAAGCAGTCCGCACATCTCCATGATGACATTTCACACACCAAATGGACCCAAGAAATCAAGTTCATTTGCATGCAGTTTTTTAGCCATTCAGATATCACATCACCTGCGGGCTAGGTGGATCATGACGTGTGCCCTCCACTTATACCTGGTCCAAGGGATCCAACAGAGGATGCTTTGGTGAGCTTCAGTGGCTCAAGTGGCTAAGATGTTGACTGGGAGGTGGAAGGTCAGCAGTCCGATTCCCAAGTACTGCAGGATGGAATGAGCTCCCATCTTTGTCCCAGCTCCTGCCAACCCACCAGTTCGAAAGCAAGAAATTGCAAGTAGATAAATAGGGACCACTTCGGTGGGAAGGAAACATCATTCCGTGCACTCCAGTGTCTAGTCATACCTGCCACATGACCACAGAAACATCTTTAGGAGCAGACAGCACTGGCTCTTTTGCTTTGAAACAGATGAGCACTGAACCCTATAATCGGATATGACTGGCTTTCGAGCAAGGGAAACCTTTACCTTTACCTAGTCCTGGCCTAACATCACTGACAAGAAATGGGCAACACTGCCTAGTTAGACTGCTCACACGCCCCGACGAGGCTTTCAGCTAACATGGGAGGACAATGTAATGCTAGGCAAAATACTGTATTTTCTGGCGTATAAGACTACTTTTTAACCCCGAAAAATCTGTGCCAAAGTGGGGGGTCGTCTTATAGGACAGGTACTTAACTGCAGCTTGTTTCCCCTTGCTTCATATGTCCGGCGCGTATGGTGGGGTGTGTGTGTGCCAAGGCCGATTCCCTGCTCTGTGCGGGGAGTATGAAGCAAGGGGAAGCAAGCTGCACACATCTTCCTGTACCTCGAGGAGGAGAATGTGAGCGTAGATTGGATCTCCACCAGAACCTGCCCATTCGACTCAGAGGGCTGCACGTCTTCGGGTTGAGTGTGGGTTAATTTTTATTTGGTGCGCATTGGAAGAGAGGTAGTCTTATACGGCAAGTATATTCCAAACTCTATATTTTAACTGGAAAAGTTGGGGGTCGTCTTATACGCCCAGTCGTCTTATACGCCGGAAAATACGGTATTATAAAACAAACGTGATTCTGTTATGTCTTGGAAATCAGGTGACCATCGGACCTGAACTTGGCTAACCTAGTTCTTTCTTAATTGCCCATGTACAAAATATAATATATTTGAATTTTGCTTCCTCCACATTCACACGCATAGAGGTACAGACAGAATGCAAGCGCGGCGCCAAAATGGCCGCCACGCTCTTTGCGGGCCCCCCCCATCGGACGAAGGCATCCGGGTAGTTAGGGGGCATGGCCAGCTCCCTTATAAAAGGGGTGGCCATGAGGCAGCCGAGCTGCCATTTTGCGAAGCGACGGAGCGGATAGGTTTTTCCCCTCTTGCCTCCGTCGCCTTTACCTTTACCGGGAAGCCTCTTGGCTGCTGAATTTTCTCGTTTTCGGCTTCCCGTCGTTTGGCTGGGATGCCCTCGAAGAAGAAGGCGGCTGCGAGCGCAGCTCGTGCGGTTCGGAGGTGCAATCCGGGTCGGAGGACCGCGGCTGCGCCTCCCCAGCAGCCGCCTTTGCCTGCACTCACCGGGACCGGTGGGATGTGGTTAATCCCCCCTTAGCCAGAGACCGGGGGCCCGCACACGGGCCCAGTAGGGGCTGCGCCCCTCAGCCCGCAAGCGGTGGACACTGCTCCTGGTGTTGCCCATTCCGCTGGGCCTTCCTTCATAGGGGCGCTTAGGGGGCTTCCAGCCTTGGGGGGTGGTGTGGTCCCCTTCCCTGGCAGGTTGCTCCTACCGGGCCCGGGTTTGGGGTCGTGGCCCTATTCGGGCCCCGGGGTACAGGGGCCTGTACCCATGCCTGTAGTGGGCGGGCCGGCTGGCCCTTTGCCCCATGTCAGCGTGGAGGCTCTACTGGCCCGCGTTGCGGCCCTTGAGGCATCCCTGGCCCGGGCTAGCCACCCTGGGGCCCCTTTTGGGGTGCAGTTCGATACGTCGTCTGCTGGGCAGCAGCAGGCGACGGGACGGGTCGAGCTGCTTGAGGCGCGTGGCACGACCTCGGCCACTGCCTCGCAGCTCCCCAACCAACAGGCCGGTGCGGGTCAGGCCCCGTCGACGAGCTCCACGGCGGTCGTGAGCTCCTACGCCCCAGTGGGCCGGAACCCCAGGTGGGGGCGGCCCATGGGGGTGCAGCATGTGAGTATGCGGTCCAAGCTAGTGCACCTACACACGTGGCCACGTTGGGGGGGGCTTTTCAATGGCCTTGGCCTCGCGCAGGTGGTCCGGCGGTCCAGCAGATGACGCCCTACCCGGCGACGTCAATTACCACCCAGGGCCCCGTGGTGGGGAGGTGTTTCTTACCCTGTGGGGAATGTTTGGGGGTGGCCGGGTTAGTCCAGCCCCTTTCCAGATGCCCCCAGTTTCTGCTGTACCTGTGTCGGCCTCGCCGACAGCGGGGTATTCCTTACCACTGGGAGACCATTTGGCCCAGACCACCAAAGATAAGATCTGGCGGGGGAAGTATGTGGATATCTTTTCCCTCCTCAACAGAGAGCCCACCAAGGAAGAGAGGGGGGCAGGATGAGAAGGATAGGAGCAGGCACGTCGTCGCAAGCCACGATGTACGTGGGCCAACTGGTTGCCGGCCTACCTCATATATATGGCGGTATACCTTAGGGCCCGGCCGGGTTTGGCGATTCCGATGGTCCAGTATTTGGACAACATCTATAGGGCGATGGTTGACTTCCCGGGCCCGTCGTGGTTGGCTTGTGATGAGGAATTCCGTATGCGGATTCCCCTGCACCCCGAGATGAGGTGGGATGAGCCCTGCCAGAGGCTTTGGCTTCTGTACATGACTCCCACGTGCCCCGCGCCTGGGGAGAGATACCATTGTGGACATGCGGTCCAGCGTGCGGCCCCAGCACAGGTCCCCCGCCAGGTGGCGGGGCAGGGGGTTCCAGCCCGCCTGCTGTGCTGGACTTTCTCGTACGATGGTTCCTGCAATAGGAAGAATTGCAAATACAGACATGAGTGTCCCGCCTGTGCTGGCCCCCATGCGGCCTCTGCATGTCCCAGGCCTGGAGGGATGCGGGGCAGAGGGAGGGGCGGACAGGGGGCTGGCAAGACTGCCTCAGGTGGAGCTGGTTCACCGAAAGGCTCCCTCCCCGATTAATGTGGACATGTTGGAGCGTTGCCTTGCATTGTACCAGAGGGGGGCAGATGCAGTTTACCTGCTTTGGGGTTTTCGACTGGGGTTCCGTATTCCTTTCATGGGTGGTAGGTTCCCCCAAGATGCCCCCAACCTTTTGCGCCTCAGGGGAAGGGAGGAGGTGGCTGCTGCCAGCATTGCTGAGGAGGTTAATGCGGGCAGGGTCGCTGGCCCTGTCCCTGCACCCCCGTTCCGGGGAGTATATTATTTCGATGATGCCATGCCTTTTGGCTGTTCCATTTCGGGCTCGGCATTCGAGCGTTTCACCACCTTCCTAGAATGGGCTTTTGTCCGCAGGTCAGGGTCCCGGTCTGTAGCCCATTCCCTGGATGATTTTATTCGGGGCTGAACGGGGCTGGGACACGTGCACACGTCTCCTCAACACATTTCAGACGCTAATGGAGGAACTGGGTGTCCCTTTAGCGCCCGAAAAGACCGAGGGCCCATCTACACAGCTAGTATTCCTGGGGGTGGAGATTGACACGGTAGCCCAGGCTTCTATGTTGCAGCGGGATAAGGTGTCGAGGCTAGTGGCCCTTATCTCGGACTTGCTGGCCAAGCACATGGCATCACTGAGGGAACTGCAGGTGCTACATGGTCACCTCAATTTCGCTTGCAGTGTCGTCGCACCGGGCAGGGCATTTGCTCGGCGCTTGTGCGACGCCATGGCAGGATTATCCAGGCCCCACCATAGGGTTTGACTTACCCGGGGTATCAGGGCAGACGTGCTTGTCTGGCTCCAGTTCCTGAGGGAGTTCAATGGGGTGTCATTTTGGAGGTCTGAGCCCCGGGCTTCCCCTCGCTTTCAGAAACAGTCCGATTCCTCGGGATCCCTGGGTTATGGGATGTACTTCAATTGGAAGTGGGCCTATGGTGGGTGGCCACCAGCCTGGGCAGGCACGGGTCACCTGCGTGGTCTCACGTATCTGGAATTTTCCCTATCCTGGGGGCTTTGATGCTATGGGGCAAGGAGTGGGCCAACTTGGTCGTCCATTTCTGGTGTGACAATGCGGCTGTTGTCCACATTGTCACCTCACAGACTTCCACATCGCCCAGGGTCATGGACCTAGTGCGCCAGTTTCTGTTGCGCAGCCTGCGCCTCAACGTCCTCTTCTGGGCCAGGCATGTCCCGGGAGTCAATAATGATATTGCTGACGCTTTGTCCCGCCTGCAGATCTCCCGGTTCCGTGCCTTGGCGCTGGATGCGGAGGAATTCCCCTCGCCACTCCCGGATGAGATATGGACCATTGGCAAGGAGAGGTGAACCGGGCGATTGGCTTGTCACTAGCCACGCACGCGTAAGGCGTATCACCACGCATTCATTTCTTCAGAGCATTCTGTCCCCAATTCCGGCTGCCAGGAACCTGGCCGATCCCAGTGATCCATGTACTGCGGTTCATGGTTTACCTGCATGCCCAGGGCCTTGCACCTCGCTCCATAGCATCTAGGCTGTTGGCGTTGGCTTTTATGGCCAAGGTGGGAGGTCGTGTGGACAGTACCACTGACTTCCGTGTGAGACATGTTTTGGAGGGGTGGGTGCGGGAGCGTGGGCATTGCCCGGACGACCGCCACCTGATTTCCCCAGGGGTTTTTACCCGATTGGCCCGGGGCTGGCCTGGCCTCTATTTTGATAGATATGAGGCAGCCCATTTCATGCGGCTACAACGGTGGCCTTTTTTGGAGCGCTCCGCATCAGCGAGTTTGAGATGCTGTCTAAGGCGGATGCAAGTTGTAGGGCACTGGAACTCGAAGATGTCTGTCTGGACAATATTGGGCTCAGTTGGGGATACGCTCCTCTAAAACGAATCAGCACGGCGTAGGCAGTGGAGTAGACTGCTACGATGTTCTTTGGCAGACATCTGTCCGGTTGGTGCCCTACAGGATCTTCTTGCACTGTGTGGCACGCACCATGGCCCGTTTTTCTGTCACCAAGGTGGGTCTTCCCTTACTAAATTTCAATTTTGGAGGGTGCCGGGAAGGCACTAGACAGTGTTGGCCTCTCTGGGGCTCGCTGCGGCACCCATTCGTTCAGGATAGGGGCGGCTTCTACTGCAGCTGTTTTTGGGTACTCCGGGGCGGAAATACGCCGCATGGGAGGGTGGGGATCACAATGTTTTCAGTTTTGTGTTCGCCCTCTTCAACCGTGAGTACCAGTTTAGTCACTGCACTGTTTCTCCCCCCCCCTTTTTTTTTTTTCCTTGACAGACCCTGGGTGTCGTTTTACACCGGTGACAGTATGGTTGGTGGGCCATAGCCACGTGCACAGGGCAGCGCGTTACGCTGCACGGGGCAGCGCGTTACGCTGCACGGGGCAGCGCGTTACGCTGCGGCGTCAGAGTGGGACCCCGACTGGGACTGGGTGCATCCGCATGTCTCAGGTGGTATGATAAGCGCGGCATGTTATGGCGGGAACTGTTGCCATTCCTTTTCTACATCAGGGATGCTGACTCGCCCGATGTCCTGGTTATGTACCTTGGGGGCGATGGCTTGGGACAGGTCACTGGCCTATCGCGGAAGCTTGCGGTTTGCAGTGACCTGCCCTACTCACATTATGTGTGGCCTGCCACATCCCTCAATTGGTCGGACACGATACCGCGGTACGCTTACAGGGGGGCGTTCGGCCTCGAGGCTCTTGACTGAGCCGACGCCCCGTGAACGGGGCTATTGCCCGGTTCCTTTTCAACAAGGGTGGGGGACGCGTCATTAGCCTCCCCGCCATCAGTCTGCAAAATTACGAGCTTTACTCAGGGGATGGGGCCCATCTGTCACAGGGAGGTATGGACCTCTGATTACTGGCGAGCAGGCCTGTCGACCGAGCTGACGGTCTTGGGGGGGGGCGGTGAGCCTTTTGGGAAGCAACCCCGTGTGGCGGGTATCACTGGTAAGGTAAACATTTATGACCCACAGGTATCCGGCAGGTTCGCAATTGACTGGACAACACTAGACAGGCATAAGTTGGTTAAACGTTGTCCGGTCAACGACGAACCAGGCGACGGGGTGATGGCTACAGCTAGACAGCATGCATCACCCCGTGATTTCACGGATACGCGACAGAGGGTGGGGTCATTAGTTAGATATTGACTACGGTCAACAATTTGTTTGTTGTCAACAAACAAATTGATACAAATAGATACATTGTAACAATTGCCGTTGGCAATTTTGGGTGGTACCTTACCAGTGTTACTTCGGCCTGCTTGCCTTAAGAATTATGATTGGTCAATTACCAATAGAAATTTATAATTCGGACTAGGGCATGAATCAATAAATGTGGCCCAATGCCGTTATCCACTTTTACCAGTGTCTGAGTCCTTTATTGGGGGGTGCGCCTGCAAAGAGACCAAGAAGAACAAACAAAATGTTCAAGGGACTGGAATAGTTCTGTATAACAATAGGATAGGGAAGCTGTTTAGATTTGTGGAGAGTGGAGGTAAGGGCAATAAACACTGATTAACAAAAAAAATGTCTGCTACTTGGTCTAATCCATGTGTCCTATACTAAACCAAGTGTGCTGAATCCAAATCTGAAGTCCGATTCTGCCTAGGACATCAGGATCTTAAGTTAGCAAGTCTCACCCTCTTGGTTAGGTTCTTGCATTGATTGTGCAGGGTTTATTTGCCACAAACGTAGCAAAAACTGTCCGGTTTATTAACACAGCTGTGACTACCCATCTTTAGCTCAAAACAGATTCACTATAGCCTAGCTGTATTATCCAATAAGATAGTTTCACACTAGAGACAAACCCTTGGTCCATCTCACCTTATATACCTATTTCTGATGTCAGCTCACTGACTTGCCCAGACATGTCCAGCTGCTGCTGGAACATACATGTCACCAGGGGATGTGATTCAGCTGAGGTGGCAGCAAGCATAGTGGTAGCTGCAACTGTTATAATGTTCCCATGTAAAAATACATTACCCATTTGAACAGCTATAGCCCACCTTAAAATCTGTACGTGATAGGCAAATTCTGAGTTCAGATGTCGAATCATCACACTCGATATCATGTAAATCACATGTGTTATTCCCAGTAGCAAAATCGTTGTTGTGCAGTGCAATTGATTCAAATGCAGTGAACTACAGGGAGTCCATAATTCAAAATTATCGACATTTGAGGATATATTCTTAAAGGCCGCCCTATAGAATGCAGTCTGGTGTAGTTTCTTGAATACTGGGCGGGAAAGTGCCAGGCCCATGATGATGGTGATGGTGATGGTGATGGTGATGGTGATGGTGATGGTGATGGTGACAACGATGATGATGGCGGCAGCGGCAATGATGATGATGATTCCAGCAGCGACAACAACAGTGGTGGCGGTGGTAACGATAACGACAATGACAGCATCAATCTGTTCATTTCATACTTTTGAATGACTGTCATATTAACCTCCGTGGTTTCAGCATGGATAGCAAAAGATGAATTATTATCAGTATATTGAATGTATAAAGTTCCCATTCCAAACAAACAGAGAAGCAAAACAATAAAATCAAATGATTGCAGTCAAGGCAAAGAGACCCAACATTTTCACTCTGGAGACTTTTTTAAAAGTGCCCTTGTTTGTTTTCTTGGCAGAAAACTTTGGCACTTGGCACGGACTCACTGGAATTCAGCCCAACTGTACAAATGCTCCGCTTGGCCCTCTGCCCTCCTGCTTGCAGTCTCTCTCTTTCTCTCTCCTTTTCTCTCTTCCAAAATTCTGTTGCTAAGCAGATGACTCGATAGCCAAAACAGGGTCCACTTTGTGCCCTGCCCGTAAATAATGGCCTGATTTTCCTCTCTCTCTTCTTCCAGGCCTGGCATCTCTTGCTTACTAATAATAACAATAAGGAACTGGCAGGGCTACGTTTGTGCAAGCACACCCCGAAGCAACTTTTTGCCAGGAACACAAGCGAGTGGGTGAAGAACAAGAGCTTGTACTGTGTTCCTCCTCTTTCACCCTCTCTCCTTATCTCTCTCTCTCTCTCTCTCTCTCTCTCTCTCTCGCCGCAATCTCTTTAACCCTGAGCGAATAAGGCTGTTGCAGATTGTTATCCTGTCAGAATTGTTCTGGTTTTTCTCTTTCTCTTTGTACAGCGTTAAGGTATTGCAAGAGTCACCTCCCCACCACCTTCCTTTGCTCATCTTTGTACAGTATATCTCTCCCCCTATGCAGTGGCTCAAGTGGCTAAGACGCTGACTGGGAGGCGGAAGGTCAGCAGTTCGATTCCCGAGTACTGCAGGACGAGCTCCCGTCTTTGTCCCAGCTCCTGCCAACCTAGCAGTTTGAAAGCAAGAAATTGCAAGTAGATAAATAGGGACCACTTCGGTGGGAAGGTAACAGCATTCCGTGTGCTTCGGTGTCTAGTCATGCCTGCCACATGACCACGGAAATGTCTGCAGCAGGAGACAGCGCTGGCTCTTCGGCTTTGAAACAGAGATAAGCACTGCACCCTAGAATCGGATACGACTGGCTTTCAAGCAAGGGAAACCTTTACCTTTACCTATGCTTTTTGAAACACCTTTATCAACTCAGGGATGAGATGATTTGTGCTGTTTAAATTCTTGCTTCTCATGGCCAGGTGCCCCAAGCCACTTTTTTTGTTTTGTTTTGGGGAGGATAGCGTGCTTTTCTACTTTTCTGACATAAAAAAATAAAGGTAAAGATCGCCCTTACTTGAAAGCCAGCCATACCCGACTCTAGGGTTCATTGCTCATCTCTGGTTATAGCCAAAGAGCTAGCACTGTCTGCTTTTGCAGACATTTCCGTGGACACGTGGCAGGCGTGCCTAGAAACCGGAGTGCACGGAACGCTGCTTACCTTTCCCACCAAAGTGGTGCCTATTTATCTACTTGAAATGTCTTGCTTTTGAACTGCTAGGTTGTCAGGAGCTGGGACAGAGACTGGTCTTCACTCCATAATGCAGCACTTGGGTCTCAAACTGCTGACCTGCCAACCTTCCAGTCATCAAATTCAGCATCTTAACCAGTAAGCCACCACAGTTCACTCTGACATAAAAAGGCACAGTTACCTACACAGAAAGAGCCTCAAAGATGGTGATATTTTTGAACCACAACCAGGTATACCCTGGGAAAGGCAACCTTGTTTTGCCAGCTAATCTTTCTCACACTGGGTCAAGCGAAAGGAACTGCAGAATGAACACATGAAAAGGTGGCTTCATTTTGGCAGTTTCACATCTGGCCTAGACTTAGAAGAAGGAGAAGACTCTTCCAGAGTGCCTTACAAAGGTACACACATATGTACACACCTTTGCAACCCTTCTTCTTTTACCCCATCCCAAACCCAGCTGGAGGGAAATGAAAATGTCACTTTTAAATCTGCTATAAAATTAAAGGTCTCCCTTGTTTGAAAGCCAGTCATGTTTGCGGTGCTCATCTCAGTTTACAGCCAGAGAGCCAGCGTTGTCTGCATCTGCAGATGCATCGTGTGTCCATGTGGCAGGCATGACTAGATATGAGAGCACACAGAATGCTGTAACCTTTCCCGCCAAAGTGGCATCTATTTATCTACTTGCAATTTTTTGCTTTCAAACTGCTAGGTTCGCAGGAGCTGGGACAGGCGATGGGTGATCACTTGGTTCTCAAACTGCTGACCTGCTGACCTTCTGGTCATCAAGCTCAGCATCTTAACCAATAAGACACCAAGCCTTAGAATATGCCTAAAAATAATAAAGACATTGCTGCATGATTTCACTAGAACAGTGATGGTGAACCTTTTAGAGACCGAGTGCCCAAACTGCAACCCAAAACCCACTTATTTATTGCAAAGTTCCAACATGGCAACGGGGGAGGTAGGAAACACTCCCATTGGGCTGCTGAGCAGAGGGGTAGGTGAACTCTGTACTGGGGTGACTGTACCGGTACCCACAGAGAGGGCTCCGAGTGCCACCTCTGGCACACATGCTATAGATTTGCCACTGAACTAGAAGGTCTTTTTTTATACCAAGTAGAAATAGACGGGTGTCACCAACTTCATTTCTTTACTTCTACTTTGGTTACTTTTAAAAAATTTCGTTCTCCCATCTTGTAGTGATTTCCTCTTTAAATCAATTTGACCTGCCAACCTTCCAGTCATCAAGTGGAGATGAATTCAGAAAGGTGCTTTTGAAATCTGAAAATCCCATCCTTAATATGAAGTTGTTTATTCTTCCCTGTGGTCAATTAAACTCTATAACAATGCCATCCTCCAATAGGAGATAGAGGATAGAAGTCAAAAACTGCTCGGTAAAAGGAGAAGTATGGAAAGGACAAGAAGATTCAGCCACATCTTTCTTGCCTAGCTACAAATTAAATTGAAAAGTTAATAAGCAAATAATTATAACCTTTGAAACAGCAAAAATGTCAATCATTTTCAAATGCACGCAGTGTGCATCCACACAACACGGTTATAGCAATTGGGTAACATTTTAACTGCTATGTTTCCTCCCTACAGAAATCTAGGTTCAGTAGTCTAGAGCAGGATTTAGATGTTGAAATTACAAATGAAGTTTTCCTTGTGAAGGAGCGGTGACAACTGATGTAGTGTAATTGTGTAGTAGAGATGCAATCAAGGATGCTGAGACATGCAACCCTAAACATGTCTGCTCAGAATCAAGTCCCACTAAGATAAATGGAACTTACTCACAGACACTCACGCATTGCATTGCAGGCTAGAGATTTTATATCATGGGGCTTAAATCCACTCTAATATTAGCGGTGAAGACCTGAAGAGCCTCTTGATGAGGGTGAAAGAGGAGATCACAAAAGCAACATAAAAAAAAAACCAAGCCCGTGCCATCTGGCCCCATCGCTCCCTGGCAAATCGAGGGGGAAGAAATGGAAGTAGTGACAGACTTTACGTTCTTCAGATCTAAGATCACTGTAGACAGTGTCTGTAGCCATGACACTTACTCCTTGGGAGGCAAGCTATGGCAAACCTAGGCAGCATAATAAAAAGCAGACACACCGCCCTACCAACAAAAGTGCACATTGTTAAAGCAATGGTCTTCCCATTAGTAATGTATGGCTGTGAGAGCTGCACCACAAGGAAGGCTGAGCGCAGAATAATAGATGCCTTCACACTGTGGTGCTGGAGGAGACTCTTGAGAGCTCCTTGGACTGCAAAGAGGTCAAATCAGTCCATCCTGAAGGAAATCAACCTGACTGCTCCTTGGAAGGCCAAATAGTGAAACTAAAGCTCAAGTATTTGGCCACCAAATGAGAAGAGATGACTCACTGGGAAAGGCCCTGATGCTAGGAAAGATCAAAAGCAAAAGGAGAAGGATGAGATGGTTAGACAGCATCATTGACACCATTGGCGCAGATCTGGGTGGTCTATGGAGGATGTCAGATGACAGAGGAGTCTGGGGTGCTGTGGTCCATTGGGTCACAAACAGTCTGACTCAACTATGTGACTGAACAACAACAAATATTAGTAAAGGAAACCGTGCTTGTTGCAGTTGCACAAGAAATAGCATGGTTAGTCTTGTGACAGTTATCACATCCACAATTGATGTAACTGAAAACTCTGCTGGATGAAATCAGGCAACCATTTCCAATCCTGTTGCAATCCTTTTATGTAGTGCAGAATCAATTCCTCTACTACCAACCACATATACCAGGATTTCTTAGGATATATTCCTGTGAACAAAAGTAGGATCAGACTCATACAACAATGTGGTACAGGAATACTTGAATTCTATAGAAATAGGCTTAAGAGATATGTCCATTTGTATCTCTCTGCTATGTCACTGTTTTTTGGAGGTACAGTAAGGAGTGGCTAGATATTAAGAGATATGCATAGGGTTAAGAACAGCTATGGCTCCTTGCACTATTAGATGACCCTCTGTCTACACAATTATAGGCAAGTTATCCTTCTTCCTCTTGTCTCCTGCACCATCTTTAAAATAGTTTCCCATCAGTATTGTTGGATGGTGCACAGCAATCATTATGTGCTCAATTAAAAGAATAATTACATTAAAATTTTAAATTCTGCCAATTAAACATGGCAGGACATATCAAGATTGTTCCCATCCTTTGAGGCAAGGCTTGATTTATGTACTATTAAATCTCAGTGCCATAGCTTGTAAATGCAGATCCAAGAACCACCATGGGAGAAAGCATAATGGTAGCCATAAAAGACAGTGGCAAAATATTTCCTGATTATCCCTGGCAAATTGCAGAGTCAGCTCACTGAGGTCTGCTTGGGCTACATTTCATTGGTTCCCCTGTTAAATTAATCCCACTTGGTTAATCTTTTCAGTGGCGCCTTGCAACTCAGCAATTTTCGCTGAATTCCATCATCATGGTTTGATCATTGAAACAGCTTTGTTTCCCAGGATCCAAGATTACTCTCATCTCCAATAGAAGAGAGATGCTTCCTCATCCCCTCCTGCATCCTTAATATCATGCCCTGTGAATTATGTTATCAATCTAATATGAGTTTCCACTGTGAGCCCCTGCCCCCCGGTTATTTTCTATATCAAGGTGTTTAAGGGGGTGGGGACTAATTGTATTAGAGATGAATCTATTCTCTGGTGGCTTCTGGGCAGGGCTGTAAATAGGACAGAACAACTGGGACTTTCCCCCAAGGCACCTGGTCCTATTTTTCAGGTCAGGGAGACTGATGCCAGAACATCTTTCTAAGATCCTTATAGAGTTTTACACTGGGGAAAAGTAGAACATGTGTTCAGAAGAATGAAATCAGGCAACCATTTCCAGTCCTATCAAAATTATTATGGGTAGGTCTACTCAATGTTGCAATCCTAGGCAACACCAGCTGGTCTACATCTACAAGCTTTATTTATCTACAGTCAAACCTCGAGATAAGAATGGCTCCACTTAAGAAAAACTTGAGATACATACGGAAATCTCAGAAAAAATCAAGTTCAATATGCAAATTTTAATAGGATTTTTTGAGATATGAAATTCAATGCATTCCTATGGGAAATTGCATTCAATGCATTCCTATTGAAAATTCAAGATAAGAATTTTTTAAAATACAACCAACCTCGAGGAATGAATTAAATTCATATGTAGAGGTTTGACTGTGCAATAGAACTCTGTATAGTGAAGCTCTTCGCTATTCGGTTTCCCCCCGTTATATGGATCCCTATGGGTGATGCACTGTATAATTTTTAAAAAGTTCATTATATGGATCACTATTGTCAGTACCCCATACAATGAACATTTGTTGTTGTTGTTGTTGTACGGGATAACACAAGAACGCTTTGTTGTACGATTTTTTTGTTATACAAAGCGTTCATTATATGGGGTACCACTGTATATTGCTTCCATGCTCCATATGCACAAAACATCTAAAATCTTACAGTTACAGAAATCTGAAGGTACAAACGCTCATCAAAACTATACATTGAACTGTTTTGTTAAAAGGATGTTGGATGTTGGTGAAGGAGAGGTGGGGGAAGAATGAATGTTCCTGAAAAATGAGAAATGCAAGGTGTGATGCCAAGGGTTTGTGAACTGCTAGTTTAGAAACAACTTTGTTCAGTCTAAGTATATCATAACCTTATCAGTTCTTGGATGGAAGATCACTACAAGTTCTATACAAGAGGACATGTCAGTATTTAATACACAAAGTAATGTCATGCTTTTCCATTGGCTGGGGTTTGTTGAAATTCCTGTTATGGCTGTATGCCTTTTGGCACCACCAAACATGCCCCCTTCCCATGTCAAATCATAGGCTATTAGGAACAGTGAACAGTGTGTTCATTCAATCACATTTCAACAAAGCTATGCCAGCTACTGTACATCTATGTGTGGTGACTAGGTTTGAGCTAGTCTGACAAAAAGCTACCTCAGCAAACTGTCAATTCAATGTTCTGTACATTTGTATATATATTTTGCCTGCTTGCTCTAAATTTCATCTGCCCTGGCTGATGCCATAGGCTACAAGTCTGTTATAAAACTCCAGCTCCAGTGTGTCAGATATAATAAATTGGGATTGAAAGATTGGTCTTGCTTAAAACTTAAACCTGTCTTGCTTCTGGAACATGCTTTTGAGTTCTTCAGTTTTAACCTTCTGCTCTAGGAGTGGGGACTTTTGTCGTGCAACCCATCTTAGATCTCAGTACTGGTGGAAAAGGGGCATATAAATAAATCAAATCAAATATTCCGCCTAAGTACAAACCCGCTTAGTTAAATGGGACATATGTCCAGAGTAGCAGCCTAAATTCCTCCTGGGAGAGCAATTTATGGTATAGAGACGGCATTGGTTGCACTGGTAGATGATCTCTGGTGGGAGCGGGACGGCGGCCATCTGTCTGTCCTTGCACTTCTTGACCTCTCAGCAGCCTTTGATACCATTGACCATGGTATCCTTCTGGAACAGCAAAAAGGATTGGGGATCAATCCATGGCACTGTGTTGTCCTGGTTATCTTCATTTCTGGAGGGCCGGACCCAGTCGGTGTGGTTGGAGAGTGAGAGGTCCAGCCCTAGGCCCATACATTATCGGGTGCCTCAGGGCTCGGTGCTCTCTCCTCTCCTATTCAACATCTACATGAAGCCGTTGGGTGAGATTATCCGTTCCCACGGGGTGAGGTATCATCAGTATGCTGATGATACCCAGCTGTACATCTCAGCCCGTGGGGACCCCAGTGATGCGGTCAATGTCCTATCCAGATGTCTGGAAGCTGTTGGGGTCTGGACAGAGGACAACGGGCTGCAATTCAATCCCTCCAAGATTGAGTGGCTATGGATAGGGGGTCCCGCATTATCCAGGGAGCTGCCAGCTTTGGTTCTGGATAGGGCTGCTTTGCCCCAGGCAGACCTGGTACACAACTTAGGGGTCCTCCTGGATTCAAGACTGCTGCTTGCAGAGCAGGTAGCGGTCATGACCAGGAGGGCTTTCGCACCACTTCACGTCATTCATCAGTTGTGTTTGCTCCTGGACCAAGACTTCCTGCTCATTGTCACACATGCTCTGGTCACCTCCTGGCTAGACAATTGTAATGCGCTCTGCATGGGGCTGCCCTTGACGACCATTTGGAGGCTTCAGCTGGTCCAGAATGTGGCAGCCCGGGTGGTGTTGGGGTGCGGGCGCTATGCATGCACCTCACCATTGCTCCCGGAGCTGCACTGGTTGCTAGTTTGCCTCCGGGTGCAATTCAAGGTGCTGTTTTTGACCTTTAAAGCCCTACATGGTAGTGGGCCAGGAAACCTAAGAGACCGCATCATCCCAAGAATGTCTGTCCACCCGACCAGAGCAGACCGGAGGGGCTCTCTGATTGTACCATCAGCAAGAGGGGCTCATCTCTAGCACAAAGAGGAGGGTCTTTTCCGTGTCTGCACTGGCCCTATGGAACCTCCTGCCAGTAGAGCTGCGGGTTCAGACAGAGCTGCTGCCTTTCAGAAAAGGTTTAAAAACCTGGCTGTTGGGGCAGTTGTGGGGTCCGGATGGAAAGGTGGCCCCTGCCTGTTGGCTTATAAAATAAAGCTTCCCTTTTAATGCGGGAAGTTTTTAATGTGGGAAGCTTTTAATCTGGTATTATTCTGTTTTATACTTGTATATACCTCTGATTGTTTTTAATTGGTTTTTTTTTTAATTATGATGTTAGCTGCCCTGAGTCGGGGTTGCCTGAGTGGGCAGCATTGAAGTTTAAAGAATAAATAAATAAATAAAATACATCAACAAAACATTCCAGGACACAGCCTCCCTTTCAGATATTGGGGAAGGTATTTTTGAAATAGATTTCTCAGAATCTTCCAGCCTGTTAATTATCCGATATGGGGAGATACAGTCCAGAATGTTGAGTTTTGAGGCCTGTTCCTTTCCATTACCTTGCCATTTAAGAAGTGGTGGCTTAGTGGTTAAGATGCTGAACTTGATGACTGGAAGGTCGGCAGGTCAGCAGTTTGAGACCTGAGTGCACGATGGAGTGAGCTTCTGTCTCTGTCCCAGCTCCTGCCAACCTAGCCTTTCGAAAGCAAGAAATTGCTAATAGTAGTCATTCCCTGCTCCATGTCCATAGAAACGTCTGCAGATGCAGATAGTGCTGGCTCTTTGGCTGTAAATGGAGATGAGCACTGAACCCTAGAGTTGGATACGACTGGCTTTCGAGCACTCTGAAAGTGCAGCACTCGGGCCTGGAACTGCTGACCTGCCAACCTTCCAGTCATCAAGTCCAGTGTCTTAACTACTAAGCCACCGCAGTCCTATACAAGACCACAATCTCTACTTCCCCCTTCTTTCGTTCTCACTGCCCTCTTTACTACCGTTCCCCCGTCATTCTCTTTATCCTCTGCTGTCAGCCCTGAGGGCTGGTGTAAGTTGGACAGTGTTATGCCAGTGAAGAGAAATATTCTTTCCCCAAAACAGCATTGGTTTTCCAAACAGCATTGAATTTTGTGTGTCAGCAATAAACATACAGTACATACACAGAGAAAGAGAGGGCACAAACAAATGCATTCTTCATGGTCTACTCTAATTTGTTGAGGTTGCTTTTCTTTTTCTTAGGTTTTTATGTAAACACCCTAGCATAAGTTTGATAACCTTTGCTAACACATGTTTTGATTTTTCATATAGACAGAAACCATGGTTATGAGAAGAAAACCTATGCACATGTGATTCATATATATGTGAGCTTTTCTCATTATTACCTGGAAGTGCATAAGATATGGGAGTGGCCAGGATTAGCAACAGAAAAAAAGCAGAGCTAGAGATGAATGAGCATTAGCCTTCTTCTTCTTCTTCTTCTGCCGCATCCCAATATTGGCTATCCTCATGGCGATCAGCCATGTAGATTGTCCTGGGAACAATATAATGCAGTGGCCTTCCATCTACCTTCTGCATCGCAGCATGACACCAGATCCATGAGTCACTTTCTGGACCTGAGCCCTTTTGGCACATAAGGTCCTCCTCAGCCACAGGCCAGGATGGATAAAGCTGCTGCCCTCCATCAAGATGGATTCAAGTGGGACTGAATCCACTTAGGGACCATCACCCTTCCCTGTGAACTTAGGCACCCAATGCTGTTAGTCCTCAGTGTGGTCAGGTTAGTTAACCACTGCCTGACATTTGGTGCTGACTCATTGGCAGTAGGGTCTACTCTATTACCATTTCAGGATATCCTGGCCAGATCAGAACATTAGTGTTACCCATACTTTAAAAATGGTCTTGTTCATACCTTTGTTTGGTTAGGCGTGTGAAAAGGGCTTTCCGGGTGCCACCTAATTCAAAGATTGTGCTATTAACTCTGTTTCTCCCCTTTGTTTGCAAAGTGGGCAAGTTGTTATAACAGGTAATAAGTTACCATTATATGGTTTTTAAAATTCACATTTCTTTCTGGTTTGCTCCTTGCAATTTACAAATTTGAATGTGGGATGTCACTGGCTTGTGGTACAGGAAGGTTGGCCGGTCAGCAGATTGAGACCCGAGTACTGCACAATGGAGTGAACTCATGCATCTGTCCCAGCTCCTGACAACCTAGCCATTCGAAAGCCAGAAATTGCAACTTTGGCAGGAAAGGTAACAGCATTCCATGTGTTCTGGCATCTAGTCATGCCTGCCACATGTTCACGGAAACGTCTGTAGATGCAGACAGTACTGGCTCTTTGGCTATAAACAAGAGATGAGCAGCAAACCCTAGTGTCGGCTTTCGAGCAAGAGCAACCTTTACCTTTACCAATGGTTACAAGTGGAATTAATTACAAGCAATTAGTAACTAGCGGGTTCCAGCTCTGGGAAAGTATCTTTTTCTTAACATCCTGTGTGTGCTTGGGTCTGAAGTCAAAGAGTCCTCAGAAACTGGAAGGCCATCTTTCTTTTGTTCCTTGCTGGAGGAAACATCCAGTCTTCCAGATGGTGGAAATACCTTTCACAGATGAACTGGCTACCTGTCTCCCTTCTTCCAGCAGTCAAAAACCTTTCTTTGGGGGACAGATTTTTGATAACTACATTGCTACTAAGGAAAGGGCTTTAATGGAAGAGTTGTCCTTGTGTATAAAGACAGGGTTTAGGGGAGAAAATACAATCCTAGGATTGCAATTTCTACCAGCAAGGCCAGTAGCCACACTTAGTGAATCTTTCTGAGAGTATAATTTTCAAGTTTTATAATATAATATATTACTAGCATTGCTACCCAGCTTTGCCAGTCGGGTCCCTTGGGTCCTCTTTTTCCGGAGGCGAAGGTGGAATGGAGCGCCATTCTCTGTCCTGGCCTCCCAGGGAAGTGGCTTGCTTCCCCCGGTAGGTGGGGGCCGAAGGCAGCCATGCTTTCGGCCCCATCCTCCGGGGTAGGCGCTCACTTCCCTCCGGGAGGCTAGGGTGGAATGGAGCGCTGTTCTCTGCCCTGGCCTCCCGGGCAAGTGGCTTGCTTCCCTGGGTAGGTGGGGGCCGAAGGCAGCTGTGCTTTTGGCCCCTGCCTCCCAGGATAGGCGCTTGCTTCCCTCCAGAAGGCCCAAGCAGAACGGAGCTCTGTTCTCTGCCCTGGCCTCCCGGGGAGGCCAAACACAGCACCAACGGGCATTCTCTCCATTCGGTCTGCGCGCATCCCTGGCCCCGCCTCTTCTGTTGCCATTTTTCCCTCGGGGGGTCCCAGCTGTCCCACCTCCTCCGTGCTCATGTCCTCATGCCTGATTGGCTGAGGCATGCCACAGTGCGGAGAGCGGCTGGGACTTGTATTTTTTTCCACGTTGGTGGGGCGTTGGCCCCACTCTCGGCTCCTGGACCCTTGTGGCGATGATGTCCGGGATGAAAGGTAAGTCTGGCCGGTGCATTATGGGATAGGCTGCACGTGTATGGATACGCATTCCGCACACGCACGGCCACATCCCTTCTTTATAGGTATATATAATATAATATAATATAATATAATATAATATAATATAATATAATATAATATAATATAATATAATATAATATAATATAATATAATGAATTAACTTTTAGTGAAGACTAACTTGTCTTTTCTTTCTTTCTTTCTTTCCATCCTCCTCCAAAGAGCATTCGTGGGAATGTTAAGGTTATTTTATTAAAAACAACACCCTAAAACAAAATTCTAATGAAGTTTTTATATTAAAATATACAGTTTTGTATGCCAAAGATCAACTCTCAGTCAAAAGCATCCTGGCAAGAATAACTAAGTCAGATCAGGTTTTCTTTCCCTGATGACTCCTTCCCCATCTATTTGTACTCCCATGGAATAATTCGCTTTTTCACAAAAGGCTACAGAAGTACTGTCTCTACTCCCTGTTTACGTATTCATTTCCTCACCCTCCCTTTACCTATTGCCAAGTCAATTCATATAGATATAAATGAGAAGTCTCACTAATCTCATTAATATTAATGCTTGTTAACTGTGTAATATACTGCTTATTATAATAAAAAATTCATTAGAATTTTGTTTTAAGGTGTTTCGCTTTTCTTTTTTAAAAAATAGCCTTAACATTCCCATGAATGCTATTCGGGTGAGGCCAGAAAGGAAGGAAGGAAAAGGAAGGAAGGAAGGAAGAAACCTGAACAAGTTAGTCTTCAGTAAAAGAGAATTCAAGTAGTTCAGTAGTTTTAAATGACAGAAAGGAAGTTTGGAGATTTTAACTTGTTCGGGGAGGAAGGAACATGATTCAAGACACATTGAGAGAAAACATCAAATGCACTTACAGTCAACAAATGCTTTTTTTATTAACTTTATAATAGGTCGTGATATCTATCTGCAACTCAGTCATATTGTCTTCATTTGTTTCTGTATGTGACAAGATGCAGCCTGATCTAGCCTGACAAACCACAAGGCCCATGTATCATGATGACACATTAAAAGAGAGAGAGGAAGGGAGGTTGAGGAAAAAAGACAAACATCTTCGAAATAAAAAGCACGCAGACCAGAAACATTGGACCAAAAGTGATTCATCAGATAGAGAATGGCTGCAGATCTTCTGCTCGATAACCAGCAGAGAACAGAACAAAGATATTTGAAGTGAAGCTCAGTATGGTGTTTAAAAGCTTGTTTTAAAAGAGCTATGCATTTCTTCTGAAAGGCCGTCTACCCTTATCACCTATGACGATTAATGTTTTCCTTTAAAAAAAAGTTTTATATTAAAATAAAAAGGAAGAAGTGGTTAAATTAGCAAGAACAGCGCACACCTGCGAGGAGGAAACTGTATTATATTGCAGTTCACAGAAATCTGGAACATGTAGCCTGATATAGGAACTTTTCCCTTCTCTGGACAAATATAAAGCTGGATGATTAAAAAAAAAGGTTTACTCTGATTTTTTCAGCAACCACTCATTTGTAGCCTTGGAATAACACATGTGATTTACATGATATCTAGTGTGCTGATTCCAAATGTGAACTCAGAATTTGCCTATCACATACAGTTTTAAAGGGGTGTTATAGCTGTTCAAATGGTCAGTAATTGGGCAATGTATTTTTACATGGGAACATTATAACAGTTGCAGCTACCACTATGCTTGCTGCCACCTCAGCTGAATCATGTCCCCTGGTGGCATGCATGTCCCAGCAGCAGCTGGGCATGTCTGGACAAGTCAGTGAGCTGACATCAGAAATAGATATATAAGGTGAGATGGACCAGGGGTTTGTCTCAAGTGTGAAACCCATCTTATTGGATAGAACAGCTAGGCCATAGTGAATCTGTTTTGAGCTAAAGATGAGTATGTGTAGATGTGTTAATAAACCAGACAATTTTTGCTATATTTGTGGCAAATATACACCGTGTGATCTTAACTTAAGATCCTGACATCCTAGGCAGAATTGAACTTCAAATTTGGATTCAGCACACTTGATTTAGTATAGGACACATGGATTAGACCAAGTAACAGACAATATTTTTATTTTTGTGATGCACATCACCTGGTTATGTTGTCCACATCACCCGGTCTTCTCAGGCCATGCAGTTTCAAATGGCAACACCAAGTGCAATGAAGAGAGCAACAATGATGAAGCAAGCCTTCTTAGTGGTGGCCCCCTCCTTATAGAACGGTTTATTCATGGAGCTGTGCCAGGTCCCAACCACTGATGATTTTTTAAAAATGTTTAAAGACTACATTATGGAGAAATGCATTTTATGCAGAATGTATCTTCTCCCTGTGATTGATTTTTCTCCCTCTGGATTCATAGTTTTAAAAGTTTATGTTAATGTACTGTTGCCACCAAGGAGTGCGGTAACTTGGTGGTTAAGATGCTGAACTTGACAACCAGAAGGTCAGCAAGACAGCAGTTCGAGACTCAAGTACTGTGTAATGGAGTGAGCTCCTGTTGTCTGTCCCAAATTCTGTCAACCTAGCATTACGAAAGCAAGACATTATGCGTAGATAAATACGTACCACTTCAGCGAGAAAAGTAACAGCTTTTTGTGCACTTTGGCGACTAGTCAAGCCTGCCACATGGCCCACACAGTGTGACTTGGACATGACTGGCTTTCAAGCAAGGGAGATCTCTACCCTACTGTTGCCACCATTTGGGAGGCTTTGTTAATTTGTCACTTATGTGTTTAGTCTAATTTTTAATGTTATATATACTGCTTAGAGTCATTTATTTCCACTGGATAGGAGATATAGTAAAGGTAAAAGTCGCCCTTGCTCAAAAGCCAGTTGTATCCGACTCTAAGGCCGAGTGCTTATCTCTGTTTATAGCAAAAGAGCTAGTGCTGTCTGATGTTTGCAGACATTTCCGTGGATGTATTAAATAAATAAATAACTCAAACATCTGGAGGGTGGAGAATCATAGAGAAGCCTGGCATGCTGTGTTCCAAATGGTCACAAAGGGTTGGACTCAACTGTGCGACTGAACAATGACAACTTTACTGAGACCAAAGGCCCTCTTGTGCATGTCTAATGCATTGAGATCAGCCAAGCACCATGGAAATTGCAGTGTTTCTAACGTATGGGTAGAAGTTCTCAAGGTGCCCACAAATCATGTGATCTCTCAATTCAAAAAACAAGTTCTCTTCAACACCCCTTCCATTGCAGAACACCAAAAAAAAAAAAGTTGTACGTACTTGTCATAGTATAACTCAGCTCCAATCTCTGGAGAAATAGTCTACTCTTAATCCAAACACTTTCAGAACGTAAACAAGAGGGGAAACCTTGAGTTGTAATGCATTTTTGCAACACCAATTAATCCGGAAGAGATGAGGAATGACATAAGATTTTGGCCGTTGAATTCAGCAGAATGGATGGGATCCAAGGAAGGTTTCCAAATCGGTTTAGTTTCTTAAGGTAAATAAGAAAATCCTTTAATAAATAGTATTACACTGCAATCCTATGGAGAACTTGCTCAGATGTATGTTCCACTGACTTAAAAGAAACTGACTCCCAAGTGAATATAAGTAGGATTGCTATCTTAATCTCTTTCCATCTCCAGCTACTCCTTCTATGGTCAATTACAGAGTATTCTTGAGGTTCTATTCTAGGGGAAGGAGTGGGGGAAAAAGAGTACTGTAGTTCTTATCCAACAACTCTGCCCTGATTTCCTCCAGCAATTGACTCACAAATGTAATTTTGTTTTATGGCTTCCTGACTGTTCTAATGAAGTATGATTAATCAGAGCCCATTAGACGAATCTCCTCCTACACAACCTTTTCCCATACAACCCAGTTAAAGAGAATGCAGTCTATTAATTTGAACTACAATGTTAATTTGCACAATAATGTTTGTATTATTCTAATAGAGTGTGTTTATCACTCAAGGAACACAGGAGATAAATTAATTCAGTACTAGAGTCACCAATAAAAGCTGACGGTGTGATAAAATTGGGAGATAGTCCTGAAAGAAGACAGTTTGGCTCAAAAAGTCTGGGTGCGAGAACCAGATCAGCAACAGCCCAGCTTGTTGGTGATGAGCCACACAGATGGGGATGCTTTGCACATTATTTGGTGCCTTGTAGTCGCTCCATGATACCACCCCCACATTACGCCAGAAATGAGTAAAGTGTAAATGAGTAAATGAGTAAAAGTTTCTACCCATATGGTCTGCCTATAATCAGATATTTATATAGCATGCAAACAAAAGCCCCTCCCTTGGGAGACACATTGCTGGCACATAGGTAAACAAGCAAGGTCAGCTGGACCTTCTTCTTCTGTATCCATATCCATATCTGAATACTGGCGATCATCATGGCGATCAGCCATGAAGACTGTCCTGAGAACCATATAATGCAGTGGTCTTCTATATCGCAGCATGACCATATACCACTGATCCAGTTCCACAAATCCTGAGCCCTTTTGGCACACAAAGTCCTCCTCAGCCCCAGGCCAGGATTGATGAAGCTGCTGCCCTCCATCAAAATGGGTTCAAGTGGGATTGAATCAACTTGGAGACCATTACCCTTCCCTGTGGACTTCAGCACCCAAGTCCTTAGGGTGAGCAGGTTAGTTAACCACCGCCTGACACTCAATGTTGCATTGCTGGCAGTATGGTCTACTCTATTACCATAGTATGGTAACCTGGCCAGACTGGTTCAGATTGAACACACTGTATAATATTCTGTACTAGCTGGAGTACCCGCTTTACTGGGTAGTGCAGCCTTATCTTTCCTCTGTGTGGTGGCCACCTTTCGCGGCATTGCCTTGCCCATCGCCTGCCTGCGGCAGCCTTGCCTCCCCCTGTTGCCCCCACTGTCCCTGCCATGGGTGTCCCCACCCCCATGGCAGACCCCCTGATGTGCTTAGGAGGGCCTCCTTGCCTCCCCCCATGCTGGACCATCACCTACCTGCCCCCGACGCCTCTGCTGTGGCCGCCACACACACATGCCCACATCACCCCCACCTCCCGATCCGGCTCCTCAGCGGCTCTGGCGTTGGCTCCCATCTCCTCTCCTCCTCGACATGGCGGCATGGTCCATCCTCAGCATGGTGGCAGCATCCAGCTCCTCAGCGGCTGTGGCTTCCAGGGGGCAGTCGCAAGCCCGAATATCCAGCCTGGTGCCCCCTGGGAGCTGGGGACACCCCCTTTGAGCCCCCTTTTTGGGGTGAAGTCACCTGGGGCACGCTGCCGGTACCCCGTGCAGGACACACCTAGGGTGTAAGGTAGGCGGGGCTGGTGTTCTTTTGGTGGGGGTGCAGGTCTCGCACTGTGTATGAGTAACATACAGCGCGAGACCTCAATTTTATTTATATAGATGTGGGTGTTCTTTGCTGTCAAGTCTGATGCTACTTCTTCCTATATGTTTTTTAGTATTATCTAAAAGGTAAGGTAAATGTCTCCTTGCTTGAAAGCCAGTTGCGCCTGATGGTACGGTGCTCATCTCTGTTTAGAGCCAGTACTATCTGCATCTGCACACATTTCCATGATCATGTGACAGGCATGGGTAGAACATTGTTACCTTCCCCACAGAAGCAGTACCTATTAATCTACTTGCAATTTCTTGCTTTCAAACTGCTAGTTTGGCAGGAGCTGGGACAGACAACTGGTGCTCACTCTGTCGCGCAGCACTCAGGTCTCAAATTACTGACCTGCCAACCTTCTGATTGTCAAGCTCAGCAGCTTAACCACTAAGCCACTGTTACCACAGGTTCCTTTTGCAACTAATTCCAAAGAGGAGTTCAAATTTAATTCTCTTTGTAAGGTAACTCACATTCTTTCTTTTCTTTTTTGGTGGGATATTTAGTCTGCCAAGGGATGGAGGAGGTTTAGGATGAAATGCTTTAGAAACTCAAAATTATTTTTTGTTCATGACAGTAATTGCAGTAATTTATTTATTTACCTAATTTTATTGATACATTTTCTTATCTATTTATTTACTTATCCATTTATATTTATAATAAAGAGGTAAATAAGTAAATTACTGAGATAGTTGTACGCAGCAAAATTGTTGAATTTTGCTTATGCTAAGCTCCCAGTCATCTTTTACTTTACTCCAAGAAATAAATTAGATTGAGCAAATCCCAACTGCAGATAAGTTATTCTCCATCTGTCTTCTTACAAATGAGATATACTATGCTGTATATGCAATGCTTTCCCTGAACCATTGCACTAGTGAATCTGGAAGTGTAAAATCACAGTCACAAAAAGAATGCCAGAACATTTCTGGTGAACTGCCATAGATGTTATTCTTTTTTTTAGGGGGAAAAGCAGTCTGGAAGAACTACAGAAACCTGATGACTGCAAAGGTTAAACAGTCATCGAGTTAAGTTAAATTCAATTTAGCTTAGATATTTCATTAGTAAGGAAAGCAAACATAAGTACAGAGAACCAGAATCTTTTATTTGGCTTTTCTTTGCTTTATTTCTCCACAAATGTATTTTAGGGTGAGAAAGCTTGGAGAAACCCAATGAGGCCATTTTGGAGGTTTGGTAAATCATCAGCTGTGGAGTTCAGAATAAATATCTTTCACAGTAGTAACAATGTTCCATGTATATTGGAATTGATATGAGGCTTAAGGATGCAGATCTCTATTGTCTGAGAGTGAAAACATTTAGGAAACAAGTTTGTCGAGGAACATATAGATTATCTAGTCAACAAAGCTGGGTAGCGTTCTGTTTTATGGGAATACAATACCCAGGTAATAGTTTAACAGGATACAAAGGGAGGCAGCACAGCTAGTAAAATGAAATAGTTTAAGAAAAAGAACACATCAAAGAAGCATATTGAAACATCAGCTGAGGAGAAGGAGGGGAATGGTAAAAAGTTAGGAAACTTTGAAATAAATCAAAATCAGTAGAGGTTTGTTTCAAGGTGATTCATTATCAACATGGTACCATTGATGATGCTGTTGAATAAACGGGTCATGAATATCAAACACTGAGGACATCTGGAAGGACTTCACACTTGCTGTACATGGATGACCTTGGAGAAACAATACAGGAAATCAGATTACTTGTGCACTTTGGTGTTCAGAAACTGAAGACGACAACCAGTGAAGTGAAATACAGCTCTTTTATTTCTGGGGTCTGAACACAACTTGGAGGGGAACAACGGGGACTTATATACACAATAAACTGGATACAATTGAGGGGGAACACACATAATTGGGTGATTTGAATACAAGATACAAAGTATATACATTTGACAGTTCTGGAGCGCGCCTCACAGCATTTGAAATTTGTGCGCTCGAAGTCTCGCGAGACTACACGAGTTTCTGAGATTTCGCGGCTGTCAAACAGTGTGGCTGTTTGACAGTAGTTTGTGCGGTTTATTTGAATGTTCAACAAAGCACCAACATAAGTTATCATACATAACATTCCTCCCCCTAGGTATAGACAAAATCTCTTAACCAGGATGGTGGTCAGGTTTCCCTTTTGGGTCGGACATTCAGTTGGGCCTGCCCAGAGGCCCTTAGGTCTGGCAATCTGGCTGGAGTGAGAGTTTTACTATTAGGAGAGAACATCTGAAAACTTAAATCATAGCCCCGTTTGTCATTGGGAGGAGCAGGGGATCGCTCTAAATTAAAGTCTAAGTGTTGAGGTGAAAATGATAGCTGAGAGTCCCTCCTTTGCTTTTTATGAGTGGAGGGTGACTCAAAAAAATAGTGTTTATTGCTAACTTCAGATTCCAGTGTTTTGGGATAAAACAATCTGGGGGTACCTTCGGCCTGAGTGGGGGAGCATTCTGTGAAATCTCCCTATTCCCCAAAATCAAAGCAATCCCTAGGACTCTCTGCTGGGTCTAGGTTAGCTGGCTGCTGATTATTACCTCTGCCCCCTGGGTTTAAATGGGTGGGGGCCAACCTTAACGTTGAATTTCTGCATTTGTCTTGAGGGTCCAGTACTTGGGGTCTCAACTGGTCCACGTGCCGTCTCCAGATCAGACCATTGGCTGTTTCAATTCTGTAAGAAACAGGACCAGTTTGGTCTAGCACAAAACCTGATACCCAAGTAGGACCACCAGCTGCATAATTGCGGCAATGGACAGGGTCCCCAGCCAAGAACCCTTTTTGGGTTAGTACCCTTGTCCTCCACCCTGGAGGGATCCAACCTGTCCAGCAAGGATGTTAGCTTCCTTCGCTGGAGCAACTCAGCAGGATATAGCCCGGAGGCGAGGGGGGTGAGCCTGTATGTGAGGAGAAATTGGCAAATTTGTAGTTCCAGATATCCTTCCCCCATGCACCGCAACACATCTTTAGTGGTGCACACCTGCCACTCCACCTGGCCATTGGTTGCAGGGTGGAATGGGGCGGCAGTGATGTGCCTAATAGCATTCCTTTCCATGAAGGATTGGAATTCTGCAGATGTGAATGTGGACGCGTTGTCAGACACTAGAACATCTGGGAATCCAAACGTAGCAAACAGCCCTCTCAAGTGGATGAAGTGGTGCTGGACACCCGGATTACTTTGAGCCACTTAGAGTATGAGTCCACCATCAATAAGAACACAGCCCCCCTAAACAGTCTTGCAAAATCAATATGTATCCTGGACCACGGGCCCCTGGTAGAATCCCATTCCCGAGAGGGAAAGTGAGATTGCTTGAGGTGAGAACACTGGCAGCTGGCACAAGTGCCGACCATTTGTTCGATATCTTGGTCCAGTTGGGGCCACCAAAAATAACTACGAGCGAGGGCTTTCGAGCGGATGATTCCCGGATGACTGGTATTTTTTTAATGTTTTTATTAAGTTTTTTTTAAAAAACATACAAATGATATATTTTAAAAAATACAACAAATACAAGAAATTACAAATCAGAAAAAAGAAAATCACGTTACATTAATTTGTTGTATTACAAATTATAACACCCAGTGATATTTACAAACCACGAGGATCGAATTTCTAATTTAATTTTCCCAGAAACTCATATGTTGAGGTACCAGCTTATCCCCTTTATTACTCACAAGGACAAATTCCACAAATGGTTTCCATATTTCCCAAAATTTGTTCTCTTTTAAGATACCTTTCTTCACATTCAATTCACATGTCAATTTATCATTTAATGCAATTTCCCACATTTCTTTATACCATTCATCAATTTTTAACCTTAAATCACTTTTCCATTTTCTCGCTATACACAGTCTTGCAGCCGTTAACATTATTGACACCAGTTCTTTTTTGTTTGTACTCATATTTATATCATCCAATCCCGTCAGCAAGGCGATTCCTGGCTCCAGTTTTATATCGACTTTAGTAATCGCTGAAATTTCTTTCTCAATTAATTTCCAAAAAATCTTAACCACTTTACAACTCATATGTTCCATGCTCACTTTTACATCTCCAGCAATCTCTTGATTTACTATTATCCATTCGATACAATTTAACTGGAGTCAGGTACCACCTCCACAATATTTTATAATTATGTTCTTTTAATCTTACAGAAAGATTTTACATAATTCTTCTCCTCCATTTATTCTTCCACTGTGATTCCAAAATTCTTATATTTAAATCTTCTTCCCATAATGTTTTCAACACATTTTGTGAGCTTTCATCCTTATTCAAAATTCTATATATTTTACTTACTAAACCTTTTATCTCCATTTCTCCTTTTCTTATTTTACAAATCATCTCCTCAAATTCTGTTTTCCCTCTCTGTTAACTGAGCTCCTCTTTATATCTCTTCCCCCATTTTTTTACCAAAATTATTTGTAACCAGTTCAATTTCATCTGTTTAAACACTTCAGCTCTTAATTCCAAGTTATCCATCATTTTTATCCAATCTTTTAACAGAAACACATCATTTCTCAGAAGTATATCCTTTATTCTTTTGTCTACTTTCAAAGGAAAAGTCTTAACATCTTCAAAATCCATTATCGGGGAAATTCCCAGCACTATTTTCTCTTTAATATTTTTCCAAACCTCCATCATTGCTTTCGTTAATGGATTATTTACCTTTATTTTCATCCCCTTATCCAAAAATATTGCCTTCCCAAATTGTTGTAATTCTTTTATTTCTATCTCGTCCCAAATAACATCAGGTTTTGTTATAATTTTTACAACATTTTTTAACTGAAATGCTCTATAATAGTGTTTAATATTTGGAATACCCAATCCACCTTCTTTTTGCAATATATACCATAAACTTTTTGTAATTCTCGGTCTTTTTCCCCCGTTACAAAAAGTATTTATCATGCTCTGAAAAATCTTTATATCTTTTTCTTTTAAGTGAATTGGTAGGGCATCAAACAAAAAATTAATCTTTGGCAATAATTTCATTTTACACAAAGCTATCCTACCAAACCAAGACAAATTTAACTTATTATATTGCTTTATTTTCCCCTTTATTTCCATTCTTTGTTTATCATAATTTAGTCTCTTAAGTTCTTCTATTTTATTTGCAATATTAATTCCCAAATATTTCACACTATCTTTAATTTGTATATTATATCTTTCCTTTATCTTTTTTTGATCTTCTTCATTTCCATTACAAAGAATCATTTCAGATTTATCCCAATTCACTTTTAAACCCATCATTTCATCAAATTCCCTCAAATGTACCTGGATATGTTCCATTGTTTTCACAGGGTTTTTCATTATGACCATTGTATCATCAATTGTATCCCTCAATCTTTCTATCTTCTCTTATAAGTGTCGCTAATAATTCCATGGCCATCACGAAAAGTATAGGCGACAATGGACAAGCTTGCCTAGTAACCACTTCTAATTTTATATCTTCTGTAAATGTTTCATTCACTTTTACACTAGTTATTCCTTTCTGATATAGTTGACCAATTAAATTTATAAATTTCATACCAAACCCAAACTTTCTTATAATTTCTTTAATCGTAATCCATTGCAAAGAATCAAAGGCTTTAAAAATATCTAAAGATAATAATCCAATCTTTTCCTTTTTTTGTTCTGCTATATTCACCAAATCAATTACCCTTCCATATATCTACCCTTCAGAAAACCACCCTGATCCTTATTTATATATTACTTCATGAATTCGTTTAGTCTATTCGCCAATATTGCAGTAAAATTTTTTGCATCTTGATTAATCAATGAGATTGGCCTATAAGACTCTATCTTATTCAAATCTTTCCCTGGTTTAGGAATCAAAGCAATTACTGATCTATACTATGAAGTCGGTAATAAACCTCCATCCAATATATAATTAAACAACTTCAGGAGTCTTGGTATTACCAATTCTTTAAATTGTTTATAAAATTCCACTGAGAATCCATCCTCACCAGGCACCTTACCACTTTTCAATCTCTGTATCATCCCTCTTATCTCTTTTTCTGTTATTGGTGTTTCCATTCTATCTTTATGCTCCTCCTTTATTCTGATTCCCTTCCATTTATCCAAATAATCCCTTAATTTTCCTACTCTTATTTTTTTTTAGAATATAAATCTTGATAAAAACCTTTTATTATTTCCACCTTCTCCTTTGTTTTGTTACATCTCACTCCTTGTTGGTTTATTAAAATGCCAATTTCTCTTCTAACACTCTTTTCTAGCTAATAATTTTGAATTCTTGTTGCTATATTCAAAATATTCCCTTTTTAAGTATATCAAATCTTTTTTAACTTTTCCTATGTCCTTGCCGATCTGTTCTTTTCTCAATTTCTGGATATGTAATAATGTTTCTTTCTTCCCTGTTCTTATATGTTCCTCCTGAAGTTGTCCAATTTTTCTTTCAATTTCAGGATGACTGGTATGAAGTAACTGCAATACCTTGTGATGGAGAGTTATAGGAATGACAACTCGCTGACCCCACAAGAGACAGCCCCGTTCAATGGACAACTCTAGCCGTTTTTGGTGAAACGTTTTAAACTCCTCAGCTGGAGGAGAAACAGGCCAGCCTTTCTGTACCCAAGAAACCACTTTTGATAAAACCTTGTCTTTGACTGTGGCTTTGGCTATGTCTGATGGGACAACCTGAGGCGAGGCGAGGGCTTCGATCATTAGGACTTGGTGATCCTGTTCGATCTCGCAATCCAGCTCCCCAACCCTTGGTAGGGGTGAGCACAACAGAGCATCAGCGTGGCTGATGTCTTTGCCATGTCGGTGTACCAGAGTGAAATTGCACACGTTTTTAAAACTTGCCCAGTGCAACATCCGCGGAAACAGGATCTGCGGTGTGGGCTTCCCATTTACAAAAATGCCAAGGAGGGGCTTATGGTCAGTCATGATTGTAAATGGCCTCCCGCAGAGGTGATAGTGAATTTTCTTTGTGCCTGCCACAATAGCCAGTGCCTCCCTGTCAGTTTGAGCATATTTTTTTCAGGTTTAGAAAGAGAGCATGAGTAGAACGCTACGGGGGCTTCCCTCCCATGATCTAACATATGGCACAACACATCCCCAACCCCCACAGGGGAAGCAGCGCATACTAATGCGACCTGCTTTTTTGGGTCAAAATGTGTTAACGCTGCATCAGAAGTTAACAACTTTTTATGCTCTTGGAATGCTTTCTCCTGGCAATGGCCCCAGTGCCAAACAGTGTACTTTTTGAGGAGACGGTGCAGCAGTTCAGTGACTGAGGCCTTGCGATGGAGGAATGTGTGATAGAAGTTGAGCAAACCCAAAAATGATTGTAATTCTGATTTGCAGGTTGGCCTGGGTGCATTTCGCATGGCTGATACCTTTGAATCAGAAGGCATAATGCCCTGTGGGGTGATCCTGTACCCCAGGAACTCTACTTCATTAGCCCTAAATACACATTTGTCTTTACGAAGACACAGACCTGCCCGCTTGAAACATGACAACACTCTATCAAGCCTGGCTGCTAGTTCAACGTCGTCCTTAGCTGTGATCAGGACATCGTTGAAGTATGGCAGGACCCCTGGTAACCCCTTTAAAATAAGTTTGACTAAAAACTGAAATATTCCAGGGGCTGCATTCACCCCGAATTGTAGCCTGGTCACTTTAAATGCCCCTTTGTGCGTTACAATAGTCTGTGCCGCAGCAGCGGCAGGCGTTACAGTCAGTCCCGAGGGAGGATGAGGTGAATTGCCAGCTCCAGCATCTCAAATCCGCACTGGGATAGGAAGCAGGAGTGCATCTGAGCCCCATCCATGATCTTCTGGGCCGCCATGGCATGGCGGAACTGGCGCTCCTAGAGTGCCAACTTTCAGGATGGGCCACGTCGAAGGAACTGATGTTTCCTTGCAAGGACGCCATCCCACCTTCGTTGCCAATTTGGAGACAACAATCAGCGAAGTGAAATACAGCTCTTTTATATCTAGGGTCTGAACACAACTTGGAGGGGAACAACTGGGACTTATATACACAATAAACTGGATACAATTGAGCGGAAACACACATAATTGGGTGATTTAAATACAAGATACAAAGTATATACATTTGACAGTTCTGGTGAGCGCCTCTCGGCATTTGAAATTTGCGCAATCAAAGTCTCGCAAGACTATGCGAGTTTCCGAGATTTCGTGGCTGTTTGACAGTAGTTTGTGCGGTTTATTTGAATGTTCAACAAAGCACCAACATAAGTTATCATACATAACATGCACACAGTCCAAATATTCAGCAATGATATTGCGATAGATTTGGAATGAAAAAAGTGTCCAATTTTATCAGTAAGAAAAGAAAAATAAGAAGAAATACAGCTGGCAGAGGAAAGAACCATACAGAATCTTAGATTTGAGGAAAACTATAGGTACAGTATTTTGGAATTTTACAAGTAAATGATTTAAACCAGGGGTTCCCAACCTTAGGCCCATGGGCCAGATCTGGGCCAAGGTGCCATTTCACATGTCCTCCACCCCTCCAAGGGCATTCAAGAAACAAAATGGTGACCCTCATCATTCAGGCAGGGCAAAATGGCCATCCAGCACTCGAAGCTGACTGAGAGAACATCACCCAGTCCCTGGCTTGAAAAGGTTGGGAAACCCTGATTTAAACCAGGCAATAATGAAAAAGAAATATAACAGAGAGCATTTAAAGAGGGTAAAAAAGTCCTGAAGTCAAAATTGAATGTCGGAAATATAATAAAAGCATCAAATATGTGGATGGTACCAGTGATGAGATATAGTGAAGATATATATTGAAGATTGAATGGTGGCTGAGTTGAATGCTTTGGATCAGAGAACAAGGATGTTGATGACTGGAAGTCAGACTCTCTACCTGTGAAGTGATGTGGATAAATTACATCGGTTGTGGGAGGATGGAGGAAGAGGATTTCTGCAAACAAAACAAATGGTAAAAGAGGCTAAAAAGGTCTTTCGGTGAACATGTTTGTAGCAATAATGAGAGGATGTTGAATGAAGTTTCTGCCAATTCGAAAGATGCATACAGGGAAGGTGCATTAAGGCAGGGGTCGGCAACCTACAAGCCACGGTGCAAAATCACCAGGCCCCTGACCTCGCTTCAACCACCACCACCACCACCACCAGAAGTGCCTGCGGATGCATTTACAGTGGCTGTGGATGTGTTTACAACTACCGTAAATGCATTTATGACAGCTGTGGACATATTTACACCCCTGGCCTAAATGGATCAAATGCTACAGTTCTGATTTATACTTTCTTTAAAACGTGGCTTCTGATTTGTCCACATTAATAGAAGACTGCACAGGAAAGCTACAGTAGCTTCTCTGTTCCTGTCTTTATCTTTTCCTCACCTTAAATTCTTAGCTGCTCTGCCTTCTGCCCACAATCTCCACTTCATTTCACCGACTCTTCCGCCCCACAATGATCCTCGGTTGGATAACTTTCTCAATCTGTTTGTGCCTTGAAGGAGATCAGATGCTATGAGAAGAGATGGAAAGGCTGTAATAATTGGTTCAAATGGGAACCATGTATTACAGATGATTTTATGGATAAAGGGCTTATGTCTGTTGCTGTGTCATCAAGCTCACCAATGGAGAACTTAAAAACAAACATTATTTTAGGCTGTTAAAAAGACTTAAAATCATAGAATAACTGATTTGGAAGGGGCCTTTTAGGCCATCCGGTCCAACCCCCTGCTCAATGCACTTACGGTACTGCTTTCCCATTTACCTATTTATCTACTTGCAATTTCTTGCTTTCGAACTGCTAGGTTGGCAGGAGCTGAGACAGACGTGGGAGCTCACTCTGTTGTACAGCACTAGAGTCTTGAACTGCTGACCTGCCAACCTTCCAGTCATCAAGTTCAGCATCTTAATCACTAAGCCAATGCAGAATATCTTCTACATTGGCCTTTAAAAAAAATTAATTGATTGACTAATTCTTTTTTTCACTCATAGTTATAGTAATGTTTCTTACCTGTCAGTTGTTATGGATATTCATGATGATGAACATAAGAAGTGAAAAGTAAAATAAATCTTAAGGGTTGAAGAATTTCTCTTGGAGACACTTGGAATTTAAGAGCCATGTATGTCTTACTAGTTCATCCTGTATTTCACAACGTGAAAAAGACCTTATGCTGAGCCAATCAAGACAAGAAACATCTTTGCTTACAAGGTAGGTTTGAGAGAGGTCTTTTTAATTCACCAACCTCCATCCTGTTAAAAGTGCAAACATTGTTTTCAAAAGATTAGCAAAATGGTATTGTTCTTCTCTTAAAAATAGACATCTGATGACTTCATCTTGACGTTTATTGGGTTTTCCCTCACCCTTCTCATCTTGCACATCTCCCCCCCCCCCTGTGAACTGCCAAAATGACGGCAGCTTTTTGCGAGTTCATTCTGCATTTCCTTTTGCCTGACCCAGTGTGAGAAAGATTAGCTAGCAATACAAGGTTGCCATTACTAGGGTACGCCCAATTGTGGTTCAAAAAAATACCACAATCTTCGAGGAGGCTCTTTCTTGCACATGATAGGGATGAATAGGTCAGTTTCTTTCTATCTCATGTCAATGCTTTTATTCGTAAGTCTGTTCAACATCCTTACTGCATTTAATTACTTTTGTAAAGTTATCTGCCCTCGAAGTCATGATTGAGTGTGTGTTTCTGAATAGGCACAAAATACATGTTATAATACTTATTGCTCAAAGTGGGTGTCACAAATTGTATTGTATCCACTAAAATCAACATTTTTGTATGAATGGTGGCATTTCTTTCTCTTAACAACTGAGAAGTGTAGCACAATATTCTGACAAGTGGAAAATCAAAGGATTAATTCACCAAGTGTTTCTGGAAACACGGATCAGATTTGTTTGCTCCTGAATTTATAACAATTGAATTCCAAAATTATCTCTACCAGAGATGAGAAACTATCACTCCAAAATTAAAGAGAATATAGCTGAGGATCTCAACCTTCTCTACGTCACGTGGAGGACCCTGAGTAGGCTGAGGGTTGAAGTCCCTAAATGCAAGACCAACATGCTCAAGTGGAGACTGATGGTGGACAATAACACGCAGTGTGAATGAGGAGAGATACAGAACCCAGCTCATTTACTAGTCTGCCGATTGCTGCCAGATTTATTTATTTAGCGTAAGGCACTTGTAAACTTTGAGTCAACATATAACAAAAAGAATACAGTATATATATAAACTGTATAAAACTAAACATTAATTTATAAACAAACAACAAAACCATTTATATATTCGATTGCACCACGAGTTGGCCTTAGAAAATCTTCGCTATTGCCCTCATATGATCTAAGGCTACATAGTTCTATAATATGTTCCACAGTCTGTTGCGGTGCCCCACACTCACATGCTGGTGATGGTAGTTTCCCCCATTTATGCAAAAAGTCACACATCTACCATGCCCTGTACATATTCTATTAAGGCTAGCCCATTTCTTGTGAGGTTGATCAAAACTGGGTGGTGTTTCAGTTACACATTGAAAATTCTGCTACGGTGCTTTTCCGAAACATTATCTTCTCCATGCGTCCTGCAGATTGCCTTCCATAGTGACGATGGCTAAAGGTGGATGTCTTGAGCAGAGTCTGTTGATATTCAAGTCTAATATGACAAAATTTACTGCTAGTTCTGGATTGTGAACTATTTTGCGGTTCTCTCACCAGAATTTCACATTTTTCTTGTGAAGTTTTGGGTGGATAAATGTTACTTATGTTACATGCTGCCAGAGGCATGCACTGATGAGGACTTGGGTTTGGGCAACAATGAAGCAAAGAAAGTTTCATTTTGGCAATCCAGGGTTTGATCAGGACACGGAAGAAGAAGAAAAGTCCCAAATTATTTATCAGGGCCTGTGGGACTGTGATTCTGAGAGTTTCACAAACACCTCTGTACTGTCCATTATGGTCTTACATGATAAAATCCATAAACTAAAGACATTTATTTATTTATTTATTTATTTATTTATTTATTTATTTCTATACCACCCACTTGGCCAAGGCCAACTCAGGGCGGTTCACAGTCATAATAAAAACATGATTAAAAACTGCTTAAAACTACCCTCCCACTAAAAAGGGTGCAGGGACCGAGGGGGCCAGAATTTCATTATACCAGCTACTCAATGGAAGGCACCCTTCCATATGCACCCCATACTTGGCCTGCCAGCCAGGTTTTAAGTTCTTTTCTTTACGTCTCTTCTGGAGACGTAGCTCTGTTGGTAAGCGGTTCCAGTGTGCCGGTGCGGACACGGAGAAGGTCCTCCTCCTTGTGCTGGAGAGGTGAGCCCCTCTGGCAGATGGAACAATTAGAGAGCCCCTCCGGTCTGCCCTGGTTGGACGAACAGATGTCCTTAGGGCGATGCGGTCTCTTAGGTATCCTGGCTCACTGTCATGTAGGGCTTTAAAGGTCAAAACCAGCACCTTGAATTGCACCTGGAGGCAAACTGGTAACCAGTGCAGCTCCCAAAGCAGTGGTGAGGCATGAGTATAATGTCCACACCCTATCACCACCCAGGCTGCCGCATTCTGGACCAGCTGTAGCCTCCGAATGGTCGTCAAGGGCTGCCCCATGTAGAGCGCATTGCCAACATGTTTAGAAGGCGACACTAAATATCCCAACTAATCTCATACATTGGGGCTGTATGCTGAGCTCTCCCCATGCTTCCTCATTCTGTTTAGTTTCACCTTTGTTTAAGCTCTGTTGTGCAGTATTACATTCAGCTAAAGCAAATTGGCCCTGGGTGGTGCAGAACTTTTTGGATCAAAGCAAACAAACAGTTTTGGTTGCTCCACCTTTGTACCCTATTATCATTTCATGTTAATTGCCATAATTTTACTGTATCTGAGCAACTACCTGCCTCATATCTAGATCCTTAAATAGCCCAATTAAAAGACTTTGAATCCTAGGGTGCTGCAGGCATTGTGTACTGTGTAGAAACAGGAAGCGCAAGACACAGGGACTTCCTGTGTTGTATGTTCCTCTATAAAGTTGAACTTTCTCGCCTTTCTCCAGAGGTAGAGGCATGGGTTTTGCTTCTGTTCTGGATAGGTTCAGGGCCCTATTTAGTTTATTTGAATGAACTAGCAAGCAGGTAGCTGACATAGAAGCATACTTGTCAAGTATCCCGGATTGGCCAGGAAATCCCATATTTCACCCTTCTTCAACAGTTGTTCCTGCGGCCATCCCATATTTTGGCCTGCTAGGAAAGGGGTTACTGCGCATGCGTGCATGCGCAAAGGAGTTCTGCGCATGCACAAAGGAGCTTTTGCTGCGCATGCACACCCGGTCCGGAGCAGTTCCCATATTTTCTGGAACCGTGCTTGACGAGTATGCCTAGAAGAGAGATTAACTGCATCACATAGTAGCAGGGAACTGGTGTCTAATTCCAGAAACTAATGACAGGTAACTGTTTGGGATGGTACATTAGAAGACAATTGTGGACAACTTGTGGCCCTTCAGATTATGTTGCACATTGATTCCAAAGTAAAATGGGATTACATGTCCTCTTTACTGTTGTAGAAAAATTTAGAGCAGATGAGTTCCCAGGAGTAGCATCCATTTTCTGGTGCTGTCCAACCCCCTGAACAGAATCTAGGAATTCAGGGCTGTGTTCAATAAATGATGCTTCAAAGAAGCAGCAGGTAACAGATAAGTGCTCTGATACTACTGAGTGCTCTTGAATTATGACCTACTGTCTTCTGCCTGAGATCCTCCCCTGTTCAGCCATTGGCCTGATTCAGAGTCCTTTACCTTAGGGCAGTGATGGCAAACCTTGGCACTCCAGGTGTTCTTGGACTTCAATTACCAGAAGCCCAAGTCAGCACTCCAGCTGATCAGGGCTTCTGGGAATTGAAGTCCAAGAACACCTGGAGTGCCAAGGTTTGCCATCACTGCCATAGGGTATGTCCTTCTGGTACCTCACAATTTCTCTACCTTTTCTCCCCTGGTGAAGATAACAAGAAGGTTATTCATACTTAATATGCTTGGCTGGGGAACATTCTCCCAAGATCCTTTATCCTTTGGTTATGATGGCTGAGACTAATGGGAGTTGTAGTCCAACATTATCTAGAACATTATCTCCCATGCTTGCAGTTTGGACTAGGGCAGTGATGGCTAACCTTGGCACTCCAGATATTCTTGAACTTCAATTCCCAGAAGCCCTGATCAGCAGGAGTACTGACTTGGGCTTCCTGGAGTGCCAAGGTTAGCCATCACTGGACTAGGAGACCTCCCAAGCAGCTAAAACTATTTTGAGATCATCATCAGACCAAATATCCACACCCATCTTCAAAGGGATTCAAAGGAGTTCAGCACAGGGGTTGTTTGGTCATCTCACAATTGTAATAAATCAAGTCATAAATCACAAGAAATATGGAACCAAGCAACTGCAAGTTACTGTATATATTTGAGTATAAGTCTAGTTTTTAGCCCTGAAAATGAGGTCCAAAAAGGCGACTTGACTTATACTCAGGTCAACTACCCCGAGGGTTCCAAAACCACAGTGGTGTAAATTTGAACATACAGTAAAATAAATCACTATCACTACCATAAAACTCAAAAACATACCCACACAAATATCTAAATTAATTAATTTTATCATATTTTCATTTATTTTAATATTGAAACTCATTAGCAGCTGCTGCATTTTCCACCCCGACTTATATTCATGCCACTCTATTTTCCTAGTTTTTGAGGTCCAAATTAGGTACCTTGACTTATATTCGGGATGACTTAAAGTCAAGTATATACGGTACTTCTTTTTCCATTTGCCTGTAGTTTTCCTGCATTATATAAAGTCCAATGAACTCTAGTTCAAATTTAGCAAGCTGCCTCTATGTCTCTCTTTATCAACAAACTACATAGAAAATGCCTTGATTAGAGTTTACAAATACAGTAGAACCCTGTATAGTGAAAAAGCTCCATTCCACGGAGCGCTTTGTTATATGAATTTTTTGGTTATGTGAATCACTATTGATGATACCCCATTATGTGGTGGATCACCAATAGCTCAAAATGCTTCATTATGTGGGGTACCACTGTAAGATACTTTTTCAACCTCATTTTGATCCTACTACTGAAGCAGTGTGATTTCAATGAATAAATGGTATATACCAATATAACCTACATTTCTTATTTAGACTTTCAGTAAACACGATGAATAGTGAGTGGGTCAGAGCGGAGTGAGTGGTGTAATATAAAATCAAAGATCTTTTCCAATGTTGCCAACTTGAAAAAGAAAACGAATCAACAAATATTTAAAACTAGCTGGATACCCGGCTTTGCCCAGGGTGTGCCCCTCGGCAGTGGTGGCGGCCTTGGCTGCCTGTATGTCAACTGCCTGTCGGAGGAGGCACATCAGCTGGCCAGGCCAGCTGCCTCCGGAATGCGCCAGGCAAAGGGGCACTGCCATCAGCTGCTCCATTTGTTAGATGGCATGGCGGAGGACCGTTTACCTGGTCCTCATACCTGATCACCATGGGGCTGGCTGTGCCACTGGCTCCACATCCCGGTCTTCCACTGAGGCCCCCTGGGCATGATCCGGGGGCCCTGATAGGCTCCCGTGGCCCATCTGTGGCAGGGGACACCCTGGTCCTGTCTGGTCGGGCATCGGTGTTGGCGTTGCGGAGGGCCCCTGTTGTTGCGGCATGGGGCCAGGCCTGGTGTGCCCTCATGCCATCCCTGCCAAGTGGTTGGCCACCGCTGCTGACACTGTCTGTTCTTGTGATGCAGCCTCCACTGTCATCGGTGCAGGGATGTGGCAGGTGGCCATAGAGGTGGTCATCCAGGCCATTGTGCCCTGCTCTCCCAACCCATGCTCAGCCGCAGAGGCAGAGGGCCCACCATTTCCCTCAGCAACCAGCCCCCTCCCGCACACACACACACACACTCACACTGCTTCCCTCAAGTGTTGTGCCACACTATACTGATGTAAGGCACCTTGGGAGGTGTAGTCTCTGCTGTTTTTCCCAATATGTGGGGCCCATGCCCCCCATGGGACTCGTAACCCCGACAGTGACCATCTTACAAGCTCAAGGTATGTATGTGTAAAGTTACAGCAAGATTGAACCAGGGGTGTGAATTTCTATTCAGGACCCACAGGAGGACACCTCTGCTTTATATATATATAGAAGAAAATGAAACATAAAGCAGTGACTGGGGAGGAGGATAAAATAAATGACCCAGAAGAATCTGCCCAATCCAACTGATTCTGTTTTATTCTTCTCACTTATTTTTGATCTCAACTTTTTTATATTTTTATTATAATTATTATTTATAGATAATGTTCACTAGCACTCACATTCTTTTGAAAGGGTAAAGAATTTGCATGAACCAATTTCTGTTAGTTCCCCTGAGAATGTTAAAAACTCCAATTAGGTCACTCTGAAGTCTCTTTTCCTGGGAGAAATTCCTTAATCTTCCTTAATAATGTACATCTTTGAGTGCTGCTGTTGTTCAAATTGCCCTGCAATTTTCTTCAGAAGTAATTATAAACCAGCCATGATAGACTTTACATAATAAACCACAAATTCTTTAAGCAGAGTCAAATTCTGGAGCCCGTGAAGTCAGATAGACCCAATGTGATTAGTATGTAACATGCTTTTTATATAGGAATTTGCTCTGAAAAGGCACCACACATTCTCCAAGAAACAGTATTTTCTTCTCTGTAATAGTGATTTCATTAATTTTAAAAAACTGTTTCTTTCATCTCGCCTAAGATCATTATTTATTCTTTAATTGTAGGACCAGTTCATCATTTTTTCCTGGTATGTACTGATCTAGCTGTCTGGATTTTTTAACTCTCTACTTGGAATGAGGCCTGGCTGTCAGTGATGACATAGCTATCAGTGATAAATACCCATGCTCCCCAAACTAACTCTACACTACGTAGGTGTGAAAAGGCACTGGTGTACTTGCCTGATGGCTACTGTAATTGGTCTGAAAACTAGATAGATAGATAGATAGATAGATAGATAGATAGATATAGATAGATAGATATAGATAGATAGATATAGATAGATAGATATATATAAGACTTATCCCTAGCGCTTTCACAACATCTTGTAGGAGTGAGGGAAGCCTGGGGCCTTCATTAAATCAGTTTCTTGGAAATCTAATTGTTAAGAAATCTACCATATATACTCGAGTATATACCCAAAAATCTATTTTCCTAGTTTTAGAGATCCAAATTAGGTACCTCGACTAATATTCAGGATTGCTTATAGTCGAGTATATACAGTACTTGTATATTCAGGATGGCATCTATTTTTCCTCCAGTTTTCATCCACAGCAAGAAATGGACAAATTTCATTTCACAAAATGTTCTGCTTTGTGACAGCCTTCATTTCACAAGTTCATTTCCTTCTAATTTTGATCAGGGTGTGTCCCACACAGATGGACTGAGTGTCTTCTGGGAATTAAAAAACATGCCAAGAGTTACCATGAGTCATCAGGGCATCCTACAGACATCCATAAAACATTTATAGCATTTCTTTTCTTCCCTCATATAATTCTGGGTATTTTGCATGTTTCTGAACAGTGACAGATTTTGGAGACGGTTATCACGCATCAACAGTGTGCTAAATGCAACCCTGACAACTTTTTCTGGATTCAGGCCTGAGGCTTGTTCCTGCGGTGAGCCTGTTGATTTCACACCCAACTTGACTGAAATTAGAACAATGTCCTTCCCTTAAATAGTTTTCTGAAAGTAATAAAGACACGTTGCTTACTTTCAAGCCGGCTTGTAATTACACCTTGCAACCATATGTTGACCTGGTTTCTCTCAAGCTTCATGATGAAGGCTTCATTATTTCAATTTAAAATAGTTTCTGTTGTTAACGGCTTGTCCAATCTAAATGTGTATTTTCTCTACCAAAAAAGGCAAAGATATTTTCTAATGTGAGTTCATATATTACACATTACACAACCCGAGACAGAGATTAAAATATGAATAGAAAAAGCGAGATCCATCATCATAAAAATGTGACATTTGTTATGGAGTAGAGATCTAACTCTTGCTACAAAGATCCAAATAGAGAGATGTTACATATTCCCAATGTTGCTATATGGAGTCGAAGCTTGGACATTGACTAAAGCAAGGATTTTCAACCTGTGGCCCGTAGGCCGGATGCAGCCCCTGAAGCCATTTCATCCAGCCCACCATCACCTCTACCACACCCAGAAGTGCCATGTGATGGAGGAAGGGCAAAAGGGCCATCCGACCCCCGAAGATGACTGAGGGAGCATAACCCGACCCCTGGCTTTAAAATGTTGAGAAATCCTGGACTAAAGCATCTGGAAAGAGAATCAAAGCTTTGGAAAAGTGGATCTACAGATGACAGCTGAGGATATCATGGGTTGACCATGTGACTAATGTAGAAGTGTTGCACCAGATGGATAAAGAACTGTTTAAGACTATTAAGCAAAGAAAGCTCCAATATCTTGGCCATATCATGAGGAACAACATAAAGTATAGAATACTCCAACTTGCTCTGCAAGGAAATATCCCTGGGAAGAGAAGCCCTGGACGTAGATGAACTTCATGGCTGAAGAACCTGAGGGACTGGTGTGGCATGTCCTTGGAAGAACTGTTTCAAGAAGTTAAGAAAAGGGAGACTATTGCCATGATGATACCCAATATCCGGAAAGAATATGGTAGCTGAAGAAGTTTACACACTAAATTCCATTATGTCACGATCTTCTGTACAGTGATTGCCATTGCAATTGCTTCTCCAGCACCAACTCACTTCATTCTGTTAAAAGGTGAAAGACTTATATGCTCCAAAGAGAAATCAGAGCATTCTGTTAAAATAATCTCTTCCCAAAAGTAGATGTTTCAGATCCTTTTGTAAATCACACAGTGCAAATAGATCTTCTTGGGTCAGAACATCAAAACAGGGGCTGCGGTGGCTTGGTGGTTAAGAAGCTCACCTTGTTAGCTGGAAGGCTGGCAAGTTGGCAGTTTGAGACACAGGTACTGCATGATGGATAGAGCACCTGTCTGTCCCAGCTCTTGGGGACATGAAAGGAGCCTTATTTGGGCGTTTCCTGAGCAAAGTTTCTCTCGCAAAAATCCTTTCAACCCAGAATAATTTCTGACACAAAATTACTATTAGTTCATCAAAAAAAGCATTTGGGACTAACATTCTCATCCTCTGATGGTGCTGCTTAAATCTGGGCTTCCAGGCCTTCTTGGACTGCAACTCTCACTTGCGATGTTGAGGTGTAGCCACATCATGTGGGATCCTTTGAGTAGCCCAGCAGATCAGAAGTTTGGCATTGGACAGTTGTGAGATGGTGTCCTTGCTCAACAATCTCAGTCAAGGTGGTGACATTCAAAGATTGGGAACATGACTATTGTTAAGCTACAGCTTCCCAAATCACTAGGCCACTGTGACCATGTTAATCTGATTGCAGACTTCTGTCCGAAGGTTCCTGGAGGAAGCAGCCCCGGTGTGCGTGGTCTCTTCCAGACCAAGCCTGGCACAGCGCACCTCATGGTCAAGGCTTTAGCCCACAATGCACGCCAGGCCCGGTCCAGAAGAGACCACACACCGGGGCTGCTTCCTCCAGGAACCTTTGGGCTTCGGCCCTGGGTGAGCGAGGCAGCACGTGTGGGAGCAATTGCCAAAGGCCACACACAGAATGGAAGTACAGACAGATCCTAAAGAAGTGCGCACCCCGACATGTTCCCCCTAGCCACACCCACACCACTCTGGGTGGAGGCAGAGCCCTCTGGTGGTGGCGTGGCATGTGCAGTGGTGCCAGGCACCATGCATAAAAAAGTAAAAATAAAATAAAATAAATTGGTTTTTTTAAATAAATAAAAAATTAAATTAACTTAGCGCCGTTGGGCCCCTGCAAGCTCCGGGCCCGGGATGGCAGTCCCCCTTGTCCCCCCTTGATGGCAACCTTGAGGCATCAGTTAACTAACCTGACAATCCTGAGGATGAATGGCCTTGGGTGCCGATGTCCACAGCAAAAGGTGATGGTCCCCAAGTGGATTAAATCCCACTTGAATCAATCTTGATCGAGGGCAGCAGCTTCATCAATCCTGGCCTGGGGCTGAGGAGGACTTTGTGTGCCTTAAGGGCTCAAGTCCAGAAAGTGACTTGTGGAACTGGATCAATGGTACTATCAGTGCCGGATTAAGCCAGTGCAAGGCCTGTTGCAAATTGTGTCAAGAGGCCTTTGCTTAGATTTAGGATACCTATAAAATAAAACATGGAGTAGTGCTTAAGATGCGCAAGCACACAAAAACGGCTCCAAACGGCACAAAACATGCACATACATCTATACTTTTTGGCACACATTGAACACTCCAATGAGGCGTCGGGGAGTCTCTCAGAGTGAACATTTTTTTGAATATCCACGCGAATGGACAGAATATTTAAATTTGGATTTTCACCAAGCGTGTGGGCCGGTGGGGCCCAGAGACACGGGGCCCATAGCATTTGTTACTCCTGCTATATGGCTGATCCGGCACTGGATACTATGGGTGTCATGCTGTGATGTGGAAGGCAGATGATAGGCCACTGCATTATATTCTCAGGACAATCTTCATGGTTGATTGCCATGATGATCGGCAATATTGAGATTCAGATACAGAAGAAGAAGAAGAAAGGAGGAGGAGGAGGAGGAGATTAAAATTTCTTGTTTTAAGAACTCTTTATATCTAGGACATCCATCCACCTCTCCTTTATTCGTCCATGCTATTCAGTCACAAGAACTTTAGCATCTGTCTCCTAGCGTCCAGTTCCACAGAAACACAGAAACTGAGTCCTTGGCAATTTATTCAAGAATTACAGTCCTGAACTCTGTAATTCTTAAATAAACTGCCAACTTTATAAAGTCACGAGGTTCTGAGACACAGTTACATGATGCACTTCCTACAAAGATTTGTGTATCCTGACAATATATATTTATCAGCTATTGGATTTCCTCTTTTCCTGTTTCAGGTGGAGTGTCTGATGCAGCTTAAAAACATGGATTATCTTGCTTAAAATAGCATGTGGTCAGTTTTTTTTAAAAGAAAGAAGAACTTTTTAAAAGCAAGAATAATTGGCTCAAAATTGTGTACTTGCAAAATGTATGACTTAAGACTGAGGACAAATCATTTTTATTTGATTCTAGAAAGTTATGGATATGTTTGAAGTGGTAGCCATGTTAATCTGTGCATGCATATCAGAGAGTAAGCAAAACAAAGACAAAAAAAATGTTGTGGTATCCTAAAAACTAACTCCTGTATTTAAATGTGAGCTTTCGTGGATCAAATTCATTGATGTTTAGCTCAGAAGCAGGCTTTGATGGCTGCAAGCCTCTTTTATACAATGTTCCCAGCATCCACAGGTGACAGTGTATAGGTAAAGGTAAAGGTTGCCCTTGCTCAAAAGCCTGTCATATCCAACTCTAGGGTTCAGTGCTTATCTCTGTTTAAAGCTAAAGAGCCAGCGCTGTCTGTTGCAGATGTTTCCGTGGACATGTGGCAGGCATGCCTAGGCACCGTAGTGCACAGAATGCTGTTACCTTCCACCAAAGTGGCACCTATTTATCTACTTGCAACTTCTTGCTTTCAAACTGATAGGTTGTCAGGAGCTAGGACAGAGACTGGAGATCACTCTGTCTTGCAGCACTCGGGTCTTGAACTGCTGACCTGCCGACCCTTCCAGTCATCAATTTCAGTGTATAGGGATCGCTATAATAAGTTTACGAAGTTTAAAAGAAGGACTCAGGGGAGGTCAATGCACTCCAGCATCTCAAAATGTGAAGGCACAGAGTCCAGAGGGATCCCCAAAGCTCAAAAGATCCAACTGTCTAGATCAGGGATTCTCAACCTATGGCCCACAGGCCAGATGTGGCCCATGGCATCATTTCATGGGGTTAGGGCCACCATCAGGGCAGTACTACCAGTACTGTTGTACAGGGCCAGTAGCTGACAGGGGCCCTGCAGCCTCCAGCCATAAGTATGTGTGTGTGTGGGTGGGTGGGGGCAATAAGATTGCTTGGTATGAGACCCAGAAATTTCTGATTATGGCCCTGCATGTGCCCCCACCACCACTACCTCCATCACACCAGAAAGTGCCATGTGGTGGAGGAAGGGCAAAATGGCCATCTGGCCTCCAAAGCTGTCTGATGGAGCGTCACCCGGCCACTGGCTTAAAAGTGTTGAGAACTCCTGGTCTAGATATACAGGTACTTTTTAAAAATATCAGCACCCTGTCAGTCAAGCAGAATTGCCCTGCTGCCTCTCCTCCTTCTTTCTTCTTCAGCAGGAGATGTCACTATTGCATCCTGCAGTAGAAGGGTGTCACCTTCCCTCCAGAACAATGGGGACAATTTCATTTACGACAAAGTCAAATGGATCTGCACGTCACTGTAAGCCTGGTTCCAGTTATTTATAATAAAGTAGGTGCAACTTTTTTTTAATGTACAGTGGAACGTTGGTTAACGTAATTAATGTGTTTCTTACAGCGAAAATTACTTTAACCGAATTTCCCATAGGAATGCACTGAATGTAATTTCCCATAGGAATGCATTGAAAACCAAAATACTTTAACTGAAATGTGGTTTCCCATAGAAATGCATTGAAAACCAATTAATCCATTCTGGGGGAAAATCCATAAACCGAACCGCTATTTTCTACTGATTTCCTTTCGTTACGCTATTTTTATGATAACCGAGCCATTTGTTAACCGAGATCCCACTGTACTGGATTTCTTAGTTAACATTTTAACAGCCATCCCACTTGTATGCATCTTAGTGGTTACGATGCTGAACTTGATGAGGGTAGGCTGAACACATTGAGACCCGAGTGCTGCATGACAGAGTGAGCTTCCATCTCTGTCCCAGCTCCTGCCAACCTAGCAATTCGAAAGCAAGGCATTGCAAGTAGGTAAGTAGGGACCACTTCGGTGGGAAAGTAAACAGGGTCCCGTGCGCTCCGGTGTCTAGTCACGCCTGCCACATGACCACGCAAATGTCCGCAGAAGCAGACAGCGCTGGCTCTTGGGCTTTGAAACAGAGAGGAGCACTGAACCCTAGAGTTGGATACGACTAGCTTTCAAGCAAGTGAGACCTTTACCTATCTTAAAATAAAATTGATGTTGAGTGCGATTAAGCTTCCTGGGAATGGATGCGTTGCAGCATCACTTTTCCAAAGGGTGGCACAAACTTTGAAAGGTACTTTTAACATTATTATTTTTCTTTCTAGGATACAAAGTGCTTTCACAAAACAAGCTTCACTGAGTTTTCTGTTTACAGTGAGCAATGGTATCAGTTAGTCTGGTCGGGGCAATAGCATTCCATTGCCTTGAAGCAAACAACAGTGCCGGCTGAACTCCAAGTGACCCAGCTGTCTCTGCTAATCACTGGCTGATTACTAGCTAATCAGTGTCTTGTTTAGAGCATAGAAGCCAGAATCACTTTGGACTGGGCTGCCTTTGGGAAGCGGGACACATTTTTGCAATTTTCATTAGCACGCAGCGCATGCACTCGAGCGTCACAGAGAAAATGCAGGCCTGAAATCAAAAGCAAATCGCCAAGCCGAGAGCTGTGAAGGGATTTTTGGCAATAGGTGAGATATCCCATAAAAACCATCTCAGACTTCTGATTCTACATATTCTGGATAACAGACCTCTAACTCTCCTGTATGGTAATGTATGGATGCGAGAGCTGGACCATTAGGAAGGCTGAGCACAGAAGAATAGATGCCTTTGAGATGTGGTGTTGGAGGAGAGTTTTGAGAGTCCCTTGGACACCGAGGAGAACAAATACTGTATTTTCTGGCATATAAGACTACTTTTTAACCCCGAAAAATCTGTGCCAAAGTCGGGGGTCGTCTTATAGGACAGGTACTTAACTGCAGCTTGTTTCCCCTTGCTTCATATGTCTGGCGCATATGGTGGGGGGTGCCGCGGCCGGGTCCCTGCTCTGTGCGGGGAGTATGAAGCAAGGGGAAGCAAGCTGCACACATCTTCCTGTACCTCGAGGAGGAGAACGTGAGCATGGATTGACTCTCCACCAGAACCTGCCCATTTGACTCGGAGGGCTGCGCGTCTTCGGGTTGAGTGTGGGTTAATTTTTATTTGGTGTGCATAGGAAGAGAGGTAGTCTTATATGGCAAGTATATTCCAAACTCTAAATTTTAACTGGAAAGGTTGGGGGTCGTCTTATATGCCCAGTCGTCTTATACGCCGGAAAATACGGTAGGTCCATCTTAGAAGAAATCAACCCTGACTGCTCATTGGAAGGTCAAATAGTAAAGATGACGCTAAAGTACTTTCGACATCAAATGAGAAGGGAGGATTCACTTGAGAAGGCCTTGATGCTGGGAAAGGTAGAGGGCAAAAGAAGAAGGGGGTGGCCAAAGATGAGATGGCTAGATGGTATCGTAGACACAATGGGCACAGAACTGGGAGGGCTGAGGGGGGGGGGGGTGATGGAGGACAGAGGCGCCTGGAGGAAAATGGTCCATGGGGTCGCAAAGGTTCAGAATCGACTGTGCGACTGAACAACAACAACAAAACTCTCCTAGAGTCTTAGTCTTTTCTTAATTGATAAGCAGCCTTTGCCGTTGGTATCTAGGGAATATCCAGATCACTAAGACTACCAGCCCCACCAGCCCTGTCCAGCCCCATGCTGGGGAGTGAGTTTATCGGGACAGGCGGGGGCATGCTTCTGCTCAAAGCCCATATTTTAAAGGGAAGCAGCTCCTCAGTAGATTCCCCTTTGCTTCCTCTCACCAGGTTCCACTCCGTTCCATGGGAGAAAGTTGAAAGTACTTTGGGAGAAGCTGCCAAAACTTCTCAGCGGCTTTTGATACCCTCGACCACGGTATCCTTCTGGAATGGCTCCAAAGATTGGGGATCCAGGGCACTGTGTGGTCCTGGTTTTACTCATTTCTGAAGGGCCGGACCCAGTCGGTGTGGTTGGAGGATGGGAGGTCCAGCCCTAGGCTCTTCTAATGTGGGGTGCCTCAGGGCTGGGTGCTCTCACCTCTCCTATTTAATATCTACATGAAGCCTCTGGGTGAGATCATCCATTCCCACAGGGGGAGGTATCATCAATATGCAGATGATACTTTAGGTATACATCTCAGCCCGTGGTGATCCAAGCGATGCAGTTGATGTACTAACCAGGTGTCTGGAGGCTGTGAGGGTCTGGATGGGGGACAACAGGCTACAACTGAATCCCGGCAAGACTGAGTGGCTGTAGGTCAGGGGCCCTGCGTTATCTCGGGAGCTACCATCTTTGTAGCTGGACGGAGCTATTTTGCCCCAGATAGACCCAGTGCATAATTTGGGGGTCCTCCTGGACTCGCAACTCCTGCTCAATGAGCAGGTGGCAGTCGTGGCTAGGAGGGCTTTTGCACAACTTTGTGTTATACGCCAATTATGCCTCCTCCTAGACCGGGACTCCTTGCTCATGGTCACACATGCTTTGGTCACCTCCAGACTGGACTATTGTAATGTGTTCTACATGGGGCTGCCCTTGATGACCATTTGGAGGCTGCAATTGGTCCAGAATGCAGCTACCTGGGTGGTGATGGAGTGTGGGTGCCCATGCCTCACCACTGCTTCAGGAGCTGCACTGGTTACCGGTATGCCTTGAGGTGCAATTCAAGGTGCTGCTTATGACCTTTAAAGCCCTACATGGTAGTGGGCCAGAATACGTAAGAGACCGTGTCACCCCAAGAACATCTGTCCATCCCACCAGAGCAGACCAGAGGGACTCTCTAATTGTGCCATCTGCTAGAGAGGCTCGTGTCTCTAGCACAAGAAGGAGCGCCTTCTCTGTGTCTGCACCGGCCCTATGGAACCTCTTGCCAACAGAGTTGCAGCTACAGACGGAGTTGCTGTCCTTCAGGAAAGAGCTAAAAACCTGGCTGGCAAAGCAGGTGTGGGGCACCGGGGGAGTGGTGACCCCTGCCTGTTGGCTCATATAACAAGATTGCTCCCTGTCCCTTTTAACTGGTGGGGTGGGGTGGGTAACTTTGTGGGTAGTTTTATGGTTTTTTAAAGGGTTTTAGTTATGATGGTAATGTTTGTTTTAATGCTGTTAGCCACCCAGAGTCGGTGTCGAGTTGGGCAGCAATAGAAACTTGAAAAATAAATAAATAAATAAAAATATTAGAGCCCTGGTGACACAACGGTTAAGCTGCTGTACAGGTACTTGCAGCTGTGAGTTTGATCCCGAAGGGATCCTTATTGATTCGACCTTCCATCCTTCCAAGGATGGTAAAATAAGTACCCAACATGTAGGAGGCAAAAATATGAGTTACCTTGTGAACCATCCAGAGAGTGTACTACTAAGCACTATGGGGCAGTATATAAGTATAATTGCTATTGCTTTTGCTATCCATTATCAATTAATGCTGTCAATCTGCTGAATAATTAAATTGTGTTTTGAGTCCTTTCCTGAATGGCAGCAGCTCCATCTGCAGCCGTAGCTCTACTGGCAGGAGGTTCCAAAGGGCCGGTGTGGACACGGAAAAGGCCCTTTTTCTTGTTCCAGAGAGGGACTAGGGAGCCCCTCCAGTCTGCTATGGTTGGACAGACAGATGTTCTTAGGGTGATGCAGTCTCTTAGGTATCCTGGCCCACTACCAGCATCACTGGGCTCCCCACGGGCCGAGATGTACAACTGAGTGCCATCCGCGTACTGGTGGTACCGCACCCCATGGGAACGGATAATCTCACCCAGCAGCTTAATGTAGATGTTAAATAGGAGAGGAGAGAGCACCGAGCCCTGAGGCACTCCATATTGGAGGGGCCTAGGGCTGGACCTCTCGCTCTCCAACCACACCGATTGGGTCCGGCCCTTCAGGAATGAGGAGAACCAGGACAACACAGTGCTCTGGATCCCCAACCCATTGAGCCATCCCAGAAGGATACAGTGGTTGAGGGTATCAAAAGCCGCTGAGAGATCAAGGAGAGCAAGGACAGACGGAAGACCCCCGTCCTGCTCCCGCCAGAGATCATCCATCAGTGCAAAGTTTATACAAAGGTTCAAAAAGTTTATACAAGTCACTGCTTCTGTGGTCATGTGAGAGTGGCCACCCTGTTTCCTTGGTGATTATCACTAGAAGCCCACTGAAAGCATAACTAGACTACAAATGGGAGGAGGCCATGGGTTGAGCTTGGAAATTCCATCCAGTAGTCCCTGCCTCTGCCCTTATTACACTGCATCACACAAAAAGTCTGCTACTTGGTCTAATCCATGTGTCCAGTGGTGGCCATCAGCAGGTTTGCACCAGTTCGTCAGAACCAGTAACAGAAATTCCGGCTGGCCCTGCCCATCCAAGTTTTGAAATAAAGTAGTCCAAATTCAGGTGCAACACAGGGCTTTTCCCCTGGCTGCGCCCACCATGGTGTGGTAGTAAAAATCTTTGGAGCCCACCACTGCATGTGTCCTATACTAAATCAAGTGCACTAAATCCAAATCTGAACTCTGATTCTGCCTAGGATGTCAGGATCTTAAGTTAGCAAATCTCACTTTCTTGGATAGGTTCTTCCATTGATCACATGGGGTATATTTGTCACAAATGTTGCAAAAATTGTCCGGTTTATTAACACAGCTCGCCTACTAATCTTTAGCTCAAAACAGACTCGCTATGGCCTAGCTGTACTATCTAATAAGTGGGTTTCTCACTAGAGACAAGACCTTGGTCTAACTTGCCTTACATACCTATTTCTGACATCAGCTCACTGACTTGCCCAGATATGCCCAGCTACTCCGGGAACATGCATGCTACTGGGGGACATGATTCAGCTGAGACAGCAGCAGGCATAGTGGTAGCTGCAACTATTAGAATGTTCCCATGTAAAAATGCATTACCCAATTACCAACCATTTGAATAGCCTAAAAGAAATCAACCCCAACTGCTCCTTGGAAGGTCAAATATTGATGATTAAATTAAAGTACTTTGGACATCAAATGAGAAAAGAGGGTTCACTTGAGAAAGCCTTGATGCTGCGAAAGGTCGAGGGAAAAAGAAGAAGGAGCAGCAGAGAATGAGATGGCTAGATGACGTTGTTGATGCAATAGGCACAATGCTGGGCGGGCTGAGGAGGACGGTGGAAGATAGGGGTGCCTGGCATGTGGTGGTCCATGGGGTCGTGAAAGGTCAGAATCGACTGTGCGACTGAACAACAACAACAACAAGCACACCTTAAAATCTGTACATGACAGGCAAATTCTAAATTCAGATTTGGAATCAACACACTCAATATCATGTAAATCACATGTGTTATTCCCAGTAGCAAAATCATTGTTGTGCAGTGTTATTTGTGCAGATCTTCTCAGAATGTCTCACCTTGGTTATATAGTAATTAATGAGTTTAGATATTGTTATGTGCTAATATCTAGTAATGTTTGTTAAGATGTTACTATGGATTTGTTTGTGTATTGTATTGTTAGTCATTGTCTTTTTTTCTTTTTTTGTATGTCTTAAAAAATTTAATAAAAATTATTAATTAAAAAAAAAGGATGTCTCACCTTAGTGCCAGTCTTGATGTCTTTCAGCTAGATCTTTTCATCTTTGAACTAAGATGTTCACTGTCTCCCAAACAGCATGACCAACTTGTTGTGCATTTGCGTTTCAAAAATGTGCATACAGCTTTGTGTATACTATATTTATCTCAAAGAACCTGAAAGCTTTGTAAATACCTACATCCTGAAGGCATATGCAGGGATGGTGAACCTTGGCACTCCAGGTGTTCTGGAACTTCAATTTCCAGAATCTCTGATCAGCAGGAGTGCTGACGTGGGCTTCTGGTAATTGAAGTCCAAGGACACCCGGAGTGCCAGGGTTCACCATCCATGAATTAGGATGATCCCACCACCCAAGTTGTCTCAAACAAGTTCTTCACATAACTTGCTCTACCCTGCAAGGTCTGTGATTCTGTGAATCATGTTTCTTGATTCTGGGCAATCGCAGGTAGAAAGGACTGTTCTCTTGAGCATATGGCCTTCCATTTTCTGATGGATCTCAAGAGAGGCAAAGAAGCTGCTTTTGCCAACATAAAATAATAATAATAACTAACTGTTGTGAGGATGGTATGGAAAACCTAAATCCAAGTCTTTTAGATTTTGGATATTTGCAGAGGGATAGGAGAAGAGAGTAAAAAGGACCAAGGAAAGAAAATAGACAGCAGAAAATAGGAAAAAAGAGGAGCAATTGTCCCCTAACCGAAGATGTCATTTAGATATCATTCCCAAAGAATAGGTGGAAGTGACTGCTGTAGTTTGCCTTGGCCCTCAGTATCCGGACAGATAGTCAAGAAGCTGTCAACAGGACACCCACTGTTCAAGCCAAACCAGATAGTATGAGTTCCTCAAATTTTGGCAACTCCCTAACTATTGTTGCCAGTTTAATATGTCCGTTTCCTGATCAGTTCTCCGGAGAGCACATGTTCACCCAACAACAACATCCGAGTCCCACTGTTCATTATGTCGAGATCATTACTGTCAAAGCATGCTCATCTCTGTGTATAGCCTAAGAGCCAGCATTCTCTGCATCTGCAGATGTTTCTGTGGTCATGTGTCAGGCATAACTAGACCCCGCAGTGCACGGAACGCTGTTCCCTTTCCTTCCGAAGCAGTACCTATTTATCTACTTGCAATTTCTTTCGAATGCTAGGTTGGCGGGAGCTGGTACAGAGATGGGAGCTCACTCCATCATGCAGCACTCGGGTCTGGAACTGCTGACCTTCCAACCTTCCAGTTGTCAAGCCCATTGTCTTAACCACTAAGCCAACACAGTCCGAATGTCTACAACATGAGAAATGGTTTAACAAGAGCACTACAGGTAGTTCTTATCCTGGAGCCACCAATTTAAAAGATAAAACAAAGGTCCAAAGAAGGTCCTTTTCTCAAATGGCATGTGCTTCCCATTTCCACCTCAGAGTTGGGGCATATGCTATACACTGTACCAAATTGAGATTATCTGCAGCTATTATCTAAAACTAAATGTGGTTTCCTAATGAGAAACAGGAGGATCAGATAAGAAAGGCGTCTATTTATAATACTCACTACAAGAGAATCAAAGAAAAAAAAGCTGTCTGATGCTCTAAATGAAGCTAACACAATCCGAAGCTAACACAATCCATGTGTGTACAGCATTACATATTTATTGGCTGGTCTTTTCTTACCCTATTAGTAACACTTAAGAGGGTTTTTATCATGTCCATCAGTGGTTAGAAGAGATTAATCAGCTGCAGAGTAGCATACATACCTCTCCATGTTCTACCACAGTCTTTGTAAACACCTTAGCCATTTTGTGATGCAAACTCAGATACATGTATTATCAAAAACCCTAGACCCGTCATGGCGAACTTTGGCACTCCAGGTGTTCTTGAACTTCAATTCCCAGAAGCCCTGATTAGCAGAAGTGCTGGTTTAGGCTTTTGGTTATTGAAGTCCAAGAACACCTGGAGTGCCAAGGTTCACCATCACGGCCCTAGGCACAACAGGAGAATTTAGGAGCATGGCATTAAGAGAGGAGGCTGTTATCTAATCTGACTGAGTCATCTGACAGGTTCATCTATACCTATAATCAAGGAATGTGGCCGTGCATGTGTGGAATGCGTGCCCACACCCATCCAGCATATCCCGTAATGCGCCGTTCACACTTACCTTACTTCCCTGACATCATTGCCGCAAGGGTCTGGAGAACGAGAGTGGGTCCAGCACCCCATGAATGCCAACAAAAAAACTCCAAGTCCCAGCGTCCTCCGCGGCACACCACAGTCAATCAGGCAGAATGGCCGAGCATGGAGGAGGGGGAACAGGCAGTGTGCGAACACTCAAGCCAACAGCCGCTTTGCGCGCTACAGCTGAGGGCCCTCCCTGACGTTGGCAGGAGCTGGGACAGAGATGGAAGCTTACTCCGTCATGCAGCACTTGAGTCTCAAATTGCTGACCTGCCAACCTTCTAGTCATTAAGTTCAGTGTCTTAACCACTGAGCCACTGCAATCCCTCGAACAGAAAGGTACAACAGATTAAACTGTTTCTCCCAGATAATACCTGTCAAGCGCAGCTCCGGAGATTACGGGACCTGCACAGAACATTTCTGCGCAGGTCCGTTCTACGCAAGCATAGAAGGCTTTTATGCATGTGTCGAACGGACCTGCGCAGAAACGTTCTGCGCAGCTCACTTCTACGCATACATAGAGTTCTACGCATGCATAGAAAGGACCTGCGCAGAAGGGGTGCACAGTAACTCCTTTTCCCCCACTGCCAAATTACGGGGTAGTGGCAGCTCTGGGCAGGAAATGACGAAAATTGGTGTGAAAATACGGGAAATCCCAGCCAATCCGGAATACTTGATAAGTATGTCCCAGATGCAGGTGGCATCATGAGGGTGGCTGGTAATAGCACAAACCATGTCATGGCTTGCAAACCTACTTGTTTACTGAAGTATTTCCAAATTAAATTTAATTATACTAATATTGTCACTGGTGAGCTATGGGACTGCTGGTATTGATACTGATGCTGTGGAGGTTGGTTAGTTGTTATATGATTTTGTGGTTTTTAGTATGACTTTATTTTTTCCCCATGTTATTTTATGTACTACCTGATTACCCGGCCTTGCTCGGGTTTTCTTTTTGTTTAAAGGAGCACCAAAGTTGGCCACCCCTGGGTCAGCCTTATACATCTGGAAGGCATTAGATTGGAGAAGTGGTTTTCAAGGCTCATCCTCTGATCTCCTTGATGTGCACCATCCTTCAGTGCACAGAGAAATTACAACACACCAATGGGGCAATCAGGACACCTGATCTGGAGAGGGCCTGATCCTGCCCCATCATACTCAGGATCCTTACCTTGCCCCCTCCTCCCTAGGTGTATGAAGTGGGATCCCCTCATGCTTTCCTGAGGACCCGATCCTCCACCAACATCCTCCTACAGCAGTCAGGATCCCTTTCCCCCTCCCACTCCTTCTCCACTCAGCTCCCCAGCCTGCCTGCCCCCAATCTCTCCCCATGGCCTCACCAGCTTGAGTTCGAGCACGCCGTCCTTGGCCTCCTGCAGAAGCGACATGAATTTGGTGGTGAGAAGCCCCAGGCTCTTCTCATGCCTGCTTGGGGTGCCCCACGGCGGTTATGGCCCGGATGCTGCCATCCGCACTGCTCAGATGCCTCGCCGCAGACGGTGCAGTTCCCATCACTCCTGTGCGGCCCCTGTGCTCTGACCCCTCCACTACTTCCAGTCGCTGCAGGGCAAGACAGAAGGAGAAGGGGGAGTGAAGCCGCCATCTTGTGTAAGGGTGGAGCGGCCAGGGTGCATCCTGAGGCCCGCCTCCCTTTAGCTCAATAATGGAACTTTTCCTGGCCAATAGGAGGGGGTCAAATTTGCAGCCCAATTTGGGGGGCATAAACCCCCAAATGGGTTTTGAGACCCCCACAGTGCTGATCTTGCAAGCCCAAGGTAGGTGTGTGCCAATTTTCAGTGAGATTGGTAAAGGGGTGTTGGTTCCTTTAGAGCACATACAAGACCACACCTCTGTTTTATAGATACAGATGTTTGTATTTTTGATGTCTTTTTATTTATTGTGAACTGCCTAGAGTAGTGTCGGACTAATTATGACAATAAATAAATAAATAAATTTGAGTTCTAACAAGGTGAGTCGATTTAGGAATCATATAATTGCAGAGACAAGCCATTCATATAATTGCAGAGAGAGAGTACAGTATGTGTGTGTGTGTGTGTGTGTGTGTGTTTGAGAGATAAGAGACAAAGTTCATACTGTACTGGCATCCTGGTGCCTCCAACACCTTCTCTTCATGCCAAATGTCACAGTTGTGCACACTTCAGGAAATGTCTGACTTGGACACAGCAACCTACGCCTTAGTTTTCCCCATTTTTAAGCATGCAGGTCTTTCTGTGGAGATGGTTCAGAACTTTCCACTTGTTCAAAAAGCCACAGCCAAGCTGCTGACTAGGATTAATTACAGGGAACATTTAACTCCTTGGTTACAACAAGTCCACCAGTTACCAATCAGTTTCCAAGCAACATTCAAAGTATTAAACATGATCTAGTAAGTTCTATACGGCATGAGTCCAGGTTATCAGAAGGAATACGTTCTCACAAATAAGCCTGTCTGTGCTTTGTAATGGTAAAGGTTACCCTTGTTCAAAAGTCAGTCATATCTGACTCTAGGGTTCAGTGCTCAGCTCTGTTTATAGCCAAAGAGCCAGTGCTGTCTGCATTTGCAGATGTTTCTGTGGACGTGTGGCAGGCAAGCCTAGACACTGAAGCACACAGAACACTGTTTCCCTTCCCACCGATGTGGTACCTGTCATGATCTTGCTCCGCCAGGCCTCTTTCTTCAAACTTTGGTTCATAGGTAGGCCTTTACGCCCAGCTGTGTAGTTCTTATCTCAGTACATTATTCTGGGAGGGAGCAGGAGTGACAAGTACTGGGAATTTCCAGTGCATCTTCCAAATAAGGTCCTTCCTAGGTGACCTAATATGAGGTAGTGCATGAAGTAATGCATTCCAGAAGTGGGGGCTAGTGCTCATTTGGACTATAAATAAGGGAGCCTTTCTCTCAGTTCTTTGGTCCTCTGTGTCGAAGGCAAGACCCTTGTCTCGTCAGCTGAACTCAAAGATTACCCCCTGGGAGGACGCATACCCGAGATGAGCCCACTAGGGCTGCTCCAAAGGGAATCCCTCTAACTAAATATTGCTGTGTACTTGGTCTTTGTTCTTTTTCAGATACTTTGCTTTGCCTTAATGGAACGATTATTGGAAAATAAAAGCTCATAGTGAGTTTTACCATCTACTAAGTTGATGTCAGTTTATCAGGCATTATCCAAGTACCATAGCTCTCTGCTTTAATATGCTACAAACTCAAATACACCACATACTCTCGGTCTTGGAGATCGTGACAACCCTGGGTTCAGGAAGGAGAGGTGACAGGAGGCTGTCGGGAGAGTGTGCGGATAAAAGGAAATTGGGACAGCCTAATGATCACAAAAAGCCTCTCGAACCCGTGACAGGGTATGGCGGCCATGACAGTACCTATTTATCTACTTGCAATTTCTTGTTTTCGAACCACTAGGTTAGCAGGAGCCAACCTAAATGTGTTTATGACATCCACGGGTCATTTACGTTGGCACATTATGCACATGCATATGCACATTTTACTTTCGCTTCCCAGAGCGGTGAAGGCAGTGCGAGCTGGATTAATTGGTGTCATGGCCTGATCCAGCCCATGGGCCATAGTTTGGGCACCCCTGCATTAAGGAAAGGGGAACGGGAAGCTTGAATGTTACTTCTTTGACATTTGGGTTGTGGTCATAGGGAATGTTGGCAAATAGCTGAAGAAACTACATCTTAAACAGACTGTAGGCATTTGTATATCTAACCCTCTCTTTGTTATTCATTTTTGTAGAACAACCCTTCACTTTTTTTAAAAAAAAGTTTCCACTTGAGAAATGTTTTCCCAGCTGTTGGAACTAATTGGCCAACACAAGGAATGGCTTTGTTAATTTTTTTTCCTCTGGAGGAGAGCAAAAATATTTCATACAATTCTTATTTATTTTTACAGAACTCTGCTGTATTATGTGCTACATACATATCAGTCTATTTATATTGCTTTATCTCACACCTGTTTGGATCCTGCCTGTTTAATGGTATTTAAACATACTATTTCTTGCCAATTGTTTATCTTCACAGTTCACTGCATTTGGAGCAAATGTTTCTTATTACCTCTGAAATAAACTTCAGTTGCTCCCTGAGCATGATTAGCAAGGTTGAAAATTGCATAATTGTTAGTTACGCCCAATGTATTATCACTGAGAACCTATAAAACATTCTTTCAACATACTAGAGGAGCTATTTGAGTCCTCAGAAAATCAATATGTATGGAAAAGCACTTATTTCCGAGAAAATTCATTTTTTTTCCAATGAAAAGTTCCTGGAGTTTTGTTTTATTTTTCTTGCTTTGTTTATTTTGTTGTTCATTTATAAATATTAAAGGTTTCCCTTGCTCAAAAGCCAGTCGTATCTGACTCTAGGGTTCGGTGCTCATCTCTGTTTCAAAGCCGAAGAGCCAGCACTGTCTGCCTCTACAGATGCTTCCGTGGTCATTTGGCAGGCACGACTAGACACCGGAGTGCACGGAACACTGTTTATAGATATTATGGGCCATGTTTTTGACAGACAACGAAGTGGCATTACAGGATTCTCAGCAAATAAATGGTCCTGCCCTGAACTGCTTTTTCATACTCCCTGGTTTAAATATAACCAAGCAAGCCGGGGAGGGGAGGGGATCAAAGGTAAGAACATGAAAACATTAATAGAATTAATAAAAAACTAAACAAAGAATGGTTGGACATTTTGTGGTTAAATGTTTTCCAACAAAGTTGCCTGAGAAGAATCTTCTGCATCTCCGTATTGTGATTATATTGCTAATTATATTGCAGCTGTAAACATGTCTGCAGCTGCCGTAAATGCGTCTGCGGCTGTTTCCGGTGGCGGCAGTGGCATTGGAGTGATGGCGGGGGTCTGATGATTTGGCCCACAGGTTGTACGTTGTCGACCTCTGGTCTACTCTATTACCATAACAGGGTAACCTGGCCAGACTGTCAGTATCTTGCACAAGGCAATTAAAGTAGCAACCCGGGGCCAGATTTAGAACAAGTTTTTAATACTATCTGAAGTATTTGGGGGGGGGGGGTAGGGGTAGGAGCCAGCCCTATTATTGCAAAGTTGTGGGACTCTATCCACAGAAGGTCATCCTATTTTCTCACTCTCTCTTCCTGATCTCTATGAACAATTCATTTTCCAGTGCTCCTGCTTCCACCACCAAAGGAATGTGATGCAACTGCTATCATAAAGGGTCTCATTTACTCTCCAAACAAAAGAGAATTTTTTTGGAGGGAGAGGAATGCTCCAACTCTTTCTGTATTTCTGAAATAGCCCCTTTTATCCAGAGCCAGAATACACATAATCGTCATTCTTCTTTTTTTTAAATAAAAAAATTAATAATAATGCATTCTTTCTTCACTCCTTTCCTCAAAGACTTTAACACAGATTCCCAAGAGCTTGCTTACAATGCTGTTGTGCTTCCCCCACTTCAGTGGTAAAAATATATTTTTTTTCCCTCTGCTCCTAAGAGGGCTGTCAAGGTGAGTGAGGTATGTCTTAGCAGTTAAGATGCTGAACTTGATGAGGGTAGGCTGAACACATCAAGACCCGAGTGCTGAATGACAGAGTGAGCTTCCATCTCCGTCCCAGCTCCTGCCAACCTAGCAGTTCAAAAGTAAGAAATTGCAAGTAGATAAATAAAGACCACTTCAGTGGGAAGGTAAAGAGCGTTCCATGCACTCCAGTGTCTAGTCTTGCCTGCCACATGTCCACAGAAACTTCTGCAGATGCAGACAGTGCTGGCTCTTTGACTATAAACAGAGGTGAGCACTGAACCCTAGATTCGGATATGACTGGCAACCTTTATCTTTACCTGATAGTGCTGTCAAGGTGAGTGAGGTATTTTAGGAGTGGTTTTTCCAATTCCAAATCCCCAGTGAGTTTCCATGTCTGAGTGAGGACTCAAAGCCAGGCCTTCTGATTCCTAGTCCATCACTCTAACCCAGGGGTGCCATAACTATGCCCCGGGGGCCAGATCTGGCACTGACACCTATTCATACAGGCACGTTTACTTCCAATTCCAGGAGTGGCAAGGGTGGTGCGGGCTGGATTAATTGGTGTCGGGGGCCAGATCTGGGCCCCGGGCTGTAGTTTGAGCACCTCTGGTTTAAGCAGCGAAAATGGCAGCCTAAAAAATTCCATCCTGTTGCAAAACTTATCTATTGCAAAACAGATTGAAAGGTGTGTTTTACTTCTGCTTCCGGTGGGAGGAATCACGTGACTGGCCCATGGCCCAAAAAATTTGGGCACCCCTGCTCTAACCATTGCACTATGCTAGGTATCCTTATTCTGGACTGCCAGACCCAAATTCTTTAGTAATGTTGATATAGTTTCTTGATGTGGGTGGGGTAGGATTCAAATACACACATAACCAAGAGACACATAGGATGGCCATGGCCTTCACTTTCTGCTCATTGTCCAACCTAACCTACCTCAAACAAACAGTTATTGTGAAAATAAAACTGATGGCTAGGTGTAGAGTTTGAGATCGAGAGGGTTTGAAGCAACAACAAAGCAATGGGAACCAGTGGTCTAGCAACAAAAACTCTGCTCATGATCTGATTTTGATCCCAAGGGGGTCCGACTCCAGGTTGATTCTGTCTTCCATCCTTCAGACATTGTTAAAACGAGTGCATAGCTGTCAAGTATCCCTTACTGGCCAGAAAACCCCTTATTTTACGCCGTCACCCCTTATTAATTAGACTGCAATGCCCTATTGCCGCCATTGGCCATTGCCGCACAGGATAAGCATAGCTGTCAAGTATCCCTTATTTGCTGGGAAATTTCCCTTATTTCCAAACCCAAAACTTGACAGGTATGCGAGTGCCCAGCTTGTTGGGGGCAAAATGCTAATTATCTTGTAAACCATCAAGAGAGTGTTTCAAGCACAATGGTTACAATACATAACTGCAACTACTATTGCTAATCGCTTAGAATGGTTGGCCCAGGATTGGGGAGATCCGGACTTACATTTGCTTGCGCCATGAAGTTCAATCTGGTTTACCATCACAGGGTTGTTCTGGACTTTGTTTTATACTTGCTTCTTCATCCCTGGTGAAAGAAGATCCTCCACTCTAGCTGAAGCTCTCCTCCTCCTGCTCCTCCTTCTTCCTCCCCAAAGCAGAGGATGGACCTCTTAGCAAACAGCTGCCTTCTCCACCACTTTGTTGCCACCTCTCCACATTTGCTGCCAGAGGCAACCACCTTCCTAGTGTCTTTGACAAGGCTGATGTGCACTGCCTCATACTTGTTGGAAGAAGGACTGAATAAAATGTAACAAATAAATATACATGGTATTCACATGTACTGGCACATTAAACCCAAGCCATCAACATTGCTTGCAGTTTATCAGCGCTGAATCTAGAGGCTAGCTGAGCTAAACTCTGCTCACAGACATGTAACAAAGGCAACATAAAGCTGTCTGTCCAGCCCATGCTTAGAGTTGACAGCCATGATATAAATCACCCTCATCTTCAGCAGCGCTGACAAGCCCATCTCATAACCATCCTCTGCCAACGGTGGCAGGTTTACAGTCCTGTAACTCAGATGTCTCGTTGCGCATCACTGCTGTGCATGCCACATCACCGTAACCCTTTAACAGTGAATTCCCGGTGCTGACTGCGGTACAGTATGTACATGGAAAGTTTTCTTTTTCCCTTTTTGCAAAAAGCAAATCACAAGAAATGGGGGCGCCTCCCGGGCTCATGAGGGAGACACTACAAAGATTCACACCCGGTGAGCAATTGAAACCAGCTGCCAAACTCCCTGCTGACCTTCAAGTTATGAATCCGCACCACCAAAGAGCATTCCTCTTCCTCCAGAGTTGTGAATTTCCCCTTGCTTTATGAAGCAGGAAAAAAAGTAATATTCCTTCTGTTATGGAAATGCTACATCCTGTACAAACATTCAGGTTCTGTCAGTTTCATGCTTTCAGAAGGAAGTATCTTAATACACCAAGGGATCTTCTTCTTCTTCTTTGCTTTCTCTTATACCCCATCGGGTGTCGAGGGAGATGCAAGGTTCTTGCTCTGGAATTTGTTATTTTCTAATTTGTTATTTTCTAATTTGTTATTTTCTAATTTGTTATTTTCTAATTTGTATTACCGCCCAACTCCAAAGCATACCTGTCAACCATCCTGATTTGGCCAGGATTACCCCGTAATTTGACGCCGATTGACGTCATAACCCACCCCGCGCTGCCAAAACCCCGTAATTTGGCAGCGGGGGAAACGCTTTCCATGCATGCGTGGAAGCGCTACGCTGCTTGTGCAGCCCCAACGCAAGCGGCGGAGCCCTTCCACGCAAGCGGCGGAGCGCTTCCACGCATGGGTGGAAGGGTTTCCACGCATGCGTGGAAGGGTTTCCACGCATGCATGGAAGCGCTACGCCGCTTGCGTAGGGGCTGCACAAGCGGCATAGCGCTTCCACACATGCATGGAAAGCGACCTGCGCAGGTCCCGTTTTTTCTGGAGCCGCGGGTTGACAGGTATGCTCCAAAGACTCTAGGTGGCTCACAGACAATAAACCAATCGCAGTTTAAAGGACAATAGAAATCCATTAAAAACTACTGACAAAAGTTTTAAAAGATTAAAAGTGTGTGTGTGTGTTCTACTAAATTAGCCAGCAGGCCGGGGTTACCATGTTGCTGATACCCCACACCTGCCCTGCCAGCCAGGTTTTTAACCCTTTCCTGAAGGGCAGCAACTCAGTCTGCAAACACAACTCAAATGGCAGGAGGTTATTTGGTGTTCTTTTTTTTTTTTCTAATTCTATCTCTCCAACTTCCTCTGGGTCTGCCTCATGGTCTTTGTCCATCTTCTCTTTCCACATATGCTTTGTAAAGTTTGGAATTCCAAGACATTCTCTTCAAATGGGCAAACCACTTTATTCGTTGTCTCTGTATGTAGTGCAAGATTGATTCGGTTTCAATTCTTTCCTTATAACTTCATTCCTGATTTTGTCCTTTGCCCCACCACCACCACCACCACCCGAGTACGGAAACGGACACAGTTATTGGATTAAAACATAATGGGCTACTTTATTAAAACCAACTCAAATTGTGGCATATTAACTCTGCAATGGGGCCAACGTAGCAGGGGGTAAGACAGCTAACCAATTTACAACACCAAGCCAATTAAATATCGTTTATTAATTTTATGCCCAGTCAAGAAGTGCCCAGCCGACCTTGCACTCCTGGCTTAACATCAGGAGAACATCCTCACTGACTGCCAAGCTGTCTAGTTTCAGCAGTCACTTTTTCATGGTCCGCATTTGAAATCCAACAGCCTCTTTTTCTGCCCTTGTTTCGCTCCCCAGGCTGTTTACCCTTACCTGATATTCTTTGGACTCCAATCCTTAACCTTACCCATGCTACCCGCCAAAGTGATCAAAATTAACAAACTCTCCATGTCTCAACCATATGCTCCAGTGTGGAATCCCAAGGCCAAAAATCCCCATCCGGCCCATGTAGCGACCGAATAAAATCACACTGGTGCTTCAGGGCGGGCGGGTGGGGAAGTCACCCGAAGAAAAACACAAGCAAAGGGGGCGAGAGTGGGAAGGAGCCTGGCCCTTAAATAGACTCACAAGCTCCTTGCCCTCCCACCAGGTGCAGCAAGCGTGCCTCAGTCCATTGCCCTTCCGGCGGAAAGAGGGGCAAAGAGTGCGCCCTCCAAAGGTGTTCCAGGTGTGCGTCCCTTCTAGTCACTCCAGCAGCCTTCCTCAGACATATCACTTCTGTGGTGATCAACTTTTGCTTATGTTTTGTTGTAAGTGTCCATGTTTTGGAAATACCTGTACAACAGTGTAGGCCAGTGGTTCCCAATGTGGACCTCATGGGAGACTTCAATTCCCAAAAGCATAAGTCAGTACATTGGTTGATCAGTGCTTTGGGGAATTGACTTAGGCTTCTGGTAATTAAAGTCCAAAAACCAAATGTTGGGAAACACTGGTGTAGATGATATTGACCTTGAATTCTAAAGATACATCCTGATACTTGATGCTCTTTTCAAAGTCCTTCATTAATGCTCTTCTGAGTCTCAATCTTCTTCTGATTTCTTGGCTGCAGTCTCAATTGGATTGATGACAGAACCAAGTCGTACAAAATTTTTCACTGCTTCATTGTCAACATTAAAGCTTTGTATTTCTTCTGTACTCATTATTTTTGTGTTTTTAGCATTCAACTGCAATCTTGCTTTGACACTTTCTTCTTTCACTTTCACTAAAAGTTGTTACAAGTAATTGATATTTTTATTTGGTATTGGTTATTGGTTGGCCCACCACTGCTCACCTTGGCCCCATCAACACCGGAAGGAGACAGAGGTAGCAAACCTGTGGCCGCTTGGGAGGTGGAGGTTCCCTCCTGCCCGCCCACCTCTGGGTCTCGCCTGCCCAGAGTGGGATAAAAGCCTGCCACAGTCCCCAGACTGGGATGCGCCCGCTGCCACTCACCTTGGCCCCAACAACGCTGGAGGGAGACAGAGGCAGCAACACCTGTGGCCGCTTGGGCGGTGGAGGAAACCTCTGGGTCTTGCCTGCCCAGAGTGGAATAAAAGCCCGTCACAGTCCCCGGACAGGGATGCACCCACCACCGCTCACCTTGGCCCAGTCAACGCTGGACGGATGAGGATTGGGCTTAAAGAAGACTGCAGCAGCAGGAGGACTTTCATGACCGCTGTTTCTGGACTTGTCTGGAATTGGAAATTGTGGGATGTTGCTGCTTCTTTTGAAATGCTGTTTGTGATATTTTGATATGGCATTGTATTTTTATTGTAATTGTGTTTATTGTACTCATTGCATTGTATTTTTGGCTGTGCTTTTGTTATATTGTATTTTTACTCCTGTTGTACTGTATCTTTATTTGACATGTTGTTAGCTGCCCTGAGTCGGCCTGTGCTGAGAAGAGTGGGATACAAATTAAATTGTTGTTGTTGTTGTTGTTGTTGTTGTTGTTGTTGTTGTTGTTGTTGTTGTTGTTGTTGACTACCAGCCACCCTTCTCATTCATGGAACTGATGAAGTTGAGAACTTGATCATCCTTAAGTTATGACAAACCATTTTGTTATTTGAACGTTGGTGAACTGTGGTGGCTCAGTGGTTAAAAATCTTGCATTGTTAGCTGGAAGGCCAGGAAGGCCAGGAAGTTGGCAATTCGACTAGGTACTACAGGATGGATTGAGCACCCGTCTCTGTCCCAGCTCCTGGCAACCCAGCCATTCGAAAGCAAGAAATTACAAGTAGACAAATAGGGACCACTTGACTGGGAAAATTTCTTGGGGACATGAAAGGAGATTCATTCAGGCATCCCTCAGTGGAGTTTCTCCTGCAAAAATCTTTTCAACCCAAAATAATTTCTAACATGAAATAATAATAATAATTATTATTATTATTATTATTATTATTATTATTATTATTATTATTATTATTATTATTATTATTATTATTATTATTATTATTATTATTATTATTATTATTATTATTTGAACGTTAACTCACAGAATTTGCCAGCCATGATGGTTACCATGTACATGCCAGCAGGCGACCTCTGAGATTTGCAGTAGTGCAGGAAAGTAAATTTTATTAATAGAACTGTATCTTGGAAGACCACTACAATCACAGAATTTGCTGCAACAACTCCATGTGTGGCTTCATCAAACATATTTGCACATGAATGTCTAAAGGAAGAATGAACTTACAAATGGGGAGGTGTCTGTTCATGGGAGCCATTTTCCACCTTCCCATTTGCTTTTGAAAATCTGGTACAAACTTTTAATCTCAGGTTAGGAAAAACAATGTCTTCGCAGACCCTCTGGTCCATAAGGTCAGGAGAAAGGGAAGCAGATATGAATTCCTGGAGTATTTGGTTTTCTGTTCAAAGTCCTCAAAAAAAAAATCCTTAGGGATATTCAGGAAGGTTTCAGATCTGTTGCGATACTTTGTCTTGCAGAAAAGCTGATACAAGTATTACTGATTACACCAAGTTGTACTTTAACTGTTTGAGTATCATTAATAGAGGTACCTAGAGAGAAATCGACAAAGGCAGCAAATACCTTTAATTATTAGCTGTGCCTCTTTCTTTCTTTCTTTCTTTCTTTCTTTCTTTCTTTCTTCATTCTGTGATTCTTTGTGATCCCTGTTGCTATTCCCCCATCCATAGCTGCAAAAACAGCAGAATGAACACAGTTATGGAAAGTGTACTATCCTGCTGAGATCTATAACTGTCACCCTTTCATGAATGCATTACCATTCTTTTTTTACCATATATACTCGAGTATAAGCTGGCCCAAATATAAGCCGAGGTACCTAATTTTGACTTGAAAACCCAGGAAAATAGATTGACCCGCGTATAAGCTGAGGGTGGGAAATGCAGCAGCTGCTAGGGAGTTTCAATCATCAAAATACATGCAAATATGGTAAAATTAATTAAATTGTTGGCACATCTCAATCCGGCACAGTCTTGGGACCCTCATGGTCATTGACCCATGTATAAGCTGAGTTCCCTTTTTGGACCTCATTTTTGGGGCTAAAAAAACTTGGCATATACTCGAGTATATACGGTACTTCTTTATATTTCGTGATACTTGGGGACTGTCTCTGTGGGCACCTGTGCGGTTGCCCCAGCACAGAGTTCACCCTATCCCTCTGCCCAGCAGCCCAATGGGAGCACTTCCTCCCTCCCCCCAGTACAAGTTCACCCCACCCAACTGCCTCAATGGGCACAAATACACTATTCCCAAATTAGTTGTAATCATAGTTCCTAGATACTTAATTGGACCAGTCTTCCATGTCATTCAAGAGAAAATACCAATGCAATTTCATGGGAAGGTAACAGCGTTCTGTGCGCTCCGGTGTCTAGTCATGCCTGCCACATGACCACGGAAATGTCTGCAGAAGCAGACAATGCTGGCTCTTCGGCTTAGAAACAGAGATGAGCACTGCACCCTAGAGTCGGATACGACTGGCTTTCGAGCAAGGGAAACCTTTACCTTTAGATCTGGAAATCCAAACTCACATCCCTAATAAAGAACCCTGTCTATATTTTCCCACCATTTCTAATGTGTCCAACTACAGGGGGGTACATTTATGCATGGAAAGACTGTTTGATAGAGAGCATCTTGGCAGGTGCATGGAAAGCTATGCCAAATTTTACCCCTTCATGCGACAATTAATTAAAAGCAAAAGAGACATCTTCGGGTCCAAAACTGGCATCCTCAGTCTTGCCGTACTGCTGCCAGTTTTGCAACATAGCACCACTTCCCTCTCTTGAAGCATATGTTTTTCCGTTTTAATGCATTGAACAGGAGGGAAGAGGACCGTCAAGTGGTGGCATATTGGCCACTTGGGCTCTAAGAATAGGCAAAAAAATGGCATTGCTCGTTATCCTGTCAAGGACTCCCGTGCCAGGCTATGCAAACTGATTTGCAATCAATGGCAAGTGATTACGCATTGTTTCTTATCGATTGACACAAGGGATCCTTGAGAGAATAATGAGCTACAGCTGATGATAATCAAGGACTACTGTCTCATGGCAACTTTGATTGCACACCCCTCCATGGAGGCAAAGAACACTCAACGGTGCAATGTACAGCATAGATACAAACACAAAATTATACCCTGGAACATGCATGCCCCCCTCTTGAGGGGCAATAAAGAATTCTAGGGGTTGCTCTATAGGGATTTGCTTCATTTGAATGAGGTGTCTTTGTAATGTTTCTGTTCTTTATATTTGGACAATGAGAGTTGGAGGAGGGCAGAGACTGGAGGCAGAAGATTGGTTGTGATCTCATGCCTGATCCATAGAGAAAAATGTTGAGTATCTTCTTCATTGAAGGATATATGCATACAACCCAACCTTGGGGTTATAATTGTCTTTGGAGAAATCTCCTGTTCCCCATGAATTTCAGAGCAGGAAAGATCAAACAAGAACCATTAGCAATGGAAAAGAAAACATGTATACCAATGACATAAGGAATATGTTCTGACTACTTTAATTAAATTTTAGAAAGTACAGTGGAACCTTCTATAACGATTGTGTTATACGATGGATAAATCGTACAACGAATGGAATTTTAAAAAAATGTTGAATCGTACAACGATTTTTGTTGTCGTATGATGCAATGCTTCCCTATGGGATGCATCATACAATGAATTTCTCTATGGGAAAAATCGTACAACAAATATTTTTCTTTGTACGATTTTTCCCATAGAGATATTCATTGTACGATGCATCCCATAGAGAAATTTGTTATACGATGCATGCATGATATAGTGATAAAATCGTACAATGATTAGCCCCACGGACTGAATTAAATTGTTATACGGGTTATATTGTATGATCTTTTCTGCTGGCTGAAAAACATGGTGGTTTTAAGCAGTGGTGGGCTCCAAAAAAAAATTACTACCACACTGTGGGTGTGGTATGGTGGGCGTGACCAGGGGAAAGCCCTGCATTGCACCCAAATCAGGACTACTTTATTTCAAAACTTGGATGGGCAGGGCCAGCCAGAATTTCTGCTACTGGTTCTGGCGGACTGGTGTGAACCTGCTGATGCCCACCACTGGTTTTAAGCATTGGTTGAACTGCAAGATGACCTCCAAGAAGCAGAAAGGGGAGCTTCATCTATCCTGGTGCTCTTGGACCTCTCAGCAGCTTTTGGTACCCTTGACCATGGTATCCTCCTGGGACGCTTATCAGGGCTGGGGCTACAGGACACTGTACTACAGTGTTCCTGCTTTTGTTGAGCAGACTCAGATAGTTCAACTCAGGGAGTTTGTTTCAGCCTCATGGATCCTTCAATGGGGTGTTCCACAGGGGTCGATCATCTCCCCGTTGTTGTATAAATATCTACATGAAGCCACTGGGAGAGGTCATTAGGAAATTCGGGGTTCGGTGTTTCTAATATGCAGATTACACCCAACACTATCTCTCCTTTTCATCATCTGCAGTTGATGTGGTCCGACATCTTGATGAGTGTCTGGACTCAATAATGGAGTGACAAAAGCTAACATCCTATTGTTTTGTTTGCAATTACTTCCCATTTATTATTTTGTGTTCATGTGTATGTCATGTTTTACCATGATTTTGCCTGTAGGCTTTATTTTATTATACTCAGCTCTTATCCATATGGTTGATTTGTTTCTTTCCACCACATTTCTGCAACTTCATGCTGAAGGAGCAAAGCGTTAACTGGTGTGTATGTTTGTAAGTGTCCCCAAAGTTAGTTTTTTTTAATATCCACTTCTATATGTGAAAGCCACTTCTTTTTTAGAATATGTTACCAAAATGATAAGAATTAGTTAAGAAACTTGCTAGAGCTTCTTCGCTGCAGCTTGAGAGGCAGGGTGCTTGGAGTGTTAAGTAAAAGAAACTACCCAGAAACTGTTATTGCAGACATCAGTTTCAATAAAAAAATGCATATCCCTAAACTCTGCAACCCCAGAACTAAGCAATATTAAAAATAAACCATGCTAACTGCAGGGACTGAACAAAAAAATCTTCTCTATTGCCCACATATGCGCTGAGGCTACATTGTTGTAGAATATGTTGCACAGTTTGTCACAGTGCCCCACACTCACATGCTGGTGATGGTAGGTCCCCCTATTTATGCCAAAAATCCATACATCTACCATGCCCTGTAAGTATCCTATTAAGGCTAGCCTATATATTGTGAGGTTTATCAAAACCGAGTGGTGTTTCGGTTACACATTGAAAATTCTGGTACAGCGCTTTTTCCAACCATTCTCTTCTCCATGCGTCCTGCAGGTTGAACTCTTCATTGCCTTCCATAATGGCAATGGCTAAAGGTGGCTGCCTTGAGCAGAGTCTGCTGATATTCAGGTCTAATATGTCAGAATTTACTGCAAGTTCTGGATTCTGAACTATTTTTCCGTACTCTCTTAAAAGAGCATTTTTCCTGCAAAGTTCTGGTAGAGGAATGTTACTTAATGCGAGAAGCCAGTAAGTAGGTATGGGCCTAATTGTTCCGGATATAATGGCATGGTGTTATTTAGTTGCACATCAACCTTGCTTACATGGGCACTGTTTAAGCAAACAGGGGCGTCGTTTTCTGCTGCGGAGTAAACTAGCCTTAATGCAGAAGTTTGTAAAGTTGTGGCTAGGATCCCCAAATTGTGCCGTATAATTTCTGTATATTTTTCCTCATTCTAATTTTTGCTGTGGTTTTTAGGAGGTGTGATTTAAATGCCAAAGTACAATCTAGGGTGATGAACAGGTAATTAGGCTCTTTATTATGACCAAGGCATTTCCCATCCATGTATACTATCAATTCTCTATGTGCTAATTTATTATTCAGATGAAAGCAAGCAATTTCTGTCTTGGTGACATTTGGTTTAAGGTGCCATCTATGGAAGTGGTCATCATCGTCATCGGCTTCTACTCATATCCGAGCATACATTTTCCCTGGAAATCATTTTCTTCGTTGATGTGTCTCTGGTGACTCCATGAACCAATCTTGGCATGAAACATGCGGCCACACGCAGTACACTGAATAGATGGTGGAGGGCATAGTTGAGTGTGATGAAGCTTTTGTGTTTGTCGCTTAGCCTCTTCATGTCTGCAGCATTCTCCTTCGAAGTGATCGGGAGTAGCAGAGATTGTTTGGCGCCAAAGTGGGCAATCTTTGGCTGCTATCTCCCAAGTTTGTGGGTTTATTCCTGACACCTTCATGGTTTGTTTCAGCTGGTCTTTGTAATGCTTCAAAGAAGTCTCTCAAGTTTGTGGGTTTATACCTGACACCTTCATGGTTTGTTTCAGCTGGTCTTTGTAATGCTTCAAAGAAGCTCCATGAAGTCTTGTGCTGGAGATAAGTTCCCCATAGAGAATTTGATGAGGAAGCCTGGAACCATCCATACGGTGGACATGTCCTATCCATCCATGACGATTGCCTATGATGAAAGCTTCAGTGCTATTTACATTTGCTTTCTTGAGAGCTGCAATGTTGGTGACATAGTCATCCCTCTTAATGTTCAAGATGGACCTTAGCTTCTCTTGATGAAAACACTCAGGCTTTTTGATGTCTTGGCGATAGAGGGTCCATGTTTCACAGCCATACAATAATGAAATAATATGGAAGTAATATGTCATTATGGAGATATCAGTTGTAAGGATATCTTTGGAGGCCTCAAACGACCTATGCTAGGTAGCTATCATCCAGTCATCAGCATACCTGAACTTCCTGCCTTGTGTAGCTGGTAGGTCAGCTATATACAGTGCGAAGTGCAATGGGGCCAAGACTGAACCTTGCTTCAGTAAACAAGGCATACATAACTTCCTCCAGGTTGCAGAAAAAATACCAGTAACATAAGTGCAAAAACCAAGGATTGCAGGAATGTTTTGGGGAAAACAAATTCTCTGGAAAAGTCCTTTGTCCTCTCAGTGGCAAAAAGGCAGTCTATATAGAAAGTCACATCATCATAATTAGCAAAACATAGAAAACACAGTCAAAATATTATAAAAATATTTTATATTACAGATATATTACAGTACAGTGGTACCTCATACAATGATTTTAATCCATTCCACGGGACTCGTTGCTGTATGAAACAATTGCTATACGATGCATGCGTCGTATAGCAATTTTCCCTATGGGATGCATTGTACAACGATTTTTTTACTAAATGGTTTTTCCCATTGAAAAATTGTTGTACGATTTTTTTCCATAGGGAAAATTGCTGTGCAGGATGCTATTTTCCCCCAAAACCTAATTGTTATACGATTTCATTGCTCTATGGGGCGATTGTTGTATGAGGTTCCACTGTATTATATTGGAATTATATTATATTATAGTTACTTAGTTTTTTTTATTAAAACACGTATACATTAAGTAGCAGTGTAAAATATATGTTGCTCCCAATATCACTGCATCTCTGATAGTGCTATCTCTCTGATTTTCAGTTTTCTATAATATTTTATTAAATCCTTTGGCATTTTCCCCAGTACTTTAATTACTATAGGGACCACCGAAGTATGTTTCATCCCTAATTGAGTTATTTCTTTTGCCAGGTCTCTGTATTTTGTTAATTTTTCCAAACAAAAAAAATTTTTAGTTCTGGCATTCTTTGGAATTACAATATCAATTATCCGAACAGTTCTTCATTCTATTACTGATGTTTGGTTTATTATAATCAAGGTGTCTGTCAGTTTAGATCTAAAAATCCCACAAGATCTTAATTTGGTCATTTTCTAACACCTTCTCTACACAGTGTTCCAATCAATTCTTCTTATTTTGCAAATATGTTGTTTCTTGCTTTGTAGTCTATCTGCACAAACTTTGAATACTCAAAGAGGAGGTGCAAGACAGTTTCAACTTTCAATTTTTTCTTGAGAGAATCAACAAAAGTTTCCTTGAATTTTAGCTTTTATAACATTAGTCTGGGGAGCTTTTTCTTGAGCAGAAAAAAATCCAACCTTTCAGTTTCTTTCTTAATGGTCCCCATGCCCAAGTTAAGTTGCTATCGTGTTTTCATCATTTTCTATGCAATTGTTTATTTTATCAGTTGATTAACTTATCTTCAAATTGTTTTTTCTTATATTCTCTCTTTAGTTTTTGCTGCATATTCATTAATTTCCAGTATTTCAATCCAATTCTTCTAATTCACTTTTCATCCAATCTATTATTCTACATGAGTGTTTCCCAACATTTGTTTTTTGGACTTCAATTCCCAGAAGCCAAAGTCAATTCCCCAAAGCACTGATCAGCCAATGTACTGACTTAGGCTCCTGGGAATTGAAGTCTCTTCTAGATGGTGTTAGGGTACTGCAGTGGCTCAAGTCGCTAAGACGCTGACTAGGAAGCGGAAGGTCAGCAGTTTGATTCCCGAGTACTGCAGGACAGAAATGAGCTCCCGTCTTCATCCCAGCTCCTGCCAATCTAGCAGTTCGAAAGCAAGAAATTGCAAGTAGATAAATAGGGACCACTTCGGTGGGAAGGAAACAGCGTTCCGTGCGCTCAGGTGTCTAGTCATGCCTGCCACATGACCACGGAAGCGTCTGCAGAAGCAGACAGCACTGGCTCTTCAGCTTAGAATCAGAGATGAGCACTGCACCTTAGACTTGACAGATAATAGCACATTGCAGATAATGAGATAACTGGATATGAGTCTGCCTTGATTCTGGCTGCTTTTAAGAAAATAAAATAAAAGAAATTGCAGCTGGTTTTTCTTTTGGTGTCTGAATCACATCTACTACCCCATGTGTTTGCCTGTCCTTTCAGCAGCATGAACTAAAGCTAGTTCCAGGCAGCCTCTGATCATTAATACATACACATTCTTGCATATGTATATAAAATCCCCATGGAAGGGGTGACACTTAGAATCTTATTTGCAATTATTTGTTTTAGAAATTAGGTTATTTTGGGGCTTTTAGAATAAAAAAAAACCTTGAGTGCTCTGGGGATTTGTAGACTAACTGCTATTTAGTTTTTACTTAATCAGGGGAGTAAATGTTCCAAGTAAAACTGCACAGAAAAACATACAGTATCTAAGCAACTTTGATTTGCTACTTAGCTCGGCATGGCAGGATGAGCTAAGCTGGAAATATCACATGAAGGGCAGCCTTAACTTCAGCTTTCCTGCCATTCATCTCTGAAGAGTCCAGTTTCTTTCACTGAGATACCTAAAACTGGAATATTCCAAAATGAATACTAAGGCAAATTTAGCAAAAAGGTAGGCTCAGCCTTCCATCCTTCCGAGATGGGTAAAATGAGTACCCAGCATGTTGAGGGCATTTTAACTTGTGAACTGCCCTGAGAATGCACTCAGTGCTATGGGGTGGTATAGAACTGCCATTGCTATCGCTATTACTATTTCTCCCAGTAAAAGCTCTCTCTGTGTCTGGGCAGGTTATCCTGCTATGGTAACAGAGTAGACCATACTGCCAGTGACTCAACAACAAGTGTCAGGCAGTGGTTAACTAACCTGACAACCCTGAAGACTAATGGCCTTGGGTGCCAAAGGCCACAGGAAAGGGTGATGGTCCCCATTTGGATTAAATCCCACTTGAATCCATCTTGATGGAGGGCAGTAAATTCATGGGGCTCAGGGGGACTTTGCATGCCAAAAGGGCTCAGGACCAAAAAGTGACTCGCAGAACTGGATCAGTGGTACGGGTGTCATGCTGCGATGCAGAAGACAAATGAAAGGCCACTGTGTTATAATGCTCCCAGGTCAATCTTCATGATCAGCATGATGATTGCTAATATTCAGATTTGGATACAGAAGAAGAGGAGGAGGAGGAGGAGGAGGAGGAGTTAAGGAGAGGACATGTTCATAATCAGAGATGGAGAGAAAAGCTGACTTCATTTAAAGTTAAGATGTGGGCTGTTGCCATTCAAGTTGCCATTCAAGTTAGATTCTAACCATAGCGGTGCTTTACCTTGCAACCAAAGGGGTTGTGGCCATAGATCAATGACTTAGGATTGTTCACCAGCTGGGTGAATCCATGTTTAGCATCCACTGATCTGCTAGCCTGGTCATCTATCTATCTATCTATCTATCTATCTATCTATCTATCTATCTATCTATCTATCTATCTATCTATCTATCTATCTATCTATCTATCTATTGCTCGAATTTCTAATGCTGTCCCCTCCCCAAGGCGACTCCGGGCAGCTTACACATAAAACAAATAAAAACTTTATAAAAACATTTTAAAAGCATTAAAAATTAGATTTGTTTAAAATTTAAAAAATGGAAAAAAAATTTTTTAATGCCCTCCAATTATATTTATACCACTATTTGCAGTTTTTTGTATCTTATTGCCCGCCTGTTACTCTATCACAGGCCAATTACAGAGGGTGATAGAAGAACCCAACAAAATAGAGTGAACCAGCCCATCTCCAAAATAGGCAAAATAGTGGGCTAAATACCCATCTGATAACATACTTTGTTGGGACTGTGGTGGCTCATTGGTTAAGAATCCCACCTTGATAGCTGGAGGGTTGGCAAGTCGGCAGTTCAAGACCCAGGTACAGCATGACAGAAGGAGCACCTGTCTCTATCCCAGCTCCTGCCAACCTAGCAGTTTGAAAGCGAGAAATTGCCAGTAGATAAATAGGGAACACTTCAGGTGGGAAAAGATCTTGGGGTCATGAAAGGAGCCTCCAGCAAAAATCCTTTCAACCCAGAAAACACCTTTGTATGCTTCTGACATGATTTTTTTTAAAAAAAACCATGCTCTCTTAGTGGAGAAGGTCTCTCATTTTCATGGCAAGAAGTTTCACTTATGCCTGCTTTAAAAAGCAAACCACAAATCTATGTTCTGTCCACTCAGAAAAGTTATGGGAGGCATATGCTGGAAGGTTAAAGTGGAGTGATGTTGAATCACACCCATCAGCATATCTATCTGTCAAACCGTTCATTATGTATTAAAATACACCATATAACTTGTCCATCATGATGTACATAGCATTGTGAAAATATATGGTGAATTATGTGCAATGTGAGATAATCCACAGGCCCTTCCATCTTGAATGCATCAGGTATAAATATTTTTAAATTCTTCTGTCTGATCTTAGGATGATGTACACCACTAAATTTATGTGCAATGTCTAGGATTTATTGGGTTTCTGTTTGTGTGGTGTCTGTCATAGAGCTGGTGCTCAACAGATGTTCACTGGAAGTGCTGGCCATGTTTTTCATATGGACACATGTTTTCCATTGCTCAGTCACCAGTGTATGGGAGCATAGCCATGCTTGAAAACTCAATAATCTTTATTTCTTGCTCTCCTGTCTCTTCCATAGCAAATGAATTGGATCGTCGTCTCTGAGCTCTGCTTTGTGAAAAGTAGATTTGTGCATAAAAAGGTTATAAGGTGGAACTATATTTTGTATTTCTGGCTGCACACATGGTTCTTACAAATGAATGGCTCTTCTGGGACAGGGCCTTGCCTCAGTGGTGGGATACATGCGTGCATGAGAGTAATTCTTTGGTTCAGCCCTTGGTATCATTTCCAGTTAAAGATTGCAGGTGCAAGAGTGAAATGTTTCCTGGTGAAGATACTGGGCAGCCACTGGGAATGAGAGAGAATGCCACTTGAGGATGTAAAGGAGTTATGTGCATTCATGTTGAATCATAGAATCATAGAATAACTGGTCCATCGAGTCCACTCCCCCATGCCCAATGCAAGAATTTGAATCAAAGCAGGTCTGACAGAAGGTTGTCCAATTCTCTCTTGAATGCTCCTAGTACCACATCTCAAGGTAGTTGGTTCCACTGTTGTACTGCTCTAACTGTTAAGATGTTTTTTCTAATCTTCAGCCTATACTGTATCTGGCTTTCTGTCGTTTCAGCCTGTTATTACATGTCTTGCACTCTGGGATGATGGAGAACAGACCCTGTCCTCTTTATGATCATCTTTCATGTGGTGGCATTTTGGTGGTACTAGTGGTGGTGGTGGTGGGTGGGAAAAGTAGTAGCAGTGTGAGTAGCCATAGGTAAAGGTAAAGGTTGCCTTTGCTCAAAAGCCAGTCATGTCTGACTCTAGGGTTCAGTGCTCAACTCAATATATAGCCAAAGAGACAGTGCTGTCTGCGTCTACAGATGTTTCCTTGGACATGTGGCAGGCATGATTAGACACCAGACCGCATGGAATACTGTTTAGATGCTGAACGTGATGACTGGAAGGTTGGCAGGTCAGCAGCTTCCGTCTATGTCCCAGCTCCTGCCAACGTAGCAGTTTGGAAGCAAGAAATTGCAAGTAGATAAATAGGAACCACTGTGGAGGGAAGGTAAACAGCAAACAGCGACAGTAGCCATAGTAGCGTACAAAAAAATATTTTTATGTGCCATTAAATTGGCTGCCCTAATAGGGCTTTCAAGGTAAGTGAAATATTTGAGGAGTAGTTACACCAGTTACAGAACCCCAGTGAGTTTCAATGGCTGAGTTGAAATACAAATATAATCCTAGTCTGTTATTCTGTCTACTAGGTATCCTGATTTAAACCATCCAGTAGTTAAACAGAGATCAAATTAAAACACACTTCTTCTTTTTTTGCTTTCAGTTGGTTTTACTTTTCTTTTGGTTTGTTTCTGCTTTGAAACAAAATTGTGAATTTGTTTGACACAGACCGGAAAATTCCATGAAGGCCCTATTATTGTGAATGTCTCTTTTGGGTACAATTGTAAGAGACCGACCCTGTTAAATAGCAGCCTGTCTACTGTCTTTGTTATGGGGCTGCGGTAGCCCAGTGGTTAAGACTCTCGCCTTGTTAGCTGGAAAGTCAGCAACTCAGCAGTTCAAGACCTGGGTACTGCATGACAGAATGAGCGCCCGTCTCTGTCCCAGCTCCTGCCAACCTAGCAGATCGAAAGCAAGACATTGCAAGTAGATAAATAGGGACCACTTGGGTGGGAAAAGATCTTGGGGACATGAAAGGAGACTCAGTCGGACATCCCCTGAGTGGAGTTCCTCCAGAAAAAATCCTTTTGACACAGAATAATTTCTGACACAAAATTATTATTATGACTGGCATTGTTAAATGTGGCACTGTCCACTGAATGTACTGCAGTGGCTCAAGTCGCTAAGACGCTGACTGGGAAGCGGAAGGTCAGCAGTTTGATTCCCGAGTACTGCAGGACGGAAATGAGCTCCCGTCTTCATCCCAGCTCCTACCAACCTAGCAGTTCGAAAGCAAGAAATTGCAAGTAGATAAATAGGGACCACTTCGGTGGGAAAGTAACAGCGTTCTGTGCGCTCCGGTGTCTAGTCATGCCTGCCACATGACCACGGAAACGTCTGCAGAAGCAGACAGCGCTTGCTCTTCGGCTTAAAAACAGAGAAGAGCACTGCACCCTAGAGTCGGATACGACTGGCTTTTGAGCAAGGGAAACCTTTACCACTGAATGCTGGCAGTACAGATCATTATAAAGGCAAAAACCTCTGGATTTCCTTCTTGGAAAGGCTGTTTGTCAAAGCCTATGATTATAGTGTGTTTTAATATGTAACCTTTTATTGTAAACAGCTCGCTCAACAATGTCTGGGTTTTGTTTGTCACGAACCTATATGTTTTAAGCACGTTAATGATTGAGGAGGCCGCATGCAGTAATTTTCTTGCATAGGCTACAAAGGTCCAATCTGATCACTAACTTTCCTATCTCCGCTACCCACATTGCTTTGGAAAGAAAAGGGATCTGAAACTCTATAACATAGTTCAAACTCCTGACGCACATGGCTTGCCCCTGGCTTCCCTTTGCATGGAAGGGTTTTTGCAAAGTGGAATAGTGAACTATGAGAATGAGTCCATACAAATCTGACCTTCCGAAACCCACAGTAATTCCCATATTATTTGCCAGGGCAAGTGTACACTTAGTTGCCTGTAACAAGTAACTTTTTATAAAGAAGGTTTAACAATGATTCATTTCAAATAATAAAAATCACAATGCAAATGAATATCAGAGAATGAACAAAACAAAATAGCAAAAAAAAGACAAAAAAATGTTTTGGCACCTTAAAGACTAACGCCTCTATTTAAATGTGAGCTTTTGTGGATCAAATCCACTTCTCACCCCTAGTAGGTGTATCCTGTTGCTACACTCTATATATTTTGATATCTTGCTCATGCAGGGAACTTGGCTCAGTGACCCTTGGGGTCCCTTCAAACTATGCAATCTCATGATTGTGTATTTACTGAAGTTGGCTAGATAGCTCACTATGTGTTCCAAGAGAGAAGCAGCTTGTATAGCCTTGGGCAAGCTGCAAAGGAACAAACAACCCAAAAAGAAGGGAATGGTAAACTATGTACTGTACTTAGAAAACCCTGGAAAGTGTCTCCATAAGCTGAAATAGACTTGATGGTATGTTGTCCATTGATGGGACTGCAGTGGCTTAGTGGTTAAGATGCTGAAATTGACGACTGGAAGGTTGGCAACTCAGCAGTTTCGGACCTGAGTGCTGCAGTTCTTAGGATTGGCAAAGCTAACTAAATAACATGTCCCCTAATTAAACTAATGGGTGAACAGAAAAGTAGCTTCAGATTACATGAGGAATTTCACGTACCTGGTAAAGTGGACAGTCCTCTAAAAATGAGCACTCCTGCATAAACCTGGGTGGTTTTTTTAAAAGAAGAGTTTGGCAATATTCATTCTAAGGGTGAATGCAGCGGCTTAGTGGTTAAGATGCTGAACTTAATGACTGGAAGGTCAGCAGGTCAGCAATTCGAGACCCGAGTGCTGCATGATGGAGTGAGCTCCCATCTCTATCCCAGCTCCTGCCAACCTAGCAGTTCAAAAGCAAGAAGTTGCAAGTAGATAAACAGGTACCACTTTGGTGGGACCGTAACCAGTGTTCCATGTCTAGCCATGCCTTCCACATGTCCACATAAATGTCTGCAAATGCAGACAGCGCTGGGTCTTTAGCTATAAACAGAGATAACCACTGAGCCCTAGAGTTGGATACGACTGGCTTTTGAGCAAGGGCAACCTTTACCTTTACCGAAAGTGTATTGTTAAGTATTTACTGGACACACAAATAAGGGCTGAATCAGTGGTGTGCTGGCCCACAAATATACAGGGACTCATTCTGGTGCGCCCCAGTGACTGGCACCCCCCAGAGGTAGACAGAGGTAATGGGAATGCATGGGATTTATCCCCCTAACCTCCCCCCCCCCCCATAGGTGCCACCATCACTTCCTGTCCACCGCCCTCCCAAGGTGCCCAGCACACCCCTGGGCTGAATGAGCAGATTCAATGTTTAGATATTGAAAGGATGGTGTAGAACTCTTTTGCTGTGCAGTGACCACTGTGCATCTACAGTTGGAGTGGACACAGTATATGGCCTGTGGATAGCATGTGTCCCAACTCAGGCCATTTCCCCAAGTACCCAAGTCTTCAGCAATTGATGCTCTAATAGCTAGAATATCCATTCTGGGTCATAAACATTAGTCTTGGTATCTTTTTTGGCAGGAAAAGACAAGCTTCTCCTAAGCCTTATGGTGTTTTATTTTTCACAATCGCCAGGCAATAACGTAAGCAAATATTACAGGAAACCACAATTCCAAAATTATCTTTCGGTGGATAAAATGATGAGTAGTAGTTAGTCTGAACTTATTCTCAAGGCAGGAGTTGTCAGGGGAAAAACATATCTCAGAAGTCATTTTAAAAAAGAGAAAAAATAGCAGTTGTCTGTCAGCCTCAGGGCAGGAGGGACTCAACCCAGCAGTTGCTACAAAATTATGCCCAGGGAAATTAGGCACTATAATTAGTACTTGGATCTTGAATGCCAGCCTTGTTTGGTCCCTCCCCAACTTTTGATCTCGGGGGGGGGGAAATGCTGGAGGTGGGACCCCCACAGAATGATCCAGATTCAAATTATGGATTATTGCTTCCTATTTCGTTATGTTGATTTCCTCCAAGGACCTCTAGGTAGTTTACATAGCTTTGTTCAAAATTTTGATCACCACAATAACTTTTTGAGGTCTGAGAGATGGTTACTGGTCAACGTCAACTGTGGATCTGAAGCTGGGTTTACATCATTCTTCACCATGCTGCTCTTTGTGGGTGGATATTCTGGGTCTGCAGATCAACAACATTTGGTGACTCCACCCCACCCCTTCTTCACCCATGGTCTAACAGCTAACCATTTCTTATCCCGTCTACCTAAATATTTGCCTATTTCCAGATTAGAGCCCCTAAATTTACTTGTATCTTCAAAAAGAAGTCCCCTTGGAAAGACTTCTTCTTCTGCCATATCTGAATCCAAATATAGTGATCATCATGGCGATCAGCCATGAAGAATGTCCTGAGAATATAATGCAGTGGGTTTCATGTTCCTTCTGCATCACAGTATGACTCCCGTACCACTGATCCAGTTACAAGCGTCATTTTCTGGTCCTGAGCCCTTTTGGCACACAAAGTCCTCCTCAGCCCCAAGCCAGTATTGATGAAGCTACTACATAAGAACATAAGAAGAGCCTTGCTGGGACAGGCCACAGGAGCCCATCCAGTCCAGCATTCTGTCTCACACAGTGGCTCACCATTTCCTTCAGGGTATTCCCAAGGAGATGCCTTCACCTGCTTAGGATTCCCTGGAAATGGCATTGAGAGATATCCTACCCTCCATCAAGAGGGATTCAAGTGGGTTTTATCCACTTGGGACTATCACTCTTCCCTTTGGACTTCAGGACTCAAGGCTGTTAGTCCTCAGGGTGGTCAGGTTAGTTAACCACCACCTGACACTCAGTCTTGAGTCACTGGCAGTATGGTCTACTTCAGGGGTTCCCAACCTAAGGCCCAGATCCAGCCTGTGGCACCATTTCATGTGGCCGTCCACCCCTCCAAGGGCATTCAAGAAACAAAATGGCCACCTCTTTAAAGTTGTTGGGACAAAATGGCCAACCCCGTCGCACAGGCAGGTTTTTCAGCATTTTTTAGGAATTTTAAGGGTCTCCAAAGTTTAAACATTGGGGATTTTATGTACGCCGCCCGGAGTCGCACGTCGATTGGGGTGGCTATACAAATTGAATAAAATAAATAAATAAATAGGTCACCCAGTCTTCAAAGCTGACTGAGAGTGACCCGGCCCCCAGCTTGGAAAGGTTGGGAACCCCGGTCTACTCTGTTACCACAGCAGGATAACCTAACCAGACTGCCTTTTGTGAATCCTGAAGGAAAAATAACGATATATTGATGAACAGCATAAAATACATCCAGAATGTTTATGTTCCTGGTCTAACACTTTGGTCCGCTTAGGTAGAGGGAAACTATGCTTCCCCACCCACCACCCACCACCCACCACCCGAAAAAAAGACTATTTGGCCTTGGGACATACAGTTATTAGGGAAGGCCAGCTTTCTTAACTTGATGCTTCCTGTGTCATTTCCTGTTGGGCAGATGCCAGGAAGAGCAGAGAGAGGAATCTCTGAAATATTTCAGGACAATAGTTTTGAGGGTGTTTGATTTACTATTCAAGTGTGCACAGCTGCTGGTGGGTAGGGTGAGGCAGCCTGCCAAGAGGGAGAGATACATAGAGAGCAGAGCCGCAGAAGAGAGCGGAAAATTGTTTACAGACAGAGCCATTAAAATGACTCCGGAATCGTTCTTCTCGACATAAAATAGTTGTCTGTTTCAAATGGATTACCACTTACTCGCTGATATGCCATTTCAAGCGTTGTTTGCGCAGCACACTAATTGCAGAGGGTGAATGGGTGCTGCAAAGCTGCAGAGATTGTCTTCTGTGTCAAAGTCTCTCCCACCTCAGTCTTGGCAACATCTTATTTTTTTTAACCCTTAAGGCCATTAAATCCAGCCAGAATGAGGGGGTTGTGGCATTAATTTCCAGCACTTCTCAGATCTTGGAAATCTTTCTTTTTAGATTAAAAGTACTAAAAAAAACCACCTTAAAGCTGAAGCTCAAGCACTTTGGCCGCCAAATGAGAAGAGAGGACTCACTGGAGAAGCCCCTGATGCTGGGAAATATCGAAAACAAAACAAGAAGAAGGTGGCAGAGGAAGAGATGGATAGACAGCATCATTGACATAGTGGGCGTAGTTCTGGGCAGACTACAGAGGATGGTGGCTGACAAAGGAGCCTAGCATGCTCCAAAGGAGCCTAGCGTGCTCCATGGGGTCGCAAGGGGTCAGACTCAACTGTGTGACTGAACAAAGACAACTAGAATCCCCCTGCCAGCAAATTAAAATGAGTGTAAATGATCTGGAGCCACCTAATGTAGTGAAAGTCAACAACTCAGGGGACTTCATGGAAAAAACAGAGAAATGGAAGAACAGAGGTCTTCAGAAGCCACAATTCCTCAACACCTGGGCTATTCAAACAGAATGGTACTTTTTGTTTCAGAACCTTCTTGTTGTCTTTATGTCAGCCTTCGCTTAGTTTTTATGAGGCCAAAAACAATGGGTTGGACATTTGCTTGCTTGCTTGCTTGCTTGCTTGCTTGCTTGCTTGCTTGCTTGCTTGCTTGCTTGGCTCGCTCGCTCGCTCGCTCGCCATTCTTCTGGGAAAGAAATTTACACCCTGGGCAGGTTATAACTATAAAACAAATAAACACAGAACAATTGAATAATAGCAAAAATACATACATGTTCAATCAAAGGAGGAAGCATCCTGTAGGGAAAAACAAGTCTAAAAACTTTCAAACATTGGGGTAATTAATACCCAAGAGTGGTTGAACACAACATATATAAAAACTTGATTGCACCATTTTCCAGTCATGGTCATAAGAACACTATATATAGTGCAACCATGACTGGAGAATGGTGCGATCAAGTTTATTCAGACTTATGGTGAGTCTTATCAGAGTTGCCTAGGTAGAGAGTACTCAGAAGTGTTTTACCATTTCCTTCTTGTATGGGCATCCTGGGACTCTGTAGTTTGCATAAAGCCACACAGGTGTGCTCTTCTCCCAGGAGGCATCATGGGGAATTGAACTCCCAACTTTTGACTCCACAGGCAGACACTTAAACCACTGAACTATCCAGCCAGCCTCCAGGTTCTGAGGTACAAACCACACTGTCTCACAGAGCATGGAGAGAAGCAGAGGTATTTCTCTTCTTTAAAGACCTTGGGCAACATTGGATGGGATGCCCAAGTGAAACGCTCCACCTGGGGCTTGTACATCTTGTGTCCCAGAGCCTGCACACATTTGTAGTTGGCCATGTGAATAAAGCTACTGTGTAGACACCCAGAGGTCCAATTAAAATCAATCCCAAATACCATTTCAATTACTTCCTATTTCTGCTCTGCTGGTGATGGGTGGCAGTTGTTTATTGTGGCTGAAGCACAGGTAGAAGCCCACACCTTCAGGACCAAGTTGGCTCACAAAGGTTTAAATGTTACCTGTGCATGCAAGTGAAAACCCAAACCATTGATCAAATCTGTGCCAAAGCCATTATGCAAATTCACTTTGTTAACATTCTGGGCAGCTAATTTTGAAGTAGCCTGTGTTGCTTTTGTCACAACAACCACAGCTATGTCACAATGAAGATCTCACTGTGGCACTACAAAGGCTCTATCCATTTTAGATTAATTATAAACAATGTTGGACATCCAACCATCGCAGCCCATGTTTATGCATTTGTACAAATCTGTATTTTAAAAGGGCTTTGGTAATCCCATTAGTAATGGAAGAAAAACCTTCAGTAAATCCTGTTAATCTCGCATCAGCCATATTTTGTAAATACAGTACTCAGATGTGGCCAATAGTCCCACTGATACTTAATTTCCCAGTAATGAGGGAAGTGGTGTTTACAGGAAAGATTTAAACATTTCTTTACTACAAGAGCATGCATTTTTTGCTTCTTCTATATGAACCCTTTAATGCTAGGATGACTAATGTAGCCATCTAATTAAATTTTTGTAGCATTCCAGTGCTTGAGCGTCAAATGTTTGTTTCCAGTTTGCCTCCTCATAATACAGTCATATAACTTATCCTATTTTTCATTTAGTGTCTACCCAATACTTCGGTTGTTCTGCTTTCAGGAAAAACAGCTTTCTGAGAATAGAGCTTACCACAGAAGTGTGGGGTGCCTCTGTATGGATAGCTCTCCCATTCTGTGAGTCCAACCTAAAAGTGGCTGGCTCCAGTGCTCACAGAACTGAAGCCTTGGGATTTTGAGATTGGTGAACCTTGGCACTCCAGGTGTTCTTGAACTTCAATTCCTAGAAGCCCTGATCAGCAGGAATGCTGACTTGGGCTTCTGGTAATTGAAATCCAAGAACACCTGGAGCTCCAAGGTTCACCATCACGGGATTAAAATATCCTCCATCACCCATCTCTGCATTTCTACTACCCCAATGTTTACTTGCAGTCCTCATACCTGGAAATGCATCAGGCTTCCACCTGTGGATGTGCACTGGCTAAACTGCTGTACGACAGCCAAAACTCTGCTCACAATCTGAGTTCAATCCTAATGGTGCTCCAGGTTGACTTAGTCTTCTATCCTTCTGAGGTCGTAGCCAGCAGTGTTGGGGGCAAAAATGCTAATTACCTTGGGAACCGCCCAGAGAGGACACTAAGCTCTATAGGGCAATATATAAATGTACAGTGGTACTTCGCTTAAAGAGCATAATGCGTTCCACAGGATTGCTCTTTAAGCAAGTTGCTCTTTAAGTGAAACACTTGGAAATAGTGCCACCGCTGCCATTGTAAGTGACCGATTGTGACTTCTGGGGCTGGGGGAGGATTGTGAACCCTGATTTAGTTAAGTGAGTTTTTGGTTGCTTTTAGTTGTTAAGCGAGGGTGACTATTCAGAGAATATTCTGCTCTTTAAGGAAGTTAGTCTTTAAGCGAGGCACTCTTTATGCGAGGTTTTACTATAATTGATATTGCAATTGCTCCCTCCAAACCTTCCATAAATTGCAGAAGACAGAGCTCTTACAGGAAGCTTTCCCTAAAAAACCTCCTGTCTGGCCCATATCTGTTCTCATTGAATTTAATGATTGGGTTTATTTTTATAAAATTTGACTTTAAAATCTAGCTTAATCTGCACACATACATCTCCGACTCCTTTTCTTTCTTTCTTTCTTTCTTTCTTTCTTTCTTTCTTTCTTTCTTTCTTTCTTTCTTTCTCTCTCTCTCTCTCTCTCTCTTTCTTTCTTTCTATCCGGGTGTATATGTGTGTGTTTAAATATCCCCACATATTTTCTTTGGCACAAGTCCTCCTTCCTAAACAGCAGCTGCACAGAATTGAATGGTAAATCAAACCCCCTAAAATCTGTTGTTTTAGTACAATGTCTGAGATTTGCCAATTCTCTCCTTCTCTCTCATTTTTGTGTGATAACCACACTGCCTCATCTTTGAACAGCGATGAAACATCTAATTGGGGTAGCAGAATCCTGACCTGTGTTTTTTAGTGAAAATTAGTGGGTAGGTTACGGGGTGAAAAGCAGAAAATTCCTAGGCAGTTTAGATAAGAAGATATTATAGGGTTGCCATGTTAATTGGTATTAAATATTTCTTTAATTACTAGTGGCTTTCATCATCAGGCTCTCTTGTGGCAGGCGATGTTTGCTGTTTTCTTGCAATGTGACTTTTTATGTGTTTCAAAAACTCTTTCAAAAGGGTTTTCTGTAGCAGCTTCTGCGGTTCGTGCTGTTGCGTCAAACCTCCTGGTTGTATGGATTCTGGATCTCTGATTTTGACTGCAGGCTGCAGTGGCTCAGTGGTTAAGAAGCTGGAAGGTTGGCAAGTCAGCAGTTTAAGACCTGAGTACTGCATGATGAATTGAGCACCTGTCTCTGCCCCAGCTCTTGGAGACATGAAAGGAACCTCATTTGGGCATTCCCTGAGCGGAGTTTCTTCTGCAAAAATCCATTCAACTCAGAATAATTTTTGACACAAAATTATTATACCACAGGCCAGAGTGTGACTCATGTGAGAAATGTCAACATGGGTACAAGAAATTCAATGCAAAACTGTAAACAGGAAAGAGAGGAGCCTGGCCCAAGCTACTTTGCTGCCTGAGGCACAATAGCTTATGACACCTCTGCCCCATCTTCCCTAGGTCAAGGTCCACAGTAGCAAAAGTTCAATCAAATTATTCTGATGACCAGGATGGATACTCCCACCAATACTTCACCCGATGCATCACAGTAAAAACACAACTAATTACAACGAATACGAAGAATTACATTGATTCTACCTTATTATGGCCCTACAAATAAATGAACTGACTTATACTTCAAAACTCTCACAGAGGTCTTCTTCCACCATATCTGAATCCGAATATTGGCGATCCTTATGGTGATCAGCCATGAAGACTGTCCTGAGAATATAAAGCTGTGGCCTTCCATTTGCCTTCTGCATCGCAGCATGACTCCTGTACCACTGTTCCAGTTCCACAAGTCACTTTCTGGTCCTGAGCCCTTTTGGCACACAACGTCCTCATCAGCACCAGGCCAGGATTGATGAAGCTGCTGCCCTCTATCAAGATGGATTCAAGTGGGATTTAATCCACTTGGGGACCATCATCCTTTCCTGTGGACTTCAGCATGCCAGGTTGTTAATCCTCAGGGTTGTCCGGTTGGTTAACTGCCACCCAACAATCAGTCTTGAGTTGCTGGCAGTAGGGTCTACTCTATTACCATAGCAGGATAACCTGGCCAGACAGGGTCTCACAGAGGTAAGAACAGGTAATCGTTTATCTCTTGCAAAGAACTTTCTCAAGTTTGCAAATTTCTTCTAAACTTCAAAAAATTCTAGTGTTTGTTTTGTTTTTTTAAAGAAAAAAATGTGAAGTGAATCAAAGAGATTCACCAATCCAGACAGAAGGCTTTGTATGTTCAGGTCTCCCAGCTGACTCAGAATTCAACCTGATTTCTGGTGTTAGATTAGGATTGCCCATTCTCCTTAAGACAAGTTCATTGTTAACACCAACCTGGGAATCAGGTACAAGGTCTTGTCCATCCTGCAGATATATCCATTCCAGAGCTTGCCAAAACTCTCACACCACCTATGGCTGGAAGAGAAGTGCCACCTCCGATTGCATCATCACCACAGCTTTCTCTAGTTATGGCAGTGGGGTACACAGAAAGATTCTCTTTGAAGATTGTGGTATTTCTGAACCACAACCGGGGATAACCCAGACAACAGCCACCTTGTACCAGCTAATCTTTCTCACACTAGGTCAGATGAAAGAAACCTAGACACGGAAGAAGGGAAGAAAAAGGTAGGGAAGGTAGGGAAGTCAGCAGTTCTTCAGCCATCTACCCAACTTAAGGTTGGGTTTCCAAGGTGAAAAGGCAAAGTGATGTGTGGTTTTCTTTTTCTTCTGTGAAGCCACTTTCAAAATAAATCCACTTTCTTGGCTTATCAAGGAATAATTCACCTTTCTCCATCCCACTCCCCCAATCCCCTGAATGGGGATTCACTTCTAGGTCTCTTCAGTCCTACTCTGACGCTCTACCCACTACAACTCACTGGCAGTTGTGCTGACACTGGGGACATGATAACGTCACATATGGCCTCTATTTTCATCTGTGGAAGCTCTGAAGCCTGGCGAGATGCTGTGAATGTCCATAATCATTTGCATGATCAAAGGCTTTTTACACATTGCTGATAATAATAGTAATAGGCTATATTGTGGTCCTTCCTTATTGTGTGAATAGAGTTTAATTATAATATCGCCAAAGCAAAAGGAGGTACACAACCCAACAGGGAAGCATATGAGATGTGTGGTATTATAAATAACAGACCCTTTTAATAAGTCTCGGAGAATACTAGAGAAATGTCTTGTGTCACAGAGTTAATATGATCTTACCCTTGCCTTGCTGTCATTGTCAAAAGCCAGGAAATTCAAAGATAAGATGGACAAGTCCTTGACTCTCACTATTGTGAGAGAATGGCCCTAAGATTATGAACAGCGATACCCTCTTAGCTTTAACAGATTCATTTGCATTCTCTCCCTGCCTGGCCAGGATGACAGACTGGGGGCAGCGGAGAGGAGGGCTCTCAAGAATGGCCATTGTTACTAGACTCCTTTTTGTAGCTAAAAAAAAAGTGCAGAATTTATGAGTTCAACTAAGGTGTGGTTGCATGTTGACAAATTATGAGTGCAGGACTATATGGCTTTAACTATCTCTGAGTAGGTGAGCATCTTCTTCTTCTTCAAGTGCCGTATCTGATTCTGAATATTGGCTATCCACATGGCAATCAGCTATGAAGATGGTCTTCGGAGCAATATAATGCAGCGGCCTTCCATTTGCCTAATGTCTGGCCAGTTTATCCTGCTATGGTAATAGAGTAGACCAGTGATGGTCAGTCTTGGCCCTCTAGCTGTTCTTGAACTTCAATTCCCAGAAACCCTGACCAGCTGGTGTGTTGACTTGGGCTTCTGGGAATTGAAGTTCAAGAACAACTGGAGGGCCAAGACTGCCCATCACTGGAGGAGACCCTTCTGCTAGCAAACACTGATCATCAACCCTGACAACCCTGAGGACTAAAGTAACAGCCTTGAGTGGCAAAGTCCACAAGGAAGGATGATGGTCCTCAAGTGGAATAAATCCCACTTGAATCCATCTTGATGGTGCGCAGCAGCTTCATCAATCCTGGCCTGTGGATGAGGACTTTGTGTGCCAAAAGTGCTCAGGACCAGAAAGTGACTGGTGGGTTTCTTACCTCTAATAATTTTTAAGAACTATTATAGGGCGTTTCAGTTTTAAAATGTCATGAAGATCCTAATGAAAGTGGAGGTACTTTGGGAAGAAATTGAGATGAAGGAATTAAGAGTAGTGGGTAAAGCAGGGGGGTGGTTTGGATAAAGATAGGGTAAAGATTAGTGTTAAGAACAAGATGTTAAAGATAATGATGGAGACGTGGAAGAATGTGAAGAAGAAATTGGCCCCAGATATATCCCCGATTATATAGCTGAAAGATTGGGGGGGGGGGGGAATCTGTTAAAAACAGACGAAAAGGAAGAGGAGGTATTTCTTTTTTAGAAATGGTGTGTTCCTGTTGAAAGATTGGTTAAGGATACGTAAAGATAGAGAGAAGAAACCCACCAGAAAGTGACCAGAAAATGTCTCCCATCCCAGGACCAATGGCGTGGATAATCTGAATATAGATGTGAATAAAAAATACTTATTAGCTATTATGTTGACAATAACAAGGCAATGAATAGCAAGAAATTGGAAAAGTGAAGTTTTGGTAAAAATTGAAGATTGGTATAAATGAATGTGGGAAATTGCATTGAATGACAAGCTTACCTGGGAATTGAATTTCCCAAATGTATACTCAGGCGTGTCCTGGTATATTGGGCAATTGGGCTTTGTCCGACCCCGCCCTCACCTCTGGTGCCCTGGGTGCCAATAATAATATTATTATTATTTTATCCTCCCGGCACACTGCACTTTAGATTAAACCATTGTTCCAAGCTCCCTCCTTCAGCTTGGAGCAATGGTTTGTTCTAAAGTGCCGGATGCCAGGCAGAGCTAGCAAGAGGCGATGACAAAGCAGTTCCTGGGGGAAGCCTTCTCGCCCGTCCCCTTGGTCGCTGCCCCTCACTTGTTCAACCCATGCTGCACTTTAGATTAAAACATTGCTCCAAGCTGAAGGAGGGAGCTTGGAACAATGGTTTATTCTAAAGTGCTGGATGCTGGATGGAGCTACCAAGCAGTTCCTGGGGCAGCCTTCTCCCCATAGCTGTTAAGTGTCCTGTTTTGGCCAGGAAATTACCGTATTTTGCCCCTCTTTCCCGCCGCCCTCCTGTATTAGTATTTTCCTGTAATTCTCCATTATTATTATTATTATTATTATTATTATTATTATTATTATTATTATTATTATTATTATTATTATTATTATTATTATTATTATTATTATTATTAATAATAATAATAATAATAATAATAATAATAATAATAATAATAATAATAATAATAATAATAATAATAATAATAATAATAATAATAATAATTATTTGATTTTGCTCTTGTTCACCCTCAAGAATTTTTCTTCTTGCCATAAAGCTCTCCCTGGATCTGAGCCAGTGGACATGAGTCTCATATCCATTCAGAGGATGTTGTGGGTCATTCTCTTTCTTGGTTCTCTCAGTGTCCGCTGCTACTTCACTCCTGATCTTAGGTGATGCAATTCCAACAAGAGGATAAATGTTCTCACCTAGTGTAGGTTTGAGGCATCCTGTCATTATGTGCATTGTTTCTCTAACAGCAATGTCAACTTGTTTCGCATGTGTGGATGTGTTCCATACTCTGAGCTTTAAAACAATTTCTGTCCAAGGTTTGCTCATTTATGTAAGTAGCTGGCATGCTACTGCCATGGCCATGGATCTTTGTTGCTGCACTTCACCAGTCATAGTCATTGTCATCATCGGATGCTACTCGTATCTGAGCATACATTGTCCCTGGAAGTCATTTTCTCAGTTGATGGATGTGTCTCTGGTGATTCCATAAACCAATCTTGGCATGAAACATGCGACCACACACAGTACACTGAATAGATGGTGGAGAGTGTAGTTGTGTTTGATGAAGCTTTCATGCTTGTCACTTACCCTTTTCGTGTCTGCGGCATTCTCCTTCAAAGTAGCAGAGATGGTTTGGCATCAAAGTGGGCGATCTATGGCTACTGCCTCCCAGGTTTGTGGGTTTATACCTGACATCTTCATGGTTTGTTTCAACTGGTCATAATGCTTCAAAGCAGCTCTGCAAGGTCTTGTACCAGAACTAAGTTCCCTATAGAGAATTTGACGAGGAAGCCTGGAACCATCCATGTGGCAGACATGCCCTATCCATCTAAGACGATGGTCTATGATGGATGCTTCAATGCTATTTACATTTGCTTTCTCGAGAGCTGCGATGTTGGTGACGTAGTCATCCCACTTGATGTTCAAGATGGACCATAGCTTCTCTTGGTGAAAGTGCTCAAGCTTTTTGATGTCTTGGAGATAGAGGGTCCAGTAGCAATGTTCTTTCAACAGGACATGAACCAGGTTTGTAACAAAACACACTGGTGAACATGAAAATCTCTGTGACACCTCTCCTGTTGGTAAGGTTGGTTCCTAGGGGGGCGGGGGGGGATGTGCCTCTGTTTCTCTCTTTCTCCCTCCTCAGTTTTTCCTGTTAGGTTGACGACAGAGTCCCTCTTTCCCATCATCCCTCCCTCAGCTGGCTAATCTGCTTGAATACACAGCTGCAGGAGATTGAAACTGTGCTGTTGATAGATGAAACTTTGGATAAGATTACATGGTTTTGAATATCTTGATGACATATTTGTCTGAAAAGTCTTTTAGAGGACAGCCTAATATAAATGCATGGAAATGTTTCTAATGATGAGCATTTGTCTACAGGCCCCATTTGAAAGACGAGTGTTCCCATATCATTTGCATTTGTATGTGGAGGGAAAACTTTCAATAAGCGACTTCTTCCAAACCAGAAGAGTTAACTATTTACTCAAAACATGCCTGGCCAATTACACATCTTGGGTGTAATTGGCATTCCCTAGAAGCAGCATTTGTCACACTTAACAGCAGTACAAATAGACAAGATTCAGTCTGGACTCCGTTAAAATACTGGTGATGTGTGATTTACTTACATCCCCAAGATGTTTCAGAATCCAATTTATGAGAATGTATTTCGTCTCCATGTTAGAGGAATATACTAACATTTAGTCCTATGTAATGTAATAAACATTGTTTAAACATGGAGAAAATCAAGCTAGGGAACTAATGAATTCAACTCATCTCTTTCTTATGGCTCCGGTGGCTCAGTGGTTAAGAAGCTCACCTTGTTAGCTGGAAGGCTGGCAAGTCGGCAGTTGGAGACCTGAGTACCTCATGATGGATTGTCCCAGCTCTTGGGGACATGAAAACAGCCTCATGTGGGTGTTCCCTGAGCATCCAGAATAATTTCTGACATGAAATTATTATTACTGTATCTCTTTTTCTTACTCATGGAGAAGAGTTGGAATGGCAACAGGAATTCTTCGCCATAAAACTGGCCTGGGATAATCTGAGTCTACTCATAGCTAAGACGTCAGCCTGTGGATCCCTCTAAGAATGGACCAGAAGTCAGCAACGGAGTATACATTTTCCATGCAGGTGGCCTTAGATTTAATCAACAACTAGTAAAGGTAAAAGTCTCCCTTGCTTGAAATCCAGTCATGTTTGGCTCTAGGGAGCGATGTTCATCTCTGTTTACAGCCAGAGAGCCAGTGCTGTCTCTGTCTGCAGACATTTCCTTGGTCATGTGGCAGGCATGACTAGATGCACATGGGACGCTGTTACCTTTCCCTATGAAGCAGTACCTTTTTACCGATTTGCAATTTCCTGCTCTCAAACAGCTAGTAATAATAATTTTGTGTCCAAAATTATTCTGGGCTTAAAGGATTTTTGCAGAAGAAGCTCTACTCAGGGAATGCCCAACTGATGCTCCTTTAATTGTCCCCAAGAGCTAGGACAGAGACATGCGCTCAATCCGTCATGCAGTACCCAGTTCTCGAATTCCCAAATTGCCAGCCTTCCGGCTAACAAGGCAAGCTTCTTAACTACTGAGCCACTGCAGCTAGTTTGCAGGAGCTAGGACAGACAACGGGTGCTCACTCTATCCCGCTGCACTCAGGTCTCAAACTGCTGACCTGCCGATTCAAGAAATCTGGTTGTCCATGAAAGCTCCTTGGTCTTAGCAATGGTAAAACACTTATTCAAAATGTAATACACCACAAAAACCCTATTAGAGTTGCCATAAGTCACAAGTTACTTGGTGGCACACAACCCCAACAGCTTACTAGGAACCACTGAAGAAATGTCTTTTCAATTTGCAGATAGCTGCCCTGCAGATACCAGCATTTTTCTATGACTGTGTAGCCTTCTCAAGGTAAACAGATTGGGTCATTTTTCCTGGGAGGCATTGGCAAATCTAACTCATGGCCCCCAGCTCCGGTACTCAACTCAGTCAGCTACCCAGCTGCCTTTCTGCACCCATCTTGAACATCAAGTGGAATGACTATGTCACAAACATCACAGTCCTCAAGAAGGCAAATCTAAACACCATTGAAGCTGCCATGATAGGCCATCATCATAGATGGATAGGGCATGTCCTCCGTATGGATGGTTCCAGGCTTCCTCGCCAAATTCCTTATGGGAAACTTAGCCCCGGTCCAAAGCCTCGTGGAGCTCCTTCAAAGTGCTACAAGGACCAGCTGAAACAAAGCATATCCGACTCTAGGGTTCAGTGGTCATCTCTGTTTATAGCTAAAGTGGCAGTGCTGTCTGCGTCTGCAGACGTTTCCATGGACATGTGGCAGTCATGACTAGAACGCTGTTACCTTCCCACCAAAGTGGTACCTATTTATCTACTTGCAATTTCTTGCTTTCGAACTGCTAGGTTGGCAGGAGCTGGGATAGAGATGGGAGCTCACTCCATCATGCAGCACTCAGGTCTTGAATTGCTGACCTGCTGACCTTCCTGTCATCAAGTTCAGCATCTTAACCACTAAGCCGCTGCATTCACCCTTAGAATGAATATTGCCAAACTCTTTTGTAAAAAAATAACACCCAGGTTTATGCAGGAGTGCTCATTTTTAGAGGACAGTCCACTTTACCAGGTACGTGAAATTCCTCGTGTAACCTGAAACTACCTTTCTGTTCACCCATTAGTTTAATTAGGGGACATGTTATTTAGTTAGCTTTGCCCATCCTAAGAACTGCATGTTACATATTATTGAAAATGACCAACTTGGGTTATCTAGACATCTCAATGGGTCATCCTTTACCTTTTCTATTAGAGGTTATCCGTATCGTTTGTGGAAATCATTGACTTCCTGGCTCTTGACTCTGTATGGAAAAAGAAAAGAAAATCTTCCTGGCAGAAGACGCTGACTAACCATTTTCTGCTTTTTCCTGGTATTTGTGGTTGTGATAGGGAGAAATAATTTATTTTGCTCCTCTCTCTTTGAAATTTAATTGTGATATTCTTATAGAGTTCTAATGCCATGCAGTCAAGATTTCTATGATAGGCAAAACAGCAAAACATAATGATTGGCTCTGAAGCTTTCGTTATTGTTGCTAAATTGCAGTATTTGAAAGAATACACTGCACAACAATGATTTTGCTCCTGGGAATAACACATGTGATTTACATGCTATTGAGTGTGCTGATTCCAAATCTGAACTCAGAATTTGCCTATCATGTACAGATTTAAAGGTGTGCTATAGCTGATCAAATGGTCAGTAATTGGGTAATGTATTTTTACATGGGAACATTATAACAATTGCAGCTACCACTATGCCTGCTGCCACCTCAGCTGAATCACATCCCCTGGAGGCATGCATGTTCTAGCAGCAGCTGGGCATGTCTGTGCAAATCAGTGAGCTGACATCAGAAATAGGGATATAAGGTGAGATGGACCAAGAGCTTGTCTCTAGTGAAAAACCATCTTATTGGATAGTACAACTAGGCCATAGTGATTCCATTTTGAGCTAAAAATGAGTAGTCACAGCTGTGTTAATAAACAGGACAATTTTTGCTACATTTGTGGCGAATATACCCCAGGTGATAAATGCAAGAACTTAACCAAGAGGGTGAAATTTCTATGATAGGCAAAACAGCAGAATCGGACTTCAAATTTGGATCCAGCACACTTGATTTAGTATAGGACACATGGATTAGACCAAGTAGCAGACAATTATTGTTGTTGTTGTTGTTGTTGTTGTGATGCAGTGTATTCTATTCCACAATGCAATTTGGAAAGCATTTTCATACCTCTGTCAACTGCAACTATGTACACAAAGCAGTACCAGGGAAATATAAAGTTCATCAAGATCCTAACATTGAGTATATGATTCAAAAGCAGGGTAGGCACTCCAGATGTTCTTGAACTACAGCTCCTATGACAGTGATGGTGAACCTTGGCACTCCAGATGTTTTGAACTTCGATTCCCGGATGCCCTGATCAGCAGGATTGCTGACTTAGGCTTCTGGTAATTCAAGTCCAAGAACACCTGGAGTGCCAAGGTTCACCATCACTGTCCTATGGTCATTCACCATTTGCTGTGTTTCCTAAGCTGACAGTGGCCATGTTACTACAATGAACTATGGAGCCATGATTGTCCACCCTTGTTCAAGATCAGGGGTCAGCAATCGTGGCTCTCCGGGTATTCTTGGACTTCAATTGCCAGAAGCCCAAGTCAGTACACCTGCTGATGAGGGCTTCTGGGAATTGAAGTCCAAGAACATCTGGAGACCCGTTTGCTGATGTCTGTATCTAGATGTCATGAAAGACATGACATTGTGGCAAATGGCTTTCTCATGTCGCTTCCCCCATAGCTTCCAACATAATTTGCCTCATGTTGTGAAGTTACACCACAACTCCCATAATCCTTTATCATTGGCAATATGTTGTGTATGGAATAGCATGGAATGTAACTGCTTTTAAGTTAAATGTAACCGGTTCTACAGGAAATGTATACTCAAGCCATTGTAAAGAACACATTGTATTCAGCTGCTATTGAAATGCGAGCTTGCTACCAGAGATGGGAGCAGCGAGCATTCAACTCACATGGTACAAATTCCCCAATCATGACCAGCCACGGGAAACCTTCCCGCTACGGATACCCCTGGACAAGAAGGGCGGGACTTGGGATGACATCATGCCGACAGTAGCCAATAGGCTACCGTGTACCCAGATTCAAATGTATAGTGACTGTATAAAAGGAGTTGTATTGCCACTATTACCGTGTGTTCGAACTGTACTTCATGCAATAAAGTTGTGTTAGCCAGAATACGGCTGCTTCTATTGTCTTGCTTCCCTGAACACCAAACAATACAAGCTGGGGATTGAATTCCAAAACATCTACAATACTAGAGGTTCACCATCCTTGCTCTAAGTAACCGCTATTTTCTTTATTTATTTTTTGTAACAGAGCAATGCACAATGTAAAATTATGGATGCATGTGAAATATAGGTAAAGTCAAGAGCTAATGAATGTTAAAATAATTAGACTATTTTTAAAATCAGAAACAGGCTATTTCAATAGGGTTATCTCTGCCATTTGCTAGGTCTTTTTTACACATGGTGGGGAGCAAATTGCATGAACATAAATGAGGCTTTAATTTAATTTCTCCACATTCACAGAAAATTTGTCATGTATCCAAGTAGCCCTGTTTTACTTGATTTTGTTTGTTTGATCTTCCTACTTTGCTTCATAATCTTATTAAGTGACTTCCATATGGTCCAGCCAGAATCTTGTCCTGGTGGGAAACATTCTTCAGCATTCGTCAATCCGGCAAGGTGTTATTAGTTTCTTGGAGGGATTCCTGAGCACCAAACAGGACACAGAACTGTGTGATAAAAATACTACCTAAACTTATTCTGAATGGGTTTGTGTGTGTATGACTGATAACGGAAAGCACATTTCCTTATGTACACAGAAGCAAGCCCTCCTCAGCCACAGGGCAGGATGGATGAAGCTGCTGCCCTCCATCAAGATGGGTTCAAGTGGGCTTTAATCCACTTGGGGACCATCACCCTTCCCTGTGGACTTCGATACCCAAGGCCATTAGTCCTCAGGGTAGTCAGGTTAGTTAACCTCCGCTGACAGTAGGGTCTACTCTATTACTATAGCAGGATAACCTGACTAAGGTCCCATGCAATCGTTCTATCTAGGATGGTCGTCTTCTTCTACCGAACATGCAGCTCCGGGAGGGACATACATGGAGTGGTGAGGGAGGGAGGAGAAACTCGCCTGGCCAGCCAAATCAGCTGAATCAACCGTGGTGATCGATGGGGTGACAGATGCCACAGCCAGATCCCCATCACATCTAAGGTCCCATGCACAACCCAGAATAAACATTTCTTTGGCTATTTCTTGCAAGGCTATTTCTTGCAAGGACCTCACGTTACACCTTCCCACTGTTATTCATGCAACCACCTTGTGAAGGACATTGGGCTAAAAAGCCACACAGTGAGCTCCGTAGGTGAGTGTGGATTTGAACTCAGACCAACTCAGTCTCAGGTCAGCAATCTAACCACCATTCTTGTTTCCTTGGTTCTTTATTTCCTTTGAACTCAGACCAATTCAGTCTTGGGGAGCAATCTAACCACGATCTAACCACCATTCTTGTTTCCTGTGCCTTGTTTTATCCGAGCAGGGTAAAGGTAAGATGAAATTTGGAAGTTCTGCTCCTATTCGTTGTAAGTGCTCAAGAGCTGCACAGCAATAGCATAGTAGACCAGGATGGTGGGATATAAATGTGCAAAAATAAATAAATAAATAAATAATCCAGTAAAAAGGAAAGGAACACTTGCCAGTTTGATATCCCTGCATTGCTAAAAAAAATATTGTCAGCTAATTGGTCTAATCTATGTGTCCTATACTAAATCAAGTGTGCTGAATCCAAATCAGAAGTCTGATTCTGCCTAGGACATCAGGATCTTAAGTAAGCAAATCTCACACAGACAGCACTGGCTCTTTGGCTATAAACAGAGATGTGCACTGAACGCTAGAGTCAGATACAACTGGCTTTCATGCAAGGGTGACTTTTACCTTTAGTAAGTCAAACTTGGTGCCCCAGGTGTTCTTGGACTACAATTACCAGAAGCCCAAGTAAGCACACCTGCTGATCACATAAGTCAGGGGTACCCAAACTATGGCCCATGGGCTGGATCTGGCCCCCAAAGCCATTTCATCCAGCCCCCGATGCCCTCGCCACTCCCAGAAGCTGAAGTAAAACATACATGCGTGAGATGCATTACACACACACATGTGCAGAATGCTGCCGTAAATGACCTGCGGCTGTCGTAAATGCATTTATGACAGCCGTGGGTCATTTATGGCAGTGTTCTGTGCATGCGTGAGTGCGCAATGCATCCTGCTCATGCTTGTTTTACTTCCGCTTCCGATGGGAGGAACCACATGACCGGCCTGATCAGCTATTCAGGGTGGTGGTCAGGCCCGCGGTTTGAAAAGTTTGGGTACCCCTGCCCCAAGTGAAAAGGATGCTAGCCAATATTTTAAAATGTGAAACATTGTACCAGGCAGGGTTAAGGCGATATGATGACCTTAACTAAGAATTCCGAAGAAAGCACACTAGTGAAGAACTAAACTAAGCAGTTTTAGTAAACATAAAATGGCAGGTGTGTTTGAAAGAATTGTTCCAAATTGATGGATTTTATAACTGATTTAGAGGTACATATCTAGCAGTTTCTGAACTGCCAATTGCTTCAAGGCTGGCTCCTGCCCAACCCCCAAACCCTCGATTGTTTTTATCACTTCCTGTAAATGTGCTAGCATAACATTTTAATTAAACATTTAGAGCATGTCAAACAAATTTATGGATGCTGCCAAAGTTAGAAGACAGGATAAAAACAAATTCTGCTCTTCGCAAATTCTCCTGTTGCCTGCTCACTTCAGCTTAAACGTCTTGACTGGTGCTAATAAAATAACCTTACTACCCCACCTGGTATCAAATGTGCATTAAATTCAAATAAATAAATAAAGGCGTCATTCACAAAGCTATTGGAAGATCTCGTGCTGTAGCTACAAATATGACTGAATACTGTTTTACCTGCTAGGCCAATTTAATTTTCATGCCTTTTGTCTGATTTGTAAAATAGATTTTTATATTAATATGACAAAAATGGCAAAAAAAAATCCTTTTCTAAACCTATAATGTTATAAGTGTCCCCTCCCCACAGGTTTAAAAGGAAGTACATTTTCTGACATCCCATGACTGTTTGTCTTTGTGCCAAAAAATTCACAGATTTATTATTTTTTAAAAAATGAGTTGGAAAATTGCTTTCTTGGAAATAGGGCTGTGTCAGAAAATGAAAATGCAGCGTCAAGCTCATATCTAGCCTTTGATTGTTGTTGTTCAATTGCACAGTCAATTCTGACCCTTTGGGACCCTATGGATCATTGTCCGCCAGGCACCTCTGTCCTCCACCATCCTCCTCAACCCGCCCAGCTCTGTGCCCATTGCTTCTACAATACCATCTAGCCATCTCATTTTTGGCCACCCTCCACCTTTCTCAGCATCAAGGCTTTCTCAAGTGAATCCTCTCTTCTCATTTGATATCCAAAGTACTTTAGCTTCATCTTTACTATTTGACCTTCTAATGAGCAGTCGGGGTTGATTTCTTCTAAGATTTGTTCTCCCCGCTGTCCAAGGTGCTCTCAAGACTCTCCTACAACACCACATCTAAAAGGCATCTATTCCTCTATGCTCAGTTTCCTTATGGTCCAGCTCTCCCAACCGTACATTACATTGCCTTGACTATGTAAATTCGTTTGCAAGGTGATTTCTCTACTTTTAACTATGTTCCCCGGGTTTCTCATAGCTTGTCTCCCAAGAATCAGCATCAGTTGCCTTTCTATTTCATGGCTACTGGAAATAACACATGTGATTTATATGATATCAAGTGTGCTGATTCCAAATCTGAACTCAGAATTTGCCTATCACGTACAGATTTTAAGGCGTGCTATAACTGTTCAAATGGTCAGTAATTGGATAATGTATTTTTCCATGGGGACATTATAACAGTTGCAGCTACCACTATGCCTGCTGCCACCTCAACTGAATCACGTCCCCTGGTGGCATGCATGTCCCAGCAGCAGCTGGGCATGTCTGGACAAGTCAGTGAGCTGACATCAGAAATAGGTATATTTGGTGGTCATATAGTAATTAATGAGTTTAGATATTGTTATGTGCTAACATTTAGTAATGTTTGCTAAGATGATACTATGGATTTGTTTGTGTATTGTATTGTTAGTCATTGTCTTTTTTCTTTTTTCTGTATGTCTTAAAAAAATTCAATAAAAATTATTAATAAAATAATAAATAATAATAAATTTTTTATTAATAATAAAAAAAGAAATAGTTATATAAGGTGAGATGGACCAGGGGTTTGTCTCTAGTGTGAAACCCATCTTATTGGATAGAACAGCTAGGCCATAGTGAGTCTGTTTTGAGCTAAAGATGAGTAGGTGTAGCTGTTCCAGCAGCAGCCAGGCATGTCTTGGGAAGTCAGTGAGCTGACAACAGAAATAGGTATATAAGGTATATAAGGGCTTGTCTCTAGTGCAAAACCATCTTATTGGATAGTACAGCTAGGCCATAATGCTGCATGATGGAATGAGCTCCCATCTCTGTCCCAGCTCCTGCCAACCTAGCAGTTCCAAAGCAAGAAATTGCAAGTAGATAAATAGGTACCACTTCTGCAGGGAAGGTAGTGTTCCATGCACTCTGGTGTCTAGTCATGCCTGCCACTTAACCACAGAAAATCTGTGAACACAGATGGCACTGGTTCTTTGGCTATAAACAGAGATGAGCACTGAACCCTAGAGTCGGATACGACTGGCTTTCGAGCAAGGGTGACTTTTACTTTTACCTAAACTGGGATTAAGATGATGAGGGATAGGAAGGTCAGAGGAGGAGGTTGCTGCAAAAAAAATGGTGCTAAGAAACCGGTTGGCTATAAATATGGACCAAAACATCAAGTGGGGAGTGATAAGAAGGGGCAAAGGACTAATGTAATCATAAAGGGAGGGAGGAAAAATTCTTACTTAATTATTTATTTGTTACAATTATATCCAGCTTTTCCTTGAAACTGCTTGAGGCAGTGTACATGGGCTTCTCCTCCTTATTTTGTCCTCACAACAACCCTATGATCCAGATCATGCTGAGAGAACTGGCCTGAGGTAATTTGTGAATTTTCCCAGGAGAAGCTTATTATTATCGCTGGGTGGTTGCCTGAGTCTATTGCCTTTTTAGATATTTTACCTAAATGAACGTTGATGGTCCTCTGCTTTACCCAAGGGCAGGAATCCAGCTTGTGGAATTTGGAGCCATTTTGTAACAAGAGCTTCACAAGCTGTTGTTGGTTTTTAATAGCTACCCTTGAATCCCTTGGTTGGGAGAAAGTAGACATAGGAATGACAACGAATAAACTGAATGAAGTCACACCACCATGCCTTCTAATGGAGGAGAACATCTGAAGAACTACTAGTGGTACACATGTTCACTGCCTGAATCTGTTGCCTCCCTTGGTGTAGTTGTAGGCCTGGTTTGAACTTCATAAGCTTGACCTTCATTTTCATTGGAGGGAAAGAGAAAGATACGGATAGAACACCTATGGACAGACAGTCTTCTTACAATATAGAGCCATGATGGCAAACCTTGGCACTCCAGCTGTTCTTGGACTTCAATTCCCAGAAGCCCAAGTCTCTGTGAATCCACACACATGGGTTTACTGAGCATACAGTAAACCCATGTGTGTGGATTCACAGAGAATTGGGCTTCTGTGAATTGAAGTTGAAGAACAGCTGGAGTGCCAAGGTTCACCAACACTGATATAGAGTGATCAGGGGGTTCTTCAGAGAGTAGATAGAGCTGTGTATGCAATAGATGATGTCTTGGGTGGTGATGTCCACAGGGACAGGTGATGGTCCCCAAGTGGATTAAATCCCACTTGAATCCATCTGGATGGAGGGCAGTAGCTTCATCAGTCCTGGCCTGGAGCTGAGGAAGACTTTGTGTGCCAAAAGTCCTTAGGGCCAGAAAGTGGCTCGCAAAACTGGATCAGTGGTACGGGTGTCACTCTGTGATGTGGAAGGCAGATGAAACACCATTGCATTATATTCTCAGGACAGTTTTCATGACTGATTGCCATGATGATGGCCAATATATGGATTCAGATATGGCGGTAGCAGAAGAAGAATTTTTCCCCCAAATATTTGTGCAGGGTAACTGCACAACTGAACTGGAGTCCTGAATTAAAATATGATTGATTTATTTGATTTGATTTATTCGATTTGGATGCCGCCCACTCAGCATACGCCGACTCAGAAATCACAACATAAATCAGCAATATACACAGCAACACAATATACAAAATTCAATCCAAAAAAACAACACATTATAATATACAACAACACAGTACGATACTATAATATCACAACCCCATAGAAAAGATCCCAAAACAAGGTCCGGGGGTTGGGTGGCTGGCATCCTTAGCCTCAAGGTGGGACCGTCTTCTGCCACTGGAACAATACAATGGAGCACAAAATATAATAAAATACAGTAGCATATAACAACAATACATAAGTCAGAATGTCACGTCATCACAGAAACAGTATATGACACGGGTACTAATCTCCCCTGCCTCAAATGGCATCATGCTCTGAGAAGACTTTGTGTGCCACTTCCAAGTGTTTCCTCCGGGAACGAATCGACTGCCATAGATCTGATTATGAAGAAAGTTCTGGAGTTCTTCCACCTGGAACAAAACACAGCTACTAAATGTCCCACCTGCCACGAAATGCTGAAGTCTTAGTCTCCTAATCTTCCCATTGTTTCGGAAAACAGGTGATAAAGGAGATAAAACTTCTGAATCATTCCTCTTGGAGCAAAGGGAAAGAAAGGAAGAGAAAAACAGCCTAGCCATTAAATTGCTTGTACCTCTGACCCCAAGATCAAACTCAGGACAACTGCTGGATGTAAAGTTCACTTTTTGTCAGAGCTGGCAGGAGGAAAACAAGGCTGCTTATTTCCATCATTAACAAAACAACAGCCATTCCAGCGTCCCGCCAGGGCTAGAACCTGGCAACAGCACCTTTCCAGGAACTGAAAATCAAGCCAAATTACTTGTCTTGTCATGAAAAATCTCCTTTAAAAAGACAGAACCAAGCCAGGGTTTTGGAAATGTGATTTTTTTTTTCCTGGCTTATACCTCCCAGAACAGCTAGGGAATTTGAGAAGTCACCGCTTGAGAAGAGAGATTTTTGAAGCACTGAGCAAAACCAAGCATTAAAAAAAGAAAATTGAATTCCTTTTCTAGCCCTGGTGGCACAGTGGTTTAATTGCTATACTGCAGCTAGAAGGTTCTGAGTTCAATCCTGACCAGGGCTCAAGGTTGACTCAACCTTCCACAGGACCGTAGCCAGAGGGGGACCAGGGTGGCCTTGGCCCACCCTGACTTATCAGTTTGCCCACCCTGGCAAGGCATGACTTCTCATAGGAATGCATTGAAAAGAGGCTTTGTTGCCCACCCTGTTCTCCTCACCCTGAAAAAATATTCACCCACCCACATCTAGAATCCTGGCTACGGCCCTGACCTTCCATCCTTCCAAGGTCGTTAAAATGAGTACCCAGCATGTTGGGGGCAAAATGCTAATTAGCTTGTGAACCGCCCGGTGTACTAAGTGCTATGGGGCGATATATAAGTCTAATTGCTATTGCTATTTTCAACACCAGCCTTGCTTGATGTTCGGCAGTTAACATTGCATGGACTAAAAGCTGCGACCCTGCTTCTTGTGCCAGTTAGACCCCCATGGTGTCAGAATGTGTCAGAAGGCTGAGGAGCATTAGAATGGAGAAAGCAGATAACTTGAAAACATATGGGGCTGAGGTGGCTCAGTGGTTAAGAAGCTCAGCCTGTTAGCTGGAAGGCTGGCAAGTTGGCAGTTCGAGACCCGGGTACTGCATGGCAGATTGAGCGCCCGTCTCTGTCCCAGCTCCTGCCAACCTAGCAATTCAAAAGCAACAAATTGCAAGTAGATAAATAGGGACCACTTGGGTGGGAAAAGGAGCCTTATTCGGGCATCCCCTGAGCGGAGTTTCTCCAGCAAAAATCCTTTCAACCCAGAATAATTTTTACACGATATTATTATTACTTGAAAACATACCTTTTTGGGACCATGGCTGCCATACTTCCCCAAGACTCTGAGTACAGGAGGTCTCTCTAACCCCTGAAATGACTGTTACAGCTCACATCATAAAATCCCTCATACAACAAACAAAACTTATTAAAACAGTTACACCCCATAGAACCTGCACCCCATAAAACTTATGATAATAATTTACAACCAAAACCAACCATTATAATGGGCCAAAGTACAGCTGTCAAGAGACATGACCACGCAGCTAAATTGGAAGGGATATGTACCAGTCCCAATCTAAAAGCCAGAGATTGGTAGGAGATTGATAAAGACCTCCTTGAAAAGCAATGTTTTCAGTAGCTTTTTAAAGGACTGGAGCAAAGAGGCCTGGTGCAGCTCAGGTGGGATGGCATTGCACATCATTGGTGCAACCACCAACAAGGTCATTCTCATCCTGGACTTCCTAGCCAGTCTTGGGGTTGGCACTTGAAGCTGCACCAACAAAAGAGGAGCAAGTGATGCGGGTTACAGACCTCAAGGGAAGACATGCCACAAGGTAAGGTCCCAACCCGTATAGGGCTTTAAAAGTTAGCACTAACACCTTGTACCTGATATGGAAAGGGACAGGTAGCCAGTGCAGCCCTGCCAAGGCTGGGGAGATATGATCGAATTTTCTCAATCCCGTCATCAGCCTGGCTGCTGCATTCTAGACTCAGTGAAGTCTCCATAGCAGGGACAGGGGAAGCCCCACGTAGAGAGCATTACAGTAGTCAATACGTGTTGTGTATTGAATGTAATTGTAACCACACGAATGAGCGAGTGTAACAATCTGTCACCACATGAATGAGCGAATGTAACAAGCTGTATCTTGCAATAGAAACAATGTAACAAACCACAAGAGAACGCGAGCTAGTGACCACTAGGAGGAAATAGCGAGCGTTCAGCTCACATGGTACACATTCCTCAAATACCTTCAGCTGTGCGGGAAAGATTCCCGCCCTCACCTCACCTGAACAAGAAGGGCATGACTAAGGATGACGTCACATGGACAGTAGCCAATGCGCTATCGAGGAGCCACATTCAAATGTATCGCCACTGCATAAAAGGAGCTGTTTGTCCGCCATTACCTCATGTTCGTGCTGTACTCCATGCAATAAAGATGTGTTAGGCTAGTTTACAGCTGCTTCCATTGTCTTGATTCCCAAACACTAAAATACGAGAGGCTATGAGTGAGATGATTACTGCTGGCTCCCCATGATGGGGGAATTGCTCTTTCCCCTAGGGATCAGGTGCGCAATTTAGGGGTCATCTTTGACCAGGATTTGACCCTTGAGGCACAAACTGTGGCAGTATGTAAAGCTGCCCTTTTCCAGTTACACCAAATTGTCCAATTGTGTCCATTTTTGGACAGGTAGTCCCTCATCTAGATGGGCAGATGCATTTCCATCTTGTCTGGGTTCAGCTTCAGCTTGTTAGCTCTGCACCATGCCATAACAGCGGCCAGGCAGTCGTCAAGGCATCGGGCCGCCTCCACTGCAGAGGATGTAAAGGAGAGAAAGAGTTGGGTGTCATCTGCATATTAATGACACTGGACTCCAAATCCCTGGATAATACCACCCAGCGGCTTAACATAAATATTGAATAGCAGTGGGGAGATAATGGACCCCTGGGAAACACCCCACTGCAGGGTCCAGGAAGCTGACTTGTACTCCCCAAGCTGAACTCTCTGGGAATGACCTCCCAGAAAGGAGCGAAATCACTGAGGAACAGTGACCCCAACCCCCAACTCAGAAAGTTGACCCAGGAGGATACCGTGGTTGATGGTATCAAAAGCCACTGAGAGGTCCAAAAGCACCAGAATAGTCAAGGCTCCCCTATCAGCTTCATGAAGGAGATCATCATGCAGTGCAGTTTCTGTGCTATGACAAGACTTGAAGCCTGACTGGAATGGATCCAGGCAGTTGGTTTCATCCAAGAACACTTGCAGCTGGTTGTGACAGATAGGCTTTGACCTGACCCTTGCCCTGGGGCTTTCCCCGTTCCTTCCGAGCTTCCAAGACCGGCCAGCTCTGTGGAACTCCCCAAGACTCCGAGTAGGAGGCCTAAATGTCGTCCTACATAACCCTGCAGCAACCTGGGGCTTACCTGTATTAACAAAGCCCAGCAAGTATTGTGGAGAGTAGTATGTGGTATGTGAGGTAGCGTGTGGCTTATGGCTTAACTCTTATCTTACCCCTTCTCTTCCAATGAACAGACGTTGAGGATGAATTAAAGATGTTTATTGTTCTCAAAGCATATTGTAGAAATACATTTCATTCGTTGGTCCTGGGTACATGAATACAGCAGAAAAAGCACTAATCAAAAAGTACAAGTAGGAAAATCCACACTCAGGCCTTCCCCAAAAAATAAAGGGGAAAACTGACTAATCTAGGTAATCATGACTAAGCTTGGGTTGGAGTAAGAGCTCGGTGTTACAGTCCTCCTCTCCCTTCTGAGGTGTCAGTCTCAGGAACCCCAAAGTCGAATTTCCTTCTCCAAAACCCATGTGCCTAATAGAAAGAACATGAGCTTGGCTCTCCTAATTAGCATACGGCCAATTATGGTCCAGGGATTGTATAAACATACCCTGGTACCCATAGCAAATGTCTGGTGTTCCCAGGCTCGGGATGTAGGTTTCATCCAAGAACATGGACGTTCCAGGCCTGGAGGAAAAGACAAAACATGAGCCTGAAGCTCGGAGAAGCTTCTACTAAGCACACCTGCTTGATAAGTGCAGCAGAAAGAATTATGAGGCCTTTGCAAAGAAGCAAAGCTACCTTCTAAGACAATGTAAAAACCCAAGAGACTCCATATTGAATATCTTGTGGCCCATTTTATCACACTGGTCTGCTGCCACTCTCTCTATGACCTTACCCAGGAAATGAATATTGGTCTATAGTTGTTAAGCTTCTCGTATCTTCTGTCTAAGACAGGAGTTCTCAACCTTTTTAAGCTGGGGGCCAGGTCACGTTCCCTCTGACAGCTTTGGGGGGGCAGATGGCCATTTTGCCCTTCCTCTGCTACATGACACTTTCTGGTGTGGTGGAGGTGGACCTCATGAAATGGTGCTGTGGGCCGCATCCAGCCAACGGGACAAAGGGTGAGAATCCCTTGTCTAATACATGAGATGTGTCTTAGGTAGAAGACATGCTACATGTGTTTGTGCAAATCTCCATGTCTAATAATGCACATTCACATTCACCATCACATCTATTCTAGTTCTTTTTCCTTACCTCACTTTTACACAAATTCAGTGTAAAAGTGTGTGTGTGTGGGGGGGGGGGGGCATCTAATCTGGTGCCCAGCAGCTGAATAAATGGTTCACATCCTTCCTTACATTCTTCCCTACTGCAAAACCTTCAGTCTGTACCAGAGTTAATGGCTACCTAAAGCACTAGATAATGAAGAACACAAACAAAAGATGAAAGGATGTCTGTATTGTGTTCCCTGCTTGTTGGCTCTTGTAATTGTCGGGTGTATTGTCGGGTGTGATCTCTCCTTAAACATTCTGGAGTGGCCAGACATGAACAGGAAAAAAACCATTTGGCTGATCTGTCCAAATATTGACCATGATTAGAAGTGATGAGACGCTTCAACTTCAAACCCATGGCTGTCAGTACAATTCATTGATGTCAAAGATACTCTTTCCTGGCCTTAAACCTTCCAGATGTGTTATACTACAATTCCCATCCTCTATGGGGGCTGTGCATGATGGGGATTTTCATCACCTTCCTCCTTTCTGGAGCTGCGGTGGCTCAGTGGTTAAGAAGCTCGCCTTGTCAGCTGGAAGGTTGGCAATTTGGCAGTTCGAGACCCAGGTACTGCATGATTGCCTGAGTGCCCATCTCTGCCAGTGGTGTGCTGGCCCACAGGGATACAGGGACTCATCCCAGTGCGCCCCAGCAACTGGCGCCCCCTAGAGGCAGGCAGAGGTAATGGGAATGTATGTGATTTCTCCCCCGCCCCCAACCCACCCAATAGGCACCCGCATCACTTCCTGGCCCTCCCAAGGTACCCAGCACACCGCTGGTCTCTGCCCCAGCTCCTGCCTACCTAGCAGTTCAAAAGCAAGAAATTGCAAATAGATAAATAGGGACCACTTTGTTGGGGAAAGATCTTCGGGACATGTCAGGCGCCTCATTCAAGCAGTATCTCCAGCAAAAATCCTTTCAACCCAGAATAATTTCTGACACAAAATTGTTGTTATTATCACCTTCCTCTGTAGGTGATGCTCCACCTGTCCAAAATAAATAAACACAAGTGACCTCCCCACCAAAAAACAAAACAAAAAACATAGACCTTGTTTTTAATTCTCTTTTTCATGCATGCCTTCTGTGTGTACATTTTCTGAATGTAAGCTTGTGTGCAGTCTTAGCAGCTGAGCAGTGGAGGGTCCATCCCCACACTTCCTCTGATGGCCACAAATCCACCTTATTGGACAAAAGTTAAAAGCTGGTGATAGAGAAACAGCCTAATGCAAGATTAAAGCACATTCCCACCATACAAAGTGGCACTCTGGACCTTATTTGCTTTGATGTCAAAACCCTCGGACAATTAGTTCCTCCTTGGCTGGTCAGCAAAGCTTTAATGATCAGGTTGGCTAATGACCCTGAAAGAGCAGTGATGAAGGGTGGGAAATTTGGTTTTTCCTTCCTGAATACCAGGTCCAAGTGTGACGCCAACCCACATGAATGCATGCACACCAGTTTGGTTAAAGATGGGGACATCAGTCTGTTTTGCTTTCTCCTGTATTCAGCATCTTGAATCCTCAAATTCTTTCCACCTCAGATATGTGATAGAAAGAGCCTCCGCAAAGATTGTGGTATTTTTGAACCACAATCGGTCATACCCTGGTAAACAACAACCTTGTGCTGCTGGCTAATCTTTCTCATACTACGTCAGGCGAAAGGAACTGCAGAATGAACTGAATACCATCTGGGCAAGACATGAAAGAAGAAGATGTGAGCTGGGAATTTTAATCAGTTCTTCGAAAATGAAATTTATCTCCATTTTCCCTAACACAGAAAACTTCTCCCATGACCATATTGCATGGAGCTTTGCCTGGCAATGACTTTTAAGGACCGAAGCACTTGAATGCTAGGGTTCAAAACCAGCTTTTTAACAGCTAAACTCCCAAACACCTTTGGGTGAATAAATATTTCAGCATTGGTTTCTCCCACATTTAAAATGTTTCAGTCCAGTCTATTCCATATATGAAGAAATATGAAAATATTGATAGTAGAAATCTGCCTGGGGAATTCTGGGAGATTGGCCCCCAAACACACAACCCTTAAAAACATCTAGTTAGTCATTTATTCTTTAAAATGAAATCAGTTGTCCTCACTCATAACTAATTTTGGTTAAATGAGTGGTGTATACCTGTCAAGTTTCCCGGATTGGCCAGGATTTCCCGTATTTTCGCGCCAATTTTCTTCCTTTCCCGCCCGGAGCTGCTGCTATCCCGTAATTTGGCAGCGGGGGGAAAGCAGTTACTGCTCATCCCTTCTGTGCAGGTCCTTTCTACACATGTGTAGAACCCTTCTACGCATGCGTAGAAGGCTTCTGTCCAGAAGGGGATGCGTAAAAGCCTTCTACGCATGCGTAAAAGCCTTCTATGCATGCGTAGAAACGACCTGCGCAGAACGTTTCTGTGCAGGTCGCTTTTACACATGCATAGAAGGCTTTTATGCATGTGTAGAATGGGCCTGCACAGAAATGTTCTGCGCAGATCCCTAATCTCTGGAGCTGCGTTTGACAGGTATGGAGTGGTGTACCCACCAGGAGGGCAGGATATAAATGCGCAAAATAAATAAATAAATAAATAAATAAATGTGTCAACTACTCCACAACCGTGATGTTTCTTCATTAAATGAAAAGCTACCTTTAAAGCAGGGGTGCCCAAACTATGGCCCACAAGACGAATCACGCTATATGCGCCGCTCCCACAGGCGGAAGTAAAACACCCACACACATGCACAAAACACTGCCATAAATGCACCTGTGGCTGTTGTAAATGTGTTTACGACAACCACGGGTGCATTTATGGCACCGTTTTGTGTCATGCGTGTTTTACTTCCATTTCAGGTGGGAGGAGCCATGTGACCGGTCCATGGTGAAAACAATTTGGGCACTCATGTTTTAAAGCATAACATTAATAAACTCAACTGGAAGCCAAGAGAAAGCCTACCATTTTTGTATAAGCAGTATGGTCACGTGACCTTAAGGTTTCCTCCCCTTTTGTCTGAGGACTGATTCTCCTCATACCTGTCAACCTTCCCAGATTGGCTGGGATTTCCCGATTTTCAGCGCTGATTTGCACCATTTCCTGCCCACAGCTGCCAAAACCCCGGAATTGGCAGAGGGGGGGAGAGAGGTACTGCGCATCCCTTCTGTGCAGATCGCCTTCTACGCATAAGTAGAAGGCTTTTATGCTTGTGTAGAACCCTTCTACGCTTGCATAGAACACTTCTACGCATGCGTAGAAGGCGATTTGCGCAGAAGGGGATCGTAGAAGCCTTCTACGCATGCGTAGAAGGGTTCTACGGAAGCGCAGAAGCGTTCTATGCAAGCATAAAAGCCTTCTACGCATGCGTAGAAGGCGATCTGCGCAGAACCGTTCTGTGCAGGTCCCGTATTTTCCGGAGCCGCGGTTGACAGGTATGATTCTCGTCAGTTTGATCTATAGTGGACAATACATTTTAATTTAAGGTAATATGTACATGCAAATATCACACAACAATCCAGGTTGCAAGTGAAAGGAAAATCAAGCATATGAGATTCCAGTTATGATTTAAACCTTTATTTCAAATTCCTTTTCCTTGAGAGGATTTGTACACTCACTCTTCAGTGTTTCAGTTCTTTTTCTAAACACCATACACACAAAAGGTTTACAAGGCAATTTATAAACAGTGGCTAAAGAAACAGTATTGAAATCTGCCTGTTATCTGTTCTTCTGTTACTTCTGATTTACTCATTAACAAATTGGCAGCTTTCCTCTTATGGAATACAAAATTGGTGCTGGTGGCCCATGCTGTAGATATGCTGCTGTCATTCTCACATTATATTTCTCCTTCAGCTAAAAATACTCCAGGTAAATATTCATGATAAGATAGGGGAAAAACACAATTTCTAATTTGACTTCAGCACATTCAGAAGACATCTTTAAAATGCTCTATTTCCCTGTTTTCCAACTCAGAAAAAAAATATAAAATTCAAAATATAGAGAAGGAATATTTTTTAAAAAAATCAAGCATGATTTACTAATAGGATCCTTTTTTTCCTATGTTGGAATGACTGATATAATAATTTCAGATTGGAAAGATATTTAAGTACTGTATTAATAAATGTATTTAAGAAAAGAAAATCCTAATGAATGAATTTCTGAGCCCTATTTAGACAACAGACATCGGTTAATGTGTTTTTAAAATATAATAGAATTGCATCAGTTGTTTAAATTTATTGAAGAACACGTTTTGTGAATGCAGTGCATTGTTCTGGACATATAATCGAAACTGGATAAACTTTCTAGCAAAAGAAAAATGGATAACAAATTGAGTCCGGTTTACAGTACCAAAGAGAAATAGGATCCCTCAAAAATATTATTAAAGGAAGAGCTGTATACAATATTTTAAGTAGAGAGATGAAGAAAAAGGCAAAGAAATAAAAAGAGAGAAGGGGGACACCAACATTTACAATAAGCAGAGTTTAATTTGATGTTCAGAATAAGTTTTTAAAAGAATTCTCAGAGATTGAGAAGAAAATGGAAACCACATGGATTGCATTTAGTCAGGAAACTATAAAAATGGATTACAATAGGGTCAGCTAAACTCAGAGAGCAGTAAAAATAAGATACTTGCCTTTCTACTTTTCCAGATATCCTAAATCAGGGGTGGCCAACCTACAGCCCATGGCACCATTTCATGTGGTCCGCTACCACCCTCGCTGCTACCGGAAGCGGAAACATTTATGACAGCTGTAAAATGTGCATGTGTAAACACTCCCGCCATAAACACTGCCATAAATGCACCTGTGGCTGTTGTAAACATGTTTACAACAGCCACAGATGTGCTTTACAGCAGCATTTACTGCAGGAGGAACTATGTGACCGGCTCAGTTGTCTGTGGGGCATGGTCCGGCCCTCGGCATGAAAAGGTTGGGAACCAGTGTCCTAAATGCTACTTGGAAAATGAAATGTAGATTAACATAGCTCAGTGGAATGTAGATTGATGACTGGAAGGTTGGCAGGTCAGCAGTTTGAGACCCAAGTGCTACACGACTGAGTGAGCGTCCGTCATCTGCCCCAGCTCCTGCCAAACTAGCAGTTCAAAAGCAAGAAATTGCAAGTAGATAAATAGGTACGACTTTGGCAGGAAAGGTAAGAGCATGCCATGCACTCTGGCTCAGCTAAAGAATAATCTTTTTTTAATGGCATTTGTTTAGGGCAGATAAACACTGGCTAAGATTTTTTTTCCTTCTTTTATTGGAACATTTTCCAAACTGAATGGTAAACTGCAATCTATAACTGGGAGGTGGGAGAGATGTATTTCATTCAGATTTTAATGTGCACTTACTTATTTCATGCCCTTGAAGGCATACATAAATCAAAGCACAGTTATATTTCAAAGGTTGTGCTTCTCATAATTCTTTGGTCAAACAAACTCAGGGAATGTATACGACACAAATAACATTGAATGCAGACTGTATTAAGACAATTTGTTGTTGTTCAGTCGCACAGTCAAGTCAGACCATTTACGACCCCATGGACCACCACACGCCAGGCTCCTCTGTCCTCTGCCATCCTCCACAGCCCAGCCAGATCTACCACCATTGCATCAAGAATTCCTTCCATCCACCTCTTCCTCTGCCACCCCCTTCTCTTTTTGCCTTCAATCTTTCCCAGCATCAAGGCCTTCTCAAGTGAGTCGTCTCTCCTCATTTGGTAGCCAAAGTACTTGAGCTTCAGCTTCAGTATTTGTACTTCCAAGGAGCAGTCAGGGCTCCTTCAGGATTGAATGATTTGATCTTTTTGCAGACTCTCAAGAGTCTCCTCCAGCACCACAGTTCAAAGGCATCTATTCTTCTGTGTTCAGTCTTCCTTATGGTCCATCTCTCACAGCCATACATTAATACAGTAATACCTCATACAAAGTCCGCTTCATACAACATTGGATTCATACATCGCCTAATTCCTTGAAAATGAGGCATTGTATGAGGCATTGGGTTTTTCCCAGGTTGCATTGTGCCTGGGTAGGATAAAAGACAGGACACATGCGTGCATTGTACTGTAACAGCACAGACTTCAGGGCAAAGTCAAGGAAACAGACAGGAAACTGACAGAACTTTAAGAAATCATTGTCTAAAGGCTAAAAACATTACAAAAACATGTCAAGCAACCCTGATTGTCCAAGAACCTGAAGAATGCTGCAAAAATCCCAGGAATGCTTCTAAAAATTCTGACGAAAAAAATCAAAAAAATCCAAAATTGTGCTCAAAACCACTCCGAAAGACTCTTTGCCTCATGCAAAACCCACAAGAGCAATGCATGCATGTGTCCTGCCTTTTATACTGCCCAGGCACAATGCAACCTGGGGAAACCCCAATGCCTCATACAAAGTCGCACGACTTTGTATGAGGCAACTTTTTTCAAGAAATTAGGCGATTTTGTAAGAATCCGATGTTGTATGAAGCGGACTTTGTATGAGGTATTACTGTATATTTTTTATGTTGGGTTTCAGGCTAGCTTTTGCACTCTCCTCTTTCACCCTCATCAAGAAGCTCTTTAGGTCTCCTTCACTTTCTGCCATTAGGATAATATCATCTGCGTATCTCAAGTCATTGATGTTTCTCCCAGCAATCTTAATTCCACCTTGTCCTTCACCCAGCCCTGCATTACGCATGATGTACTCTGCATATAAGTTAAATAAGCAGGGTGACAATATACAACCTTGTCGTACTTCTTTTCCAAGACAATGCAAATATAAGTGTAAATTGGGCAAAATGGTACACATAAAATGTAGGTATTACTAGGAATATATGGGGTTTGTGAGGATGGGCTGAGGTCCAGAGCTCTGCCAGGTTTAAGAGACCCAAAGAAGTAAAAGAAAGTTTATTAACCTAATATGTTTAAGAAGAGGTTTTTTTGGGGGGGGGGGTTTAAAGTGTATCTTGGCCAAAAATCCTATTCAGTTTTTACACAAGCATAATACAATTGCCATATACACTACTGTGGAAAAGTCTTAGAGCAACAGCAGTTGGTTGGGGGTAAATTCAAGGACTGATTTGAGGGGGCATAGCTCTGCCCCCCAATCAACCCAGACACGCCAAATTTGGATAGAATCTTCTACAGACTCCCCTCTCAACCCTCACCAATTTTGGTGATATTTGGAGTTAGGGTTTCTACATTTGTTTTACCAAAAAAAAAAAAACATGGTCGATTTTTAAATTTACCATGTATTTATTTTAGTGTTTCTATTCCACATAATGGACTGTAGTGGCTTAGTGGTTAAGACACTGAACTTGACGACTGGAAGGACATCAGATCAGCAGTTCAAGACCTGAGAGCTGCACGATGGAGTGAGCTCCCATCTCTGTCCCAGCTCCTGCCAACCTAGCAGTTCGAAAGCAAGAGATTTCAAGTAGATAAATAGTACGCTGGTGATAGACTGTAAATAAAATTGAAAAGGTAGATAAATAGGTACCACTATGGTAGGAAGATAAACAGCATTCCGTGCAATCTGGATCTAGTCATGCCTGTCACCTGACCATGGAAACATCTGCAAACACAGAAAGCACTGGCTCTTTGGCTATAAACAGAGATGAGCACCAAACTGGCTTTCGAGCAAGACTGACCTTTACCTTTACCTCTTTTTTATATTTGATTTAATCCAACTTAGCTAGAGTGTCCACCATTACTTGAGTATGATGAATGGCCCTTGTTTAGCATGCACATCCAAGGGGGCATCCAGGTAGGGCAGTAGAGTCCAGATGACTATAACAAAGCAGTGTAAGAGAGATTCAAAAGAACAAATCGGTGGCTCAGTGGTTAAGCAGCTCACCTTGTTAGCAGTGCCGGATCAGCCATATAGCAGTAGCAAATGCTAGGGCCCCCGCATGGCCTCCATGCTCAGTTAGAATGGAAACCCAAATGTAAATATTCCATGCATTCATGCAGATATTCAAAAAATGTTCACTCAGAGAGACTTGCCGATGCCTCATTGGAGCATTCAATGCGCGCCAAAGAGTAAACATGCACGTGCAGGCGGAGCCATCTTTGTCTGCACGCGCATCTTACACACTCCTCCGTAGTAGCATGAATTTGTGTTGAATGGCAGAGTTGATCGACGTGTGAGCTGTGTTTTGTTTTATAGGTTTTTGCTTAATTGACGGCACGGGGAGTGGTGGTGGCGTGTTATTTCTTGCAATTCTTATGTGGTGTTGTTTATTTGCCTGTTGCTGTTTACTGATACAACAGTTGAGAAGAAAACAATGCAATATAATTTCACTCGCATTAGGTAAAAGTTTGTTTTTACTAATTTGTTCTTACTAGTGGTGTCTTATTTTATAGGTATCCTAAATCTAAGCAAGGGCCTCTTGACATGATTTGCTACAGGCCTCGCACTGGCGTAATCCAACACTGCTTGTTAGCTGGAAGGCTGGCAAGTCAGCAGTTCGAGACTTGGAGTGCCCATCTCTATCTCAGCTCTTGGAGACATGAAAGGAGCCTCAATTGGGCATTCCATGAGCAGAGTTTCTTCTGCAAAAATCCTTTCAACCCAGAATAATTTCTGACACTAAATTATTATTATAATTGATTGGGGGATAACATTTGCATTCCCTTCTCCCTTAGCTAAAGTCTGCTTGTCCTCCTCTTACTGAAAATGGTAGCATGGGCAGAATTGACTTCTTGACATCCACTTGATGTGCATTTTTTATAAAAAGGTCCAGCCTGCAGAGATGTGCCAGTGCCACTGGCCTGCGCACAATCAGGCCACCTATGTGGTGTTACAAAAAATGTGAGCAGCGGCTGCCGATACAAAACAATGCAAAACAGATAGGCAAGAATTCCATTCAAATCCCCCAAATCCAATTGCTTCTTAGGATTTCACATGGCTGTTTAAAGGATTATGCTGTGATCCAGCACATCATTGTGTATGCTTGATTTTTATTGATTCCAATGGAGATTTAAGCATACATTGGACTACACATTGGACTAAAGCCACAATGATTAAGCAAAGAGGATGGGGGGGGGGGAGGCCTGTGCATGATTTCCATTATATCTCTTAGTGTAGTTGCCTTCGGATCTAATCTGTTCGACTCCTACCAAACTTTCAATAGGAAGCAGAAATATCCATGAAATAAAGAGTCAGATTCTAGATCTCCAGATAATGAAATCCACGCAAGAAATGCAGAGAATAATATCTCAGAGAATATATAACCACTGCCTCTGTTTGATCTGCACAATTCTAGCTTTTTGAAATAGACCTGGCTTTTCTTATTTATTAAAGATAAACAGAAGGGTTGACAGGACAAATTAATTTCATACATACATACAAATTAACTCCACTCACCCATGCTGAGGCACGGTTGCCTAGAATGTTGTGTATTCCTTTATGCCACCAGCAAACAAGAATTTATTGGACATATGTTTAAGTTCCACTTAATAAAATAATATGCCAATATTTTTCAGATCAACTTTGTTAGTAATTCATGAAGTGACTATTTATGCTAATCAGGCAGAAACATATTTGCAGGCCTAATGCACTACATAAATCTGAATCCAAATGGTCATTATGAAACTAAATACAGGTGATACAGGTATTAAATTATAGTACAGGCAATTTTCTTTCATAAGCCCCTCTCTCTCTTTGTTTGTGTGTGTGTGAGAGAGAGAGAAAAAACTAGATCTTCAAAGAAAATGAGGTTTTTCTTGCACATCTGTGAGTTATTTAAAGAGAAGGTTTCCCTTGCTCGAAAGCCAGTTGTATCCGACTCTAGGGTGCAGTGCTCATCTCTGTTTCAAAGCTGAAGAACCAGCGATGTCTACTGCTGCAGACGTTTCCGTGGTCATGTTGCAGGCATGACTAGACACCGGAGCGCACGGAACACTGTTACCTTCCCACCAAAGTGGTTCCTATTTAACTACTTGCAATTTCTTGCTTTCGAACTGCCAGGTTGGCAGGAGATTTAAAGAGAAAGGGATTAATAAATACTGAATTACAAGGATGATCATTTCTGTCATAATTCACCTATTTTATAACGGCCCTTTAGTTATCAAGCTGCTCTTTCATAGCCACCCTTGTGAGGTAGGAACTTGTTCCCTCCGCAATTCTGGCCCCTATCAGATTATCTCGTCTGATTCTATTATTTCTTTCCCATAAATCTGCCAACACTGATATGTTATTTGCTTGCCCCATCAACGGATCTGAAGCTCCGCTAAAAGGATTTATCTGGCTTTTGTGCTTTTAAGAGCGACTGATGTCTCCACCATGGAAGTCTTTGGGAGATCAACTGTGGTGGCTTTTCTGACTTAAATTCAGGGGACACCGCTCAGTTCTGCGCCATAAAATAAGACACAGGATAAACAAAAGATGCAATAACTGTACTTAATGTGTTGGCCTTGACAGATGAGTTAGTTGAAGTCATAACAAATGACATTCAAAGTCAATATAAATCACACAGGTACACTGCCTCTTTTCTAAACCTTCCTCTCCCTGTTTACTCAGCTAAGAAAGTCTTTCATATGCGCTTGAGGTCATCCGATCACACACATACACTGACACACTGACATACACACACACTGACACTGTATAGCAATGGGGTGGTTCACTTCATATTCTACATACCCAGCCGAACAGATCATACTTTTGTGCAAGTAGAAATTAATAGTTCCCTTTTAATCTCTCTTTCTCCTTTGGTCGATTGCTACCAACTGATGTTACCAAACCAGACCACTGTTTCGCAGCGATGTTTCCCTCCAGGGGATGGGAAATATTCTCTAAGCATAGGAGGCATTTTCAAACGGGGCTTTAATGTCAATGTATAAACAAGCTTCCAGTGAATTCCAGCTGTTAACAAAGAGCGAAACTTTTTTTCTGTTGTAAAGGCTGGTCAAAGACTGTACATGGGAACACATGGGAGGGTGAGCAGGGCACATGGAAGTTGGCATAGCATAGCTAGAGAAAGACAGAGCGCTGAATGCTTCTAACTGAAACGAAAGCCGGCAATTGTTAGAGAAGAAACATTCCGAATAAAGAACTGTAAATGTTTAGACACCCGTTGTGAGATCTTCAATGATAGAAGGAGGTTGCCCAACTTGATGCTCGTGGGTAGCGAGACAGAGGAAGGTAGCGGACATTCCTTCAGGAGGCTATCTTTAAAAACTACTTTCCTCTCCCGATGTGCTACACAAGTTGACAGACCCGTCACCTCTAATAGTCAAAAAAGGATAATCCAGGCACGACAAGTAATTTGACTTGATATTTGGGAGGCCATGTCAAATTTATAGCACTTCTTTGTGTTGGTATTTATTAGCTCAGATCCTGTTAGACACACATTGCTTGGCATTCTCTGTTTTACCCTCCAATGCTTACTCAGATGGGGGGGGAAACTAATTTTGGAAATGCAGCATGCTCAAATGCCTCTGTCCCAAAAAGAAAGAAGGGTGTTCTGGGGTGGGGGAGGACGAAGGGAGATGCCTTTATCTAATTCAGTGAAATTGCTACAAGTGTAAATCCCAAGGGGAGAGTTAATTCACTCTATCAGGCCACATTTATCTTGCTGCAAAGGAATCCAAGTAGAAAGAATGAGAATGCCATGGTGAGATTTATAGAGATGAGCAAGACTCATTTTTGTTGTTGGCAGCGATACCCTGCTGTGTCTACAAGGGGGGGGGGATCAAACATGACACTAGGTTTCTCATAAATACTATTTTCATACATTTTTTATCATGTCAGAAGCACACAAAGGTGCTTTCTGGGTTGAAAGGATTTTTGCTGGAGGAACACTACTCAGGTGATGCCCGAATGAGGCTCCTTTCATGCCCCCAAGATCTTTTCCCACCGAATTGGTCCCTATTTATCTACTTGCAATGTCTTGGTTTTGAACTGCTAGCATAGCTGGGGCTGAGACAGAGATGGGCACTCATTCCATCATGCAGTACTCGGGTCCCGAACTGTCAACTTCCCAACCTTCCAGCTAACAAGGCGAGCTTCTTAACGACTGAGCCACCACATAACTGACACCGATTTAAAAACGAATCCGAAAGCCCAGCCACCCAGGTGATCTTCTTTCACGCAATCCTGTGCAAATGATTTATTTTATTTTATTTTTAAAGTGTGTGACATGCCCAAATTATTCCCTTAAAATGCTGCTGACAGTGCCAATGATGCAATGGATATTTCTAAATCCTGACTATAAGGATTGAGAATGTTAAAGCCCAAACACACACACTCCATTTCATAAATGTCTTCAGCAAGCTAAGATTTGGTAACGGCTGGAAAAAGTTTATTTTCCAAGCCACAGGAGAAGCTTCTGCAAACAACTGCTTAGTTTAAGGCGAAGATTTTCAACAGGAAATCCTGAAATCAGTCCGCAGCCAATGCACTGAAGTACAATGTTCAAAAGGCTGGTTTAATATATGACTAAGTGTCAGGAGCCGGGTTTCTGAGAATTACTTTTCAGATAAACAACTTTATAGCACTGCACTTAATCTCACTTACTAGGGACGTCTCATTTATCACTGAATTACAAGTAACTTTAATTCTATTGATGTTGCCATAAAGTCAGTAGAAAATCAAGTCTGGCAGTTTTAAAGATTTTTGTCTTATCATAAGCATGCGGTTGAGTAAGGACATAGATATACACACGCACACATCCCTAGAACAAACTCACCAGAACAACCATCGCTGCTTCTCGAGTTTCTACAAATATACCTGAAGCTGTACCCTAAAGCAAAGTACAGTAAAACCCGGGTTATGACGGAGGTCCGTTCCAACAGTCTCCATTGCAACCCGAAAAAAATTGTAAACCAAAACATCCATAGGGATGCATTGAATTTTTTTTATGGTCCTGAATTGATCATTGTAAACTGGGGGGAAATACATTACAAATTTGTAAACTAGGATGGCATTTCCATAGGATTTACCATTGTAAACTGCAGCAAATGTACGGTAAACCGAGGCGGTTGTAACCCAGGGTTTTACTGTATTATAGAGGCAGGAAGCTTAAAATGCACATTATTGCTTTTAAGAGAATAGTTTTGCGCACTGAGAATTCCTGCCTCTAAACAGTTCAGAACAGCCTATCATGCAAACTGCCTTTTCTCTAAGCATTTTTCCTTCTTTCTTTTACAATCTTCTCTTCCCCCCCCCCCCCTACTTAAAAATAAAATATTTTTACAGTATGAATGTGGGTGTGTTTTTCTCCTTCCAATTTGAAAAATTGGAAGCCGTTCAACATGAACCTAACCTGTACCGAAAGGTGGTGCTGTCGAGGTTGAAACCGAATTTAGCCCAGCTGAGAGCTTGATTCCAGTCTCTTTTTCTACAGTTGCAAATTTATTTATTTATTTAGAAACAAAATTTTCTCCTCCCTGTCCCATCATCTGCCCCTCAAAGTCGGGCCAGAGCAAGCTTGTAATTGGAGTCTCCCCTTCCTTTTTCCACTAGTTTTAAATCGAATAAATAAACCCTTCCCTGGTTCCCAACCAGAGCAAGCACTTTTCGGGCTGCGGGCCAGTCACGTGGTTCACGGATCTGGCCCCCCGACGCCAATTCATCCGGCCCATACGAGCGCGTTTTACTTCCTCTTCCAGGAGAGACAAGGGCTTCGTGGGCCAGATTAATTGGTGTCAGTGGGCCGGATCTGGCCCCTGGGCTGTAGTTTGGGCACCCACGATCTACATGCAATTTCTTGCAATGTTTCCCAGGGAGGAAGGGAGAAGGGATGGATGGAGACATGTATCAGAGACAGGCGCTCAAACCGTCATGCACTCATACCTGTCAAGTTTCGGGACATTTCTGTCAAACCCCCGTATTTTACACTCTTTCCCGCATTAGACTGGAGTTAGACTGGAGGCCAGCACAGGATAAGCATAGCTGTCCAGTTTCCCGTTTTGGACTGGAAATTTCCCTTATTTGACAGGAATGTCCCAAAACTTGACAGGTATGCACGCACTACCCGGGTCTCGAACTGCCGACCTTCCAGCTAACAAGGCGGGCTTCTTAACCACTGAGCAAATTGTGGTTTTAAAAAAAAACACCCAAAAAATGTGTTTAAAATAAATAAAGCAAGCTTGAAAAGCGATCGAGGTTAAGGAGGAATGAGGGAAACTGTAGCCAGCTCTTGGTAACTTTTCATAACTTCTTGACTGGGAATGGGCGGGGATGGATCAGGCATCAGGGAATATTATTTGGCTTGGCTCCCTGGTCCAGAGAGACAAATCGGATGATTCCCTGATACGGGAGCAAAGGCCGAAGAATGGCTGTGGGTCTGGGATCTGGTTTTCCTGGCGTCGGAGAGAGGCGTGGTGGGGGAGGAGGCGCATGCTCCGAATTAACCGTTGCCCACCCGAGAGTCCTTCAAAGATGCTATTGGAGCCCTTCTATCCATGCAACGTTTCCTAGGAAGGAAGGGAGAAGGGATGGATGGAGACATGTATCAGCCCTGCCTCATGGCGCAGTGGTTAAACTGCTGTACTGCAGCCAAGTTTGTGAGTTCAATCCTGACCAGGGATCAAGGTTGACTCAGCCTTCCATCCTTCCGAGGTCGGCAATAAGTACCCAGCATGTCGGGGGACAGGACACTGGGACTCATAGGGGTTTTTTTGTGTGTGTGTTCGTGGGGCATTGGCCCCACTCTCAGCTCCCGGACCCTTGCGGCACTGATCTCTGGGACGTAAGGTAAGTGTGCAAGGCGCATTACGGGATAGGCTGGACAGGTGCAGACACGCATTCCGCACACGAACAGCCACATCCCTTCCTTATAGGTACAGATTAGGGGCTGCTGTGGCTCAGTGGTTAAGAAGCTCACCTTGTTAGCTGGAAGGCCGGCAAGTCAGCAGTTTGAGACCAGGGTACTGCATGATGGTTTGAGTGCCCGTCTCTGTCCCAGCTCCTGCCAACCTAGCAGTTTGAAAGCAAGAAATTGCAAGTAGATCAATAGGGACCACTTTGGAGGTAAAAGTTCTTGGGAACATGAAAGGAGCCTCATTCAGGGGTCCCTTGAGCAGATATTCTTCAGCAAAAATCTTTTTAACCCAGGATAATTTCTGACACAAAATTATTATTATTATTATTATTATTATTATTATTATTATTATTATTATTATTATTATTATTATTATTATTATTATTATTATTATTATTATTGCAGTAAGCGTTATGGGGCGGTATAATAATAATAATTTCGTGTCAAAAATTATTCTGGGTTGAAAGGATTTGTGCTGGAGAAAAGACCAGGCAGGGAAGGAAGCATCGGACCAAGCGAGTTGAGTATGGCTGCAACCCTCTTCACGGAGTTGGGTTTAGTTTAAATTCCTCCAGGGTATATAAGACAGGTCAAGCAGTTCGATTCCCGAGTGTACTGCGGGACGGAATGAGCTCCCGTCTGTGTCCCAGCTCCTGCCAAACCTAGCAGTTCGAAAGCAAGACGTTGCAAGGAGATCAATAGGGACCACTCTCGGTGGGAAGGTCAAGGGCGTTCCATGCGCTCCGGTGTCTAGTCATGCCTGCCACATGGCCACGGAAACGTCTGCAGAAGCAGACAGCGCTGGCTCTTCGGCTTTGAAACAGGGATGAGCACTGCACCCTAGAGTCGGATACGACTGGCTTTCGGAGCAAGGGGAACCTTTTTAACTTTCCTCCAAGACAGGGCTTCCCCGGACAGCGACTCTGAATCGTTGCACCCTATGGTTTTCAGCAACAGCAACACCACTTCTATGCTTCCCCATGGCGTCAAGGTACTTAGCATTTTGCCCCCAACATGCTATGTACCCGTTTTACCGACCTCGGAAGGACGGGGAAGCATGAGTCAACCTTGAGCCCAGGTCAGGATCATCGAACTCACAACCTTTTGCCTGCAGTTTTAACCACTGCCTCCACCAGGGCTCGTATAGCACACCCTCCTCCTCCTCCTCCTCCTCCAGCCCCATCTCCCTTCCCCCACCACTCCCAAAACCCCGATTCACCTGCTGAGCGTCTGGATGGACCCGAACTCAGCCCAGCCTTCTTCTGCGTCTCCGGCGCCTCGACCACCACGCGCCCATCCCCGTCAGGCTCAGCCCGCCACCTTCCCGGCCAGGAAGGAGTTAACCAGCTCTCTCTCTCTCTCTCTCTCCCCCCCCCCCAGCTGACAGTCAGCTGATGGGCTCCGTTGATTGACAGCTCCGCAAAAAGTTTCCAGGTTCCTCCACGCGGGGCGGGGGCGGGGCGGGTGACGTCACGGGATCCGCGGCCGCCGATTGGCTCCGGCGCAAGAGTCCGAGGCGGACGGCATTGGGAGCCGCGCAGAGAAACTCAGTTGGCCCAGCCTGGCTTCCCAAACTCTCGGAAAGAGAAAAAGGGGGGAGAGAGAGGGGGGGGCTCTCCTCTCGGCGCCGCAGTTCATCGGGAGTTTCGCCTTTCGAGTCTCCCCCCCCCCACTCCCTGCCCTTCCAAACTGGCATTATTTTGGGTCCTCGCCCCCTCCGGGTTGCTTGGTGCTCTTCTTTTGGTCCAAGACCTTGTATTTCTTTTTCTTTTGGAGGGGGGGGGGGATTCCCTCCTCTTCCTCCTCTTCCTCCTCCTCTGGTTTTGAGTGCGCGATCCCTCCCCCCCCCCCCCTTTCCTCCTTTTTGGGGAAAAACTGTTCCAGTTCCTGATCTGCTCTCATTCCCTCTCCCTTATTATTCTTCGGTTGTTGTTGTTGTTTTTACTTAAGAAAAGCAATATTTATTTCGGTGCTCCCTCCTTGGAAGAAAAAAAAAAACCTCCCTCCTCGTCTTTCGCGGGTGCGCGGAGCATGAAAAGACAAAAAGATCCGAGAGAAGAGCCCGCGAAGTGTTAAATACGAGAGGGGGAGGGGGGAGAAAGGGAGAGAGGAGGAGAGGGAGGGAAAGAGACAGAAAGAGGGGGAGGGGGAAGAGAGGGAAAAGAGTGAGCGTGCGGAAAGAGAGAGGGGGAGAGAAGAAGAGGGAGGGGAGAAAGAAAGAGAAGAAGAAGAGAGAGAAAAGGAAAGAGGGGGAGAGAAGAAGAGGGAGAGGGAGGAGAGGGTGAAAGAGCGAGAGAAAAGAGTGAGCGTGCGGAAAGAGGGAGAGAAGAAGAGGGAGAGGGAGGGAAAGAAAAAGAGGGAAGGGGAAAGAGAGGAGAAGAAGAGAGGGGGAAGGAGGGGAAGAAAAGAAAGGGGGAGGGAGGGAGAGAAAAGAGAGGGGAGAGAAGAAGAAGAAGAGGAAGGAAAAGAGGGAGGGGAAAAGACAGAGAGAAGAGTGAGCGTGCAGAAAGAGAGGGGTAGAGAAGAAGAGGGAGAGGGAGGAAAAGAATAAGAGGGAAAGAGGGGGAAAGAGAGAGAAAAGAGGGGAGAGAAGAAGAGGGAGGAAGGGGAGGGGAGAGGGGAAGTGAGAGAGAGGGGAGAGAGAGAGCGTGTGGAAAGAGAGGGAAGAGAAGAATAAGGAGAGGGAGGAAAAGAGAGAGAAGGAGAGAGGGGGGAGGGGAAAAGAGAGAGGAGGGTTAGAGGAGGGAGAGGGAGGGAAAGAAAGAAAGAGGGAGGGAGGGGTAAAAGATAGGCGGAGGGTTAGAGGGAGGGAGGGAGGGGGAGAGAGAAGCAAGGCAAAGGGGTACAAAAACCTCCGGACAACAATTTGCAACAAGAACACTCAGCCAACCTTTCCTCTGCAAAGCTGCACCAGGGGAGAGAGAGAGAGAAGGCAGGGGAGAAAGGGGGAAGGAGGGAGGGGAGGCGGAGGAGGAAGAAGAGAGCAAGGAGCAGACAAGAAACCCAGCAGCCAGCCAGCCAGCCAGCCTCTGATGCAAAAGGCGACCCAATCGAGCAGGAGGAGAGAGCGAGTCGAGAACTAACTGCCAGTGAGCGAGCAGAAGGCGCTGCTGGCGGGCTCCGTCCGCACTCTTGGCAGAAAGGAGGAGACTCATCCCACACCCGGAGAGAGGGAGACGCTGCAGAGGTCGGAGCTGGCCAAGGGACCGGCGGAGAGGAGGAGGAGGAGGAGGAAGGGGGGAGGCGGGCGGAGAGAGCAGCAGCGGCGACCCCGGCCTCGCTCGCGCCCACCAGCAAACTGGCTCACCCGCTGCTGGCCAGCCAGAGCAGCCCGCTGGCGCCGGGAGCAGCTGCTCACCCGTTCTGGAGGGCTGTGGGCAGCCCCGCTGTGGGCGCCAGCCCGGGCCACGGCGGCAGCAGCAGCAACAGCAGCAACGGCCACCCCGGCAAGCGGATGGCCTCGACGGAGCTGGCCCTGAGCGGCTCGGCCGCCGCCGCCACCGCCACCGCCGCCGCCACCACGGGCGACCTGCCCACGAGTCCTTTGGCCATGGAATATGTTAATGACTTCGACCTGATGAAGTTCGAGGTGAAGAAGGAGCCGCTGGAGACGGAGCGCATCATCAGCCAGTGCGGCCGCCTGATCGCCGGCGGGTCGCTCTCCTCCACCCCGATGAGCACGCCGTGCAGCTCGGTGCCCCCCTCGCCCAGCTTCTCGGCCCCCAGCCCGGGCTCGGGCGGCAGCGACCAAAAGAGCCACCTGGAAGACTACTACTGGATGACCGGCTACCCGCACCACCCGCAGCAGCAGCTCAACCCGGAGGCGCTGGCCTTCAGCCCGGAGGACGCCGTGGAGGCGCTCATCAGCAGCAACTCTCACCACCACCACCACAGCCACCACCACAGCCACCACCACAGCCACCACCAGCTCCAGAGCGCCGCCGCCGCGGGCTTCGAGGGCTATGCCAGAGGGCAGCAGCTGGCGGCCGCCGTCGCGGGAGCCTCGGGCGGCAGCGAAAGAGGGGGCGGCGGCGGCCCGGGGGGCTCCATGCCGCCCGACGAGATGGGCTCGGCGGCCGCCGTGGTCTCGGCCGTGATTGCCGCCGCGGCGGCTCAGCAGCAGCAGCAGCAAAACGGCGGCGCCCCCCATTACGCCCATCATCACCCCCAGCAGCACGGCGGGACCGGGCAGCACCATCATCATCTTCCCCAGCCGCCGCCGCCGCCGCCGTCGGGCAGCGGCCAGTCGTCGTCGTCCAGCAGCAGCACGAGCAGCAGCAGTGTCGGCCTCCACCATCAGCACCACAGCGGCAGCGGCGTCGGCCTCCCGTTCGACGACCGCTTCTCGGACGACCAGCTGGTGACCATGTCGGTGCGGGAGCTGAACCGGCAGCTGCGCGGCGTCAGCAAGGAGGAGGTGATCCGGCTCAAGCAGAAGCGGCGGACCCTGAAAAACCGGGGCTATGCCCAGTCGTGCCGCTTCAAGCGGGTCCAGCAGCGGCACGTCCTGGAGTCGGAGAAGAACCAGCTCCTGCAGCAAGTGGAGCATCTCAAGCAGGAGATCTCCAGGCTGGTCCGGGAGAGGGACGCCTATAAGGAGAAGTACGAGAAGCTGGTTAGCAGCGGCTTCCGAGAAAACGGCGCCTCCAGCAGCGACACCCCGTCGTCGCCCGAGTTTTTCATGTGAGTTTGGGACCCCTTCCTCATCATCATCATCTCCTCCTCCCTCCCCAACTTCCCAAATCCCTTCTTCTTCAAGTCCCGTATCTAATTCTGAATACTGGCGATGATCCTCATGGGCCACCAGGCATGAAGATTGTCCTGGGGACAATATAGTGCAGCGGCCTTCCATTTGCCTTCTGCATTGAAGTGTGACACCCATAATACCATTGATCCAGTTCCCGCGAGTCACTTTCCGGTCCTGAGAGCCCTTTGAGCACCAAAGTCCTCCTCAGCCCCAGGCCAGGATGGATGAAGCTTCTGCCCTCCATCCAGATGGATTCAAGTGGGATTTTAATCCACTTGGGGGCCATCACCCTTCCCTGTGGACTTCACCACCCAAGGCCGATAGTCCTCAGGGCGGTCAGTGTAGTTCACCACCGCCTGCTGATTGCTGACAGCAGGGTCTACTCTATTACATAGCAGGATAACCCAGCAAGACAAAATCCACACCCTCCCCCAGACGACCACTGGGCCACTTTTTCTTCTTTTTTATGTCTTTTTTTCCTCCTTTTTTGGAAAAATGAAAGCTGACACGCACGGCAGCGTGCTCAAATGCGCAGGCTAACAAGTGTGTGCAGAAATTTGGCTGGGAGTGCTGGTGCAGAAGGGAAGTGCAGGGGGAGACAGGTTGAGGGGGCATCCCAGCAGCTCATCGTGGATTTATTCTTATTTTAATTTTGTATTATGGATAGTATTGGTTTGGTTTGGCTTTATTTTGCTTACCATTTTTTTTAAACAAACACAAAGAACCTCATCTGTAACGTGTGGACGGACTCCATGATAACAAAACTTAAATTCTTCCTCAGCCCCCCTCTTTTTCCTTTGAAGGGAGGGGAATTTTTTTAAAAATCCAACTTCCCACCAATTCCAGTCCTTCATCCGAAATTCTCTCACCCATTGAAACTTGCCATCTGCATGATTCTCATCTTTGTTATTGTTTTGAAGGCCTTTGACTTCCCCGTTCTCTGTTTCCTAAAAAAAAAAAGTGAGAGAGAGAGAGAGAGAGAGAAATTCATAACTTTGGGGCCACCCTGAGTTCTTCATATGAGTTTTGAACTTTGAAATATATATATATGTATGTATGTATGTATCTATACCCACAAAAGATTCTCTATAAAACAGAAACAGAAACAAAAAAGATGAAAGTTTTAAGACTCCCCTTTGCTGAGTTCCATCTGTTGTTCTGTTAAAACCTAAAAAGTATATTTTCATCAACTTAACCCAAACGAAGCCTGCATTCAACTTTTCCCATGCCTTCATGACCTACCATTTGACCTTACCTGCCAAATGTTAAGAGACTTTGCACCTGCCATTTAGAATCCCATTCTCATCTCATCCATTATTATGCTTGCTACTTTGTCTTAGCATCAGTTGATTATGTAACTGTTTGGGGAGGGGGGAAGGCTTCAAGAGAAAGAAGAAGAAAAAAGACATTATATAGATAAAAGCCTGCATGCTGGCCATGTAAGGAATATTATTATTATTTTTCCATTTGCTTGGATATGGACTTCTGAAACTATAATGGCATGACCTTATTTTAGTTTTATTGCTTCATCACTTTTGTTTTAAATAGAAGTTTTTAAAAGGAAAAAAAGTGCAACCTTTTCTGTCTTCCTATTCAAGTCTGCCTCTGCTCTGGAAAACGGCATTGAGTTGGCTCAAAACTTCAGATTTCTTCCCAATGCATTGAAACACCCCCTTCTTTTTAAAAACAAAAGGCCAAAATGGATTGGGATTGTTCTTAATATGGCAAACATAAGAGAAGTGGAAAGAAGTTTAAAAACTTGTGCATAATTTTTCCCCTGTTTTTGGGGACTTAAAACATGATGTTGCTGAAAGCAATCTAAACTTTGTTTTGGAATGATCTCCCCCATTTCTGTTCTGTTTATGTTTTTCCTCTACCATTTGGCCATTAGCAAATGTGCAATGCTATGGCTTCCTGGGATATAATTTAATTCTAACTTTTATGGTCTGTTAGCCCAGTTCAAGTGTATGCTACAGATAAAGGAATGTTATAAATGAATTCAGAAGAGTTAGGTCTATTAGACATAGATTTTTTTTTCTTCATTGATGCACTAAATTGTTCACTGTTGTGATGTTAAAACGGGGTAGAAATTGCAATGGGATTGCTTTTCTAAAAAAGTAGTTTATGCAGCATGTGTTTGCAACTTAAAACATGAATTGGGTATTTGTAGATTCTGCTATGCCACTGACTGTATTTGGAAACCAAAGTATTAATGGGGAGGCCCCCCTTGTTTATATTCATAGGGATATTTTGTGTTCAAAATGTATGGTTGGGGGTTTTGTGGGGGGAGGGGAGAGATGGAAATTGAAATATTTGGAACTGAATTGCACTAAGATATGACCTGACGCTGAAAATATAAACCATCACAAACCTGATTGGGATGCTAATATTGTTTATTCAGTTACTGCTCAGTTTTTTAAAATGATGCAGATATTTTTACAGTTGTATTGTGGTGCAGAGCTGGATTTTCTGTAACTTCACAAATCCACAAAAGCTTTAAAGGCATTAATCAGCAGGTTTTTTTTATTTTCAGGGACTGATAATCTGGTCTTTTTAAAAAAAACACAGAGATTAAGTTTTACCACAATAAATATAAAAAAATCTTGTCAGTTACTTTTTTGGTTGCCCTTTTACACATTTTGCTGTGCAAAATTGATCTATTTCTTGAGTTACAACTAACAGTGTGTGTTGTTCCTTACGTGCTTTTCTCTCATTTTTCAACTCTATGGTTATATCGAAAAGAAAGAATAATCTGCTATAATAAACAGCATTTTTGATTCTGTACTGAGTTTCATTAGTTTGTAGCTTTTTTTAAAAAAAAGTCATATCTTCTATGTGACAGTGGTCCTGGGTGTGTGGATATAAATTACTCTGCATACACAGATTTTAGGTATAGTTAGGGCTGGTGGATACATAGGCGTTAGTTAGAACTTAGGCAAGGTGAAACTGTCTGGTTTGTATATGGGCAGATGAAAAGCAAAAATTCTCAGGTGCTCAATGTACTTTACCAGTTCCAAAATAGTTTTTGAAGGCCTAAGGAATGTTACATCACCTGCCAGGGATTGTTAAACACTTAGTCTCAGACAGGGTTTTTGCTTTAGAACTCACTAAAATGGTGTCTCACACACACAAACACACACACACACACACACACACACACACACACACACACACAGAAGTTGACAGGTTTATGCTGCAGAGAAATGAAACAGGATAATTTGGTGTCATTTTGCTGAAATGCGAACGACCGGCCCATGCTGCTCATGCATGATCAGAGACTATACAACATCAATTTTTGTCCTCAGTTTTGCATGTTAATGTATTGACTATACAGAGGATGCACAAAAATCATTCTATGAGCCCAAGAATGTTAGGGGGGGGAGAGAGAGAATAAGATTGTTTCCTCTTAATTTTGGCTGCCATGGCTCATGGGAGGCAGATTATGGAATAAGTTGATGCTTCTTTTTCGAAAGCTGCTTGCAACAATTTTTATTTTAAAAAAATCCAAAATTCAACCAGGCTAACACAAAACCCTTCGCCTCTTTGGGCTTAGTTGTGAGTTTTCTTTGATGACCCCTTATCCATTTGCTTTTCTTTTGGGGATGGCAGGAGGGAGAAAAACAGACAATCTCTTAGCCTCATGTATTGTATGGGGGACACAGAAAGAGCCTCCTCCAAGATTGTGGCATTTTTGAGCCACAATTGCCCTGGTAACGGCGACCTTGTGTTGCCGGATAATGTTTCTCACACATGGTTAAGTGAAAGGAACTGAGAACTTCTCCAGTGAGTTTTCTTGGGGGAGGATGATAACTCTGCAGAGAAATCAGTTGAAAGGGGGGGGGGGGGCTCCTTAAAAAGTGATCTAAGGAAAACCTGAACTGTTTGAGAAGAAGGAAGGAAAACAGAGAATACTTTCACTTCCTCCCTGCTTGCTGAAAACTCACCATAAAAATATAATCGTAGTTGGGATTGCCTATAAACTGTATGTAAAAGTGGAATCTCCTCCAGGAATAAACTGAGTTGGAAAGGAAGAACTTGGGTCCAGTATTCTTAGGGGATTTGGGATTCCAACAAAGATTAGCTACAAAGGGACACCTCAGATCCACAAGCAGGAGGCAGTAACATCCAATGGAGCAATTTGCCACCTGTCTTTAGCTTGGGGAGGGTAAGTGTGAATGGTTGTAGAGGCTTGAGAAACTGGAGCCATCGGTTGTAATTGAATTTGCAGGCAAGCTGTGTGTGAGCTAAGGGGCAAAGGTCATCCAGTGCCTTTTTTTTAAAAAAAAAGTTGTCACACAAAGGCAAAGTTAAGGTTGAGGCTGCCTCTCTCACTGTTGCAACCAGTCCCTGTCAGTACTTGGGCATATCTTATATAGACACCTGTACAGAAAAGGGGGGGGGGGTGTCTGAGGTGACTTAGTGGTTAAGATGCTGAACTTGATGATTGGAAAGTCGGCAGGGGAGCAGTTCGCGACCTGAGTGCTTCACGACTTCGTGAGCTTCCGGCTCTGTCTCGGCTCCTGCCAACTTGCAAGAAATTGCAAGTAGATAAAGAGGTGCCACTTCGGTGTGAAAGGTAACAGTGTTCTGTACACTCCAGGGTATTGTCATGCCTAGCACATGGCCACAGAAATGTCTGTAGACACAGACAGTGCTGGCTCTTTGGCTATAAACAGAGATGAGCACTGAACCCTAGAGTGGAATACGACTGGCTTTCAAGCAAGGGCGATCTTTCACTTCCAAAAGGGGAATCATCACAGATCCCACAGCTGAGCAAGCCTTAAAGTGCGCATAGCAGGAGCGAGTGATTGTTGACCTCCAGGAATACAGTTGGTTCTTGGTTCCTAGGAGTCCTTACCACTCTCAGTGTTGGCTGCATAGAGCGCTCTCTTTTTCTCTTTTACAATTTTCTTCTTTTCTTTTCTTTCTTCTCTTCTCTTCTCCCACCCCATCTTGCTGCCACCTTCTCCTTTAATAATAATCTCATGTCAGAAATTGTTTTGGGTTGAAAGGATTTTTGCTGGAGGAACTCTGCTCAGGGGACGCCCAAATGAGGTTCCTTTCATGTCCCTGAGATCTTTCCCCACCAAAGTGGTCCCTATTTATCTACAGTACTTGCAAAATTCTTGCTTTTGATCTGCTAGGCTGGCAGGAACTGGGACAGTCACAGGCACTCAATCCGCCATGCAGTACTCGCGTCTTGAGCTGCCAACTTGCCGGCCTTCCAGCTGACAAGGCGATCTTCTTAACCACTGAGCCACCGAAAATCACACGTGTCCTCTAGCACTTGACCTTTTGATCAACTGGGGCGGCACTACAGGCTGAATCACTGCAGCATTTGCTCTCTCTGGCAGGTTAATGTGTAATCGGTGAGTAAACTGCCAGCAATTGGCCAATCAAAAAAATTATCTGCTTCTATAAAGAGAGTGAAGCTTTTCTTTTCCCTCCTACAAAATGTTTCAGCTTCTCTCTCTCTCTCTCTCACACACACACACACAAAGTCACAGGGCCTACTTTTCCTCCTACTCTAAGGATATGTGAGGAAATAATTTTCCTGCCCCGCACTCCACATCCCCAGGATGTCTCTTTCCATCCCCCACTTTTTTGTTTGTTTATTTATTTTTTAAAATTCAGAGGTGTATAGAAATGGAAATTGCCTCCCATCCATATTTTGATTTTCTTAGATAAAGGTAAAGGTCACCCTTGCTTGAAACTCTAGGGTTTGGTGCTCATCGCTAAAGAGCCAGCACCATCTGTGCCTGCAGACTTTTCTGTGGACATATGGCAGACATGACTAGCCACTGGAGTGCATGGAGTGCTGTTTACCTTCCCACTGAAGCGGTACCTATCTATCCACTTGCAATTTCTTGCTTTTGAACTGCTAGGTTGGCAGGAGCTGGGACAGGGACTGGAACTCACTCTGTCGTGCAGCACTTGGGTCTCAAACTGCCGAACTGCTGACCTTCCAGTCGTCAAGTTCAGTGTCTTAACCACTTAGCCACCTTAGTCCCTTTAAAAAAATCTTACCTTAGGACAAAAATGAGAGAAAGAGGAAAGCAAAACTGGAGGCGTTTGTCTGTTGGTAGCGAAGAATAAGCTAGAGCACAGGGTAGAGCAGTGGTTCCCAACCTACGGCCCGCAGGCCCGATGCGGCCTGCAATGCCATTCTATCCAGCCCATTGACACCTCCACCGCACCAGGAAGTGGAAGTAGGTGTATTTACATCAGCTATAAAATGTGCCCATGCATGCACAAATGTGCCTGCAGCTGTCATAAACATAGAAGTGGGTACATTTATGACAGATGTAAATGTGCCCGCTTCCACTTCCGGTGGCTTAGTATGGCCCACTCAACTGTCCGGGGGCATGGTCAGGCCCACAGCATGAAAAGGTTGGCCACCGTTGGGGTAAAGTTTCAAGGAAAGGAAAAAAATACCCTCACCCCATTTCCCATCTTTGCAAAAAGACAAGGAGGCTGAGCCATATCTGTATTATTAATTTTCCCCCTCCCTCCCTCCCTGGATCTTTGTTCTCATTGCACGTAGGACGGAGGGTGACTTTTATTGCCCTGATGCTGTTTCTTCGAAAGAGCTTTCAAGCAACTGACAGGAGTGTGTGACCCCAAACCTCCATGGCTAGGCTAGGGGGCCTCATGTATATTCACTCTCGCACAAACAAACACTCTCACTTGCACACACAGGCTCTATTTGCACACACTGTTTTCTATGGGCTCCCACTGCTCAGAGTAAAGTTCAATAGGTATTAGTGGGGGTCAGAAGGCAGTTTGGAGGTGGCCAGGTTTTTATACTGGGGGAGAGGAGGGGCCAATCCGGAACTAAACTCATTCCTATGATCCTTCTTCTTCCTCAAGTGCCTTATTGATTTCGAACATTGGCGATCCTCATGCCGATCAGCCATGAAGATTGTCCTGGGAATAGTATAACACAGTGTTCTTGCATTTGCCTCCTGCATCGCAACGGGATACCTGTACCACTGATCCAGTTTCTCTCATCATTTTCTGGTCCACAAGTCATTTTCTGGTCCCGAGCCCTTCAGGCACGCAAAGTCCCACTCAGCCCCAGGCCAGGACAGATGAAGCTGCTGCCCTCCATCAACATGGATTCAAGTGGGATTTAATCCACTTGGGGACCATTACTTTTCCCTGTGGACTTCGGCACCCAAGACCATTAGTCCTCAGGGTGGTCAGGTTAGTTAACCACCACCTGACATTCAGCGTGGAATCACTGGCAGTATGTCTACTCTGTTACCATAGCAAGATAACCTGACCAGACTAGCCCTATGACACTGCCTCAGAGTGGGATGTAGAGGCATGCCAAGAAACTTGGGTTCAAACCCCCTACTCTACTGTGGAAACCCACCTTCAGCACCACTAGGACACTCTTTGTAAATTGGAAGCAACTGGATGGTAAAAGAATGACAAAAGCAAATTCTAATTTAGGGTTGAGGGTGAAGGTAAAGATTGCCCTTGCTCGAAAGCCCGTCGTATCCAACTATAGGGTTCAATGCTCATCTATTTCTATAGCCAAAGAGCCAGCGCTGTATGCATCTGCAGACATTTCCATGGACATGTGGCAAGCATGACTAGACACCAGAGTGCATGGAATGCTAGTTACCTTCCCACCACAGTGGTACCTATTTATCTACTTGCAATTTCTTGCTTTCGAGCTGCTGGTTTGGCAGGAGCTGGGACAAAGATGGGAGCTCACTCCATAGTGCAGTACTCAGGTCAGGTCAAGCTGCTGAACTGCCGACCTTCGAGTTGTCAAGTTCAGTTCCTTAACTACTAAGCTACCACAGTCCCTTTGAGGGTTATAAGGAGCCTCTAAATTAAAAAAATACAGTAAAACCCTGGGTTACAATCACCTCGGTTTAAGTTTGCTGCGGTTTACAATGGGAAATCCTAAAGACATCCCGGTTTACAATTTTTAATGTATTTATTTTTTGGTTTACAATTATCAATTCAGGACCTTTTTTATTTTTCAATGCATTCCTATGGATGTTTCGGCTTACAAATTTTTTGGGTTACAATGGAGGCTGTTGGAACGGACCTTCATCGTAACCCGGGGTTTTATTGTAAGTTTTTTTTATTGTGTCAGAGCATTACATGACACAATGCAATGCTTGGAGTTTGAGAAGGATTGGCAAGCACTCTGTTGCCCAGGGGAACCCTGAATGTACCACCCACTCTAAAGCTTTCCACTCCTGCTGTGTCCCCCAAATTAAGTCTGCAACCTAGAAAGACAAAATTACATAATAATTATGCCTGCCGTGCTGTGGGGCCTTCTATATTTTACCTGGCTTATTGCTTTGGTAGGTATTAAGAATGGTCCTGAATTTGGCTGTCCATTCTACTCCCTGGTTGGATTAATAGGGTCACACCCATTCATCTTGAATCTTCTACCTTCGCTGCCTCCAGGTCTGAGTTCTCAAGAGACCTTGACCCTGGTGGCGCAGTGGTTAAACTGCTGTCCTGCAGCCAGAATGCTGTGAGTTTGATCCTGAGCAGGGATCAAGTTCCACCCTCCCAAGGTCATCAGATGAGTGCCCAGCATGTTGGGGGCAAAATGCTAAGTAACTTGTGAACCGTCCAGAGAGTGCCCTCAGCACTATGGAGAAGTATAGAAGAGTCATTGCTATTGCTTAAAACCAAAGGTTGGATCGACTCAGAGTCAGTGTCCTGTGAAGGCCTGTCATATACCATGGAGGACTTTAAACTCAAAGACACCCTGTGAGGAGGGTTGCAGCTGTGATTCAGTCTGTCTGATGCTTCCTTTCTGCCTGGTCTTTCCAACGGAACCCCCTCAATTGATTCCCTGCATTGCACAAAGCATGCATACATGCAACATACGTGTATGTGTGCACATGAAAACATGCCAAGGAGCCACTGGCTGCAGGCTTTTGTGCAGGACTTGCTTCCAAGGTAACCAGTCCATAGGGCCCATCTGCAGTGGCAATCTGCCTTTCTCCCCCCCCTCCCTGCAGCACTTTCTCTTTGCCCAGAATGGAATGCAATGGACATTGATATTGATCACAACCAGCAATCTACCAACAGGCCAGGCTTCCTCGCAACGGTGCCATGCCCAGCGGGGATTACTTCCGTGTAAATCTGTTAAAAAAAAAACAGTCCTAGATTTCTCCCCTCCCCTTTTCTTTCTTTCTTCTTCCTTCTTTCTTTTTTTCTTCCTTCCTTCCCTCCATCCCTCCCTGTGCCAGCTTCCATCCTGGGTGTCTTCTTCGTCTAGTAACTTTTACTTTTCTTTTTTCCAACTTTCCCTTTTGCTCTCCCTGCGCAAGGGCATCTGTGTGGCAAAACAGCGGCTAACAGGCACGAAAAGGCACATTGAGTAGCTTTACGATCTCTTCCATCCGCTTCTCCTCCTTTGACCTTTCCATGCCTTTCCTTCGCAGAAGCATCCTTCTAGTCTCCTATTTCATCTTTTAACCCGATCTTTTAACCCACTTCTTCTTCTTCTTGTGCCGTATCCGAATCCGAATATTGGCAATCCTCATGGCGATCAGCCATGAAGACTATCCTGAGAATACCATGCAGTGAGTGGCCTTTCATCTACCTTCCGCATCGCAGAATGACACCCATGCCACTGATCCAGTTCCTCGAGTCACTTTCTGGTCCTGAGCCCCTTTGGCACTCCAAATCCTCATCGGCTACAGGCAGAGGTTGTTAGTCCTCAGGGTGGTCAGGTTAGTTAACCGCCGCCTGACACTCGGCGTTGAGTCGCTGGCAGTAGGGTCTACTCTATTACCATAGCACGATAACCTGGCCAGATTGACGCTCTCTTAACCAGCTATCCTATTTCCGTTGTTTTGCTGTCTTCTCTTCTATCCTGCAACAACCCTGCTCCATTTCAGCCAAGGAGGGGGCAGAGGAATCCGTGATCCGGCTTTAATCCGAATTACTGTACGTGCGCTCCCTTCCGTTCCTAATCCGGGTTATTTATCGGAGCAAACTTTGCAAGTGATGCACATGGATCCGAATTAGCACCAAGACCGCACCGCAGTCATTATGGCCCTCTCCGCGCCCCGAAAAAGCTCTCTGCCCCGCAGGCAATGAATCTGGACACAAAGAGGCACGCGCGCAAGCCAAGTTACTTTCCCCCCATCTACACCTCCATGAAGCCCCCAGAGGCTAGACTGGCAGGAAGTCCCTGAGCACCCCCAAAGTAACCTTTTCAACGGTTTTATCTCCATTGGGGAGACTGCGGAGGCTTAGTGGTTAAGACACTGAACCTGACGACGACTGGAAGGTTGGCAGGTAGGGCGGTAGCCAGGGTAGGGTAAGTGTGGGCTTGGTAGCACTTTGCCCACCCTGGCAAGGCATGGTTTCCTATAGGAATGCATTGAAAAGAGGCTTTGTTGCCCATCCTGAAAAAAAAAATTCGCCCACCCACATGTAGAATCCTGGCTAGGGACCTGTTGGGAGGTCCACAGTTCGAGACCCCAGTGTTGCACGATGGAGTGAGCTCCCGTCTCTGTCACAGTTCCTGCCAATTTAGCAGTTCGGAAGCACGGAATTACAAGTCTTTAAATAGGTACCGCTTCCGGCGGGAAAGGTAACAGCGTGTCGTGCATATGTCCACGGAAACGTCAGCACACGCAAACAGCGCTGGCTCTTTGGCTGTCAACGAAGGCACCTCTGGGCGCGCACCTGCGCATGGGCTTCGGCGCAAGGTTAGTTAGGCTCCCACCCGGCACGGTCCCGATTCAAAGAGCGTGGGCTCAGCCAGGCCAGGCCTTGCTCATTCAGCGGAGACGGAAAACGCGGGGTGATCGGGGTTCAAGGTGGCTAATTCAGGCAGGTTCCCATTAAAATAAAATAAAATAAACTGGCAAAAGTTTAGCTTGGGAAGCCTTTCTCTCTTGGGATGACAACTTCCTAAGTGGCCGCGGTGGAGGGGAGGAAACCTATCCTATTTTGCTTGTTATCATTTTAAGGAATTAACTCCAGAAGTCTTTAAGGAACCAACTTTTGCTTTTCAAAAAGTACTTTTCCCCCTCCAAACTCTGGGGCCAAGGAGATGTCCTGGCTGTGACGAGTGGCATAAAAAGCAAAGTGCAGCCAGCTTCGCGACGGATCCCAGAAGAGAAGTGAGTTCAACACACTGGATTCACTTTCCCAAAGGCAAGGTCTGTTTTTGCTCCGGCTGCCCCGCTTTCCTCCCGTAGTTATGTGTTTCTATTCTTTCATTTGCTTAGACTTCGTGGAAGCGGAGGCGATGTTCTCTCTCCCACGCCGCTCAGTCGCATTTACACACGGGCCCCAGAATTCGGTTCAAGGCCAGCCTGAGCCCTGTCCTGTCTTTCTGCCCCCATTCCCTGACAAGGTTGATAAATTAAACCACGGGGTGCCCACACTTTTCGGGCCGTGGGCCGGCCAAACCACCTGAAGCAGAAGTAAAACGCATCTTGCAATCTGTTTTGCAATAGACATGTGTTTGCGACAGGGTGAGATTTTTAGGCTGCCATTTTTTCTGCTTAAACCAGAGGTGCCCCAAACGACATCGTGGGAGCCGGATCTGGCCCCTGACACCAATTCATCCGGCCTGCACCGCTCCTGGAAGTGGAAATAAAACGCTTCCATGAGTGGCAAGGGCGGCACGGGCCGGGTGAATTGATGTCAGGGGCCAGATCCGGCCCCCAAGCCATAGTTTGGCCACCCCTGAATTAAACAGAAAAGAGCACCGACGGAAATCTGGTTTCAGATCCGAAGTGACGTTGATACTCAGCCAAGAGAAAGAGAGAGAGAGAACAAGGGAGAAAACTTCTTCTCTTGCCTTCGGTTGCTTTACCAATGCGGTGAACTCCAACGTTTTTATGGAGAAGCAATTCAGAAACTGGACTTATTATCAGTTAAGATTTTAAACTTTTGCCCTTTTTATTAGCCATTGGTAAGGTACTCAATTTGCATTTTCATAATCTCCCCACTCCCAAACACACATACAAAAGACCTTTCCCACAGCAGTTTTATTTTATTTATATATTTATTATTAAAAACATTTTATTTATGCATAAGAATGTCTCGTCCAGGTCCGGGAAGCACTCCAAGACCCCTCCCCGGGCACTTTTTGGTACACCTGGACCAGATTCGGGCCTGTCTAAGGGGTGCTGATGGGGCAACAAGCCCCTTCTTTTCTCCATCATTGTGCCAGAGGTTGGATAAGGAAGGCGTGAACAGTACTGTTCCAAAGCCAGTGGTATCCGACCCTAGGGTTCAGTGCTCATCTGTCTGCGTCTGCAGATGTTTCCGTGGACATGTGGCAGGCATGACTAGACACCTGCGCCCACGGAACACTGCTACCTTTCCCGCCAAAGCGTTACTTACTTATCTACTTGCAATTTCTTGCTTTCCAACTGCTAGGTTGGCAGGAGCTGAAACAGAGACGGGAGCTCCCTCCCTCGTGCAGCACTCGGGTTTCGAACTGCTGACCTGCCTCTTAGCCACTAAGCCAATGCAATTAAAGCGGGAGATCTGGGTCCAGGCAGGCTGTTTTGCACTGACTCCGGCCACTGGAAGCCCAGAACTGCACAGGATTCACTTCGATTTTCCCATGGCAGGTCTGGATTTTAGGATTTGTGCGCAAAACCTTCAACTCGGCGCCTGGGGAAAGTGGGTCTCCGGGTTGAGCATTTTTCCTGCCTCCTCTAAGTAGATGTCACTTAGTGGAATCCTTTGGGGCTCCGGCTTCTTCGGAATAGCCCCAGTGCGCTGCGCGATCTTGTCCTTGGCTTCGGTTCAAGGGTGTTCAGAGGGCACAGGATCAGGCTGAGCGGGCGCATTTACACAGAACAAGGATCTCAATCAATCAATCAATCAATCAATCAATCAATCAATCAATCAATCAATCTCATCAGATCTTGCGTGGATGCGGCTGGAGCCTGATCCTATGCCTATTTTATTCAGTTGTCGCGCAGCCCGATCCTACTCATGTGTAGTCTTTTCTGGTTGGTTGTACTTGTGCATGCATGTCTTACACACACACCTCTGTATCATACACTCCTCCACCCTCCCAGATAGGGCGAGAAACGTCCACAATTTCGCTTAGTCGCCACGGTTAGCAATATTTAAAACGGCATGAAGGCATCCTTCCCTCTAGGGCAGTTGGCACATTTGCCCAAAGGTGGGTTGTTGTTTTTTTAAAAGAGATAATTTTCACTTGGATTTCACCGAACTGAGACCGGAATCCCGCGGACACTTGGCTGAAAAATAAAGTAAAATAAAATAAAATAAAATACACCCCCTTTTATCTCAGCGGGAGTGACTTCCGATATGGAAATTGAGATGGAGATAGTCGCTTTGAGGGTCAAGAGAGCGCTCATGGGGTGGAGCCTTGGCTTCTGAAATGCAGGATTTGGCTTCCAGCACACAAGGATATCCCATCTGTCCTGTCTCCTCTCTTTTAAAAGTAAAGGTTGCCCTTGCTCGAAAAAGCCAGTCGTATCCGACTCTAGGGTGCGGTGCTCATCTCTCTTTATAGCCAAAGAGCCAACGCTGTCTGTGTCTACTGATGTTTCCGTGGCCATGCAGCAGGCATGGCTAGACACGGGGCGCACCGAATGCTGTTACCTTTCCCGCAGAAGCAGTACCTATTTATCTACTTGCAATTTCTTGCTTTCCCACTGCTAAGTCGGCAGGAGCTGACTGTCGTGCAGCACTCGGGTCTCGAACTGCAAACTTGCCGACCTTCCAGTCGTCAAGTCCAGCATCTTAATCACTAAGCCACGGGAGCTCTTTTTTCACATTTGCATCATTTGTCATTATATGCCATGTGTATCTCCTCCGACAAAGCTTGATCGTCACTCTGAAAACACACAAGTCTTAAACACACAGGCAGGCGCAAACAGTTGCTGTGAAAAGGACCCTGTCTCAAAAATAACTCGCTCACTTCTCGTACTCTGAAGGTTTCCCTTGCTCGAAAGCCAGTCGTATCCGACTCTAGGGTGCAGTGCTCATCTCTGTTTCAAAGCCGAAGAGCCAGCGCTGTCTGCTTCTGCAGACGTAGACACTGGAGCGCACGGAACGCTGTTACCTTCCCACCGAAGTGGTCCCTATTTATCTAACTGCAATTTCTTGCTTTCCAACTGCTAGGTTGGCAGGAGCTGGGACAAAGACGGGAGCTCATTCCGTCCTGCAGTACTCGGGAATCCAACTGCTGACCTTCCGCCTCCCAGTCAGTGTCTTATCCACTTGATCCACTGCAGTATCTCTGAAGAAGAAGGAAAAAAACCCAAACCAGCGCGCTCACACGGAGTTTGGACCGTATTGGCCCCAATCCGATCGTTCAAGGTATCTTTTACCTTGGAGTTTAGGATTTGATCTAAAAAAAAATAAAGTGCGGTGGTTCAAACCCGTGTGGCTTTTTTTTTGTTTCAGTTTGACGGCGCCCCCGATTTCAAGTCATATTAAACAGAAGAAGGGATCGGATTGTTTTTTTTTTCTTGTGCCGTATCCTATTCCGAATATTGGCGGTCATCATGGTGACCAGTCATGAAGATTGTCCAGAGATGATAGTGTAGTGGTGGTCTTCCATTTGTCTTCCGCATCGCAGCGTCACGCCCACAGTACCACTGATCCAGTTCAGAAAGCCACTTTCTGGTCCTGAGCCCTTTTGGCATGGCAAAGTCCTCTACATCAGCCTCAGGCCAGGATGGATGAAGCCGCTGCCCTCCATCAAGATGGATTCAAGTAGGATTTAATCCACTTGGCGACCATCCCCACCTTTTTCTATGGATTTCGCCATCCAAGGCGCTAGTCCTCAGGGTTGTTGTTAGGTTAGTTAACCGCCACCGGACAATCGGCGTGGAATGCTGGCAGTAAGGTCTCTAACTCCAGTGGTTCCCAAATCCCAACCTATTTTTTGGCCATGCCTGAGCCTCGCCTAATCATCTCTAAAATCCTGATCCCCTCCCCGCCATATAATTCTTATTATTCAAAAAGTGAACTCCTTGAATGGCTAAAAAGGCCAATTCAATCTTAATAACCCATTCCCGAATTGCCCCACTTAAAAATCAAATTGCCACGTGTGCAATTTGGGAACCACGGGTCTACTCTATTACCCTAGCAGGATAACCTGGCCAGACTGGCCGAAGGACTTTGTGTGGCTGGAAATGCCTCTTCCGAGGAGTTGCAAAACAACTCTTCGATATGTGGCTTTTCTTTAAAAGGGCCCCTCCGACTTCCTTAAAGAGGAGGTCCTTAAAGGCCTCGATCCTGCAGGAGAGTAAGGATCTCCCATCGAACCTTTAGCGCACCACGTTTCTCTGTTCTGTTTTGCTCGACGGTCGTGGACAACCCAGCAAACCCCAAAGGCGGTCCCGAACCGAGTTCACCCGCCTCCCTTCCCACGTCAGCGCACAGAGGAGGATTGCCCCCCCCCCCAAGACAAAAAGGGAACGCTAACAGTTCGATTCCCGAGTACTGCAGGGACGGAATGAGCTCCCGTCTTTGTCCCAGCTCCTGCCAACCTAGCAGTTCGAAAGCAAGAAATTGCAAGTAGATAAATAGGGACCACTTCGGTGGGAAGGTAAACAGCACTCCGTGCGCTCCGGTGTCTAGTCATGCCTGCCACATGACCACGGAAACGTCTGCAGAAGCAGGCAGCGCTGGCTCTTCGGCTGGGAAGCAGAGATGAGCACTGCACCCTAGAGTCGGATACGACTGGCTTTCGAGCAAGGGAACACCAAACGTAAAGGGTAAAGGTAAAGGTACCCCTGTCCCCTGCCGACCTTCCAGTCAGCGTCTTGGCCACCTGAGCCACGGCAATGCCAAACGACGGAAGTCCAAAACTCCGACGGGCGCTGAGCTAAGCGCGGATCGGCTGCTCATTCACACGTTACACACCACTGCACAGATGGAAGCCTTGTTGAACTCGGGCGTTCAGGACTAAGTAAATGCTAGCAGGATGAGCCCGTGGCAGCCCACCACTGTGGGGAGGGCCCCCCCCCCCAGGAGAAATAAAGGAGGAACCGATCGGGAACTATGTCGTTCCTCCTCCTTCTTGTGCCGTAGCCGATTCCGAATACAGTATTGGCTATCCTCTTGGCAGTCAGCCATGAAGATTGTCCTGGGCACACTATAACACAGTGGCCTGCCATTTGCCTTCTGCACCGCAGCGTGACACCCATAGTACCACTGATCCAGCTCCACAAGTCACTGGTCCATTTTGGCATGCAAAGTCCTCCTCAGGCCAGGATGGATGAAGCTCCTGTACTGCCTTTCATCAAGATGGATTCAAGTGGGATTTAATCCACTTGGGGACATCAGCCTTTATTCCCTGTGGACTTTCTTTGGCACCCAAGACGGTTAGTCATCAGGGTGGTCAAGAAGACAGTTCACCACCGACTGACACTTGGCATTGAGTCGCTGGCAGTAGGGTCTACTCTGTTATTACCGTAGCAGGATAACCTGGCCCTACGATCCTGAACGGAAAGTATCTCCAGCTGCGGAAAGTTCTTTGGGAATCGATGAGAAAACAACCCGGCAGCTTGTGAGGAGTAGGAAAGGATCACTTTCCGATTCGGCACAGCTGGGTTGCTTTAAGATCCCACACCTGCGTCAAAGTTCATGGGGCTGCCCACCTTTGCGCCAAGGCCAGTTGGAAGCCCAGCCGAAGAGACCCGTGGCCAACTCACTTCCTTGGGTAGGTTGGTGTAGCATGGTCCACTCATTTTAATCCATAAATTAAAGGTAAAGGTTTCACTTGCTGGAAAGCCAGTTGTATCCGACTCTAGGGTTCAGTGCTCATCTCTGTTTCCAAGCCGAGGAGCCAGCGCTGTCTGCTCCTGCAGACGTTTCCGTGGTCATGTGGCAGGCATGACTAGCCACTGGAGAGCGCACAGAGTGCTGTTGTTTACCTTCCCACCGAAGTGGTCCCTATTTATCTACTTGCAATCTCTTGTTTTCGAACTGCTAGGTTGGTAGGAGCTGGGACAAAGACAGGAGCTCACTCTGTCGTGCAGTACTCGGGAATCGAACTGCTGACCTGCCACCTTCCAGTCAGCGTCTTAGCCACTTGAAAGAGGGAAAACACCCGTTGGACGTTCAGCGTGTTTCTTGTTCCCAGGTCTTTGGTTTTTGGACTTCAATTCCCAGAAGCCTAAGTCAATTCCCCAAATCACTGATCAGCCAATGTACCGACTTAGGCTTCTGGGAATTGAAGTCCTCCTGTGGGGCGTGTGCCCCACGTTGGGAACCACTGGCCTACAAGCAATGTTGTTATGCTGCTGATACCCAAAAGTGACCAGTGACAAGGTCAACTCATTACAGTACTTCCATACATTTCTATGGCTATGATTTTATTCCTGTAGGTCCTTGTTCAATAAGTATAGCCATTAAAGACCCTTTAGATTAAGCCTTGGTGATAAAGTTACTTGCCTGAAATTTTGTTGCTTTGGAGTAGAAACTGAAGGGCTAATGCAAGAAAATCAATTGTAAAGGATTTACTTAAGCCTCCCACCCCCTGGATATTAAGATATATCAACTGAAGTCTAGTTGTATAAGGTAAAGGTTGCCCTTGCTCGAAAGCCAGTCGTATCCGACTCTAGGGTTCAGTGCTCATCTCTATTTATAGCCAAAGAATCAGCACTGTCTGTATTTTGCAGACATTTCCGTGGACATGTGGCAGGCACGACTAGACACCGGAGAGTACGGAACACTGTTTACCTTCCCACCGAAGTGGTCCCTATTTATCTACTGTACTTGCAATTTCTTGCTTCCGAATTGCTAGGTTGGCAGGAGCTAGGGCAGAGACAGGAGCTCACTCCATCGTGCAGCACTCGGGTCTCGAACTGCTGACCTGTTGATCTTCTAGTCATCAAGTTCAGCATCTTAACCACTGAGCCATCGCAGTCCCTAGTTGTAGAAGACATATGTCTAAAACCTGTTTTCAGTACAGGAAATTAATGAACTCTTTCCTTCCTTAAATCCACTCCTTTTTTTTTTACTTCAGTGGTATGATTTAGGGCCGGAGAGGAGTTATTTCATTAATGCTTGTACAGAACAAAAGAGAGAGAAGCTAATCCTTTCGTGATCTATCCAAAGATATACTGGTAGACAATGATTTATGTTTGGCCACTCAACCAGTGGTTCAAACTCTATTCTGATATGTTTGTTTCTAATCTTTTTCAAACAACAATATATTTCGACCTTCTGCGAAAGAGCACCAATGGCATTTAGCAGAGGATGTGAACAAGGAGGAGGAAAGAAGAGGCATTTTATCTGTCTCTGGCTCTTCTGATTTGCATGCAGATTGGTATTCTGAGGCTTCCTTCAACCTCTCAGATCCCTTCCTGTTCCTTGTCCCTATTTAGAGACAGAATGGATAACAGCTGTATGCACACACTATGCATCCATAGAAGCCAGCTCTAGAGCTAGGGGAGATGAGTAGAGATTTGAACCCAGGTCCCATGTTAACAGGCAGCAGTTGGCAGGTCAGTGGTTCGAGAACTGAGTGTTCCCAACATCTTTCTGAGTTCCTGCCAACCTAGCAGTTTGAAAGCAACAAAATGCAAGTAGATAAATAGGTACACCTTTGACACGAAAGGTAACAGTGTTTTGTGTGCACCAGCATCTACCCATACCTGCCACATGACCATGGAAACGCAGACAGTGCTGGCTCTTTGGTTCTAAACCGAGATGAGCACCACCTCGGAGCGTTGAACATGACCAGCTTTTGAGCAAGGGTGTGTGGGTGGGAATTTGCATTCAGTTTCATTTAGTTGTGAATGTAATTTGGAATGTCATCTTGCAGTTAATTTTTCCAAAGCACTACCAGCTTCCATATGTATCAATTTGAACTTCTCTCTTCCAAAACCCTGGGACTGTAGTGGCTTAGTGGTTAAGATGCTGAAATTGATCACTGGAAGGTCAGCAGGTCAGCAGTTCAAGACCCGAGTGCTGTATGACGGAGTGAGTTTCCATCCATCGTCGGCCCCAGCTCCTGCCAACCTAGCCGTTCAAAAGCAAGAAATTGCAAGTAGATAAATAGGTCCGACTTCTGCGGGAAGGTAAACAGCATTCTGTGCACTCCAGTGTCTAGTCATGCCTGCCACATGCCCACAGAAGCGTCTGCAGATGCAGACAGCACTGGCTCTTTGGCAATAAAAAGAGATGAGCACTGATTCCTAGAGTTGGATACCACGGGCTTTCAAGCAAGGGCAACCTTCCTTGAGCCACTCTGAGTGGTGTTCCCACCAGGAGGGCAGGATATAAATTGATAAAATAAATAAATAACCTTTACCTTTACCTCCCACACCCCATATTCATTCTGAGATGGTTGTATTTTCATTGGTCTCATGAATGGGTTAAGAGGAAGGTTAAAAAAAAAGTCAGATCACTTGAAAAGAAATCAACTGCTATCAACTGACGGTGCGAATAAAACCCGATTTCTTTTGGACTAAGTTTCTTTTGCAGTTTCATTCTGAGCCCTTCTACTGTTTTACAGCACATTTTATAGTTTGCATGGGAATGGGCTGTACTTTTGACAAAGGACCTACTATGAAGTCATTTTTAGTTAGAAAAATAGCAGATAGAATAAGCTAAACTACAATACTCTGTCAGACTAGAGAACAATTTTTCAGCAGGTTTTTCTTGGAAAATGCTTTTATAAATATGGAAATGAGGGAAAACATATTAAATGATAACTCTTATACCGATGTTGCCAATTTTTTTTAAAAAAGAGAGAAGGAATTATATCAGCCATATTAAATTAATAAATCTATCTTGCTTTTTGCTGGTTAGGAATTAATGCAACATTTCTTAGTCCCTGCCTGCCTGTTAATATCCAATCTTGAAGTCATTAAAATTCAATATTTGGAGGGACTGCAGTGGCTTCGTAGTTAAGACACTGAACTTGATGACTGGATGGTCAGCAGGTCAGCAGTTCGAGACCCGAGTGCTGCATGACAGAGTGAGCTCCTGTCTCTGTCCCAGCTCGTGCCAGCCGAGCAGTTTGAAAGCAAGAAATTGCAAGTAGATAAATAGGTATCAGTTCAGTGGGGAGGTAAACAGTATTCCAAGGTAAACAGCATTCCGTGCACTCTGGTGTCTAGCTTAATTAAGTGCCGCCTGTAAAATCAAAACACATTTTAATGCACTAGTAAAGGTAAAGGTTTCCCTTGCTCGAAAGCCAGTCGTATCCGACTCTAGGGTGCAGTGCTCATCTCTGTTTCTAAGCTAAAGAGCCAGCGCTGTCTGCTTCTGCAGACGTTTCCGTGGTCATGTGGCAGGCATGACTAGACACCAGCATGCACAGAACGCTGTTACCTTCCCACCGAAGTGGTCCCTATTTATCTACTTGCAATATCTTGCTTTCGAACTGCTAGGTTGGCAGGAGCTGGGACGAAGACGGGAGCTCATTTCCATCCTGCAGTACTCGGGAATCGAACTGCTGACCTTCCACTTCCCAGTCAGCGTCTTAGCCACTTTGCACTAGTAAGTGTGGATATTTAAAGGTGCTGTATAGGAATTTCTTGGGACTTTGGTGGCTCAAGTGGTTAAGACAGTGAACTGGATGGTCAGCAGGTCAGCAGTTTGAGACCCGAGTACTGCATGATGGAGTGAGCTTCCATCCATCGTCGGTCCCAGCTTGTGCCAACCTGGAAGTTTGAAAGCAACAAATTGCAAGTAGATAAATAGGGACCAGTTTGGTGGGAAGGTAAACAGCATTCTGTGCATTCCAGTGTCTAGTTATGCCTGCCACAAGTCCATGAGAACATCTGTAGACACAGAAAGCGCTGTCTCTTTGATAAATAGAGATAAGCACTGAACCCTAGAGTCAGATATGACTGGCTTTCCAGCACCTAGCTCACCAAGGCTTTCGACAGTCTCTGATTTGATTGAGTCAGTTGTGGCTTTAGACTGTAGAGATCCATTTTGTAAAGCTAAAGCTAATCAAAAGATGCTGACCGATGTGGATGATGGGGAGGAGGAGAAGGGAATGCCCGGCTCTTCCAAAGAATGCATCCATAACGGGATGGATTTGTCCATTGGCATGAAAGCAGAGGTCACCTGGAGGAAAATGACACCTAAGGTCTACCTAAGTCATCTGCTTGAAGGGATCCTGGGCAAAATGCCAAACATTGAATTAGGAAGGCAGCCTCCCCTAACCATTGCCCTTGTTGTTTGTCTAAATACAGCATAAGAGCCAAGCATCGAAGGTATTTGGAAACCATAATTAGCCTTCCATTTCCGCATTATTTTCCTACAGGATAATTAATTGTCACCTGTGAAATTAGAACACATTTTAATGCACTAGTAGGTGTGGATATTTAAAGGTGTCATGAAGCTGTAATAATTTTGTAAAGAAATGAGCAAAAATAAACAAATATGAGCACTGAACCCTAGAGTTGGATATGACTGGCTTTCAAGCAAGGGCGACTTATACGAATGTCTCAATTAAATCTTCTGTTACCTTCCTTGTGATCTTATTTTAAAAATCAAACTTATTTATTTACATTTATAACCTACCTATCTGGTGCAGGCACCACTCAGGGCGGCTTACAATATATAAAACATATAATAAAATACATTGCAACTAATAACCAATATATTAAAACCTACAATAATAATTGTATTAAAATGTGCTTTTAAAAGACAATGTTTAAAATTCTAACTTCTTAAGTTATGGTTCTTATTCTCACCTGTTCTTACTATGGTACGAAAATTAAGTATGAGAAAGATTAGCCAGCAACACAAGGTTGCCATTACCAGGGTACACCCGGTTGTGGTTGAAAAATACCACAACGTTTGAGGAGGCTCTTTCTGTCATGAGGAAACATTAAGTATAGGATGATTTTAACTTCAGCTCATTGCTTATGCATTTTGGAGCAGTTGCATTGATTTTAATGGGATTACTCAAGAGTGAATGTGGATGTACACTGCAGTTGTAGTCAGTGCAAACCAGGTTACCTTTGTTTCATGTTTGCACCAGAAGTCTTTGCAATTTATTTGTTTTTTAACATTTATATACCGCCCGTCATACAAAATCACTCTTGTGTCAGTTTACAACCTTATCAGAGAGTAAACAAAACAAAAAGACAAAACAATGTGATACTTTACAGCTGCTGTATTTTAATGTTAGCTTTCGTTGATCAAGTCCACTTTGTCAGATGTAGCATTAGTATACAGCAGTTAGTCTTTAAAATGCCACAATGGTTTTTGTCTTTTCCTTACGTTTGATTTACTCTCTGATATGTTCGAAACACAGACTGACACGGCTCCCATTCCAGAAACATTAGCTGTGACAGAGGCTTTGTGAACTCCCTTCTGCACTGAGAAGCATTGAATTCCACTCTTGGTGGTGTGCTGATTTCTTTTAAAAATTAGAATTTTAAACTCATTTTGCCAGTTGTATAGCACGAGAAATTCAAGAGGGGAATCAAATCCGTTCTTACTATACTATATTGTGCTCCTACCTAGAACATAGCACATGTGGTCAACTGACAATTATTTTTACCTATGCATATGAAAAATTATCATTTTTATGACTGGAAAATTAAATCAAATTATGAAACTCTATGAAGTGTCTAAGCTCCCATCTTGGTAAAAATAAGTGTTTCTATATTATACATATTTTGTAATTTCTCGCCTATATTTTGCTTCTCCTTTTATCTCATAGTTTTGCCATCGTTCATATAAAAATGAAAAAGCTCACCCATAGGAGTTGATCTTTGTAATTTAGCAGGGATGACTTTTGAGTAAACATGTATAAAATTGCATGGCTATGAAGAAGAATGTGGGCATTTGTTTTAAATCAGGCATAATTGCACTGCCATTATAACTACACTTTAAGGAATGTGCTTGGGTTGTTTGTGAAGAATCCTGAACCAGTGAACTAAATCTGGTTCTGAGTCACAACTAAAGCAGATCTGTCGAATGAATGGTGCTTGTCAAATCAGCACGTATATAAATCCTATTGACCCAATAGGTCTGCTTTAGTTGGAGCAACAGTTAGATTTACCCATAAAACTACATACACGAAATGTTTACTGTACAGAATATATGCTATTAGAGGGGTGTCACCTTTATGCCAGTGTAAAATATCACTGTGATGTAACTGGTCTGTTTAATACAGGATTAGTATAGCTGCAGTTCTTTAACAATTACTCTAATTATGCCTTTTTGTTGTTGTTGTTTCAATATGTTTTCGCTGAAATAGGTATCCAAGAGACTCTTCTACATCCGTGATGTAAAAATTCCCGTGACCCGGAGCCTGACAAGGTACAACTTGATTTTCTTTTCTAACGTTATGATCTTAATCTCCAGCAATAATCAGGCTGCAGTATGATACAAGGGAAAATATATTGAATACAATTGGAATATTCCCATCGATTTTCTGCAAAGCTTTGAGGAAGCTGCGGTGTTTTTCTAAGTGTAATAGGGATGGTATCTGCTTTTTAGCTTCTCTTTGGCTGTCAAACAGAGGCCGCCTGCAGAGTGGTTTGACAATGTGACATTTGGCAAATGTTGTGTGGTGTATATGGCATGCATGTGTGAAATGCAAATTTAATTCCATTAACAATGCCTTTATTAGGCATGTGAACACTTCAGCATATCTCAAGTCCTGCAAAATGCCTATGCTGCCCAGAATACATCTATATCTGTTTTTCAGAAGTATATCCTGCCTGTTCCCAAAACAATCATAAGGAAATTTCAATGTAAAAAAATATTTTTATTTATTCTCCTTTGCTTGGGTTATAGGAGGAAAAAAATAGACCGAATTACTGCAATACTAGCAGTTGTTAGAGAAAGGCATGAACAGTTATTTCATTTTTATTTACTCTTTCTTTCTCTCAACCATCTAGTTCTCTGTTGGAGAAGAACATCTTTCCCCCTTTACTGTTAACAAAAAAGATTTACTTTTCTTTCCCCTTTCATGGGCAACCGTTGCATTCCAGATGTTTTAGGACGGTAACTTCCAGAAACCCTTACCACCGACTAAGTGCTTGTCTACACTGCCAAAATATATTGGAAGCTGATTTGGGGTTCTTGAAGTAGATTTATGGTCATATGGACTTTGTGTTGGTGTGTGCATCCTAATGATAAACTTATAATCTGATTGTAAATTGTGTAATATATTGGTCCAGGGGACAACTCATGATTAACCCTGCCTAGAGTCAGAATGAGGTGACTACTTTAGGAGGTAAATGCAGATGGAATGAACTTATGGCTTGCTGTATTGAAGCCTGATAACTTTCCAATTAGCTATAATTATGACATTATCATACCTGTCAAGTTTTGGATTTGGAAATAAGGAAAATTTCCTGGCAAATACGGGATACTTGACAGCTATGCTTATCCTGTGCTGCCCTCCAATGGTGGCAATAGGGCATTGCAGCCTAATTAATAAGGGATGATGGCAGGAAAGAGGGTAAAATAAGAGGTTTTCCTGGCAAATATGGGATACTTGACAGCTATGCATTATCCACCACTCTTCTTCAGGCTTCTCTTTCTCCCCATAGCTTACCTGCAGTCCTCAGGTTGCAAAGAAATGGATTATCTTAAAATTGGTGTGTAGGTTCAAGCAGATACTGTGTTCTCATAACTCTCATAAATACTGATGCCTGCCCATTGTCAAACTAACCCTTTTTTATTATTGAGAAAAGGAGAACCAAAATCATTTCACTTCCTTTAAAACTCTGGATTTAGCAAATGCTGACTGACTGGTGTGTTGCAAAAGAGATTAGTACTAAAAAAAAACACCTTGTAACTTTGAAACAAAACCATTATTGGATTGGCGGAAGACTTAATGAACTTGTCTGAAAAGGTTCAGAACGTGCCGACCCCTATGGTAATATTTTGTCTAAGGTTACGTTGGGAGAGGAATCAAATTTCATCCGTGAATGTGATTGACAGGCGGAAGCAAGAGAGACAAAGACATCTGGTCACGATGGGGAATTTGGGAAAGAGAAGGACCAGCATGGGAAGCTTCTGTGTAATATTAGGAATAATAAGCTTAGATATGAAATGTCCAATACTTGCATTCTCTAGAGGCATGCTTAACATTAAACTCCCAGTTCTGAATTGGCTACAGATTTGTGGAAGCCAAAGTCAAGTTGCCAATATGTTCCTAGTTTGCTTTTGCTGGGGCAGTTGGGGGGGAGGCACAGTGTATATCTTTTGTCTCCTTGACACAAAGAATTCGACATGGTTGATGATCGTAGTGGTTAAAAAAACCTTACTGATTATAGCTGGAAAATATGAATGGTGTAAAAAGAACCATTCCTCTCTTATGCAGAATGATGCAGGTCAGAGAACAGAAGATGCAACAGTGGAGATAAATCAGCTCCTAAGGCTCTCGGTTTCTTTAAAATAAACACAAATACATCTTAATTTTATGGCTAAAGTATCAGTTGCAAAGGATGTACAGCAGTGTTGTACTGTGGCCGGTTCTCAACGGTTCTTGTGAACTAGTAGTGGAAATTCCAGGCCATGCCCACTTGGCTGGCCATGGCCACCTCTCGGCCTCCCCCTCCCAGTGCCGCCAGAAACACGTCCCGTTCGCCTCGCCCAGGGCCGAAGGTGCGAGGGAAGTGCAGAGGTGAAAGCGTGCCTTCAGCCCTGGGCAAGGCGAATGGGACATGTTTCTGGCAGCACTGGGAGGGGGAGGCTGGTGCCAGTCCACCAACCCGCCCCGCTCACCTCCCAGTAGTGCTGCTGGTGAAAGCATGCCCACCCGGATGGTGAGGGGCTGACTCGCCAGCAGTGCTTGGCTACTCTGGGACTCCTCATCATCATCTCCTCGAAGCAAGAGAGCAAGGTGGGTTTCTTTTTTCCCCTTTTTTCTTGGGGTGGGGGGTGGGGTTTGAGGCCATGCCCACAGATAGCCATGCTCACAGATAGCCACACCCACCAAGTGGGTAGTAATTTTTTTACAGTGCATCACTGATGTACAGTGTAAAAAGTGATTACAACTTTGGTGTTATTTTGCAGTTGTGGAACTTTAATATGAAATAAAAGCAATAATTAGTGTCTATGCATAAATGGCGACTGAGGTGGCTTAGTGGTTAAGGCACTGAAGTTGAGAACTGGAAGGTTGGCAGGTCAGCAGTCCGAGACCCAAGTACTGCACAACGGAGTGAGCTCCCGTTTCTGTCCCATCTCCTGCCAACCTAGCAGTTCGAAAGCAAAAAATTGCAAGTAGATAAATAGGTACCACTTTGGTGGAAAGGTAAACAGCATTCAGTGCACTCTGGTGTTTAATCATGCCTGCCACTTGACCATGAAAAGCTGGCTGTTCGGCTTTGAAACAGAGATGAGCACTGAACCTTAGAGTCAGATACAACTGGCTTTTGAGCAAGGGCGACCTTTACCTTACCCATAATTTAACTGTTTTATTTCTCTTCCTACCTTTTTTTTATATTGTCTTTGAAATCTCCATTCTGCGTTATGCAATTGGAAGCTTCCCCAGAGAAAGAAGCAGGGGCAAAATAAAGGAACAAGTGTTTAGGATCAGGTATAAAGGAATAAAAATAGTCCTTAGCAATATGCCTGAACATTAAACATTTTAAAGAATGTATTTTAATATGATTTTGTACTCATGTGTATTTTAGATTTGGTCTCACTGTATAACAATATACAAATTTTCTTATCCCCTATTATGAAATGTGCTTTCAAATATGAAGGTAACTTTATCTAGACACTAGCATAGTTTGCTCGGCAGTGCCCGGCTGTTTTAAATTGTGTTGGAAGGTTTTTTTCCTTAATGTTGGTAAAGAAGAGCTTAGTCTGTAATTGTTCTTCTTAAAAAATTTATTTATGCACAATGCCTTTATGTTTTCATTTGTTAAATAGATTGTATTGTTGTGATACTTTACAGTAATAACAACTTGTATTTTAAAATTTTTCTAATGTGTTTTTGAATATTTGCTTTAACATATACGTTAATGTTTGTTACAATGCCGGGCTGTTATAAACTGTGATCAGTTTGTTTGGTGTTTTTTTGTGGATTAAAAAAAGAACAAAGGATTATATAATTTTTTCTAAATTTTCTATTTAACCAAATAATATTTTATTATGTGACCTTTTAAATGGTTTTATCGTAGGTAATAATTTTAAAAATGTGAAAGTACATGTTTTTTACAATTAAATGTTTTTAAACTGTGTTTAGATGTTTTGGGTTTTTATTTGAGTTAAAACTAAACACAGGATTTTTGAAATCTTTTTATGTTATTTTTTTGAGATATATTTGTGATTTGTGTAAAATTGTGATTTTGTGTTATGTTTTTGACTTGTTTTTACTCTGTTGAATGTTTTTGAGTTGTTTTTACTATTGTGCCCTGCAGGTGGAGCTGCTAGGGGTTTTGGTTTTATTTCAGGTGTTTTTTCTCTTCTGTCCTCTGGGTGGTGCTTTTTCCGGTAAGTCGTCTTTGGTTCTTCATTTCTGTTCCGGACGTCGTGGAGGGAGGACACGCTGGTAAGTTGTCTGGTTTTCTTTCTTCTGGGGTTTTCCTTTGTTTTGGTTTTGTGTTGGTGGGCTGGGAGGTGTTTCTGTTTGGTATTTTGTGTGTTGGTTTATTTTTAGTTTGGTTTAATTGGTTTGATTATTTCTGTTGTGTTTAATTTGTTTTATTTCATTGTTGTTTGTTTGTGTTTTTTGTGTTGTAGTTAGGTGTTTTGTTTGTGGTGTTGTGGTGTTGTGGAAGTTTTTGTTTGTGTATTTTGTGGTTTATTTATTTTTGTTTATTAATGTTTTTTTAAATTATTGATTTATTTTTATTTTATTATTTTGTAATAGTTTGGGTGTTTGTTTTTGTTGTTTTCTTTTTGGTGATGTTGTTGTTTCGTGGTTGTTTTGGTGTGTGCACACACACACACACACACACACACTGGGCAGGTTTGAAATGTCCAGCCCAGTAGGTGTGTGCTGCACCCTGGTGAGTAGCTCTGGGAGGCGAAGGCAACGACCAGAGGCCCGTTCACTGCCTTTGCTTCCCGGGGAATAGGTTTGTTTTCAACGGGGGTGGGGGGGAAGGTACTGGTGCATTTCCCCCCCTTGAAAGCGAAACACTTCCTCAGGAAGTAAAGGCAATGACCGGAGCCTCGTTTGCTGCCTTTGCTTCACAGGGAATTGGTTCACTTTCAGGGGGGGGGGCAATGCATTAGTACCTTTCCCCCTCCTTGATCCCCCCTTGTTTTTGGTGTTTTTTTCCACCCGGCTCAACTTTTCTTGAGGCCGGTGGTGGTTTCGCCGTGTCTTTCGCGAGGTAGCATGGAGGAGAGGGAGTCCCTCTTCTTCCTGTTGCTCCAGGAAAGGACGGCGGGTGTCTTGCGGTGGCATTTTTTGACTTTTTATTTTGCATGGCTGTGAGACGCTGCATCCGCCTGCGGCGGACTTGCGCTCCCATTGCATTTTGTATTTTTATTTTTTGTGCACTGGCTTTCTCGGCGTTCTGCGCACTCATGGCGCGCAGGATGCTGGGGCTTGTAGTTTTGCGTTTGTGGTTTCCATTTGTGCGGTGGGTTTTTCCTGCGGCTTGATTTTGATTGGCCGTGTCGCATTTCCCAACGTTCTTTTTACTTGCGCCTCTCAGCCTGATTGGCTGTGGCACGGCGTGGCAAGGAATGTTGGGAAGTGAAGTCTTTTCCTTTTGTTTGCGTTCGTGGGTCTCCGGCCCCACTGGCACATTTCTCAACCCCCCAGTTACCTCCGTACCCAGTTCGGGTGAGTGCACGAATGTTCGTTATGGGATAGTATGGCCAGGTGCGGGATCCTTTGTCAAATCACAATGGTTAACGCTCAGATTTATAGGTATAGATTAATTTAGACTATGGTCTACTCTATTACCATAGCAGAATAACCTGGTCAAATGCCTTTCCAGATATTTAAAACATGTTTGTGTATATTTTCCTTTTGATGCCTTTTCCTATTTATCTTTGCAGCATTTATACTTTATCTGCTCATGTATTTACATGTGCGCTTATGTCTTCAAACACCTTGTAAACCCTAGAAATGCTTGAGCTGGGGTGTAGTTTGTTATCTAACTATTCCTGGAATTTGTTGAAAGCTGTATATTTATCAAGTCTATCAAATCCAATGAAATTCTTCTTCCTCTTTTCCAACCCTTTCTTTGGAGGCAAAGTAAATGCTGCTTTTGTGAGAACATTGTGCCCTCAAATGTATGCTGCTTTCATTTACTAGCTAGCAGTCTTATATGTGTATTCTTAGCAAAGTATTGTTGAATTCAGTAGGACCTCTTACAGTGGTGGGCTCCAAAAAAATTACTACCACACTGTAGGCATGGTATGGTGGGTGTGGCCAACGAGAAGCCCTGCATTGCACCTGAATTAGGACTACTTTATTTCAAAACTTGGATGGACGGGATCAGCCAGAATTTCTGCTACCAGTTCTGGTGAACTGGTGCAAACCTGCTGATGCCCACCACTGACTTCTTCCTAGGTATATAGGACTATAGCCTGTGTTGCTCAGGTTCTCTTTCTGTGCTCCAAATTGCAGTTTTAATCTTAGTAAGTTATGTCCCATTAAATCAGAACCAACTTGTAATGACCCTAATACAGCTTTCAAGATGAGTGAGATAGCTAAGAAATGGTTTACCAGTTCCACCCTCCCAGTGAGTTTTCATGGCCAAGTGGGGATTTGAGTCTGTTATTCTATCCACTAGACCACACCATATATCTCGCTTTAATTTTAAAAAAACGTTTTCCCTTCAGAAAACCAGCCCATATCACTCGTTCCTCCCAGGTGGCGCAGGTCCAGGTGATGTCTCCAAGATTAGCAAGAAAGGCTGTGACTCAGAGAAGAGCCTTCTCGGTGGTGGCACCAAGTCTGTGGAACTCTCTACCGGTTGAGCTGCGCCAGGTTCTATCTCTGGCTATATTTAAAAACAAATGAAACAGTTCCTTTTTAAAGAGGCCTTTAAGGATATACTGCCATTGGCTGAGCATTAGGTTTGATTAATTTCATGTCCCCCCCCCAAAAAAAAATGTGTGGGTGTTATTTTTGCTTTCTTGATGTTTATAATGTTATTCAATCTTGTTTACATTTTTAATTGTAAAGGTTTTTATTCTTATGTTGTACGCCACCCAGAGTGGGAAAATATCCCAGATGGATGGCTTATAAATGCAATAAATAAATAAAACATTAATTTTACAATTCAAAGATAAGTTCTATTTAGGAAATAATGCACAAATCACCCTGCATTCACTGAGCAGGCATCTAGAGCAGAATGGAAAAGGGGGAAAGCAAAAACACTCTGAGTTGTATAGCCCTCAACCATCACACATCTGTGGGAGTAATAATACCTAAAGGACTCCCTAGATATTTGGAAATGTTGCACTTATCAGACTTTAACATCCTAACAATCTATAAAAACAACTCTACTAGCAACTGCATATATACTCAGACATTAACTTAACAGTTCTTAGGACTTTGGTTAGGGCTTGAACTGTTAATTCTTTCCAGTCCTCAACTGTGAATCAAATGGTAGATTTGTATCCAGCAGCATCAGCAGCAGCAACAACAACAATGGATGCAGCAAAATTACACAGACTGATTATTTGCAATGCCATAACAGGGTTGCAAAAATTATTCATTGGAAACTTTGCCAGAAGTTTGGGTTTGAATGCAGTAAAAATCATTGGGAACATCAAGTCCAGAAAGTTTTAGAAAATGAGAGAGTCAAGGTCCTGTGGTACTTTAAAATTCAAGCAGAGAGACATTTGCCTCACAATACACCTGATGTAACTGTTGTGGAGAAGAAGAAGGTAGGATGTATTGACATTGCTATACCAAGAGATGCCCAAATTAAAGACAAACAACTGGAGAAAAATCACAAAATGTCGTGATTTGCAAATTGAAGTCGAACGTCTATGGATGAAACAATCTGCTGTTCCTTTCATGAGCAGAGCCCTTGGAGCAATACCTAAAGGACTCTCCAGATATTTGAAAATTTTGGACTTTTTGGACTTGAACATCCTAACTCTCCAAAAAACAACTCTCCTAGGAACTGCATAAATACTCAGACGTTACCTTAACTATTCTTAGGTCCTTGGTTAGGGCTTGAACTTTTAATTTTATTCTACTCCTCGACAGTGCACTAAATGTTTAATTTGTATCCAATAATAATAATAATAATAATAATAATAATAATAATAATAATAATAATAATAATAATAATAATAATAATAATAATAATAATAATAATAATAATAATAATAATAATATTCCAGTCCTCAACTGTGAATTAAATGATTGATTTGTATCCAATGATGACAACGACGATGACGATATCAGAACCCATACAATCTTTTCCTAGCGGAAGTGAACTCAGGCATGAACAGCAAAATAATCTCCTGCTGTTGAATAGGAATGATGTTTGCCTTGGGAATTTCAGTTACTGTCATTAGAGACAGTCTGAACTTCTGAGAAATGACCCAAGGTGTAGGACTCTGCCATTGCTCCCTTGTGGATATTAACACCTAATTAACAAATTGTCACAAACATCCTACAGCTTAATCACCAGCCAACTGAGAGAATGAGAAAGGGGGGGGGGGAGAGAAGTGAAGTCCCCCCCCCCCCTTTCCAGGTAACATCTAATAATCAAGGTTGTTCTAATTTGATATTCCCATCTAAATTATGCCACCTTTTGACAGTCTTTCAAAATGTGTTTGCTGGGGGACAGGCAGAGTGGAGGTGAGAATTTAATTGATTTGAAAAATTCCGTGAAGCAGCGCTTGGGGTTGTAAATAGATTTCTGAACAGGACAAAAAAAAAACCCTTTAATTTGTGGATTATTTCTCTGTCACTTCATTGTGTGCACACTTTGACAACCTTTAAAAAAATGGAATTGGCAGTAGTTCAGTGAAAAAGCAAGCTATTTTTCACAAAGTGTGGCTGAGCTTATGGTATTCCTTACCACTGCGTTTGATGCTGCTCACTCAATTAAATTGCTTCACAGCTAAAAAATAAATCACCTTTCTGGACTACCAAACTTACAGAATCTCCTTCTTCTTCCGGTGCCATATCTATTCCAGATACCTCGCATAACGACCACATCGGATAGCATCATATTTGCATAATGTCACGGTTTTTATGCACACGTGATGCACATGTGATGCCTCACATAATGTCCCAAACCGCTCCAAAAATGGATGTTATCCGAAGTATTGGTATAGGAACCTTGGATAACATCCGTTTTCGACCATTTTTTGGATGATATGCAATGCATCTATCTCCCCATAGGAACTGCATAACGTCCAAAATCGCATAGCGACCAACTCTGTGGAACGGAGTTTAGACATTATCCGAGGTTCTACTGTATTGGCTATCATCATGGCGATAGTCTTCTTGTTCTTAACTCCTCCGAACAGTATTTCTGTGGACGTTCCACACCAGTCTCTCAGGTTCTTCAACAAAAACATATTGAAACACCACCACACAAAAAAGGTATAATTAGAGTAATTGTTAAAAAACTGCAGCTTGCTTTGATGGACAGTCAGTCTGATTCTGGGTGGCTTCCCCCTGTGTCACAATTCTGTGTATCCAGCTATTTTTTAACTTGACCAAAATAGAGGGACTCTCTATTGCAGAAAGTGTAACTTCCTCAGTAAGCCAAAAAGAAAAAGCAATTACACTTATATACTTTTTTATTTTATTTTATTACATTTCTATCCTGCCCGTTTGGGATAGTCTCCCACTCTAGGCAATGTACAACAAATTAAAAGATTTGTACAGTTAACAATATAAAATTAAATATAAATGACAAACCAAACAAAATAAATTATGGGCAAAAATAATAAGCAATAACCATATAACCAGTATTATTATATAACCAGTATGCCATCAGAGGTGCGATACGCGCGGGTTACTCTTCTTTAGACGCTTGAGAAAGATATTCGAAATGTCCAACTACCGGAAGGGCATCGGATTTTCGTCTACTTTTGCCTGATGATGCTCGCTGTCTGGGAACCCATCATTGGAATAGTGCAACCCGGCTCCCCGTGCCAGTTCAAGAAGCCCAGCAAGTGATTCTATGTACATAGCAGTTTGACCACGGACTATGATATAGGTCACATCTTATAGAAACCTTGTTTGTTATACCAATTCACACCAATTGCTGGACTTAGCATGGGATTATTGGTTGCTCGCTACCACGGGTATAATGTATTATATTGCGGGTTCTCAGCAATGTTTTGTATGATTGAGGTACATTGTATAGTATTATATTTTGGGTTTATAGGTGTGATCGAATGAACTGCGTCATACGAGATACACCTGTGATCATTGTGTTGAGTTTACACACCTTAACCTTTGCTTTAGACACCTCATCATAGGACGAGTATGTGAATAATTTCTCTTATTAAAAACACATTCCTGATTTTATTTCACACATTATTGGGAGTGTTAGATTTCTTGTGCTTGTTGATACACCCCAGCCGTCCCACTTTATTGTTCCCGTACTGGTGGCACAGCCTCCCCAGACTTCCCCTATCCGGTTGCCAAAGCCTCAGGTCATACCCAGCAAGTCATATGGCCACGTGGCCATGCCCACCCAGTCACATGGCCACCTGGCCATGCCCACCATGCCACACCCACAGAGTAGGTAGTAAAAAAATTGAATCCCACCACTGCCAGTATTATAATGCAATAGGGGCTGCGGTGACTCAGTGCTTAAGAAACTCACCTTGTTAACTGGAAGACTGGCGAGTCGGCAGTTCGTGACCTGGGTACAGCATGAAGGAGTGAGCACCCATCTCTGTCCCAGCTCTTGGGGACATGAAAAGAGCCTCATTTAGGCATTCCCTGAGTGGAGTTTCTCCAGCAAAAATCTTTTCAACCCAGAATAATTTCTGACACAAAATTATTATTAGCTGCAGGAAGACCTGCACTGGGTTGAAAGGTAGCTTGTATCTGTGATTTTTTTATATTTTAAAAAGTGTTCTATTAAAAGGATCACCTCCTTTGCGTTTGAGTTCTGCTTAGTGGAACAGCGGAGTAGGCATCAACACCTTTTCCTCAGCTGAACATTGGCAGTAGAGGAGTGTGTGAGCATAGGAAGTTGCCTTATACTGCATCAAATCATTGGTATATATGTTTCAGGTAGAAATCTCTCTTAGATGTCCCTTTGCAGATCCTCGGTATTCCCTGGTTATTCCTACACATTCTTCTTCTTTGAGTGCCGTATCCAATTCTGAATATTGGCGATCCTCATGGTGATCAGCCATGAATATCGTCCTGTGAGCCATATAATACAGTGGCCTTCCTGTTTGCCTTCCACATCGCAATGAGCGCCCATGCCACTGATCCAGTTCAGCAAGTCACTTTCTGATCCTGAGCTTTTTTGGCATACCGTCCTCATCAGCCCCAGGTCAGGATTGAAGAAACTGCTGCCCTCCATAAAGATGGATTCAAGTGGGATTTAATCCACTTGGGGACCATCACCCATACCTACATATTAGGTAAAGGTAAAGCTCGAAAGTCAGTTATATCCAACTTTAGGGTTTGGTGCTCATCTCCATTTTCAGCCAAAGAGCCACGCTGCCTGTTCCGTGGACATGTGGAAGGCATGATTAGGCACCGGAGTGCATGGAACACTGTTACCTTTCCAGCTGAAGTGGTGCCTATTTATCGACTTGCAGTTTCTTGCTTTTGAACTGCTAGGTTGGCAGGAGCTGGGACAGAGACGGGCGCTCACTCTGTCATCCAGCACCTGGGTCTCGAACTGCTGACCTTCCAGTTGTCAAGTTCAGCATCTTAACCACTAAGCTGCCGCAGTCCACTCCTACATATTAGCCAAGCCCAAACCTGCTTGTTTTCCAGAATTGAACTAGAAAGTGCAGCATGTTGCTGGCTAATGTGCACAAAAAATATATGCCTTTGTTTCTGAAAGCACTCTGGTTTGTAAGCATCTCCTAGCAGAAATGTTGTATTTTTAGATAGGCCACCTGGAGCCAAGAACAAAACCAACGCAAAAATTTCAGAATGTTCTACCCTGCATTTTTTTTGGGTAACGTTCAAAAGGTGCATGGCCCTGAGGGAACAGCTGCTTCAGTGCCCGGGGGGAGGGGAGGAGAAACATTGAAAGTGTCGTGATGACCTCAGTTTCTTATCTTCTCCAAAGCTGTGACAAACTGGTGCTGATTATGGGGCCACGGATCCCAGGTTTTTGCCTAGCAAAGAAAGCATGCACTGAAGCACAACCTGTGGGTTCGTAATTTAAAACATTTGGAGGGAATCTGAGAGGGGGAGTTTGTAGACTGGGGTGCCTAAACTTTTTGGGCTGTGGGCCAGTCACATGTTTCAGCGGGCCGGCCATGTGGTTCCTCCCACCGGAAGCGGAAGTAAAACGCGCCTGGCAATCTGTGTTTTGCAACAGGGTGAGATAGATTATAGGCTGCCATTTTCTCTACTTTAACAGGAGTGCCCAAACTAAGGCCCATGGGTCAGATCAAGCCCCCGATGCCAATTCATCCGGTCCGTGGTGCCCTCATTGCTCCTGGAAGCATACACGCACGTTTTACTTCTGCTCCCAGGTACAACGAGGGTGGTGTAGACCGGATGGTTTGACAGTGGGGGCCGAATCCAGCCCATGGGCCTTAGTTTGGGCACCCCTGTTACAGACAATAAATAGGTATGCTGTGGAACTGAGAGCAGTGGTGTGGTCGCACCTGGCAGTGAGAGTTCTTGTCCTGCTGTGCGAGATTCAATTTGTCAGTTGAGGATTAGGAGGAAGGGGGATTGAAATGGAGATTAATTTTTTGCATGGACAGCATTTTGGAAACTCATCCACGGAAAGTTGCCGGCCAAGCTTTGCCCTTCTTCACGACAGACCTCTCCTGTTCACGTTTTGACTAATGGCCTCGTCTCCTCCTTTGCTGAGGACAAACTTACATTCACCAAGTCAGGGGTTCTTTATGAGAAATACACGGCCTATTGTTTTATTGAAAATTGCTAGGGAGAAAACAGGATAGTTAATAATGCTTTCAATAGCCGTGGAGTTGAATTAAATATCATCTCCCTTGCTTCCAGACAATGGTGGGCACCTCTGAGATCTCCACCGCTGTGCTCATTCCGTCGTAGCTTTTGGCTTTTTCTTTCTTTTCTTTGTTTCTGTTTGGTCTGGTGCTAAAAATATAGCTTGGCATCCACGAGTCTGTTCTCCCCTGCCTTTTCTTATCTGTAAAAAAAAGTACCCCTCTTGTTTCTGGACCATAATGTCAGTTGCAACAGATCAAAGGCTAAGAACATAAAAGTTGAGATCTATTATTTATTTCACAGTTTGTGTCAGTATTGCATGTCTCTCTCTTTCTGCATGTGTATGCAATAGTTGACGATGCTTCTAACACAGTGCGTGCTACTCCTTCGGCAGCAGTTTGTCCCCTCCAGACAGTATACATATTAATGCAATCCATCAATTTCTTAACAAGCTTAGAACCCCTTTGCATATCCCAGATATTTAATTTTTTTTTGGATAAATTCTTTTTCACGAGGTTTAGGCTTGCAAAAGGGCGAGATGACAATCCATTCTGAGTTGGCGATCTCTTGGCGAGAGCACAATAGAAATGAACGAGGTTGGATCCAGATGCAGTTGAACTAGCTTGTGGAGTGGGAGATGACACCCACCCATCTGATACTCTGCATTTTTGCAGAGGCACACAAAAAGGTTAGCCTGAAGGTTAACAGAAAACACCACGGTGTTCTGTTTCTTTAGAACTGTACTATGAGAGTGTGTGTTTTAAGTAGAAAAAATATCTCCAGTAGAGTTGGTGAAACAGAGATTTTTAAAAGGGTGCCACTTAAATAGCAGAACTAGACACCACAGCGCATGCAACACTGTTTATGCTGCCGCCGCGATGCTGCACAGGGCCGCTTTCAGGGGGGGCACAATGGGGACTGCCGCCCGGGGCCCAGTGCTGGCAGGGGCCCAAGCGCTGTGTTAATTTTTAAATTTATTTTATTTTTATTAAGCATGGGCGCAGTGCCACTGCGCATGCCCCGCCAGATGGCTCCGCCTCAACCCAGATATCCAGGGTCAAGGTTTCAGCCCACGAGGCGCGCCGGTCCGGCAGACCCAACACTGGGGTTGGAGGCAGCAGTGGCTGCTGCGGAGGAGGGGGGGGCAACTGCACCTCTGATGCTTGGGCTGGAGACCTGGGATGCTCGGTGGTCTCGCCTCCCTCTCCTTACACTCTGTCCATCACGCCCCTCACTGTCAGGGTGGGAGGGAGGGAAGCAGGGGAGTCCTTCTCCTTCTCTCTGAGTGTGTGTGTGTGTGTCTGCGTGTGCACAAACACACACAGAGAAGAGAGGGAGAGAAAGACTCCCTTACTTCCCTCCCTCCCTTCTGCCCTGCCTGCCCGTGCCTATCTGCTTCACAGACAGCAACGGGCGTGACAGACAGAGCGCAGGGAGAGGGAGGTGAGACCAGACCACTCTTGGCAAGCAGTGGCTCCTCCTCCTCCTCCTGCCTCTCCACCCCCCCCCCCCAGTCCCCAGAGGAAGAGGGATGTGCCTGGGCACTCCACCGCCGCCTGGCTCCTCTGAGTTTGTCTTTTTGTTTTGCTTACTTTCGTGTGTGTGTGTGTGTGTGTGTGTGTGTGTGTGTGTGTGTGTGTGTGTGTGTGTGTGTGTGTGTGTGTGTGTGTTACTCGCCTGTGTGTGTGTGTGTGTGTGTGTGTGTGTGTGTGTGTGTGTGTGTGTGTGTGTGTGTAGAGAGAGGGTCTGGAGTAGGCCCCTGGTTTCTTTTTTTTTTTTTGTTTACTCTGATATGCTTGAAACACATGCTACCATTTAAAAAGTTTCATTCTGTGCAAACATATCAGAGAGTAAACAAAGCAAAAAGACAAAAACGTGGCACCTTAAAGACTAACTGCTGTATTTTCATGTGAGCCTTTGTGGATCAAGTCCACTGGCTCTTAGGCTATAAATAGGGATGAGTACTGAAACCCTAGAGTCGGATACGACTGGCTTCTGAACAAGGGAAGCCTTTACCTTTATGTGGCAGGCATGACACATTGCCAAATTTTGCCATGCCCACAGATTTGGCCACACCCACGGAGGGGCGTGGCCAAAATGTTGTGTGGGGCCCCAATAGGATTGCTCAGTCTGGGGCCCAGAAATTTCTGATGGCGGCCCTGATGCTGCACCTCCCCGCCCCCTCCACTGGCAGGGAGGATAAAAGGGAGCCCCATGGGCTCAAAGAAACGCTGCTGCCACGATGCTACACCTCCCCGCCACCTCCACCGGTGGGGAGGATAAAAGGAGCCCTGTGGGCTCGAAGAAGCACCACCACCACAATGCTGTGCCTCCCCGCCCCCTCCACCAGTGGGGAGGATAAAAGGAGCCTTGTGGGCTTGAAGAAATGCCACCACCGCAATGCTTCACCTCCCCTCCCCCTCCACCAGTGGGGAGGATAAAAGGGAGCCCCGTGGGCCTGAGGATGCCACCCAGGCTAGTCCCACTGGCATGGTCAGCCATGGGAGGTGGGAGCCAAGCTGTGGCTCATCCCACGGCAGAGCTGGAAAAAGCTACTGCCATTTCCATCGGCGGACCCCTGTCCTCGGTGAGAGGGGGAGAGAGAGACTGGCTCCAGCTGTGGGGTGACTGGTGCGGCTTCCCTGGTCTGACATTGGCCACAGGGAAGTCAGAATACCTGGGCTCCATGACATTGCGGGTATATGAACTCCCGCCAATGCCACCCCGTTTGAGCTCCTTCCCCGGTCCGGCATTGGCCGCGGGGAAGTTGGAGCACTAGGGCTGCGCTGTAATTTATATTATGTTATGCTGAACTGTATTGGTATTTTCGGAATATGTTGAACTGTTATTGAACTTTGTATTGGAATTTTTTATGCTTTTCTGTATGGTGTTTTGCTATATTGCTCATTGTATCATTGAATGTTGTATTTATATTGATACAGGCAGCATGCTATATTGTACACCGCTTTGAGTCGCCTTTGGGCTGAGGTAAAGCGGTATATTATTATTATTATTATTATTATTATTATTATTATTATTATTATTATTATTATTATTATTACTACCTTCCCACCGAAGTGGTCCCTATTTATCTACTTGGCATTTCTTGCTTTCCAACTGCTAGGTTGGCAGGAGCTGGGACAAAGGCAGGAGCTCATTCCGTCCTGCAGTACTCAGGAATCGAACTTCTGACCTCCCACCTTCCAGTTAGCGTCTTAGCCACTTGAGCCACTGCAGTCCCATGGCATAGGGTGTAGGCGACAAATATCTAGAGTTCTGCCCTTTAATTATCCATCCCACTATAGTTGTAAGCTTTGTGCTTCCATCAAAGTGTGCTCCTGTACTTGCTAGCTACATGGGTATTTCACATTCCTACTCCTTCACCCTATTCACTATACTACACTGGGTATTTAGAGTACAGTAATAATAAAGCCCACTAAATTCAATGGCACTCTTTCTGATGGACAGGCACAGGATGGCATGTTTATCCTGGGAAATGATTTGTCATCAAATCCAAGTAGAAATTATTGCCTTGAAATACATTTAAGAAGCCAGAGGTGTTTCCATTAGTCCTGTATTGTGTTGGAAGGCATATTTCCTCAATTCTGAAGAGTTTCAATATTTGGAATGTCGCTTGTGACTCTGAATCTTGTAGTTTCCATGCTTGCCATCTGAGGAAGCTGAAACATACCTGTCAAGTTTTGGTTGTGGAAATAAGGGAAACTTTCCGGGCACAGATGTTCATGCATGTGCACCGCTGCCTCTGATGGGCACACATGCACAGTAACCCCTTTTCTGGGCATTCGCGCATGTGCACCGCTGCCTCTGATGGGCGCGCATGCACAGTAACCCCTTTTCCTGGCTGTTCTAATATGGGAAGACGGTGGGAAAGAGGGGTGAATTATGGTATTTACCAGCCATAATGGGATACTTGACAGCTATGAGCTGAAATTTAATGCTTCCCAGGTTCTATGCTCGTGTTGAGTGTAAAAATATTACAGCATAAAAAGCCTTGCATTAAACAAGCCCGCATTTTCCACCTTTAAATTTTGCAATATTTTTTGTACATATATTGCAGCCTTGAAAATTCCCCAACTATCTCTGGATTGTTGTTTCTTAAACCAGCAGAGGTAAAGGTAAAGGTCACCCTTGCTCAAAAGCCAGTCGTATCTGACTCTAGGGTTCAGTGCACATCTCTGTTTATAGCCAAAGAGCCAGCGCTGTCTTGTGTCTGCAGATGTTTCCATGGACATGTGGCAGGCATGCCTCGACACCGGAGTGCAGAATTTAACAGGATTTAGCAAATGGCCCTGCTAAATTCAGTAGATTTCTCCTCCTGGTAAATGTTCATCAGGGCATTAATTGTTCATCAAAATATTTTATTTTAAAAGGTGATTTCAAAGTAATCAATCAGATAGAAGGTTGTTGTTGTTTTTAAAGTCAACACATTTTCAACTCATAGAATCCCAAATCAGAAGCCTCGAATTACAGCTTAGTTGGCTTGAAAAGATGGGGAAGAGGTCTGTTGGAGAACAAGCTGCAGTGGGGAAGAGGAACGTTAAGGACTTTCAAGGACTTCTTTTCCCAGAGAAATACTTTTGAAAGATGTGGCCTTTGCAGCATAACGTAGAGACAAATGCTGATAAGCTCTGATCTCCTTTGAGAGAAACTACATCCACCTTTACTTGACTGGTGGCGAACTTCATCCTATTTGATTGCCCCTTCAAAGATGAAGAAAGATAATAATAGGTATCTTACAGCCTTTAATTAGATGAAGCACTAAGGCAGGGGTTCTCAACCTACCAACCATGGGCCGAACATGGCCTGAGGCACCATTTCATGTGGCCCATGCACTCGCTCCAGTTGCTGTTCAGGCTGCCTCTGCCACCTCAATCCTTGTCTCCTCTACTTGGCTTGGCGTATCCCTAACAGCGCTCCATAGCAGGGCGGATGTTAAGGATCACCGTTAGGGACACTTTAAGCCAAGTGGAGGAGACAAGGATTGAGGCGGTGGCAGTGGCAGCGGCAGTGGCAGCAGAAGTGGTGGACACATAGCTGCCCACATCTTTCCCGGGGGCCATTCTGGCCAAGCATGGGTGAGAAGGACAGCCTGGATCCCTCCTTCACCCATCCCATGCAGCTCCTCTAGGCTGGGAAGCAGGGAAACATTGTGTGGGGCGGGGGGGGGGCTTGGGGTGGTCCCCCTGCTGGTGGTGGCAGTGGCGAGATCACCCCAAGCCCCCACCACTCCCTCAGCAGCGGGGGCAGTGGCGTCAGTGGGGGGTCTGGCCCACCAACAGACTGAGGGGGTATGAACTGACCCATGGCTTAAAAAGGATGCGGACCCCTGAAACAAGGTAACAACTAAGAAAGCAGTAAGTAATTTGCTTTTGCCATCCCACTGTCTAAACTGGAAATCATGTTATTTTTTTTTATGCACACCTTGCCTGCAATTCTATTATGCTTCCTTGAGATGGACACAACTTCCAAGTTGATAATTATTGCTCTAAATGTAATATAATTATCCTGAACTCTACAACCAAAGGAGAGGCATTCTCTGTTGAGTCCGGTGCTAAGAAGTACTCTGACCAGCAAGATAGGGTCAAACAACAAGTGGTTTATTTACAGCTCAGGAAATCGGACTGGTACAATGGGCAGGGTGCCCTGCTTTTATACAGTCAGAATGGCCGTTACACAAGAGGATACATTTGCGCGGGCTTCTGAAGAAGTGGGAACATTCATTACAGCGAATCAGAAACCGAGGTGGCATGTTTGAAATCCGCGCCTTTGGAAAATGGTGCGCAGCTTCGCCTTAGACTTCCGGCGAAGCTAAAACACCAAGCAATACAATGCTTGGACACAACATTCTCTCTAGGCTTAGAATGGCTTACTGGTGAGACGCCGGTTTCTTCTCAGCTTCCGGTGAGCCTCACCTTACCTCTACCTACAAGTGTTGCTGAGATAAGTATTTTCTCTGTGGCTTCAGATAGAGCCTACTAAAAAGTTCTTACAGTGTGTATCCCCCCCCTCCCTCCAGATTTTTCAGCTCCCCAGACAATTTTAAAAAGTTCCTTCTAGTCAAAAAGTCTTTAGAGCAGGGATGTCCAAACTTTTCAGGCCATGGGGTGGTCACATGGTTCAGTTGGCCGGTCACATGGGTCCTCCCACGGGAAGCAAAACATACCTTGCAATCTGTTTTGCAACAGGATGAGATAGATTTTAAGATGCCATTTTCTCTGCTTAAACCAGAGGTGCCCAAACTATGGCCCACATGCCGGGTCTGGCCCCCAACACCAATTCATCTGGTCCACTCCGCCCTCATTGCTCTGAAAAGCAGAAGCAAAACGCACCCATGTGGGCACTCAACACTCAGTGTTGAGTGTTGCTTCCACTTCTGGGCCATAGTTTGGACACCCCTGGTTTAGAGGGTGGAAAACTCTGGTCCAGTTTAAGATAATAATTCTGAGCATGGAGGTTGTTTTTTGTTTGTTTTTGGTGGCATATTCTGCTACACTTTTTCTTTTCAACATTTAATTAGGACTTGGTGATTACCCCTAATTAGAACTTGGTGATTACCCCCAAAGAACTAAAGGCTCCCTCCTTTACTCCCTTTGGGGGAAGAGTCAGAACAACATCATTTCATAATCAATAGTTGATCTCATTAAGAAACACCATTAAAATGACTTCAGAGTATAGATCATAAAAGAAAATTTGAAACTGTTCTGAAGATTACAGCAGGACTTTACTTGTGGAGATAGCAGAAGTGCTGTAGATATTCAGATCATCAGTGGGGGGGGGGGTACTTTGCCATGGTCTTTCAAAATTGTGAAGAAAAAAATAGGCTTCTTTCAGCAATGAAGTACTCAGATGGAGTCTCAGCTGTGAAAATGTATTTCAAATGTGAAACTATTCATTTATTGAATTCATTTATAATTTTAAAAAATGTTTATTTTGTGTGCCATCAAGCCATTGTTGACTCATGGTGACATTTTTCAGGGTTTTCAAGGTGCAGAAAACACAGGAATTATTTATTACACCCTTCTTCTAGGAGTAGGACTGTGCTGGCTTAGTGGTTAAGATACTGAATTTTACAACTGGAAGGTTGGCAGGTCAGCAGTTCAAGACCCGAGTACTGCATGATGGAGTGAGCGCCTGTCTCTGTCCCAGGTCCTGCCAACCTAGCAGCTTGAAAGCAAGAAATTGCAAGTAGATAAATAGGGACCACTTTGGTGGGAAGGTAACAGTGTTCTGTGCAGATGCAGATGGTGTTGGCTCTTTGGCTATAAATGGACTGGTTTTTGAGCATAGGCGACCTTTATTTCTTCTAGGACTGTACAGCTTCCCTAAGGCGACACATGCTGGCTCTTCTCCCAGGAGGCACAGTGAGGAATCGAAGTCCCACCTTCTGGTCCCTCAACCAGATACCTAAACCTCTGACGTATCCAGCCAGCCTAATAATTGTGTGCCATCAAGTCAATTCTGATTTATGGTGACCCTTTCTTAGATTTTCAAGGTAGAGAATCCTCAGAAGTGGTTCCCCATTCCATTCTTCTGGGACTGTCCATAAAGCTTGCCCAGGGCTACACACTCCGGCAAGTGACAGTGGAGAACAGAACTCCCACCCTCTGGCTCCACTACCAGATGTCTAAAACACTGATTTATCCAGCCAGAACAAAATAAAAAAAAAGGGAGATTTACAGCTAATCTGAATAACAATGAGAGATCATCTGCCATTACCAATTGTATGAAGCCACTTTGACTTGTATACTTATCTTTTATGCTAACCAATCACTCTGTACCTCTATACCTGATGTGTACAATTTGATGCCATGAAGTCTCACTCTCATGTCTGACAAAATGGATTTGATCAGTGATTCACTCCAAAAAATTTTACTACCACCTCTGTGGGTGGGGCCAAATCTGTGGGCATGGCCAGTGCAATGGGCTATGGAGGTGGGTGTGGCCAGCCTGGGGAAATTTCCACTACCGGTCCTCCCAAACAGGACAGGACCTGCTTCAGTGCATCACTGGATTTGATCCATGAAAGCTCACATTAAAATATCACCTTCGGCTGCAACTCGTATCCAAGAATGCATTAGTAAAGTGGTTCTGCCTCTGCTCATTTTGCAGTTGGGTCCAGTATGATAGTTTCCTGTGGCATTTCCTCAACTGACGGGCCCATCACCATTGGTTACATAAAACAAACAAATCAGCTGTGTGATCCATAAACAAAACAAGTGTGGAACAACAAGGTTATACCTATTTTGGATCATGAAAATTAAGATATCATCGTAAGCTTTCATGATCCAAGAACGCTTCTTTTGGGCAAAGGCAGAGAAAGTCCAAATTTTGTTGGTGTTTGCCAGTCTCTGTTCTTAAAAATAAATGCAAAGTAGCAGTCCACTTTATATCCCTCCCCCATCCAACAAACACATTCCCATTGATTACAACATTCATTCATTTTCAAAATTCATTCATCCACCCACATTATTTTTATTCTCTTATTTTTAGTATTGGATACTCTGGTGGAGCTCATCTGTCTGTTGAATCTCATTGTTTCCTGCTCCAGATTTCTTCTTTCCTTTTCCTCATCGTGCCTCCCCTCCCTCCACCCCAAAACAAGACAGTTCATTTAGAAAGAAATGTTTACGAGAAGTGCTTGTCGGTTGGCATTTTTACTGATCCACTAACCCAAAGGTAAAATATAAAGGCAGGCCTTTTCCACACTGGGTGGTTTGTTGGTAGAATGGTTCCTCCCTTGTTAGCTTGATAAATAATTTTACTAGCTAGAACCTGCTGGATTTTCTTTTTAATGCCGGCTGTCTATTTTCTACTTGTCACAAATAAATCCCAGTGCTTAGAGGGCTCTAAAACTCCAAACACATGGCAGCTTCTCATTTGAGTACTGGCTGACTAAAATATTCAACCCTTTTTTTTTAATCTTGTCACTTAAACTGCAGCAAATTGAGACAGGGAGATGGCTGAGACAGTATTTTCAGACTACCGATGGGTGGGTAATTTATATATTCTTGACCATAAAAGCTTTCCTTCAATTTCAAGCTAGCTGGCTGAGAGGAGAGTTTCTAATGGTCTGTCTTTGCTTTCCATTTGTGTTTCTTGTACAACTTCGACTATGCATTCTGTTATTAAGATGTATTCGAAAGTATGAGTGATAGGACTATACTGATCAATTTATATCTGGTCCATGTCCTTTTAACACACAATCAGCCACGAGTCCCTTTTGTCCGGTTATTTTGTTGGTCTGTGAATTTATTTATTTACTTACTTACTGATTTGATGTACCATATTTGACAGCGTATAAGACACACAAGGATGGTGGAGGATGGGGGTCAGTGGTGGGCACCAGCAGGTTCGCACCGGTTCGCCAGAACCAGTAGCAGAAATTCCGGCTGGCCCTGCCCATCCAAGTCCTAATTCAGGTACAACACAGGGCTTTTCCCCGTGGCCATGCCCACCATAACATGCCCACAGTGTGGTAGTAATTTTTTTTGAGCCCACCACTGATGGGGGTGCCTGATGTGCAGTGATCCATGGGGTCACGAAGGGTCGGAATCGACTGTGCGATTGAACAATAACAAATACACACTTTCCCCTCCCCTTAAAATGCACTGAAAAACATGGAGTGCGTCTTGTGTGCCGGTAATCAAAATTATCATGTTGAAAATTAAGTCAGCCTACCTTACTCAGGTTTAAAAGACCCCGTGCCTTGTCTCCAGCTGCCGCTGATCCCCACCAACTGGAGTGGGAGGGGGAGGGATATTTTGAAGCTGCCGCAGGACCCCCCAAATGTTCATACAATTAATCATTTTGGAAATTCATGAAAAAAATGTAGAAACTTATTTCCCCTCCTTAAAAAAGTGTATAAAAACGTGGTGTGTCTTATACTCCGATGCGTCTTATATGCCAACAAATACGGTATCCATTTATTTTGAAGGTATATCTGCTCTGCTTCTCAGGTTGCAGTTTTAATATTGCAATGAAGTTGCAACTAAAAAAGAGTAAAATATATAATAAAACAAGTGTATCAGAGAGTGGACAAAACAAAAAGACAAAAAACATTGTAGCACTTTAAAGATTAACTGCTGTATTTTAACGTTAATTTTCATGGATCAAGTCCACTTTAACAGACACAAGAGTGAGAATTCAGACAGACATTTGTTCACGTAGAATGCTTGACTAGGGCCAAGAGGTTCTGAATGAAACAGAAAGATTGGTCACAGGATGCCTAAATCCAACCCCAATACAAAAAGTGCATTACTTAGCCAGCATCCCTCCATCAAAATTCTGCCGAGAAAGTCCTGCTCAGAAAGAGTGGGTCAAAGCAAGAGCCTCGGAAACACACACCTACTATTTGATCACCAACCACCAAGGCAGAGACTGAAATCAAGGCATAGCTTCCTCATAACATCTGCCCCCCTCGAACAACCAGCCCCCACAGATGGCCTCAGAACTAGGGAAGGCGAGCAAGGAGCTACCAGATAACTGAGCAGAACCATGTGACTCTCATCCACCTGACCAAGAACAACAAGACCCGGGTACTGCATGATGGACTGAGCACCCATCTGTCCCAGCTCCTGGGAACATGAAAGGAGCCTGCGTGAAAAGCTTTAAATAGACTGCATGCAGGGGTAGGAAGATCAAGAGCTAATCTGAGAAAGTGGGGTTTCCCTATAGATGACAGCCTGTGCGAATATGGAGAAGAACAAACTATCTCCTATATGATACCATGCACATGATGCCCCTCAACGTGCACTGAGGAGGACCTTATGTTGGCAAGAGGAAATGCTGTTGAAGTGGCCCAATCTTTGGTAGATGTCATCTAACCCTTTTAAATTCTATTTTGTTTTTAGATGTGTTAATTTTAGCTTTGTATGTTATTATATGCTGGCAGTGCATCTGACACGAATAAAGAAAAGAAGGCGCCTCACTGGGTTATGTTAGATTTCTGGTAAACCTGCTTCCAAGGGTATAGTGGCTTAGTGGTTAAGATGCTGAATTTGATGACTGGAAGGTCAGCAAGTTAGCAGTTTGAGACCCGAGTGCTGCATGATGGAGTGAGCTCCCATCTCTGTCCCAGCTCCTGCCAACCTAGCAGTTTGAAAGCAAGAAATTGCAAGTAGATAAATAAGTACCACTTCGGCAGGAAATGTAACAGCCTTCCATACATATGTCTATGGAAATGTCTGCAGACGCAGACAGCGCTGGCCCTTAGCTGAAAACAGAGATGAGCATTGAACCCTATATTCAAATATGACTGGCTTTCGAGCAAGGGGTGCCTTTACGTTTACCCCATGGGTACAGTGAACAAAGAATGGGGTGTGGGGTGCAGGAAACATATACACCATCTTGAAGTCCCTGAAGTCAAAGTTGACTAAGAATTGTATGTGATATTGAGAGCTATGGCCGCAGCAAATTGTTGCAGTATGGGTTGCTTCAGTTTGAGGATCTAACCAAGCAGCTAAACAGGCCTTATCCAGGATGCTCCATTCAGCTTCTCCTCTCTGGATTCCTGTCTTTGCCTATTGTTCACTGAGCATCTTGAGCCTTCACTGTTTTGCTTTGATGCGTCTCCAACTGCATCCCCAGGCCAAGTCTTGTAGATGTCTTCAAATCTTGGTCCTTTCATGAGCCTCCTGCTATCTCCCTCTTTTACTTTGAAATGTTTGTTTTGTTTGCATAAGGGTCCATACTCTGTGGACACATTCAACGTTAGGTTGACTCTCACCAAAATGCTCATTCAGATCCAGGAAACTGGTGTAACTGAAGTGTAATCCATAAGAAGCATCATGTCAGGTGACAGTAGCACCTTCGATGGGGGAGATGCAAGAGCTGGATCAAGGGATTTTGCACCCTTAAGGCAGCAAGTGTGATGATGCACTGAAGACACATACAGCGGTCACCCACGCATGAACAACAGTGGTTCTAAAAGCATAGCCACACTTGTGGCGTTTATAAGCTCCCTGTAGTGAGAGTGACAGCTGGAAAAATGTGAACTGTGTGCTGATGACATTTTCACCCAGAGAGGAATTAATTGGTAATCACAGCAGGTAGAGGAGCAGCAGCAGCACTGTCCTTATTTCCTGAGCATCATTCCTCATCTTTCAATGGGCACATTTGCTAAGATCTTTGAAATATTCATTTGATTCTTCAATATAGCTTAACACTGAGAAGGGTTTTTGAAGTTCTGGATTCCAGAGGTGGGTTTAAGTAAGCTACCCTCTCTTGCCTTGTATTGAGGTTGTTTTCTTTTTAAGTTCTACTTAAAAGAGCACAAAGCAGAAAAGATCAACGTGAAGAGAGATTTAGACATTGAGTCTGGACTCAACAATTACCCCTTGGGACCCCTAGGCTAACTTTTGTGTAGTAAAACATGATTGTTGTAAAAGTATCTTAAGAATAGAGAAGTGAAGTTTAGTCACAGTTACCAACTATAGTTAAAATCAAAGGGGGCTGTCATGGCTCAGTGGTTAAGAAGCTTGCCTTGTTAGCTGGAAGGCTGGCAAATCAGCAGTTTGAGACCTAGGTACTGCATGACAGATTGAGCACCTGTCTGTCCCAGCTCTTAGGAACATGAAAGGAGCATCATTTGGGTGTTCCTTGAGCAGAGTTTCTTCCACAAAAATCCTTTCAACCCAGAATAATTTCTGACCCAAAATTATTATTATTATGATCAGAAGGGGAAAGACTATAACAATGGAGTTTCTAGTTGTGTCTTGAATGGGGCTGAGCATCTGTCCCTCAGAACAAACTCCTTTAATGATGTTCCTTGTCCAGTGAGCTCCTTCCTCCATCTTCCAAATTGGTTTTGCTCTTGTGTACCCTCAAGAGTGTTTGTTGTTGCCATAAAGCTCTCCCTGGATCTAAGCTGGTGGACTTCAGAGGATGTTGAGGGTCATTCTCTTGTTTGGTTCTCTCAGTAGCCATTGCTACTTCTCTCCTTATCTTAGGTGGAGTGATACCAACAAGAGGGTATATTTCCTTAACTGGTATGGAGAATAGTAATGGCAGGTGCTTTTAGATATTTGTCCTTCTTCTTGCCTTCTCAAAACCATCTCAGCTGGTGTGAACCAAATGCAGGGGTAGCAAAGATGTATAAATGTACATATGTGCATGCAGATCCATGCTAATGTTTTGGTGATACATACAGCTTTTCTGCTGAAGTTTTCATGGTCGGCTCATTTTCCCCTCTATCTGTGCCAAAGAAACAGTCTTGATTTCCCTCCACCTGTTTTTTTTTTTTTAAAAAAGATCTCACCACTGAGCAAAAGCATAATGTATCCGTGTTATAAATCTCAAACATCATCATGAGTAAATATACTACATATTATTTTATTCCTTTGGAGTTCCAGGTTGTAAGAAAAGCCCATCAACCTGTTGGCAGCAGCGTCTGCTTGCTCTAAGTCTAAGTGGAGGCTGTCTACACCGAGAGTGATTACATGTCACTTGTGATGGGGCTCAACTCCACACTTCATTAATTAACGTTGTAAGTCTGTTCACCTTTTACAGTTGACTCATTCATAGCACCCACCATGAGTTAGAGGAGGGGAAATACTGAGGAAATGTGTTCTTCCAGAGAACTGGAAGCTCAAGAATTGATTCCTTCCTTCCCTTTGGAATTTTTTTTAATATAATAGTGTTTCTTGCAAGGAGATCTATTCAGTCTGGCCAGGTTATCCTGCTATGGTAATAGAGTAGACCATACTGCCAGTGTCAGGCAGAAGTTAACTAACCTGATAACCCTGAGGCCTTGGGTGGTGAAGTCCACAGGGAAGGGTGAGGGTCTCCAAGTAGATTAAATGGTCCCACTTGAATCCCTCTTGATGGAGGACAGCAGCTTCACCCATGCTGGCCTGGGCTGAGGAGGACTCTGCATGCCAAAAGGGCTCAGAATGAGGAAAGTGACTTGCGGAGCTGGATCAGTGGTATGGATGTCATGCTGCAATGTGGAAGGCAGATGTAAGGTCACTGCATTATATTCTCAGGACAGTCTTCATGGCTGCACGCCATGATGATCACCAATATTTGGATTCAGATACAGCTGAAGGAGGAGAAGAAGAAGAAGATCTACCAGCAGCGGTTTTAAAAGGTAGTGTTGAAGCTTTCCTTGAGCTCCTCTTCTGAGATCAGCATAGTTGCACATAGATTTTTGCATTTTGAGAATAGGCATGAGCACTAAAGCAGCCCTTTAATGTTGAGGTGAAAGAATGCAATTAGATCTGCACATGCAACACATAGAGAGATATTTTGTGTGCGCGTGTGTGTTTATGTGTTTTGGCTGCCCAAAGAAATCATACACAGCAACCTGATTGTAATAGAGGAGAAAAGAGCCATATTGTTGCTTTCCTGAAAGCAATTCATTTTGCTCTCCACCATGATTAATGAACTAAAGATACAGTATATTTATTTTGTACCCTGATTATCTCTGTGTAATAAATCTAAACACCAGTATCTGCCAATACAGAAAAGCGAGTGAATTTTTTCTTCTCTTAAAAAGGACTACAAACTAAGCTGAACTTCTTATCTTTTGACGGTAAAAAAATAAGGTATATTTTTGTCATTATATAACTATTCTTCACAAGTCCAAACCATAAATAAATACGCTGCTGAAAAGGGATAGCACAAAACCATTTAACCATTCGATTGTGGCAAAATTATTTTCCTTTTGCTCTATTTGCAAAAGGAATGCTATTCAAATGAGAGTCAATTATATACACCTAATTTCTCCCAGTGCTCGTTTCATTTTAAAATGGGAATGAATAAAGAACAGAAACATTTACTGAAACATTTAGCTAAAGCTAGTCTTTGTATAATCATCTACTTGGGTCACTGGAAACAGATTTTGCTATGTTTGAGGGTTTGATGTACAACTTTGCCTTGTTTGATGTACAACTTTGTTCACTTAACCACTCAAGTACACAGAAAGAGCCTTCTAGAAGACTGTGGCATTTTTGAACCACAATCGGGCATACCCTGGTAACAGCAACCTTGTGTCGCCGGCTAATCTTTCTCACACTAGGTCAGGCGAAAGGAACTGCAGAATGAGCTCACCAAAAGGTACCTTCATTTTGGCAGTTCCGCATCTGGCCTAGACATGGAAGAACCACTGAAGAAGGTGGGATATTTTATGACAGACTTATCAAGAGGAAGGGGGAAAAATCCGAACATTTTGCACAATTTACACAAAATTGCGCAAGTAATACTTTTAATGCAAAAGAGCATTTTAATGCAAAAAATTCAGTTTGTGCACTGTAAGGATGAATGCTACTTTGTTGCAGTTTGTGCAAATGACTGTAGCATTGATGTGAGAATTTTTACAGGGCTGCAAGATGTATGTTCAAGGCAGCTCATCAATGTGACACAGCCTAAAAAGCTGAGAAAGGAAGAATTTAGTCAGGATTTTTAAAGTTGTGTATGATTGAGTATAAAGACCCAGATTCGAAGACCCAGATTCAAAGCTAACTTATGAGTACCTAGCATGTTGGGAGGAAAATGCTAATTAACTTGTGAACTGCCCAGAGGGTGCACTAACAGTTATGGGGTGGTTTATATGTGTGATTGCTTTGCTTTTGCTTTGCTTTGTAGTTGTTGCTATTGTTGGACAACTGGGAATCAGAACTACTGATACGGACTGTTGGAAATCACCCTGACAGCTACCAATAGATTCCAATCTGCTTACTCCTTCTGTAGACAATGCAAAACTACCTCATCAGTGGTCTAACATGGTGAAAAGCAGCTTTTGGGAGGAGACAGGTCAGCAGTTTGAATGAGGTTCCTACTTCAGTGGGAAGGTAAACAGCGTTCTGTGCACTCTGGTGTCTAGTCATGCCTGCCACATGACTACAGAAATGTCTGCAGAAGCAGAAAGCATTGGCTCTTCGACTATGAAACAGAGATGAGCACTGAACCCTAGAGTCAAATACGACTGACCATGACCGTGACCTTAACCTTTACCTTGAGAAATTCCTACCCTGAACTCTTCAGGTAGTCTCCATATTTTTAAACATCTCTGGATTCAAATTTCTGCTTTTAAGACTCTTGGCAGTTTCTCTTTTCTTTTTCAAGCTGTTTTAATTTAACGAAGTTGAAAGGATACACTTTCTTTTTCAGAATACTAATCAGCTGTTTCAAAAATAACACCACTTGATACAATCAAGTGCAGCAAAACAAGTTTTTTTAAAAATAAAAATAAAAATAATGGTAGATCTTGGGCCAAGTTTCAAAAGCCAACCTTTCTTCACTTATTTGAGAATATATTTTTTTACATTTAAGCAAATGGGCTTAAAAAGGTGGGGGTGGGAAGTACAGATAGACATTTTGGGGGGGAATTAAGTCTTTGGGTTCTTAAAAACAAATCCGTTTAATACTCTAAGGGAGAACCAAGACCTGTTACCATTGTAGTGATTGACCCAACACTCACTTTTAGTAAATTGAAGCCAATTTCTTCATAGTCATAAGTTTTTAAAAACAAACTAGACAAACTCTCAGTATCTCTCTGCCCTCTTGTAGAATCCCTGGTGTACTGTGTCTCCCCAGTCAGCCAACAGCTGTTTCTTCTTTTCATACCTGTGCCAGGTAAATAGTAGAAAAAGCTGTCATGTTGCTTTTCTTATTAGATCATTGCTAGTTCCCTAGGCCAGGAGCTGCTCTGCCATCGCTGCCAATATCTGCCAGGACTCTGGTGGCTCATTGGTTAAGAAGCTCACTTTGTTAGCTTGAAGGTTGGCAAGTCAGCAGTTCAAGACCTGAATACTGCATGACAGAGTGAGCTCCCATCTCTGTCCCTGCTCCTACCCATCTAGAGACCTCCGTGTGGTTTAAAAATAGATAGTCCATAGTCTCTCCATACTATGCGAGAGAGTAGATTATCATTATGAGCTTCAACATTAGTAAGTGCAGAGTGATGCATGTTGGGGCAAAAAACAAACAAACCCCAATTACATTTATAAACTGATGGGGTCTGAACTCTCTATGACAAACCAGGAAAGGGACCTTGGTGTTGTGGTGGACAAGAGCTCAATGAAGGTGTCAACCCAGTGTGCCTCAGCAGTGAAAAAAGCAAACTCAATGCTAGGGATCATTAGGAAGGGTATAGAAAATAAGTCAGCAAGGGTCATTTTGCCTCTTTACAAATCTATGGCGAGGCCCCATCTGGAATACTGTGTACAGTTCTGGTCGCCATACCTCCAGAAGGACATTATGGAGCTGGAAAAAGTGCAGAGGAGGGCAACCAGAATGATGAGGGGACTGTAACACCTTCTTTACCACCTGAGGCTGCAACAGTTGGGGCTCTTCACTCTTGAACAACGACGTCTAAGAGGTGACCTGATTGAAGTTTATAAAATCATGCACGGTGTGGACAAAGTAGATAAGGAAAAACTGTATTCCCTATCACATAACACTAGAACTAGGGGGCACTCCGTGAAACTTTTGGGTACTAGTTCTCAAACAAATAAGAGAAAGTACTTTTTCACCCAGAGGATCCCTGGTCTATGGAACTCCCTGCCAGAAGAAGTGGTGACAGCTGTCAGTCTTGACAGCTTCAAGAAAGGATTAGACAAGTTCATGGAGGACAAGGGTATCAATGGCTATTATTATGGATACTTAAGGACAACCTCCGGGTTGGAGAGATAGGCAGGATATCTCTCAATGCCATTTCCAGGGAATCCTAAGCAGGTGAAGGCATCTGCTTGGGAATAATACCCTGAAGCACATGGTGAGCCACTGTGTGAGACAGAATGCTGGACTGGGTGGGCTGTGGCCTGTTCCAGCAAGGCTGTTCTTATGTTCTTATGTCTCTGTCCCTGCTCCTGCCCAACCTAGCAGTTGGAATGCAAGAAATTGCAAGTGGATAAATAGGGACCAGTTCAGTGGGAAAAGATCTTGGGGACATGAAAAGAGCCTCATTCGGGCATCCCCTGAGTGGAGTTGCTCCAGCAAAAATCCTTTTAATCCAGAAAGCACCACCCTGCAGACAAAAGTCTGACAAAAGTCCACGTGGTTAAAGCAATAGTAATGTATGGATGTGTTAGCTGGACCATAAGGAAGGCTGAATGCAGAAGAATGGACACCTTTGAACTGTGGTCCTGGAGGAGACTCTTGAGAGTCCCCTCAACTGCATGGAGGTCAAATCAGTCTATCCTGAAGTAAATCAACCCTGACTGCTCCTTTGAAGGACAAATACTGAAGCTGAAGCTCAAGTAGTTTGTCCACCAAATGAGAAGAAATGACTCACTGGAGAAGACCCTGATGCTGGGAAAGGTCAAAGGCAAAAAGAGAAGGGGGTGGCAGAGGATGAGATGGTTAGACAACATCAATGATGTAGTGGGCGTAGATCTGGGCAGCCTCTGGAGGATGGTGGATGACCGAGGAGCCTGCATTCTAGTATTGCAATCTAATCCCATGGCATCGCAAAGGGTTGGACTTGACTGTGTGACTGAACAACACCAACCATGTTTATTGTTACTTGTTTTATTACAGTGATGGCCAACCTTGGCACTCCAGGTGTTCTTGAACTTCAATCCTCAGAAGCCCTGATCAGCAGGAGTGTTGACTTGGGCTTCTGGTAATTGAAGTCCAAAAACACCTGGAGTGCCAAGGTAAACCATCACTGTTTTATTATATCAAACAAGATCAGTGCTTAATTTTTGAAAGCTCATTGTTGCAATGAGACACGGGAGGCGGCCGTGTGGCAAAGTCCAGCCCCGACCGGAGTCGGGAGCAAGTATTTATTCCCTGCCTACAGATGAAGATGCGTATCTAAGATAATCGCTCCATCCCCTGTACAGAAGACTTGCGTGCATGTTACTCTCATGAAGCCCATGATCAGAAGGCAACTCTTGAGGTTAATGGAAAACCCGCACTTAATTGCCTTGGGCTGGCAAAACCCATTGTTCCTGCAGTAATCTCGGGGTCTATGTGGATTGACCCCGGGCACTTAGTCTTTTCCCTTGTTTGCCCCTGTCTGCTTGTCTTACTCTATTCACCCCCAGCCTGAGCCATTGTTTATTCCTAGCCTGCCCGCTTATCTCCCAATTTCCTCTCCAGCTGAGCACGGCCGCAACTAATTTGGGGACAGGCATGGGGGTCTGTGGACACCCCTTGGGAGAGGTTTCATATCCAATTAATGCAGGCGACCCACAGCTCGTCATTCAACCTGCTCAGTATGGCACTGGGGAAAATTATAGTAAAATTACATGCTTTCAAAAGGCAGTTAAATGGCTGGATACTATTACAGGAAACAGGGCTGGCCCTACCATTGGGCAGGGTTTAGGTGTGGCTTGATGGAAGAGTTTTGCATTTTAGGCTTGGTCTCGGGCAGCAAAATGTAAGAGAGAGGTTTCAGAAAAGCTCTGATGGGAAATTGACCATTCATTGTGTGGAGCAGGCATGTGTACCTAGGGAATTGTCACATCTGCCTCTTGCTGGTCAAAGTCAGTCTTACAAGTGTTTGCTCCTGTATATGTTGTGTTTGTATCTTACTCTGCAATTTATAAATTAAATGGAAAGTTGCAGATAAATACGTAGAATTAAGCTTATTTCCTCTCAAAACACACATTTCCATATTGGACATTTTATTATTATTGTTTATATGTTGGTTGTACATTGCTCAGATGGGTGGTGGACACCGTAGTGAAGGTGAAAGTTCATTCCAATAGAAGCTGTTGAGAGTTTTTAAACTCTCCGTGTAATTGACAGACAGTTGCACAGTTGGATGTTGCAGTGTGTTTGGTTATTTGCTTTTTGTGTGTTTGGTTATTTGCTTATATCCTCTTGGAAGAGTTAATGTCTGGTGACTCTTTCACATCAAAAAATATTGTGTGAGCAAAGTGGTTAATCCTGACAAAGCAGTTCTGTCTCAATAGGTTTTGAACAGCAGTAAACATGGCTTAGTGGTTAAGACACTGAACTTGAAGACTAAAGGACAGCAGGACAGCAGTTCGAGACCCGAGTTCTGCAAAAGGGAATGACCTTCCATCATCTGCCCCAGCTCCTGCCAACCTAGCAGATCGAAACCAAGAAATTGCAAGTACAGTAAATAAATAGGTGCCACTTCAGTGGGAAGGTGAACTGTGTTCTGTGCACTCTGTTGTTTAGTCATGCCTGCCACATGTCCATGGAAACGTCTGCAGATGCAAACAGCACTGGCTCTTTGGCTATAAATAGAGATGAGCACCATAGAGTTGGATATGACTGGCATTCGAGCAAGGGCGAAAAGTTGGAAAAGTTAACTTCTGGTGACTCTTTCACATTCAGAAATATTGAGTGAGCAAACCGGTAAATTCTGACCAAGGAATTCTGTCTAAATAGGTTTTGAACAACAGTAAACACATGGGTGGTGGTGTTAATTGATGGCTGTTATTTAATAATCATTTTCATACAATATTTATTTATTTATTTAGACTTATTTAACCGCCCCCTCACCAAGACAACTCCGGGTGGTTTACAATGCAGGAAACAAAACTAACATAAAACACTCTGACATGATATGCAAAAATAAAACATAAAACTCCAAAATCTCAAATCTCAAATCCCAATAGCAGAATTGACCGATAATCATATGAACCAGTGGGAGGGGGGAGTCCAGTAGCATCACCCCACACCCGCTGTGCCAACCATCTCTTTAAATCTCTTCTAAAGACTAGCAATTGTGGTTGGAGGTGGAGGTCAGTCAGCAGGAGGTCCCAAAGGGCCGGAGTGGATACCGAAAAGCCCCTATGTCTAGTGCTGGAGAGGTGAGCCTCTCCAGCCATTGGTACCTATAGAGAGCCCCTCCCGCCTTCTCTAGTGGGATGGGCAGATGTTCTCGGGGTGTTCACAGGGTGACAATAAGAGACAAGAGGCATCTCTGTAAAATATTCATCTCAAATTATTGTAGCTTGAAAGATAAACGTTTGAGTCAATCACTTTGACTCGGGAATCATTCCAAATGCCACTGGCACCAAAGAGTGCTTTGGCGTTGACCTCACTGGATTTTTGGATTGGACCCTGTCATTATTGTTGCCAATAAGTGAGCTCTACTGTAACACACGGGATTGTATGTCAGAGATGATCTGCTGAGCCATCTTTTTTTGCTGAGCTGTTTCCTGAGCACCGCTTGACTCCTAGCTGTCTGTGTTCGATACAAAAAAAAAAGAGAAGAGAGGCTGTAGCAACCGTGGGTGAGGATTAGAGTAGCTTCTATACATGGAACCTATCCAAATATCCCTTGAAATGCATACCAGGAGAGAGCATATCATGTTTGTTTTGAAAAAGAATGCAGGCTTTGGAGTTACACAGAGCTGTTTTTCAGTCCTCAAAGCAATCATTGTCAATACAGGACTGAGCTCACTGAGGTCACTCATCTCTTCACTTATGGCACTCCCATGCTTGTTAAATGGCTGTGGCAGCTCTCCCTGTAAAGCAGGGGTTCCCAAACTTTCCAAGCCGGAGGCCGGGTCATGCTCTCTCAGTCAGCTTCAAGGGCCCCTGCACGATGGGGGTGGGCATTTTGTCCCAACACCTTCAAAGGGACAGCCGTTTTGCTTCTCAAATGCCCTTGGAGGGGGTGAGAGACCACATGAAGTGGTCCACTGGCCGGATCTGGCCTGTGGGCCTTAGATTGGGAACCCCTGCTGTAAAGGCTTCTGTGTGTCATTGGTATGGCTCTCCAAATCTACTCCTGAGAAACACTTTTGAAAACCAGGTTTCTAGTCCATATGATTACAGAGGGTATCCTGAAAGCAGGATGTACCTGTACAGCTTACAATTGCATCTCATAAACTGAGGGAGGTGACAGATTTATCAGGGGGGGCAACATTTTGCACAATTTACACAAAATTGCACAAGTAATACTTAGTTGACATTTTGCACAATTTACACAAAATTGCACAAGTAATACTTAGTTGACATTTTGCACAATTTACACAAAATTGCACAAGTAATACTTAGCTGACATTTTGCGCAATTTACACAAAATTGCACAAGTAATACTTAGTTGACAAACAGGAGGAAATGAGGGGAAATACCCCAATTATTTCAAAATAGCCAAATAAATTGGTGGTATTAATATCTCCAAAAAAAAAACCACACACCATGGTTTACAGCTGTTGTTTGTAGAAAAGCTTTCAGTACAAAGGTAACAACAAGTGGTTTTTGATGAGCTGCTTATTCATAAATATCTTGTGAAGAAATCACAAGAGAGGATCACACAAACTACTCATTATATTATGCAGTTTTTCCTCATGTGGTCAAGTTCCAGGGAGATCAATTGTGCTGGAGAAATCTTCTTGCCTTGAATCCCTCTCTGCCCTCCAGTGCATGGAACGCTGCTTACTTTCCCACAAAAGTGGAACCTATTTATCTACTTGCAATTTCTTGCTTATGAACTGCTAGGTTGGCAGGAACTGGGACAGAGATGGGAGCTCATTCTGTCATGCAGCACTTGCTGACCTGCCAACCTTCCAGTCATCAAGTTCAACATCTTAAGCACTAAGCCACCACACTACAGTAGAGTAGATCATACTTATTGATCTACATTAGATATTTTTAAATAAACAGTATAGGTTGCTTTTTTAAAAAGAAGTTGGCATAAAGGTTTTGAGACCATTGAGGTATTCAAAAGTAGTACTTGGATAATTAATAAATGAGATGCCACCATAGTTGTTAATCTACAATTTAAAGTTGGTAACTTCCTGATAAAAGTGGGACTGCAGGTCTCAGTTGATGTAGTGACAAAGCTGTTTGGGATCATGGGAATTGAAATCCAACACATCTGCAGGACCACACATTACACACTCATGGCTTCTGATACCTGGTATTCTCTCAGTAACTTGTTTCCTACATTCCAAATGAAATTAAGGAGCAGCATTAACTATGAAAAGCTCATTAGAGCGGTGATGGCTTCACCAGCTGTGTAAATGAAGATAAAGAGGACTAGAGGAGGTGAGCTTAACTTCTCAGAGACACATACGTTCAACCTAGGTGCTGATAAGGCTATTAAACTCCTACATTTCTTCAGTTTGCTCAGTTGCTTTCCTTTCCTGGTACACAGTACAGTGAGACAGTAACCGAGAGTCAATCATTCCTTAATCTTGACACATTGAATTCAACTTCAGTTAATCAAAATACACTCAACTGTCTTCAGTGGTCTGATTCACAAGTCTGTGTAATGCTGCAAAGCCTATCTTTGTGTACCTGAAAGTCCATCCTGTTGTTTTTAACAAGATGGAGTGAGCACACGTCGTCTGTCCCAGCTCCTGCCAACCTAGCAGTCTGAAAGCAAGAAATTGCAAGTAGATAAACAGGTATCGCTTTGGCGAGAAGGTCACAGTGTTCCATGCGTTCTGGCACCTGTCGTTTACCCCAGCTTCTGCCATCCTAGCAGTTTGAAAGCAAGAAATTGCAAGTAGATAAATAGGTGTACATGCCTCTTTGGCATTCTTTGTGCTCTGGCGCATACCTGTCAACCCGCGGCTCTGGAAAAATGGGACCTGCGCAGATCGCTTACACCTTCCATGCATGTGCGGAAGCGCTACACCACTTGCGTAGGGGCTGCGCAAGCGGCATAGCACTTCCTCACATGCGTGGAAAGCGTTTCCCCCCACTGCCAAATTACGAGGTTTTGGCAGCACGGGGCAGGTTATGACGTCAATCGACGTCAAATTACAAGGTAATCCCGGCCAAATCGGGATGGTTGACAGGTATGCTCTGGCGACTAGTCATGCCTGCCACATGCCCACGTAAAGGTCTGTAGACTCAGACAGCAGACTCTTTTCAGACTCTTAGGCTGAAAATGGAGATGAGCACCACCCCTGGAATCAGAAACAACTGGCTTTCGAGCAAGGGAGACCTTTATCTTTACTCCCAGGTGGGTGGGTGTAGAAGCACACCTTTATTTTGGAACCAATTCTCAGTACAGTAAAACCCCGACTTACATATGCCTCGAATTACATAAAATTCGACTTACATAATGATTTTTGCACTAAAACCATTTCTGGATTTCCATAAATGTCCCGATTTACACAACATAATTTCCTATGGGTTTGCTTCAAGTTACGTAAAAAAATCATTTTTCCTATGGGTTTGCTTCGAGTTGAGTAAAAATCCGATTTACATAAAAGCCTACAGAACAGACTTTTTACGTAAATAGGGGTTTTACTGTACTAACCTCTGCAAGATGTCAATACAGCAAAAAAAATTTTTTTTCTTTTCTGCTGCTTTTGTTCCGGTGTATGCATACATTGCGAGCATAAAATGTTAAAAACTAGAATTGAGATTTTACCTAGTTTGTGTTAATGCTGTCTAATAAATCTCTTGGTTCCCTTTAAGACATTGCAGTGCACTTTTTTTTAATAAAACGGCACTTACTGTATTTTATGTCTTACTGTAATTGGTTGTTTCATCCAATTGAGATTATATTCATGTATAATAGGCACCAGCTCAAGATAGGAATGAAGAATTATCGAACAAGAGAGACCCTAAACATCCATAGCGGATATATGTTATAATATTTAGAAATAGATCCGGAAAGGCTTATGCAATGTGCTTTAATCAAATCTTGAAAACAAATTGACTGATAAATCACATCCGGAAAAGAAATTGACCCATAAATCAAGTCCTGAAAATCAAACTGACAGATAAATCAAATCTGAAATGGAAAATGGGCGATATATCAAGCTCATGATGTGTTTATTAAAATAAGAAACTGCTTTGAATGTGGCTTTGTTTCTGGTCCCACCCACCCCCAAAAAATCGTGTTAATGACGTGCTTGCTGTTCTTCAGCAACAAATGGCTACATTCTGATAAATGGACACTTTAAAGCGGCATACAGATATCTATCAGGGATTTAGGATGTAATCCAGCAGGGAAAGGCAATGCATCATAGTGGTTGCAGGCTTGGATTGTAATCTGAGAAATGCAGTCATTGGCAACAATCGGTTGGTGAAAGTAACTTTGGTTTGCTTAGCCCTTTCTCACTTTCTCTTCTACCCGACAACAAATGTCGTTGGAAACGAAATTGCAAAACCACATAGCGTGGGATCCTTGGGCAAAAGTGGGAGGCAATTGAATTTAAAGCACCTTAATATGTGCAAATAATAATAATAATAATTTTGTGTCAGACATTATTCTGGATTGAAAAGATTTTTGCTGAAGAATATCTGCTCAGGGAACTCCTGAATGAGGCTCCTTTCATGTTCCCAAGAACTTTTACTTCTAAAGTGGTCCCTATTGATCTACTTGCAATTTCTTGCTTTCGAACTGCTAGGTTGACAGGAGCTGGGACAGAGACAGGCACTCAAACCATCATGCAATACCCTGGTCTCAAACTGTCAACTTGCCAGCCTTCCAGCTAACAAGGTGAGCTTCTTAACCACTGAGCCACAGCAGCCCCTAATCTGTAACTTTAAGGAAGGGATGTGGCTGTGCGTGTGCGGAATGCATGTCTGCACCCATCCATCCTATCCCGCAATGTGCCTTGCACACTTATCTTATGTCCCAGAGATCAGCACTGCAAGGGTCCGGGAGTTGAGAGTGGGGCCAATGCCCCATGAACATGAACAAAAAAACCCTATGAGTCCCAGCGTCCTCCACACCGTGGCACACCTCAGCCAATCAGGCAGGAGGACACGAGCATGGAAGAGGCAGGACAACCGGTGTGTGCGAAGAAGAAAAACGGCCAATGCGTGCACAATTCAGCTCAGGGCCCTTACCGAGGCAGACACATTTCCCCCTCATCGCAGGGGGCAGGACAAGTCGCACCACGAAGGCCTTTGGACCAGACAAAATGGAGGAGGATGACAGACCGGAGAAGGGATGACCGACAAGTAAATGTGATGCAACAGCCCCCGGCAAGGGCCCGAATGCTCACACCCCACCGACACCACCACCACAGGCAGAAAAACAGGGAAGAAGGTAAGTGACCAGACCGAAACAGATTGCATCTGCCTTCACTCTTCCCTGCCTCCCCCTGGGTGCCGGCAGGGAAGGGGGAACTGATTATGTCTGCCTCCCCCCTTCCCTGCCCCCCAGAGAAGACATGTAAGGGGGAATGAATCACGTCCGCCTCCACCACCACCACCACCACATGACCAACTCACCTGGACACAGGCAGAGATGGTGAGAGGCAGGCTACTTTCCATCCGGGGACATGTCTCCCCAGATTAAGAGCGGCCTGCCAGCTCCCCTCCTCCCCTTGCTGTGTTGAGAGCAGGTCTCAAAACAGTGATGGGGAAAAGGGAAACTGACAGTCAGGCTGCACTTCATCCGGGAACATGCATCCCCAGACAAAGAGCGGCCTGCCAGCTCCCCACTTCCCCATTGCTGTGTCGAGAGCAGCCATCGAAACACCAATGGGAAAAAGTGAAGCTGACAGTCAGGCCACTCTTTGTCCATGGACCTTCCATCCCCGGACAAAGAGTGGCCTACCAGCTCCCCTCTTCCCCTCTCTGTGTTGAGAGCAGCTCTCGAAACAGCAATCGGGAAAAGGGAAGCTGACAGTCAGGTTAGTCAGGAAGCTGACAGACATGCACATACCTTCCCACAATAAAAAAATAAAAATAAACCCGGCAAGGCCAGGCAATCAGCTAGTAAGTAATAATAATAATCAACAGAAAGTAGCCCCTGGAGAATTCATAGACTCCTCAAAATAAATGAAGCTTAGAATGAAGTTCTACCTATCACTTATGAAAGGTCAGTGATGTAGTAGCCAACACATAGATATACATTTTGTGTGCCCCTGGTATCCTCCAGATATTTTGAATGCTAATTTTCCAGGATGCGCAGTACAGTCAGAAGTCATGGACATTGTAGTCCAAAGCTTCCTACATGAGAATGCCCATCATGACCATTTGAGGTTCTCCTAAACCAGGAAGTAGCTGAGTTTGAATCTTCTTCCCTTAGCAGTGAAGCCCCTGGGAAGAAATCTTAGCCTAATCCTATCTTTGACGATTTGGGGGTAGTCTTGGGTGAGCTGATGGTCGCAGGTTGCTCCAGGAGAAGGGAATGGTAAATCTTTTCTCTGTTAAGGTAAAGATCACCCTTGCTCGAAAGCCAGTCGTATCCGACTCTAGGGTTCAGTGCTTATCTCTGTTTACAGCCAAAGAGTCAGTGCTGTCTGCATCTGCAGGATAACCTGGTCATGTGGCAGGCATGCCCTCAACAGCACGGAACGCTGTTTACCTTCCCACCGAAGTGATACCTATTTATCTACTTGCAATTTCTTGTTTTCAAACTGCTAGGTTGGCAGGAGCTGGGACAGAGACGGGAGCTCTTTCCGTTGTGCAGTACTCGGGTCTCGAACTCTGACCTTCCCGTTGTCAAGTTCAGCATCTGAACCAATTGAGCCACTGCAGTCCCTATACTATATACCTAAAAACCTACCTGGAGAGGTTCACAATAGATTGGAACAGACCTGACCACATTTAATTGTTAATAAAAATGGAGCTATATCACACAAAGGGGCTTTGATGGGAAGTGGAAATACTGTAAAGTGTTTGGGTTTCAAAGGCCAGTTGTGCAGATTTTTAAAACCAATGTTTAAATTGGATCCTTGATTGCCATAATTTGGTGAGTTGAATAGACAATTGTTGGATGCTATAAAGCAGTGGTTCCCTAACTTTTCAAGCTGGGGGTCGGGTCATGCTCTCTCAGTCAGCTTGGAGGGCCAGACAGCCATTTTGCCCTGCCTGTGTGAGGGGGATGGCCATTTTGTTCCAACAGCTTCAAAGGGATGGTCATTTTGTTTCTTGAATGCCCTTGGAGGCGGTGGAGGGCCACATGAAATGGCAATATGGACCAGATCCGGCCCATGGGCCTTAGGTTGGGAACCCCTGCTATAAAGGATGATTTATTGGTAAGAACCTTTTTCATTCTCTGTTTCTGCCTCCAGACCAATTTCTATTTGTATACATACAGTCATTCTTATTTGTACTGTATTTGATTTTGCACTACTTTTATGTATATTTGGCAAAAATCAGAATTTTAGTTATATTTGGCAAAAATCTGAATTACAGTTACATTAAGTGTAACCTGTGTCATTTGAACCATGCCACCACAATGTTGAAATCATCTTCATGTGGCAATTTGCATGTTGGTAACAGAGCCGTCAGCTGCTTAAAAAATAGTTTATTTGATTAAATAACTAGTTAACAGAAAAAACTGTAAGCATGTATATGTTACTGAAAGATTCACAAGAGGCTTCTGGGCAACTGTGTCTGTTTCTCTGAAGAGGGGATGGAGTTTGATAATGGAACAATGTACATAATTGCTCCTCCCTTAAAGCAGAGTTGCAAAATTGTGTTTTGGGACGGCAGCTGCTAGATTTCTCACAGACAGCAGCTAGAGAAGGTACATAGATGCAATATAATATGTACAAATGCTTGATACTAATAACAAATGCCCCCAGAAAACCTAGCCAAAATGGTCAATAATGAATGAAGAAAGAGGTTGTTTCTTCTTCTTCTTCTTCTTCTTCTTCTTCTTCTTCTTCTTCTTCTTCTTCTTCTTCTTCTTCAAGTGCCATAGCCCATTCTGAATATTGGCTCATCCTGGAAACAACATAACGCAGTGGCCTTCCGTTTGCCTTCCACATTGCAGTGTGACACCCATACCACTGATCTAGTTCCATGAGTCACTTTCTGGTCCTGTGCCCTTTTGGCATGCGAAGTCCTCCTCAGCCACAGGCCAGGATTGATGAAGCTTCTGCCCTTCATCAAAGTGGATTCAAGTGGAATTTAATCCACTTGGGGACCATCACCCTTCCCTGTGGACTTTGCCACCAAAGGCCATTAGTCCACAGGGTGGACTAGTTAGTTAACCTCTGCCTGACACTCGGTGTTGAGTCACTGGTAGTATGGTCAACTCTGTTACTATAGCAGGATAACCTGGCCAGACTGGTCTGTGAGTCCTGGAAATATAAAAATCCCTTCTATAGTAGGTATTCCAGACAGGCCAAAGGAAAAAGCAGTTTTGGGACAACCCACAAAATGAACTCATTTTAAAGGCTCCTTTGGCAAATATGAATTCCTGATTTGTCTCTTTCTCTCTCTGGTTAAAAAGCCCTTTTTGCGAACCATCCCTTGCTGAATGCAATGGAAAACAGTATAATGAAGATGCATCCTGCATAGCTGTTTATGTTCCTTTCATCCAAGGGTAACACAGTTACATTTTGGGATCTGATCGCAGAAGCAAGAGGGAAGACTGACCATGTGGCAGGTTTTTGCATCCCAAATTTGTTTGGATTGAGCTAGACTAAACCGATGTATTTACAACACCAGAGCCAGCCTGTGGTTGGGCCAAACAATGAACAACAGCAAGGCTTCATTTGGGCAAATAGTAATTATCCATCTCTTTCTCAATCATGGGTAACTCACGGTTGTGACTGTGTCCTACTTGTAACCCCAACTTCATGGCCGTTTAGACTGCCTGTCATTCTGTCTTTCAATGTGCAGCATTGGCTTGGCTACGAGACTCACAATGGGGGTAGCCCATTCTAAACTCAGAAAGAAGTTAACTGCACAACTGGAAGGGGAAATGGCCAAAGTTAACCACTATTGTTAGGAAAGCAGAATGACCCAATAGTGTGCTGTAAAATCGTCATCCAGGTACCCCTAGATCGTGGGAGTGAGAAGCTAGATACTCCAAAAGACCAGGCAACGAAACCTCAGCATGTAGAGAAATTTTGCTCTCATGGGAAGTAAATTTCATCATACTATCTTGGCCTAGAAAAATAATCTGAATTTTGAATGATTGGCAAGCAACAGATGCATTCAATCAGGCAGCAGGCATAGAATGCTTTACTCTTCAAGGTTTACTCTTCAAGAATAATGAATCAGTATCCGAGAGACCACAAAAAACTCAAAGGAAGACCACCTCACAATGGAAAGATTTTTTCAAGAAAAATGCTGGACCAACATGGAGAAGAATTGCCAGGGACCGATCACCATGGACAGAAGTTGTGCAGAATGTCATCACGGAGTTGTTGTTGTTCAGTCGCACAGTCGGTTCCGACCCTTTGCGACCCTATGGACCATTGTTCTCCAGGCACCTCTGTCCTCCACCATCCCCCTCAGCACTCCCAGTTCTGTGCCCGTTGTGTCTACAATACCATCTAGCCATCTCATCTTTGGCCTCCCCCTTCTTCTTTTGCCCTCCACCTTTCCCAACATCAGGGCCTTCTCAAGTGAATCCTCCCTTCTCATTTGATGTCCAAAATACTTTAGCTTCGTCTTTACGATTAGCCCTTCCAATGAGCAGTCAGTGTTGATTTCTTCTAAGATTGACCTGTTTGTTCTCCTCGCTGTCCAGGGGACTCTCAAAACCCTCCTCCAACACCACATTTCAAAGGCATCTATTCTTCTGCGTTCAGCCTTCCTAATTGTCCAGCTCTCACATCCATACATTACTACTGGGAAAACCATTGCTTTGACTATTCTAATTTTTGTTTGCAATGTAATGTCTCTGCTTTTCACTATGTTCCCCAGGTTTCTCATCGCTTGTCTCCCAAGAATCAGTCGCCTTTTTATTTCATGGCTGCAATCCCCATCTGCCGTGATCTTTGATCCCAGGAAAGTAAAATCTGTCACTGCTTCTACTTCTTCCCCATCTATTTTCCAGGAACTGATTGGGCCTGTTGCCATTACCTTGGTTTTCTTGATATTGAGTCTCAAACCAGCTTTTGCACTCTCTTCCTTCAGCCCAATCAAGAGGTTCTTTAGGTCTTCCTCACTTTCTGCCATTAGGGTGGTATCGTCTGCATATCTCAGATTGTTTATGTTTCTCCCAGCAATTTTAATCCCATATTGTGATTCCTCCATCCCTGCATTTCGCATTATGTGCTCTGTGTATAGATTGAATAAGCAGGGTGATAAAATGCAGCCTTGTCTTACTCCTTTTCCTATTCCAAACCACTCTGTCATTCCATGTTCTGTCCTAACTGTTGCTTCTTGGTTCATGTACAGATTTCTCAGGAGGCATATGATGTGCTCTGGTATTCCCATCTCTTTAATTACTTGCCACATCTTGTTGTGGTCCACACAGTCAAATGCCTTAGTGTAATCAATGAAACAAAAGTAAACTTGTTTCTGGTATTCCTTTGTTTTCTCCATGATCCAACGTATGTTGGCAATGTGGTCTCTAGTCCCCCTGCCTCTTCTGAAACTGGCCTGCACCTCTGGTAGTTCTCTCTCCACATACTGCTGAAGTCTGTCCTGTATTATCTTGAGCATCACCTTGCTGGCGTGTGGGATGAGTGCAATTGTTCGGTAATTTGAGCATTCTTTGGCGTTGCCCTTTTTTGGGATTGGGACGTATACTGATCTTTTCCAATCCTGTGGCCACTGTTTTGTTTTCCAGATTTGCTGGCATATTGAGTGTAGTAATTTGACGCCATCATCTTTTAGCGCTTTGAAAAATTCGACTGGGATACCATCATATCCACTAGCTTTGTTGTTTGCAGTGCTCTTTAGGGCCTTTATAACTTCGCTCTCCAGGATGTCTGGCTCGAGTTCAGTTTTTTCATCATTGTGGTTATCAGGAGTGTTGAGGTCCTTTTTGTAGAGTTCCTCTGTGTACTCTTTCCATCTTTTCTTAATCTCTTCTGCATCAGCTAGCTCTTTTCCGTCTTTGTCCCTTATCATGGTCATTTTTGCTTTAAATGTTCCCTTTATTTCCCCGATTTTTCTGAAGAGATCTCTAGTCCTGCCTCTTTTGTTGTTTTCCTCCATTTCTTTGCACTGTTCTTTTAGGTAGTTTTCCTTATCTCTCCTTGCTTTTCTTTGAAATTCTGTGTTCAGAAGGTTGTATTTTTTCCTTTCTCTTTTGACTTTTGCCTTCCTTCTTTCCTCTGCTATTTTAAGAGCCTCATCAGACAACCATTTTGCTTTCTTACGCTTCTTTTCTTTTGGTATGGTTTTCTTTGCCGCTTCCTGCATGATGTCCTTTATCTCTGTCCATAATTCTTCTGGCACTCTGTCTATTGCGTCCAGGCCATTATATCTGTTCATCACCTCCACCGTGTATTCTTTAGGGATGCTGTCTAGGTGATATCTGTCTGGTCTTCTTGTTTTCCCTATTTTCTTTAGTCTTAACCTGAATTTTGCGATCAGTAGGTTGTGATCTGAGCCACAGTCTGCTCCAGGTCTTGTTTTTGCTGATTGTATGGAGGTTCTCCATCTTTGGCTGCAGAGTATGTAGTCAATTTGGTTTCGGTGTTGGCCATCTGGTGATGTCCATGTGTAAAGTCGCCTCTTGTGTTGCTGGAAGAGAGTGTTTGCTATGACCAGTGCGTTCTCTTGGCAGAACTCTATCAATCTTTGCCCTGCTTCGTTCTGTACTCCAAGACCAAACTTGCCTGTTATTCCCTCCACTTTTTGATTTCCTACTTTGGCATTCCAGAGACATCTACTCATACAAGGACTCCTCACTGAATAACGACTCCAAGGTTTCCAAGGTATATTGTCAAGGAAGTACGTAAGATGAGAGTAAACTCCCACAGTCAAATGAGTGAGGAACCGGATGTCATAATGAGCAAAGCAATGTCTATAATTGTTCCAGTTTTGGTTTGTTTACTACTCAAACACATTTCTATAAGCATGCGGACTAGAAACTTGTGCGAGTATACACAGGACTGAAGAAAATTAAAAGCTGTCATTCAGTTCATATTCAAATTAGTCTTCTCTGACCTAACCACATGTTTTGCATAGCATAGGATGGTGCCGCCACCCTCGGACTTCATCTATGGCCGGGGTGGAAAGGCAGTTGCGGCGCCAGTCGACAGCACTCCCTCCACCACCGATGCCTTGGGCCTCGCCCCTGGCTGGGACAGAAAAGGCAGCTATGTAGGCGGGCGGCAGGATGCTGCTCCTGCGGCCCCCGGACTTCATCTGCAGCCGGGGCAGAAAGGCAGCTGCGGCGATGGGCGCCAGGACTCCCTCCACCACCCACACTCAGGGCCCCAGCCCTAGCTGGGACAGAAAAGGCTGCTATGGCAGCTGACGGCAGGATGCCGCCCCCACCGTCCCCAGACTTCATCTGTGGCAGGGGCGGAGAAGCAGTTGCAGTATTGTATTGTTGTATATCATGATATGTTGTTTTTGTAGGATGAATATTGTATAACTATTGTGTATATTGTATTACTGTGTATATTGTATAATTATTGTGTGAGCCACCTTGAGTCGGGTTTCCTGATTGGGCGGCATACAAGTGGGAAAATTAAATTAAATTGAAATTAAATTAAATTAAAATTTACTTCTCTTTGTGACTTCCTTAAATCTGAGTTCTTTTCATTTCAGCGTCACAAGGGATTAAATTTATTTTTACCGTGTTCTTAGTATCTTGTATTTACTAGTTCGGTTATGTGCTGCAAATTTCCAAGGTTGCCTTTGCAGGTGCATGGGGCTTGGGTCGAAAAGTGAAGGAAAGCTGATATTTCTAGTTGTGTTCTTCTTTTCCCAACTGCTTTGAGCTTTGAAAGAGTCGCCTGAAATTGTGACACTTGCAACGTAATGGTAAGAGTCAGCAGGCAACCAAAAGAAGGGCCTTCTTTGCTGACAACTGGCAGCTCTGATTTCAGCAAGGTACCGTTTGAAAGAGTTGGGGCTCGAATTTAGTAAAACAATCTGCCTGGATTTCACGCTGGAGAGGAAGGAGGAAGTGGAAATAGAAGAAAGCAGTGATAAAAACTCATTTACTTTTTAAGTGTGGTATCATAATCCTTAAGTTGATCCACCGAGTAATCTAGAATACTTGCTAAATTCCTCTTACTTGATGAGGTTGCATCTCAGACCTTCTTTGAGGAATTTTTCAAGCCATCTGGGTCTCCTTGCCTCTATCCAGGAATACGAGGCAAAGAGTCCCCCCCACCCTCCATTAAGATGCCTGCAATTTGCATGGAATGTCTCTCTGGAGCTATAAACAAAAAAAAAATTCAGCTGTGTGATCCACACACACAAAAAAAATGTAGAAGGAGAAGGTGATACCTTTATTGGATCACTAAACAAAAAAAACATCATTGCGAGCTTTTGTGATTCAAGATCATTTCTTGAAACGTTCATCATGCCAATTAACATTTGGAATTTCATCGATAACTTCCCTGCCTTACCCACAAGAATGCCTGAAGAAGTGATCTTGAATCACCCAAGCTTGCAATGATTTTTTGTTTGTTTAGGGATCCCATAAAAGTATCGCCTTCTCCTTCTACATTTGTTCTCTGGCGCTAGTGTTATTTCCCATTGAGAATCAAAATACCCACGGAAAGTGGACTTGGGGGTCATATCCGTTCAGAGGATTCTGAGGGTCATTCTCCAAACCAAAGGATATCAACGGATAATAAGAACAGGATATAGTCATGATTATTCTAGATTCCTGAAAGATACAATTAATTTTTAGTGGCCCACTGTATCTGTGGTTGTAATAGCAAAAGGTGGAAGAAATAGGCAAGAATAGAACTCTGACTACACTGCACAACAGCAATTTTGCTACTGGAAATAACACATGTGATATACATGATACAGAGTGCTGATTCCAAACCTGAACTCAGAATTTGCCTATCATGTACAGATTTTAAGGCTTGCTATAGCTGTTCAAATGGTTGGTAATTGGGTAATGCATTTTTACATGGGCACATTATAACAGTTGCAGCTACTACTGATCCTGCTTCTGCCTAAGCTGAATCACGTCCCCTGGTGGCATGCATGTTCCAGCAGCAACTGGGCATGTCTGGGCAAGTCAGTGAGCTGAGGTCAGAAATAGGTATATAAGGCGAGATGGACCAAGAGCTTGTCTCTAGTGTGAAACCATCTTATTGGATAATACAGCTAGACCATAGTGAGTCTGTTTTGAGCTAAAAATTAATAAGCGCAGCTGTGTTAATAAACCGGACAATTTTTGCTACATTTGTGGCAAATATACCCTGTGTGATCAATGCAAGAACAGAGGTTGAGATTTGCTAACTTAAGATCCTGATGTCCTAGGCAGAATCGGACTTCAGATTTGGAATCAGCACTTGATTTAGTATAAGACACATGGATTAGAAGCAAGTAGCAGACAATATTTTTTTGCATGTGATGCGGTGTTATATACAGTATTTTGTTCCTGCTAAGTAAGTCATCTGATACTATTTCCTGTCTTGTGTACTGTATGTTCTCCTTGGTTAAAAGATGCTGCAAAAGGATGGCTGGTGGAGGAAATTAAGTCTGAGAAGTGAAGCAGAAGTCAAGGAAAAGATTAATGTTCTTCCTCCAAAGACTGTGGGAACATGCACAGATGGTTACAAACCAAAGAATATCATGTGAGGGTAACATAAAAACTGAATGAACTAAACGTAGGTCATTTACTCTGGTTAGAGTAGGAAGGAACTGATTACAGCATTTTCCAGCACCAAAATACCTCTGTGTGACACTTAACATGACACTCTCTTTTAAGCAGCACTGCCTGAATACCAAAACAAAAGTTAGTACAAGAAACAACATTATCAGGAAACTCACAAACTACTAAAGGGGAACTCAACCATCCATGCTTTGTACATCACCTTTGGCCCTGAGCGTCTCTGCAGCAATGTATGATGCTCCAGTATAGAGCGCATCCAGACATGCAAAACAAGTTGGTTTTTTCTTTGGCCCAGGAGACACATTTTGCAACTAATTTTCCTAATCTAATGCGGCTTAAAACGTGATATTCATGATTGTTTCCTTTATATTTATCTCTTTGCATGAATTTTAAAACAGGAATTTGGGGGGGGGGGAAATAGATCCAAATTTCAGGTTATAAATGAGGTTTTGCAATAACAGCAAAAGTGGTTGCGTCTGCAACAAAATGATTCACCCCCTCATCCATAATGGAGAAGACAGAAAGGAAGTCTGGAGATTTGAAGAGCAGCGTTTGAAACTAGAACTGTGGGTGGCTATTGCTTAGAAGGAATGAAGAAACATTTCCTTTTGTCTTGATTCAGTCAAAATTTCTATGAGGAAGTGTACACCCTTTTATTTTATTTTTTGGAGTTCCCTTTTTCATGGGAACAAGGGCGGTTGCTTGTTATGTTCTAGCAATGTTGTTTTTTAAAAATTGTGTCAAAAGCACACAAGAGACGGGCGCTCATTCCGTCAAGCAGTAAGGTCTTGAACTGCCGACTTGCCAGCCTTCCAGCTAACAAGGCAAGCTTCTTAACCACTGAACCACAGCAGTCCCTCTAAAAGAGAATGGGCTTCAGGGGTGATGAAGAAGTTAGCAATCAGACGGTCCTGGCATATTATGCTTTTCCGAATATTCGCGACAAAAGAGCAATTTATTACAAATTGAATTAAGCCATATTTTTCTACATATTTTAAGCCATATTTTATTGTTTTAATTAGTTCAGAATCACAATAGGTCTGTGGTGCATTCCTTGACCCCATTTTCCCCCATCCTATTCCTATTTTGTTCTCTACACATAATGAGCTAAATTCTAATTTAGTCCCAAGTGGAGTAGAAACACTGAAATCAAGGGGATGTAACATCTGTGTTGATTAATAATCCCTAATTGATTGAACTTGTTGATTAATAAGCCCTATTCTATTCACTTTAACCAGTCTCTTAGCAATATCAATAGTACAGTGGAACCTCATACAACAATCACCCCGTATAGCAATGAAATCACATAACAATTAGGAATGGCGTCCCACATAACAATTTTCCCTATGGAAAAAATGATGCAACAATTTTTCATTGGGAAAAACCACTTAGCGAAAAAAATTGTTGTGCGATGCATCCCATAGGGAAAATCACTATACGGTGCATATAGCAATTTTTTCGTACAACAATGAGCCCCATGGAAGGGATTAAAATCTTTGTATGAGGTACCAGTGTATTTGCATGCACATATTGTCCATAGTTCTCCCTGTGCACTCTCTGGGGGGCTTACATGTTAGTAGCATTTCCCCCCAACATGCTGGGTACTCATTTTACTGACATCAGAAGGATGGAAGTCTGAGTCAACTTTGAGCCCTGTCAGATTCAAACTCACAATGTTTTGGCTGCAAGACAGCAGTTTAACCACTGCACCACCAGGGCTCCATGAAATCTCTTCCATTTGGGATTAAAATTAGATTTAGCCTAATGGGCTACTGAACTCCCTCTCTATTTTATGTTATTATATTTAATATGCAATAAAATTCAGATTTGCAATAAAATTCAGATTTGTCTGCAGGATTTAAAAGCAGAGGGAAATTTCAGGAGGGCACGAAGTGCAAACTTTGCAATGTGCAAATGTTTCAGGAGGGTATGAAGTGTGAACTTTGCAATGTGCAAAAGTTTGCACATTGTGTGCAATGTTTGCAATGTGCAAATGTACAATTTAGTACAATAAAAACATACAATAAAAATTGTAAGCAAACAGAGCTAGATTGAAAGGAAAATTTGAACAGGTGTGGTCAGTCGAAATGGCTTGATGGCACTTGAAAACAAAACAAAAATCAGGGTTAGCTTTTATTATGGTGTGATTTTTTTTGAACCATATGGGGTGTCATGAACAAACTTGAGAGTTTGAGAAAGCTATTGTGAAGACTTTAAAAGTGGAAAAGAAAGTAATAGGGGATCAGGTAAAGGTTAAGGTTGCCCTTGCTCGAAAGCCAGTTGTATCTGACTCTAGGGTTCAGTGCTCATCTCTGTTTCAAAGCCGAAGTGCCAGTGCTGTCTTCCTCCACAGACGTTTCTGTGGTCATGTGGCAGGCATCACTAGACACCAGAGTGCACAGAACGCTGTTTACCTTCCCACCAAAGTGGTCCCTATTTATCTACTTGCAATTTCTTGCTTTTGACCTGCTAAGTTGGCAGGAGCTGGGACGGAGACGGGAGCTCACTCTGTCATGCAGTACCCAGGAATCAAGCTCCAAACTTCCAGTCAGCAAGTTCAGTGTCTTAACCACTTGAGCCACCGCAGTCCCCCCAATCAGAGATAGGAAAAGTACAAAGAGCATTATTCTGAGCATGGTACATGACTCTACTGGCTGAGAGTTTTGGGGATTTTTTTTTAAAAAAATTACAATTTTTCCTTCTATTTTTTGTCTTTCAAGTGTAGAGTACTGTACTTTGTGGAGGAAATATACCAAAGTTGGGATGGGGAAGAGGGAGAGAAAGAAATGTCCGGAACAATATATTATATGACAAGAACTGCAGAGTTATGAATTGGTTGACAGCCGTAATAATTTTCATAGGGAAACATGCAGCTCTGGTCTTTTCAAAACAGTAGGGTGTAGTTCAGCTTTATTAGCTCCTGTTGTGGATTTGATGCTGTTGCATCTCAAGCCATAAATTCTCACATGCTGTCAAGTGAGATCAGCAACAAGTGCTGATGGACCCAATCTCTTCCTACCTAGAGCTACGTTTTAGCTGCCAAGTACAAAATACTATGGGCACTGCCTCCCATTAGTCCGTTCTATATGTTTCGGCTCCGTCCTGCTGATTGGTCATCCTTGGCAATATGGCATTGACCATTGGGAGTGGTTGTCATTGTTGTTGAATCGCATAATCAAATCCAACCTTTTGCGACCCCATGGACCACAGTACGTCAGGCACTTCTGTCATCTGCCATACTCCGTAGCCTGCCCAGATCTATGCCCACTGCATCAATTATGCCATCTAGCCATCTCATTCTCTGCCACCCCTTCTCCTTCTGCCCTTGATCTTTCCTAGCATCAGGGTCTTCTCCAGGGAGCCCTCTCTTCTCATTTGGTGGCCAAAGTACTTGAGCGTCAGCTTCAGTATTTGTCCTTCCAAGGAGCAGTCAGGGTTGATTTCCTTTAGGATTAATTGATTTGGTCTCCTTGCAGTCCAGGGGACTCTCAAAAGTCTTCTCCAGCACCACAGTTCAAAGGCGTCTATTCTTCTATGCTCAGCCTTCCTTATGGTCCAGCTCTCACAGCCATACATTACTATTGGAAAGACGATTGTTTTAACTATGTAGACTTTTTTTTGGCAAGTCTGTTCTGTATGTTGTGGGTCAGTCCTGTTGATGTGTCTTCCTTGGCAATATGACATCAACCATTCAAGTGTGTTGGGAGTGGTACTGTGGGTCAAGCTATACAGGAGGAAGATTGTGTGTTTCCCAGTTTGGTATGTTTTCCTCTACCTATAGGATTTCCATAAAGCTGTATGTCCAAGCAAACAGACTTGAATCATAAGTGGTACTTTTTATAATGACAATATAGTACCATTTATTTATGGTCACTCATTACCGGGTTTTACATACTTTATTAAATCAATTCAACAAATTGTTAGTTACTATGAATGTTAGGTAGTAAATTGTTAGTTGGAACATATTTAAGAAACATCCTCAAGCCTTACTGTTTATGGAGGCATTCAAAGACCATCTTCTGGCAACCAATTAGTTTAGTTGTTTAGTTTGTTTGGTTTAGTTTATATTATTTATCATTTACAAGACATGTAATGGGGAGGAAGAGTAAAAGCAGATTTCTCAATTTGCTGTGAGGGGGAGATTTTAAGGTTTTGTTACGTTTATAATATCATTTTAATGTTGTATTATGTTTATACTTCTTCATGGAAACTCCCTAGAGTGGAAAAATCTCTCAGTTGGACAATGCACAAATGTTACATCTGTCCATCCATCCATCCAGTCTAAAGGGCTAGCTGGATATTGAGTTAGGAGTAGGGTTGCCAGATGGTATCCTACAAGAGGACATGTCCTCCTTTTCTATAATTTGTCCTCTCATCCTCCCTTACCTACTGTATCACATGTCCTCCTTTAGGATACCATCTGGCAACTCTAGTTTAGGAGTAAGGCTGGGAATTCAATTTTCCATTGTGCCACCAGGGAGAAAAGCCAACCTGTGCAGCCTTGGGCAAGTGTTACATTCCTAAGAGCTCCCCCTAAAGGAAAAGAATGGTAAACCACTTCTTTGTACTCTCTACTTAGAAAAACCAGAAAGATGTTGATGGCACATCATCATCTTCATCATAAAACAAAATTAATATGATTACAATAATGACAGATTTTTCAGGCTTTAAAAAAACGATAAAATGGAGAGCAGAGCATTTATCTCATGTCATGGAGGTGATGTAGATGGGGCAAAACAAATGTCCAACCTTTCATCTATAGTAGTGATGGTGAACCTTGGGACTCCAGCTGTTCTTTAACTTCAAATCCCAGAAGCCCTGATAAACAGGAGTGCTGACTTGGCCTTCTGGGAATTGGTCCAAGAACAGTTGGAGTGCCAAGGTTCGCCATCACTGATCTATAGCAGTGTTTCCCAACCTTTGGTTTTGGGACTTCAGTTCCCAGAAGCCAAAGTCAATTCCCCAAAGCTCTGATCAGTCAATATACTGACTTAGGCTTCTGGGAATTGAAGTCCCCCCTGTGGGGCATGGGCTCCATGTTGGAAACCACTGATCTAGAGTCATGCCTGCCTCTCCCTCCAGGTGTGTATTCACCATCTCTTGTGGACTGTCATAGAGCCGAGAGTTTCTCATATAAAATCCCAGAAAACATCATCTGAACTCACCAGCAAGTAAGTTGTAGCATGAGTGGACAACTCTGGGATATGCTAGCAGCATCTCTCCATGACACGGCCCCCTCCCCCATCTCCAGTAGATGTAGAGCATATCTATGCTGCCTCCCTAGCCTGTCATTAAGAAGACCATAGGTAGGGTCTAAAATAGAACCCCCTGACAGTTTGATTTCCTCTTGCTGGCTGCAAGCACCCTTGGAGCACTTTAAGACCCTATAAAAATGCAAATAGAGGGATACCCTGCATTAGTGCTGTAGGACTACTGTAAGTTGGAATGAAACTCACCCTCCCTTCCCTTGATTTTCGCAAGCTGTACCAAAGCCAGCCTGCTTTTCGGAGGATTCCATCAACTAAATGATGTAAAATGTGAACCAAAAGACAGTTAATCTGGTCAATTTGCTGGGAACAGTTCCAAAGCATATTGTTGGAAATTATTCCACTTGAGAGAGGCAGCGGAGAGGAGCGAGAGGAATTTTCTTCCATGGTTTTTACATAGCATCTGTTATGGCCTTTTAGACAAATTGCACTCTCAGTCTTTTCCTTGCTTCCTTCCTTCCTTCCCTCCCTATAAAGCAATACAAATAAGAGCATCAATAATAATTTCATGTCATCAATTATTTTGGGTTGAAAGGATTTTTTTCTGGAGAAACTCTGCTCAGGGGATGCCCGGATGAGGCTCCTTTCATGTCTCCAAGATCTTTCCCCCACTGAAGTGGTCCCTATTTATCTACTTGCAATTTCTTGCTTTCAAACTGCTAGGTTGGGCAGGAGCTGGGACAGAGATGGGCACTCAAACTGTCATGCAGCACCTGGGTCTCAAACTGCTGACTTGCTGACCTTCTAGTCATCAAGTTCAGCATCTTAAGCACTAAGACACCACCGTCCCTACAGTAGAATAGATCACACTTATTGACTTACATTAGATATTCTTAAATAAACAGTATACAGTGGTCTCCCAGCTAACAAGGTGAGAATACTAATGATAATCTCCTCTCTCACATAGTATGGAGAAACTATGTATTTTTAAACCACATGGAGGTCTCTAGCTGTCACTTGCTTCTCCTTTGCTCTGTCCCTCTCCATTCCCCTCTCTTTTTGGATGCGTAAGAAATGTCAAGAGGTCACACTGAATAGATGCCAGTTAACTGACCACAGTGCCTGTTTTGGATGATAGCCGGCACAGTGGTGTGCAGAAGCAATATGCATCCAACTGTGTAAAAGATGCTTCCTTTGGAAGGATGGAGCTGCCAGAACACAGAATGCCCTTACAGAGCAAAGTAGGGAGGGATTGGACAGAGACACTTCTGCACCTTTTGTCTTGCCAAGGTGACAAAAATCAGAAGATATTTTAAATTGGAGAAGTTTGGAGATAACTCCTAAGCCTTTTCTGCACTTGAGAGCAGGAAAACGTTCTCTGCCCCATTGCTATTACTGTGGATTTTCTTTCTTGTCCCATCAGGGATATATTGGGATACAGAGAAAGAGCCTCTTCAAAAATTGACAATTTAGACAATTAAGAAGAGGAGGAAGAAGAGGGAGAAGGAAGAAGATATATTTGTTCACACCCAGCTATTCACTCATTTTATTAGACATTTTTGAAGTGGTAGCCATGTTAGTCTGTGCAGGCATATCAGAGAGTAAACATAAGAAAAAAGAAAACGACAAAAAATGTTGTGGCACCTCAAAGACTAACTCTTGTATTTTAATGTTAGCTTTCGTGGCTCAAGTCCTCTTTATCAGGCATAAGAGTGAGACTTCCTTATGTCTGATGAAGTGGACTTGATCTACGAAAGCTAACATTAAAATACCGGAGTTAGTCTTCAAGGTGCCACAACATTTTTTTTGCCTCATCTTGTTAGTTTATCTTTACATTAATTAAGTCCTTAATTTGTATAAACTTATGATACAGGTTTCCTTTGCGGTTGTCCAAAGGCTGTCATTTTGGATGGTTAGCACTGATTTGGAAGGGAGCTGCATGTGTTTGGTGTTCAGGGAAGCAAGACGATAGAAGCAGCCGTATGCTGGCTAACACAACTTTATTGCATGATGTACAGTTTGAACATGAGGTAATGGTGGCAATGCAACTCATTTTATACAGTCACTATACATTTGAATCTGGGTGCACGGTAGCCTATTGGCTACTGTCAGCGTGACGTCATCCGTAGTCCCGCCCTTCTTGTCCAGGTGTATCCGTGGCGGGAAGGTTTCCCGCGGCTGTGCATGATTGGGGAATTTGTACCATGTGAGTTGAATGCTTGCTGCTCCCATCTCTGTTAGCAAGCTCGCATTCCAATAGCAGCTGGATACAATGTATCTTTACAAATGGGTTAAGTATACATTTCCTGTAGAACCGGTTACATTTAACTTAAAGGCATAACGTAGCAGTTACATTCCATACACAACAATGTGTGTGCCATAGACTGAGGAAAAGAAACATTTCCTTTAGCTCTGTTTCAAATGCAAAGTGAAATGTTCCCAAAAGATGGAGGCATCAATGAATGTGTCTCTCCTTCTATCCTGGATCTGCTTAAAACAGGAGCTCTCAACCTTTTAAAGCCGGGGTCCTGGTCACGCTCCCTCAGACAGCTTCGGGGGCCAGGTGGCCATTTTGCCCTTCCTCCACCACATGGCACTTCCTGGTGTGGTGGTGGTGGGCCACATGAAATGGTGCTGCAGGCTGCATCCAGCCCACAGGCTGAGAATCCCTGGCTTAAAACATAGTTATCCCAGTGTTGTGTTCTCAAACACTGTACCTTTATACAATGTACCTATTCATGTGTAACCAATGTATCCTTTCTACTTGTAACATGATAACCCTTAGCTGCATCACTGTAACCCTAATAGGACGCGAGCTAGTGACCACTAGATGGCAGCAGCGAGCGTCCAGCTCATTGGCCCAGATTCACCTAAGAACAACAGCGCGGGAAGATTCCCGCCACCACCTTCACCTGGACAAGAAGGGCGTGACCCACAATGATGTCACGCGGGCAGTAACCAATAGACTGTCAAGGAGCCACATTCAAATGTATAGCCACTGTATATATTGAGCTGTTCGTCCGCCATTACCACATGTTCCCATACACTAAATTGGCGACGAAGGTGGGATCATGGCTTCCCATGGGACCAAGACATACACCAGTTTCGACATCAACAAACCGGAAGATTGGGAACTCTTTGAAATGGATTTCCAAAGTGCGCTGGTGGAGTTCGAGGTCACGGATGAGGGAAAGAAGAGAGCCATCCTCATCAGAATGCTCGGGCACGCCAGCAAGAGAGTGCTGGTCGACCTCATCACACCGAAGAAGGTGGGCGAGCTGAAGGCAAAGGAGCTCCTGAAGGCGATGCGTGACCATTTCCAGCCCTCGGTGTCGATGTTTCCAGCCCGGGACGCGTTCTGGAGGCGAGTCCAAGCGCCGGGCGAGTCGGTCGCCGCATTCGCAGCGGCCCTGCGGCTGGCCGCCGGGCCATGCAAATGGGAGAACCTGGAAATCACCCTCAGGGGCCCATGACCGCGTTAAGTGCCCGTTTAGGAAGGCCGAGTGCCACAACTGTGGGCGCCGCGGGCACATCGCCAAGGTCTGCAGACGATGGCGCGAGGACTGGAGGAGCTCGCCAGACCGTTCGACGAAACCGGACCGCTCGACGAGACCAAAGGATGGCGCCCGGCCCACGAGGAAACAGGACGGCGTGGGCCGCATCTCCGACAGCAGCGACGACGACGCTCCAGTTTTCAGCGTGTCCCTGGGACACCCCCGTTACTTTGTTGAGGTACTGGTGCAAGGGGCCCCTGTTAGGATGGAGATTGACTTGGGCTCCTCATATTCCATCATTCCCCAGCGGAAGAATTCGCCCCATTTTTCAGGAAAAAGTTGGAGCTGTCCCTAGAGAGGGGGTGTCTCTTGTGGGGGCAGCGGGGGGTGATTCCCACATCCCTTCGGCCGCGGGTGCTTAAGTTGCTGCACGTCATCCACCCCGGAATTGTGCGCTCCAAAGCGCTGGCCCGGAGCTACTTCTGGTGGCCCCAGTTAGACGCCGACATCGAGCACATGGTCGGCACTTGCGAGAGTTGCCAATGCGCCAGACCAGAGGAGGCCCGTCTTCCCCACAGGGAGTGGGACGCGGCTAAGGGGCCGTGGTCCCGGATACACATTGATTTCGCGGGCCCGTTCCGAGGAACTCTGTTTCTCCTCGTTGTGGACGCTTTCTCCAAGTGATTGGAGGTCATTCCAGTCACAAGCACCTCCTCGGCCGTGACAATAAAGCATTTGCGGAGGGTTTTTTCGACGTTCGGCATACCCGACACGTTAATTAGCGATAACGCTAGTTGCTTCACGTCCGCTGAGTTCAGGGCATTCACAGAGATTAACGCCATCCGGCACATCACCTCCGCCCCTTTCCATCCGGCCACCAATGGCCAAGTGGAGCGCCTCGTACGCACCACGAAGGACGCACTGCGGCGCATGGGCCCCGGGGATCTCAACCTACAAGTGTGTCAGTTTCTGCTAGGGTACAGGGTGACCCCGTTGGCGTCAGGATACTCCCCCGCGGAGCTTTTAATGCGCAGGAAACTGACCACCATTCTCACGAGGCTAGACCCCACGAGAGTAGAAGACAAGGGGAGGAACATCGGGCTAGAGGCCACAAAAAGTTTCAGCGTAGGCGCCCCCGTGCATTGCAGGAACTACGCCAGCGCGGGGCCAGCCTGGGTGCCGGGGGTTGTCGTGGAGCAGACCGGTCCCGTATCATACCGCGTGGAGACCAGCACGGGTCTACTTTGGCGGCGGCATGCGGACCAGCTCCGGAGCCGGGTCCCAGGACGGCAGGGCGCAGAAAGCATAAACAAGGATTCAGCGTTAGGGTTCTCCCCCACCCGCTTAGCCCAAGGGGGAGGAGAGGGGGGTCATGGGTCCCCACCGAGGGGGGAGGAGAAGGAATTTGTCCTCATAGATACCCCGCGGGATCACCCAGCAGAGTTTGATTTTGAGTTTCAGAACCGGGGGGGGGGGTTTCGGAGTGGTCCCCCACCCATCCAAGCGAGAAGAGGGGTTTTACGTTAGCCCCTAGTTTCCCCGGTCTGCCCACAATGGAGTTTGTCCCTTCCCCTAACGCTGCAAAACCGCAGCAAGCCACTAACGAGTCTCCCTCTCCCATTACAGGACAAGGGACCAGGGAACAAGGAAGCGGTAGCGCCCCCAGGGCGGGCCAGCCCACATCGCGGCCCAAACGCGTTTGCAATAAGCCATCTTGGTTGAGAGACTTCGTCTCATCCTAGGGGGGAGGGATGTTGTGTTCTCAAACACTGTACCTTTATACAATGTACCTATTCATGTGTAACCAATGTATCCTTTCTACTTGTAACATGATAACCCTCAGCTGCATCACTGTAACCCTAATAGGACGCGAGCTAGTGACCACTAGATGGCAGCAGCGAGTGTCCAGCTCATTGGCCCAGATTCACCTAAGAACAACAGCGCGGGAAGATTCCCGCCACCACCTTCACCTGGACAAGAAGGGCGTGACCCACAATGACGTCACGCGGGCAGTAACCAATAGACTGTCAAGGAGCCACATTCAAATGTATAGCCACTGTATATATTGAGCTGTTCGTCCGCCATTACCACATGTTCCCATACACTAAACCCAGAGAGCAAAGCCACAAGAGATTGTGTCCCTTTGTAACTGCTGATTGCTCTGCTGAATATACTGAGCAGTGGGTATATGTTGGGGATATTTTAATTAAAGGCCAAAGCCTTTGAAAACTTCTCCTTCACCGATTGCAACCCGGAATGATGTACTGTAAGAGAAGGAGGGCAGCACTTTAAATTAAAACCGGTCACAGCGATCAGGATTAGTCCTGAATGGAGGCCATTGACTCTCATTTCAGATCATATAAACCTCATTAATAACAGAAGCATTGACCCTTAAACTCCTGTGCTTCCCCCCCCACAGTTCCCTCCACACACACACATCTTCTCTGTAGAAGGTCTAAGGAAGAGCAGGCCACTAGATCACCCCTCCCCTATCCATAATTGGTAACCATCGTCCATTTTGTTTTCTCATGCCACCCTGGATATCTGGTTGTGATGCTCCTTCCAACTCTGTTTTGAAAGTTACTTCTAGAAAAGTAGTATATATTCAACTTATAAAGTTACTGCAGTGGCTGAAGGAGGTTAGCATTTCGATTCCTGAGTACTTCAGCATGGAATGAGCTCCTGTCTTTGTCCTAGCTCCTGCCAACCTAGCAGTTCGAAAGCAAGACATTGCAAGGAGATCAATAGGGACCACTTCGGTTAACAGCATTCCGTGCGCTCTGATGTCCAGTCTTGCCTGCCACAAGACCACAGAAATGTCTGCAGAAGCAGACAGCGCTGGCTCTTTGGCTTTGAAACATAGATGAGCACTGAACCCTAGAGTCAGATACGCCTGGTTTTGAGCAAGGGAAACCTTTATCTTTACTAAAGTTACCACATTTCTACAGTGTCGTCATGCTGTCTTGCAGTATGCATGCTGAACTTAGGGCAATATTTAGACAACCTGCTGGCATTTTTGTGTGTGCTAGGCCAAACGTCAGGAAGGAGTAGACAAGAAAATTTTGAGTTATCCAATGTAGGAAGAGCTAGTCCAGAAGGGACAGGTAGGGGACCACCAGTTTGGGACAGAAGGAGACCATGTAATCTCTCCACATGTTGGACTGCAATCCCTAACAGTTCTAGCTGGCCTAATTAGTGGTAGAATAGCACAGAGGTTGTAGCAAAGCAGCATCTAGAGGACCCATCCCTGGACGAAGACACTCTTGTGGTCCTCTACCAGTCCCTTCTGGACTAGCTCTTCCTACATTGGATAACTTCAAATTTTCTTGTAACCTCTCTTGTATCCTCTAGATATTTTGAAATGCCAACTCCTGTCAGGTCCATCCAGAGTGGCAAATGGCCAGGAATAAAGGAAATGGTTGTACAAAATATGTACAGGGTGACCCATAAGGTCCTACCTGGCCTATAAGTCCCTACTGTCCTCCCTGTGGGCACGCGCCACACCCCTCTGCCTAGCAGTCCAATGGGAGAGCTTCCTCCGTCCTCCCAGGACAGAGTTCACCCCACCCCTCTGCCCGGCAGCCCAATGGGAGTGCTTCGTTCCTCCCCCAGCAGAGCCCTACTCTCTTTGTGGACGGGTAGGGACTTACAGGCCACGCTGTAGAAGGCATCATGAGTACTCTAGAGATAGGCAGAGAAGATATTTCTATCTGTAGTTGTGTTGCTGACCTTCATTCAAGAGCTTCAAACAAACCATTGTGTATTGTTCACCTTTTGCTCTTGATCATTCAATGTGAGAGGACCATGTTTCATTTTAGTATATGACTGGATTCAATCCTTTTTATATGTAAATCCTTTTGTTTATGAATGTGGGGTATTTTTTTACTGTGTCCATGATTCAAAACAAAAAAAAATATGGTCTGACATGGTCTGGCAAAATCTTGTCATGGATTGCCTGCAGGAAAAAGGATGCAAAGGCCAGCCTGAATTTTGACGGTCCCAATGTCAGTAGTCGAGATGGTCTATAGGATCCCTTTTTGTGCTGACTAGGTTCACAAGCAGATACCAAGCACGGGAAAATTCAAGACTACATCTCACAGAAACACTCTGCAATTGCCATGGCATTTTCTACAAGTTTTTATTCTCTCTGGTGCCTTCCTTGCTTTCTCTATATTATCTCTGTCTTCCTTCTCTCTCCATGAATTCTTTCTCTCTATTACTTTTCTCTCTCTGTTTCCTCTCTTCTTTCTCCATGGTTTCATTCACCTTCTCTGTGTGTGTCCCCCAAGATGATTCCTCTCTCTCTCTTTCCTTTCTTCCCCCTCTGTGGCTCCTTCGTGGGTGTTTATTTGTTTAAATGCACATTACTGTTGTAAGACTAAAGTCCCAATCTACCATCTTGCCCCATTCACCTCAATGAGACTCATTATTTCCCTGAAATACTGGCAAGTGTTTGAGCAAACGCTATGGAATATTTCAGTAAGCATGAGCTAGAGTTTATGATTTTTTTCCTACGTAAAACAAATATGTTTAGGGTCTCATATCTTCTTAATGATTGGAAATATCAACATAATTTTTATATAAAAAAGAGAACATTTTGAGAAAGCAGAGAAGGTTTTTGAAAAAAATTATTATGAAATTTGCTACATCACAAAAAAGGGTAACAAAATGAGACCATCGGCAGGAGGGGTTCAACCTTTTCCAAATTTGGCATAGAGCAAGTCTCAAACAGCTTACAGTCACTCTACCAAATATGGCCCTGATTCAAGTTTTTTGTTTTAGCTACTCATTCCTATCAGAAATGGTTCACAGAATGCTGTTTTGACTGGCCATAGAAAATGTCAGGGTTCGATCCCTTTGCAGCTCTAATAATGGGTATTCTCCATCTATACATGGTGTTGTGGGGCTTGGAAATAATATTTTAGAAGATCATAGCTTGCAAGTGTATCTGTTGGGCATGTGCATTGAGCAAATTAATTAGTAACTATTACAGCACGCTTTAATTTCTTGTTTCTAGGAAGTAACTAGTTACTTTTTAGCTTCTTTTGAAGAAAATTTGGAATGCTACCACTATTGGCCTGTAATAAAAAAGAATCACAATTCTCTCACACACCAATTCTCTCAAAACACAAAGTAGAGCATGAGACTGAGTATGAGCCAGTATTTGAACAGCATGATATTTCTCCCAAAACTTTTCATGATTCCCTCTCTGCTAGTAACTATTATTTTTAACAGACATGGGTACGTGGCAAGAAATTGTAATTTTCTTTCCTTAACTTGCAATTATAATCCAGTGTCATTGGGGAAATGAAATAATTACAATTTACACCATGTCCCAACTACTTCCAGGCTCTGATTAAAAGCAGGATTTTCCCATTGCTACCTTTAGGGCAGGGGTTCCCAACCATTTTACAACATGGGCCTGACCACACACCTCAGAAAGCTGAGTGGGCCAGAACACGTCCCGTGGAAGTAAATGCTCCCACTTCCACATTTACGACAGCCGTGGGCGCATTTACAGATGACATAACCGCGTTTATGCATGCATGCATGGGCTCATTTTATGACTGTCATAAATGCATTTGCTTCCACTTCTGGGTGCAGCAGTGGCGACACAAGGCCACATGAAATGTTGCTGCAGGTCAAGTCCGGCCCTCAAGCTGTAGGTTGGAACCCATGCTTTAGGGTTTTGGAAGGATTCCTTAACTGAACAAGACTTCCTCTCTCAATTGGTTGGATTACCCTCCAATGTTTTATTTACTGCAAAGGTTGAGAAGAAGCTGTTGCTTTTCTGTTCTGCCACATCAAAACCACCCGTACCAAAGCATTAACTGTGGAAAGATCCAGTGATTTAATTTTCTGTTGTCTTTCCAAAAGCAAATGGAATTAAACACTTTCAAGGTCTTTGGGCTATCACTTTACCCAAAACAACCATCCCAAAACATTCGGCAGAGGCAGGAAGATGCTGCCTAGCTATTTACTTTAAATGGCTGATTAAAATTTCATGAAGACAGGAAGTGGAGGGTGTGTGTGAGAAACAGAAGACAGGAATAACAAAATCCAGGTCTTTGTAGTATTTAGCGCAACATCTTAGAACAACAAAAGCCTTCAGAAAGAAGGTGTGTTTGGGGGAGGGAATTTTGGAAAGAAAATGTTCACAATTGCATTGAGGCTACGAGGGCTGCGTTTTCTTTCTAACTATGATTTCTGGAAGGAAAATTAGCTATTTTAAGGCTGCAGTTTTATGCACATTTCTCTTGGAGAGAATTCCATTGGATTCAATGCCCCAAAATCCTATTGCTTAGTGTAGTAAATCACTCTAGAGTTGTCATCGGCCACTTCTCATATCGGAGTATGCAATTTCCCCTGGAAATCAAGGGAAAATGCCACAAGCGTGAATTTGTTTAAAGTGGAGCCCAGTTTGCCATGAAGTGTCCCACACGCTGTGATCACTGAGCCATCTCCTGCTGCACGCATGAAATGAGACATGCAGGATTTAACACCGGAACTGCAATGAACTGCCACAGCCTTGAGGATATTAAGAAGGTGTGCCATCACAGTCAGTCTATCTGGCATGGCCTCTTACGCCTCCATGACCATTGGGAATCAGAATAGGGAAGTGGTTCCTCCTCTGCTCATTTTGCCTTTGGGCCCAATATGATGGTTTCCAGTGGCATTTCCTCCACTGAGGAGGCCTTCACCCCACTTAAAGGTGCCCATACGCCCATAGCCATTGGCACCATTAGGGAGTCAAGTTATTTACCGCTGCCCAACACTCAGCATTGAGTCACTGGTTGTATGGTTTACTCCATTACCATAGCGGGATGTCTGGCTAGACCTGGATGTGGTGTAGTGGATACAGAAATTCTGTAATTCTGGGAATATACTCAAACTCTAGCTTAGCTACATCTCCATTCTTCATAGATCTTTGAAATGTGCCCAGCCTTTAAAAGAAACAGAACTGCTGGTTCACACTGTGATTTTGTGCCAGAGGTTGGGAGTTTGATTCCCCACTTTGCTTCCTTGAAAGGGGCTGGATTCGATCTATTGGGGCCACTCCCAGCTATGCAGTTCTAAATTGCTGCTGATGCTGATGCTGATGATGATGCTGATGCTGATGCTGCTGATGGTGGTGGTGGCGGTGGTGGCGGTGGCGGTGGTGGTGGTGGTGATGATGATGATGATGATGATGATGATGATGATGACCAGTGCAATTTTGTGAGTTAGGGACAATTTTTAAAATAAGCCCCAAGATAGCTAGCAAGCTGCAAAGGTTGTGTCTTTTGCATAAACCGGCTGCTCCTTCTCAACTGGAATATTCTGCCCTTAAATAAGGAAAGGCAAATTAGTAATTTACAAAAGGAAAAGGCTCATTCTGTTTCTAGAAGAACCCAAAGCCATTTTCCATGAGATTTTTGCAGCGCAAATGTTTTTCCTTTGAGACCAAACCCTATGAGGAAAGGCTGACAGAACTGGGCCTGTTTGGCCTTAAGGAAAGGAGATGGGTGGAGGTGGGGGGATATGACCCCACTCTTCAAACACCTGAAAGATAGCCATGAAGAGGAAGAGTGGGATATGTTCTCAATCATCCCAGAGTGCAGGACATATAATAGCAGGATCAAGTTAAAGGAAGCTGAATATAGGCTGAAAATGGGGTGGTGGTGTATCTTTACTATTTGAACAGTACGACAATGGAACTGATGACCTTACACCAGGGGTTCGCAACCTACGGCCCATGGACCAGCCCTGGTCCCTGACACTATTCCATCCAGCCCACAGCGATGACCCTGGAAGCAGACACAACTGTGCGTGTGCAAATGCACCCACCAGCATGGGGAACCACGTGTCTGGCCTGCTCAGCTTTCGGAGGGAGAGTTGCCCAGCCCATGGCACAGCAAGGGTGAGAACCCCTGCCTTACACAGTGGAAAGAGAAAATTGGACTACCATCAGTCAGATTTGGATCCCTGCATTGAGCAAGGGATTGGACTCGATGGCCTCATATGCAGTTCCAACTCTACGATTCATTTAGTTTTCATGCACATATGCCAATCTTTTTGCACTCATTACGAGCATGTCATATGTGCACCTACTAGCTTAATTGTGAGGAGCATGGTGATAATTAGGGCTCAGTAATATATTCATCTCAAAGTGTGTTTGTACATCTGTTAAGGATTATGCAGGAGGATTTCATTTCATTTTTTCTTTCTTTCCAAAGAAAGGATGTTGTTTAAAAGCTGTTTGTTCCTCTATAGCAGGGGTGCCCAAACTTTTTGGGCCATGGACTGGTCACATGGTTGAGCGGGCCAGTAACATGGTTCCTCCCACAACAGGCGGAATTTAAACCGTCCTGAATCAGGTTCACCTGAGTGGGTGGCATAAAAAGTTTAAAATTAATATTAAAATATTAAATTAAATGCACCCTCACACTTGCAAAACACTGCCATAAATGCACCTGGGGCTGCCGTAAACATGTTTACGATAGCAGTAGGTGTTCTACAGCAGCATTTTGCACATGCATGGGCATGTTTAACTTCCACTTCTGGGAGTGGTGAGGGTGGAGCAGGTTGGGCTGTAGTTTGGCTCCCCTGTGCTAATGTGCCACCAAAGGTGACAGGAAGGGAGAGAGGGAAAAGGAAAATTGCTTCTAAATTTAAACAGAGCTGTAGTGATGTGCTGTTTACAAATACAGTAAATTCACTATGCAGACTGTGATTTGGTTGACTCTTTTGAATTAGTTTGTGAAATTCAGTCATCCTTCTGTGTCAACAGTAGCACAAAAACAAAGCCCCTTCTGTTTGTAGTTTCCCCCCTCAAGTTTCCCCCTTAACCCTCTCCTACTTCCATTCACTTCAAACTTTTGGTGGTGGAGCATTCAGATGAGCAATTTATCACTCTCAGCCACGCATGCACCGCACCCACTGTGTGATGAGCCATTCACCTAGCAGTCTAGAATTAACATTTGGAAGATGTGGTTTCCAAATTTGAGGGTTTATCGCGACAGAGGACTGCTTTCTAGCCTAGATGGATCGTTAAATAGCAGCGAGAAGCAAATGGCTGCCTGAATCCATCACCATCTGTCATATTTGTGGACTTGTATTCTGCTAATTTGTCACTGTTGGATACATGTCTGCAGATGCTTAATGTTAGATGGCACAATATAAATTTCAGCCTATCTTTCCACCTCTCTAATACTATTATTGTTGTTATAATCTGCCGTCAAGTCAGAACCATTTTCAGACACACTAATAGGGCTTTCAAGATAAGAGTGATGTTTAAGGAGTGATTTTTATCAGTTCCACTTCCCCATTGTGCTTCCATGGCCAAGTGGGCAATCGAACCAAGGCCATATGAGTCCTAGGTAAAGGTCACATTTGCTTGAAAGCCAGTCGTATCCGACTCTAAGTTTCAGTGCTCATCTCTGCTTATAGCCAAAGAGCCAACGCGGTTTACATTTGCAAACGTTTCCATGGACATGTGGCAGGCATGCCTAGACGCCGGAGTGCACGGAATGCTGTTTACCTCCCCACTGAAGTGGTCCCTATATTTATCTACATGCAATTTCTTGCTTTCGAACTGCTAGGTTGGCAGGAGCTGTGACAGAGAGGGGAGCTCACTCCATCATGCAGTACTACTTTGGTATCAAACTCCGACCTTCCAGTCCATCACTAATATGTGAACGTTCTGATTCTACCTGGCTGGTCAACACCTTGAGAAGCACCGACGTAATTCCAAAGAAATAAAATTGAAATATTCCGAGGCATGCATGATGCTCAAAGTGTGGTTGAGTCAATGATTAAGTCTACCTTAATTCAGTCACTCATTTAATCACTCACTCAATATGGAAATTTTTAAATATTGTCAGAAGTTGGCAGGAGTGGTTTTGTGGCAAAGGTCAGAATAGGTCTATTTAAAAATCCTTAAATGTAAGACCCTCAAGGCCTTAATATGGTGGCTGGATTCTGTAGTGACCTCCTTGTACTTATATTTCTAAGACCTGTCGTGCTGAGTAAGCATTGGAGTTTAAATACAGTTAAATGAGCTATCAGTCAGCAGCGACTAGCTTTATTTTTCTTTTCTGGATGGGAAAAAAGTTCTGTCACAATTGTAGAGAGCAGGATTCGAAATAAGAGGAAATGCAAACAATCAAATGTGGATGGCTTCAATCTTCTAGCTTTGAGCATTTTTTCCCAATGAGAATTTTCCCTATTACAAAGTTGAGCTTACAAACAATTAGTGTTGAATCTAATGAGTGAACATTACAATTTCAATTTGCTATCAATTCTTGGGTATATGAATAATATAATACAATATGTTAATAATTAGTAGCAGATTAAATTACTAATGGTATGATACGTATAACTTTTCTAAAAATTAATTAGAATGACTAACAATGACCAAAAATATTCAAAACCGTCGAGAAAGTCACGATTTCTTACAGAAGTTACTATAGCTGAATAAATTATTTTTGAATTCCTTGTTGAAAACTTTAATAAAATATAGATTGTTATTTCCAATTAATTATTTCCAAGCACTGATATTTCTTGACCTCTTTGATAAGATAGCCCATTATCCCACTATTACAGACCCCAGTCCATCTGACAGAGCCCTCCACCCATTTAGGAAGCCAGCTTTGCTGCTTCATAGTACACGAGGTTCTGCTCCTGGGCTAGGGAAGCCTATGATAGGTTTCAATATCTGACTGCTTATGTTTACAAACCAACCAGATCAGGTAGGACTTAGCAATACATAGATTCGGTAGCAAAATGGCAGTAATGGTTCAAAAGGAACTGGAATACTCCCACTAGCTTATGCTCCAAATAAAAAAAAAAAATCCAGAAAGTCTTCTGTAAAAGGTCAAAGCTTTATTATATGATGTAGAAATTAAAAATCAGAAATACAAAACATTATGAAAATAAAAAGGAACATTCTTACATTTCCCCCTTCCCTATTTGTAAAATAAGAAAAGAATAACTATACAGTGGAACCCTGTATAACGAATGCTTCGTATAACGAAAAATTTGTATAAAAAAGTGATTTTGCGCTAACCGTGATACCCAGCATTACGAATTTTTCATTATATGGGGTTTTCGTTAAGTGAGGTATAACTTGCATAACGAAGCCCCATATAACGAACATTTTATTTCTGTTATACAGGGTATCACCAATAGCGCTTTGTCCCACCTGTTCCGCTCTCTTGCTGGGTAAGACTCCAACATCCAACAACCGTCTTTCAATTCTCACAGTCCTAGATTATTTTGACTATCCAAGAGGAAAATAATTTGCACTTGGCTCGAAGGTCAGTTACAAAGCTTCTCTTCACCCCTTCTAGGGAAGGAAAGTGAACAACAGCATCCATTTTAATTTACAAAATAAAGGCTCCATTTCAACTCATTACAACTTCCATTTCCTATGTAGAGCACACCACACTTTAAAAAGGATGCCAATAAACTGCAACAAGTTCAGAGGAGATCAACAAGGACGACTGGAAGCCAAATCCTATGAAGAAAGACTAAAGCAACTGGACCTATCTAGCCTTGAGAAAAGGAGATGCAGGGGGGGGGGGGGAGATATTTAATTCTAATTTAATTTAATTTTCCCACTTGTATGCCACCCAATCAGGAAACCAGACTCAGGGCAGGTCACACAACAATTATTCAATATTCACAATAATACAATATGCACACCAATTATACAATATTTAACCTACAAGAACAGCATATAAGAATATACAACAATACAATACTGCAACGGCCTCTCTGCCCTGGCCGCAGGCAAAATCCAACAGTGGTGGTGGCGGCGAAGTCCTGGCACCCACCACCATAGTGACCTTTTCAAGCCCTGGCCAAGGGTGGGGCCCAAGGGCGCCGGTGGTGGAGGGGTCCTGGCACCCGTTGGTGCAGCGGCCTCTCCGCCCCAACCGCTGGCAAAGTCTGGGGGTGGCGGTGGCAAATATGATGATAGCACTCTTCAAATACTTGAAATAGAGTCAAAAAGAAGAGGGGAAAGATCGGTTCTTAGTCACCCCAGAGTACAGGACACATAATAATGGGCTCAAATTATAGGAAGTCAGATATAGGTTAAATATCGGGGGAAGAGACTCTTAATGGTTATTGCAGTGCAACAATTAAACTCATGACCTTGGGAGGTGGTGAGCAGGGGATTGGGTTGATTGAGAACAGATCATGCCCCTCCCCTTTATGGCTATATTTCAATTATGATTCTTATACTTATATGTTGGACATTAACCACCGCCTTTTGAGAGTGGTTTCAATTTCTGTTTTGACCTGAAGTGTGACCTGCTATTGAGCAACCATAAAAGTAAATTGCAGCATGGCTTCTCTCCTCCCATCTGGTAGATTCACACAGTGGGGCCTACCACAAAACATAAGATATGACTTGAGGTGCATTGGAACCACTTAATACTCATTCTCAACTATTTTGTGAGGTCACCTCTTGTTGTTGTTCAGTTGCACAGTCGATTCCAACCCTTTGTGACCTTATGGACCGTTGCCCGCCAGGCACCTCTGTCCTCCACCATCCTCCTCAACTCGCCCAGCTCTGTGCCCGTTGCATCTAAAATACCATCCAGCCATCTCATTTTTGGCCGCCCCCTTCTTCTTTTGCCCTCCACCTTTCCCAGCATCAAGGCTTTCTCAAGTGAGTCCTCCCTTCTCATTTGATGTCCAAAGTACTTTAGCTTCATCTTTACTATTTGACCTTGTAAGGAGCAGTCAGGGTTGATTTCTTCTAAGATCGACCTATTTGTTCTCTTTGCTGTCCAGGGGACTTTCAAAACTCTCCTTCAACACCACATTTCTTATACCTATAAAAATTAACGAGTTACGGTAGCATTACAACACAAGTTAGGGTATCTGCTGTTCAGGTGCAGTTGTAATGTAACTTAGTTACATCTTTGTGATTAGTTGGAGGAATTAATTGCAGGTAGCTATTTATTTATAACTAATTACTTCCAACTTCTTCTTCTGTGTCTAGGCCAGCCGTAAAACTGCCAAAATGGAGCCACCTTTTGGTGAGCCCATTCTGCAGTTCATTTCGCCTGACCCAGTGTGAGAAAGATTAGCCAGCAACACAAGGTTACCATTATACTTCCAACTCTTGACTATATTGTAACATTTCATAAAGAGATGAAATTTGACTGCCTTGTTTTATTCTGACCTTTCCCAATATAATGTCTCTAGGCATTAAAAAAAATTAAAGTTCAATGAGCCAGAATTTCAGGATGCTTACTCCTGTTTTTCCAACAGACAAACTCACATGTCTGTATGCCAAGATATCAAAGAAGAGAACTCCTGATACAACTCATTTTCTTGAGAGGCGCTGAACAAAAAGAACTGGATGACTTAAGAGGAGGAGAGAAATCCTAAGGGCAAAACAGTAAAGGGCAACCTATCTGGTTCTTGGCAGCAGATTAAAATAATTTGTAAAAATACATTTTATGAGACAGAGTAAATAAGGCACATGATACATTATTTGGAAGACACACAGAAATGAGGCACAGAAAAAAATGCCATTGGATGTTTTATATAAGGCTGTTTTCATGAGTCAGCTTCTTTTTGAGGTTTGCGGGTTGTCCAGCTGCACATATTGCTTTCTGCTTGTCGCACAGCATGTGCCAGAATTAGCTTATAATTGGCGGCACTGTCTCCTTTCTTCTTCTTTTTCTTCTTCTTTGTGTGCCGTATCCGATTCTGAATATTGGCAATTCTCATCGTGATCAGCCATGAAGACTGTCTTGTGAATATAATGCTGTGGCCTTTCATCTGCCTTCCACATCGCAGAGTGACATTCATACCACTGATCCAGTTCTGCATGTCACTTTCTAGTCCTGAGCCCTTTTGGCACTCAAAGTCCTCCTCAGCTCCAGGCCAAGATGGATGAAGCTGCTGCCCTCCATCAAGATGGATTCAAATGGGATTTAATCCACTTGGGGACCATCACCCTTCCCTATGGACTTCGGCATCCAAGGCATTAGTCCTCAGGGTTGTCAGGTTAGTTAACCACTGCCTGATGATCAGTATTGAGCCACTGGCAGGATAAACCATAGCAGGATAACCTGGCCAGACTTGATTAGTACTTCCTTTCTACCAGGTCATAATAATGAACTGTTGAGCAAGACCAACCAAGAGCAGCTAAACATTTGGGATTTCATTGAAGTTCTAGTGCACCTTCAACATGTTCTGTATCTGGATGCTGACTTTAAATTTGCTCTTTGTACAAAATTGACCAATGTTGCAGGGATTTGAGACAAAAGGGAAGAAACTGATTCCTCCTCCTCCCCCTGCCTGCTATGTCCTGTTTAGAGGCACATTGGACTCGTACTTGCATATCCCTTCAGCACTGGGACTGTGTCCAGCACTAAGAATACTTTAGGCTAGTTTACAGGCTAAGATAAAGCTCTTGAAAGCCAGTCGTGTCTGACTCTAGGGAGGCAGTGCTCATCTCCATTTTCAGCCAAAGAGCCAGCCAAGACTCATGGAACAGTTGCCTTTCCTGCTGAAGCAGTACCTATTTTTCTACTTGCAATTTCTTGCTTTCAAACTGCTAGGTTGGCAGGAGCTGTGACAGACGATGGGTGCTCATTCCGTCATGCAGCACTCGGGTCTCGAACTGCTGACCTTCCAGCTGACAAGCTCAGCATTTTAACCACTAAGCCAACACAGCCTCTGCAGTTTACAGGGTACAGGATACTTAATGACGTGATGAATTTGAGAACTGCACTTTATTTTCTGTATGTTTTAGCTTGCTTTTGAGAGGGTTTAAAAACAGTTTTAACTATTTATTTCGAGACCTTTACCTCGGCATGAAAATCCTAGCTTTGGGCTATGTGTCCCCACCCCCACCCCACCCTGATCTTTTGCTCACTATACAACTCTGCGCTTCTGCTCATCCAAGGATGGGACCCAGTTAGTTTAGACTTGCTTGCTAGAACCAGACATGTTGCTTTGGAAGCCTGTATTAGAGAAACAGTTATAAACAGCCACCTGTGTGATAAGGCGGACTGTGGATTCTTTTCCCATGTGAAGGAGGGAGCCTGGCACTTGTCCACCAGTCAATTATAATTATGAGATTCCACATGTGAGGAGGTTGGTATCAAAAGAATAAAACCAAAGAGGGAGGAATTTTTCTTTCTCTTTCGCCATTGAAGTCCAGGGGAAGGGCCTCACAGAATAGACCTGTGAGTACTAGGGCCCCCAGAAGGGCCAAACCTAGCTAAGTTTTCTTTATTTTTGTATGTATTCTATGAATGACTAGATTGCATGTCTGATTTCCTATGCTATATTCATTTCTTTAACTTACTTAAATAAGCTTCATAAAATATAGATCTTTTGAGAGGGCCATATTTATGCTACCTAATCTGAGTAATCAAAGACCTGCACACGCACGAGCCTGAGGCCACATGAAGTCACAGGGGAGCCCATAAGGCAGGGTTGCCCCACAAGGTGGTGACAGACACAGATGGTAAGGAGGCATTCATTTCATTTCATTTATTAGATTTATATCCCGCCCTACTCAACAAAATTGTGACTCGGGGCATCTTACAGCAGAGAACATACAGTACAGTTACAAATTACAAAGTTATATATCAGTACAAAATAACTATACAATAATGATGATCATAATACAACATACATGACGGAGCCCGGGGCTCAATGTACCCGACGGAGCCCAAGACTCAACGGGTGAAGTATGGCAGGAAGGAATTATAAGATCTCTCTCTCTCTCTCTCTCTCTCTCTCTCTCTCTCTCTCTCTCTCTCTCTCTCTCTCTCTATATATATATATATATATATATATATATATATATATATATATATATATATATATATATATATATATATATATATATATATATATATATATATATATATATATATATATATATATATATATATATATACACACACACACACACACACACACACACACACACACACACACACACACACACACACACACACACACAGTTCTTTTAATTCAGGGGTGCCCAAACTACAGCCCATATACGGCCTGTGGTGCCAATTAATCTGACCTGCTCTGCCTGCGCTGCCTGTGCTGCTCCCAGAAGCGGAAGTAAAATGTGTGTGTACATGCACATAACTCATTTACAACAGCTGTGGGTCATTTATGGCAGCATTATGTGCATGCATGGGTACATTATGCACCCACATGTCCGTGTTTTACTTCCGCTTCCGGATGGGAGGAACCATGCGACCGGCACACTCAACCATGTGACTGGCCCACAGCTGAAAAGTTTTGGACCCTTGTTTTAAATGAAATATTAGAAAGATTAGCCGGCAAGGTTGCTGCCCAGGGTACAGCCAATTGTATTCACAATCTTTGAGGAGGCTCTTTCTGTGTACCCCAAAGGATGAATGAGTGGTGCCCATCTGATGCATATACCTTGCATCTAATGCTCATTCTCTTTGGCTCACTGCCTACACCAGACCTTAACTATGGGTAACTTTAAGCCTGGTTTTCTTGATTTAGCCCCAGCGGAGATTTCAAACATTACTGCAGAAATTTGTTTTAACTTGCTGAACTACACTGTCTTTGTGAAGGACACACTTTAGAAAAGGAAAGAGCAAGAGCAATTTGCTGACTTGCAAGGAGAAACAGCAGACAGACACCAACTCAGGGTTTCCTTTCATTCTCAAATTCAGCTGCGGTTTGGGATTTTGTTCCTTCCCAAGCTATCTTCCAGCAGTAACACAGTTCCCTACCATAGTTCTTTTCTTTGAGTAAGATCTCCTAAACATCATTTCCGTCTGGGGGTGGGGGGGATAGTTGTCCCCAGCCATGCATGCCAAGAGTTTTGGGGACAGATGATTTTATTTTGCAGTGTGAATGCTCTCAAAATGTATCAGGATATATGAAGCTTCCAATAGCCATGGGTTCACAGCCTCCGAACGCTAACTGTGCTTTGTATTAGAAAAGTGCCATTTAGCTCAGTATCTCAAAGGACTTCATTTCACAAAAGGGAAACCAAAGTTGTTTGAGGTTAAGAGCACAGCCAGTAATAATATAGCAAAGTCTTGTTTCTGAAGATCCAGGGTTCATTATATACACTCTTTCATCTTCTTTTTCTCCTTCTCTTACTGGGCAGATAATTCCATCTTGTTCAGAAGAGGCCTTTGCTTGCTGTGTCTATCTCCTATTACAGCCAAGTCCATCACAGAAACCTACAATTGAGACTGGTTTTTAAGAGTTTCCATCAAAAAAAATAGTCAGAGTTGGGAAATAACCAGTGGGAAATCGTGGGTTCATTGTAAATTCCACTTTTGCTAGAGCTTGGAGATAGTACGTTACAAATTTTGGTGTTGCTTACAGAGTAAAACCTCAAGTTACGAATGGTTCGACCTATGAAAAACTTGTGATATGAAAGGAAATCGAAAAAAAAAATTGGCTTTGAGATACGATTTTCCCCCGAGATATGAATTTTTGGGGGGGTCTTCCAACACTTTTCACAGTGGTGGGAGGGTGTTTGGAGCATTTCTGTTCTATTTTTGGATATATATATTTTTGGTCGTGTTTTGGCACTACCAGAAGCTTTCCCTGCAGCCACAAAGTGCCGAAAATTCCCCTGTCTCCTCAACAGCTGATTGCCAGGTACTTTTCCTGCAATTACCAGACTCTGCATGTGCTCTTAAGCAGAGCTGCTGCTGAGGAGAGCCAAACAAAGGAAGTGAGCACTGGTAAGTTTTGCAGTTGGAGTAGAGCTGCTTTAGAGGCCTCTACTAATTTAAATTGATAATTGAAACTGCTGAGAGCCACCTCTGTTCAAACAGAGGAAGCAGTTTGAAGCTTCCAGAAGCAGGGGGGCAGGGCCACACCAGGCCCTTCCCTGAACTGTGACTCATAGGGGCGGAGCCACACTAGCCTTTAAAAGCTCTGAGCTCTTTCAGGGTCAGCCATTTTGACTCTGCATGTGCTCTTAAGCAGAGCTGCTGCTGAGGAGAGCCAAACAAAGGAAGTGAGCACTGGTAAGTTTTGCAGTTGGAGTAGAGCTGCTTTAGAGGCCCGCGCACCTAACGGCGCACGAGATTACAAACTAGGAAAAAAAATTATAGTCTTACTAGGTAGAAAGGTAGTAAACGTGTACATTTTTGAGGCCCAGAATACAGCACTTGTTAAAATGGATTCTGAGGGAACAGCTGTAGTTACCTGCAATTTTTGTGCCATGTTTGTGTTCTTGCCAAAGCATATGGAGAACTACACTTGCAGCAAGTGCAAGCTGGTTGCACTACTAGAAGAGAAGGTCCAGCAGCTAGAGGCCCGCATATCTAACCACCAACAAATTAAGGAGCTTGAGCTGTTCTTGGACAGAGCGGAGCAGACTATGCTGGACAAAGAAGTGACAGGGCACAGTTCTGAGGGAGAAGGCCCTTCACTAACTCAGGAGGGAGATGGTTGGAGGAATGTGACTCAAAGGAGGAGAAGAGTAGGGGATCACTCTGAGAGTCTGAAATTACAGAATAAATTTGAGGCTCTTTCCCTTATCACACCTGATGAGGAACACACAGAGGAACAACTGGTTCCACCTGATGATCTCTCCTTCATCACACTTGATGAGATCCAGGAAGATGAACAACAGGAACAAACTGAGTTTCTCTCCCTTAATATGGTTGATGAGGTGCATGTAGATGAACAGATTGCAGGAGAGAGGCTCCTTGTACTAGGCGATTCAATAATTAGAAATACAGAGAAATGGATTTGTGATGCACATGATAACCGTATGGTGACTTGCCTGCCAGGTGCAAAAGTTGCAGACATCACAAGAAATCTAGATAGATTGTTAGAGAGAACTGGGAACGAGCCAGTTGTCATGGTACACGTTGGTACTAATAATTTTGGGAAGGCAAAGCGGTCTGTCCTGGAAGCCAAATTTAGGTTGTTAGGAAGAAGATTGAAGTCCCGGACTTCCAAGGTAGCATTTTCAGAAGTGCTGCCTGTCCCTCGCGCAGGACCTACCAGGCAGGCAGAGCTCAGAAGCCTCAATGCGTGGATGAGGCGGTGGTGTCGAGAGGAGGGCTTCAGATTTGTCAGGAACTGGAGAACATTTTGGGACAAGCCAAATCTGTTCAGGAGGGATGGGTTGCATTTAAACCATGATGGGACCAGATTGCTGGCACTCAACATCAAAAAGGCTGCAGAGCAGCTTTTAAACTGATAACTGGGGGAAAGCCGACAGGAGCTGGGCAGCATCCGGTTCGGGAAAGTGTGTACTTGAGTAGTGAGGAGGATGCAAAAATTACTGAGCAGAGCAAGGAGCTAGTCACCAGCACTCTAGCAGAAGGATGCAAGAGGCAGTCTAACAATGCAACTAGACTCAAAAGACTGTATCAGGAAAGCATATATAAATGCTTGTATACAAATGCCAGAAGCCTCCGGAACAAAATAGGGGAGCTGGAATACTTAGCAATAGATAAAAATATTGATATTATTGGTATCACTGAAACCTGGTGGACGGATGATAACCAATGGGATACAGTTATCCCAGGCTACAAACTGTACAGGAAGGATAGGAAGGGGCAACCAGGAGGTGGTGTAGCCTTGTATGTCAAAGAAGTGATAAAATCATATGAATTGGAATATCTAGGTGATTTGGAGTCACCATTAGAAGCTCTGTGGGTAAGAGTACCAGGCCACAAGGATGGTCTAACAGTAGGCATATACTATCGGCCTCCGACCCAAACTCTTGAGGGAGACTGGCAGTTGGAGAATTTTATTTATTTATTTTTTATTTATTGTTTAGACTTCTATACCGCTTTCCTTCCCATAAAGTTGTATGGGATTGTTGTATGTATGAATGTTGTAAAGGAGGCATCCAAGAAGGGAAGCCTGGTTATAATGGGGGACTTCAATTACCCTTACATAGACTGGGTGAACTGTTGTTCAGCACATAATAAAGAGATAAAGTTCCTAGATATGCTCAATGATTGTTCCCTGGGACAGATGGTTGAAGACCCAACTAGAGGTACAAGAATCCTTGACTTGATCCTGAGTAATACTCAGGATCTGGTGCAAGATGTTAATGTGACTGATCCAATAGGGAACAGTGACCACAACTCAATTATGTTTAACTTGATCATAGACCGCAAGTCACTGATAAAATCTAACACAGAGACCTTAAATTTTCAAAAAGGAAATTTCCCAAAGATGAGGAAACTAGTAAAAAAGAAACTGAAAGGGAAAATTGAGAGAGTCCAAACACTCCAAGAGGCATGGAGGCTGTTTACAAAAACAATAACAGAGGCTCAATTGGAATGCATACCCAAAAGGAAAAAGGGCACTGCCAGGTCCAAGAGGACTCCGATGTGGCTTACAGGAGCTGTTCGGGAAGTGATCCAGAGCAAGAAAAGCTCATTTAGAAGATGGAAGGCTTGTCCAAATGAGGACAGCAGGCAAAAACATAAATTCTGGCAGAACAAATGCAAGGCAACAATCAGGAAAGCAAAGCAAGACTTTGAGGAGCGTATAGCTAAAAATACTCAGAGAAATAACAAAGACTTCTTTAAGTACATTAGAAGTAAGAACCCAACTAGGAAGGCCATTGGACCATTAGATGACAATGGAAGGCAAGGGGTTATTAAAGAGGAAACAGAGATTGCAGAGAGACTCAATGAATTCTTTGCTTCAGTATTCACTGAAGAAGACAGAGACCACATGCCCAAAACAGAGCCTATCTTCGTAGGGAGGGAAACCGAAGAATTGAGCAAGATAGAAATAACCAGGGAGGAGGTCCTTGCATGTCTTGTTAAGCTAAACACTAACAAATCCCCAGGACCAGATGGCATCCATCCACGAGTTCTCAGGGAACTTAAAGATGAAATTGCTGATATCCTAGCCAAAATATATAATCTTTCCCTCAAATCAGGCTTTGTGCCTGATGACTGGAAGGTAGCGAATGTAACACCAATTTTCAAAAAAGGATCCAGGGGTGATCCAGGAAATTACCGGCCTGTCAGTTTGACATGTGTCCCAGGTAAAGTGATGGAAACCATCCTAAAAGATAGAATTAATAGTTACATAGAAGAGAAGGCGCTGCTAAAGGAGAGCCAACATGGCTTTTGCAAGGGCAAATCATGCCTCACTAATCTGTTGGAATTTTTTGAGAGTGTCAACAAGCATGTGGATAAGGGGGATCCAGTTGACATTGTTTATCTGGACTTTCAGAAGGCTTTTGACAAGGTCCCACACCAAAGGCTCTTGAATAAACTTACCAGTCATGGAATAAAGGGACAGGTCTTGTCCTGGATCAGCAACTGGATAAGGGACAGGAAACAGAGGGTAGCACTAAATGGACACTTCTCCAAGTGGAGGGAAGTAAAGAGTGGGGTCCCCCAAGGTTCAGTACTGGGACCCCTGCTTTTCAACCTCTTCATAAATGATCTAGAGGTAGGAGTAAAAAGCAAGGTAGCCAAATTTGCTGACGACACTAAATTATACAGGGTAGTGAAAACTGTGAGAGATTGTGAAGAGCTCCAGAGGGATCTCTTGACACTGGGGGAGTGGGCAAAACAGTGGCAAATGAGCTTCAACATCAGTAAGTGCAGAGTGATGCATGTTGGGGCAAAAAAACCCAATTACATTTATAAACTGATGGGGTCTGAACTCTCTGCGACAAACCAGGAAAGGGACCTTGGTGTCCTGGTGGACAGCTCAATGAAGGTGTCAACCCAGTGTGCCTCAGCAGTGAAAAAAGCAAACTCAATGTTAGGGATCATTAGGAAGGGTATAGAAAATAAGTCAGCAAGTGTCATTTTGCCTCTTTATAAATCTATGGTGAGGCCCCATCTGGAATATTGTGTACAGTTCTGGTCGCCATACCTCCAGAAGGATATTATGGAGTTGGAGAAAGTACAGAGGAGGGCAACCAGAATGATTAGGGGACTGGAACACCTTCCTTACCATCTGAGGCTGCAACGGTTGGGCCTTTTCACTCTTGAACGACGGCGTCTAAGAGGTGACCTGATTGAAGTTTATAAAATCATGCACGGTGTGGACAAGGTAGATAAGGAAAAACTGTTTTCCCTATCGCACAACACTAGAACTAGGGGACACTCCATGAAACTTTTGGGTACTAGTTCTCAAACAAATAAGAGAAAGTACTTTTTCACCCAGAGGATTACTGGTCTATGGAACTCCCTGCCAGAAGAAGTGGTGACAGCTGTCAGTCTTCACAGCTTTAAGAAAGGATTAGACAAGTTCATGGAGGACAAGGCTATCAATGGCTATAATTATGGCTACCTAAGGACAACCTCCGGGTTGGAGAGATAGGCAGGATATCTCTCAATGCCATTTCCAGGGAATCCTAAGCAGGTGAAGGCATCTGCTTGGGAATACCCTGAAGGAAATGGTGAGCCACTGTGTGAGACAGAATGCTGGACTGGATGGGCTGTGGCCTGTTCCAGCAAGGCTGTTCTTATGTTCTTATGTTCTTAAATGTGCCGAATATGCATTGAAAACCAAAATAATAAGTTCCAAAGCTCAAAAAAAAAGCCAAATAAACCTCTTTTATCTGTTCAAATCTTTCTATAAAAAGTGGCCAAAATGCAGCGAAAAATTCCAAAGTGCACTTTAAGAAGAGTTTTGGACAGAAAAAATACATTTTTTTGGCTTTTTCTGAGCTCTGGAATGGATTTTTTTGCTTTTCAATGCATTCCTATGGGAAATCATGTTTTGAGAAATGAAATTTTCAAGATACAAAAAACCTCGAGGAACAAATTAACTTCATATCTTGAGATTTTACTGTGCTTTATTTTATTAAGCGTTCTGGATAGCGCAGTGGTTTAATCATTTGGCCAGAGATTGGGAGTTTGTTTCCCACTGTACATCCCAAAAGAAGAATCAGCCTGTGTAGCCCTGGACAAGGTAAATAGTCCCAGTGCGCCTCCAGAAGAAGGAAATGGTAAACCATGTCTGTGAATATTTTACCTTTTAAAAAAACTAGAAAGGGTTGCTGTAATTCAGAATTGACTTGATAGCACACTATTATTATCGTTACAGTTTTATAACACGATGCTTCAGTTGTTACATATGTTTTGTCCAAAAGTCATAGCATTCATGGATGATTCCTCATTCAAAAGTAACTATTTACTTTTTGATTAATAAAAAACCAAAGAATTATGGATGCAATGTAAACTAACTAAATTAAGGTGGAGTTAGCAACTGAAACGGGAACTAATTATTATTTTTAATGCAAACTTTTTATCATCTGAATATCATATAAAATGTATCAACAGATATGGAATGCAAAACTAAGTGTTTAACAAAATGAAAACAAAAAGTAAATATTGTACCATACCAACGGACAAATGCAACTCACAACAGTTAGTGGCAAAATTCACTGCGTTTAAATTTCTTTAGGGCCCAAACTGTATAAGAAAAAGGCTTTCTCTTTCCAGACATTTCATTTCTTCTAGTTTTTGCACAAAGCTCACCATTAGCATGGGAAGGTCTCTACTATTCAAACAGTTTTATAATCAGAATAGTAATAGAATTGTGTGAGAGAATTTAAGTGGGGGGCAAATGAAATGGGGAAAAATTATTTTCCCCTTCTCTGACATGATCCTCTTCTTGAATAGACCCATTCAGTTCCTCTAACCAAGAACTGGGGATTGAACTCAAATCAGTGCAAACATTTTATTTACTTCATTTTTAATTTAAAAAACAAAAATACAGTAAAAGCCCAACTTACATATGCCTCAAGTTACATAAAATTCAACTTACATAATGTTTTTTTGTACTAAAACCATGTCCCAATTTACATAAATATCCCGATTTACATAACACAATTTCCGTAATAAAGTAAGTAGTAGTAATAATTTCCTATGGGTTTGCTTTGAGTTAAGTAAAAAATTCATTTTTCCTATGGGTTTGCTTTGAGTTATGTAAAAATTCATTTTTCCTATGGGTTTGCTTTGCGTTAAGTAAAAAACTGATTTACATAAAAGCCTACAGAACATACTTTTTACGTAAGTAGCGGTTTTACTGTAAATCGTAGCATTTGTTGAGAAATTTGACAGAAGGAATTGGAAGTTTAAAAACAACAGAAATGAAGGCAAAGAAAAGTGAATCTGACAGATTTTGTCAATTAATTTAATTTAATTTAATTTAATTCTCACACTTGTATGCCGCCCAGTCAGGAAACCCGACTCAGGGTGGTTCACACAATAATTATACAGTAAACGCAATAATACAATATAGACAATAATTATATTATATTCAACCTACAAAAGCACATATAATATACAACGAATCCTCATCTTTATGATTGCTTTGAAAGAAGTTTGTATTGTAGTTACTAACAGCTTCAGTACAATGTTTTGTGATTACGCTGTGATGAATGGATACAGTGATGTGCATGAAGCAGTGCTGACTCATTCGTTTTAGCTATTTTTAAAAATAATAATGGAATATGTTTCTTTTTTATTTGTCGCTTTCCCTGGATGCCACAGAGAGCTTCAAGCTTTCAAAGCACATTTACTGCTGATGAAACAATGCAGATACCCTGAGCCTGTTAAAGAAAGGGGCAAGACACAGTTGTTATGGTATAAAGCAGGGATGCCCAAAGCTTTCAGGCCATGGGCCAATCACGTGGTTCAGCGGGCTGGTCACATGGTTCCTCCCACCAGAAGTGGAAGTAAAATGCACCCGCATATGCTAAAAACGCTACCATAAATGCGCCCTTGCCTGTTGTAAAAGCATTTATGACAGCCACAGGTGCATTTATGCCAGCATTTTGTACACACAAGGGTGTGTTTTATTCTGCTTCCAGGAACGGCACGGACAGTGCAGGCTGGATGATTTGGCACTGTTGGCCAGATCTGGCCCACAGGCTGTAGTTTGGGCACCTTTGGTATAAAGCTTGGGCCACATTTATTGAAATTTAATTAAACTGCTGACCTATAAGGGAACCTGGTAGTCCATAACTGGTATCATTGCAGGAGACCTCATTGTCTTCTATCTGGCATGGGGTGGTGAATCCCTTTCCCCTGTGCAGTGCCTCTTTGCATCAGATCAGGCAATCACACACAGCAAAACATAGATGCCAGCCAGTCACGGCAAAATTAAGCCACCATTGCTCACTGAATGATGTTTCCCCAATGAAGAGATGATTCCCTGTAGGGTGTTCTTGCATCGAGCTTTATATATTGTGGTAACTGGTTTTTAATTCGATTCCATCTCTGCCTAATGGGAATCAAATTGTGCGGTAAATCACCAACTTAGTCATCTAAGCAGCATTTCTTTTAACTTTCATTTGCCTTGCCTAGAAATCTATATCTATAAAAGAGAGGTGTCCCCTTGTGGGTCATTAATACGAATTCACACCCATGTAGTGTCCACAACCACACTGCGCACAGAGTTACCTGGCGGTCCAGAAAAGATCAATGTCAAGATCTGGACTGCCATGGGGGCCCCTGTGCCCCACAAAGTAGCAAAAACAACAAAAACTACAACCCCCAGCGGCCCCTGCAGCCCGCGCCAGCCAATCAGAGAGGCCAGCATGAGCACGAGAGGGGAGGGGCTATGGCCGTGCACACAACAGACCAACAGATGCCGATCATACCAGCACCCTTCTTTGCCACTGCTGCCAGCCAGGCCCATTGGCAACAGACCTTGCACTCGCCTCTTGGGCTAACCAGCAACCAACGCTTCCCCAAAAATGTGAGGATGGGTATTTTGCGGCCTGCTCTTCACCTCATCCTTCCATCTGCCCTCCCCTGCCGCCGCTGCCAGCCAGGCCCAACAGCACCAGGCCCCGCACTCGCCACTAGGCAGCCAAGGAAGCCTGCTGCTTCTTGGCCTGGCCACATCCAACAGCCTGGCCCCCGCTGCTCCCGCTCACCATCATTCGCCTGGGCTGCGGAGGTGGCAGAGGAGGACAACAAACAAATGACAGATAAGGTGCATGTGTATATATCTCTAGCTCTCTCTGTGTGTGTGTGCGTTCATGCATGTGTGTGCGCACATACACGTATGTGGGGTGTGTGTGTAGAAGGCCATCCAGGTAAGGATAACCCAGATAAGAACTCCCGGGCAAAGCTGGGCACACCTGCTAGTGTGCTATAAATGATACGTATAAGAGCAGACTACCTACATGTGTGCAAAGGTTCTTCATGCAAGTGAACTTTTTTGTTTTAATTATGGCGGGACTTTGACGGGGTGAGTCGTGGGGCATAATGGTTGAAAAGTTTTGAGTAGCAATTTCAAGGGGCCAGCAATGCAGGGAGACCTCCGTTTAGACTTGAGAAAGCTGCTGCTCATCGGAGTGAAACCAGTAATGGGTATTTAACCAGCACCATATTGATACCCATGTGAATTCCTCTTCCTTTGTGTCCAGGTCAAACTTTAAACTGCCACAATGAAGCCACCTTCTTGATTTTCTTGTTGGCCAAACTTAAATCCTCATGCCGCTAGAGGTGCCAGAACAAGAATCTTGCTCTGACACCTGATGGGGAGTGTTATGTATGTTAACTGTGTTTTCTGACAGGAGCGGAATGTATCTTTTCTCATGTATCTATTCTTGTGCAAATAAGTGGATCGAAAATGTGCACACTCTGTTAGCCAATGGGCTTTTGTATTATTGTTACCGTTACTGTTTATAGTGTATATAAGTCCGAGTTTTGCCCCATCCAAACTGTGTTCAAACCCCACTATTAAAGAGCTGAATTTCACTACTTCACTCATCTGCTTCATCATTCCCTGAACACGAAAGGGAGGGAAGAGGGAGGAGGAGGAGGCATTAGCTTTATGAAATAGGGGAAGGTATAACAATTAAATTAGAGAATTAAGATATGTGGGAAGCAAAGGAAGATCCCAAGGGTGGAGGGTGCACTTGTTAAATGTTATATATGAAGTAGTAGTACATGAATAATCTGAAAGGAGGGGCTGCGATGGCTCAGTGGTTAAGAACCTTGCCTTGTTAGCTGGAGGGCTGATAAGTCAGCAGTTTGAGACCCAGGTACTGCATGACCAATTGAGCAACCGTCTCTGTCTCAGCTCCTGCCAACCTAGTAGTTTGAAAGCAAGAAATTGCAAGTAGATAAACAGGGACCACCTGGGTGGAAAAAGATCTTGGGGACATGAAAGGAGGCTCTTTCTGGTGTCCCCTGAGTGGAGTTTCTCCAGCAAAAATCCTTCCAACACAGAATAATTTCCGACATGAAATTATTATTATCTGAAAAAAGACAAACTATGCAAGTATTCTCTCTTTGCGGTAGAATTCAGCTTTTCTTCATGTGGAATTTGGTACAGTCTCTACTTAGGTGTTAATGTTGCTTTGAAAAGCACAAAGTGTGTGCAGCCCTGATGGTGTTATGGGGAAAATGCCTGGTTAGGCTTGGAGCAAATCCCTGTTGCAGCATTTACAGCTCCTGGGAAAAGAACATTGGATGTCAAATCTATCCCCACTAGAATAGAGACAGTTGGCTCAGGGAGACTCAGCATTTACACTGTAAAAAATGCATACCATTCCCCTGAGTTAGAAGCACAGCTACAAATGAAAGGGAGAAAATACTCCCATGCTTATTATAACCCATCTCCATTCACATAGTTCATGTTATGTCACCCTGCCCACAGTCAACCACCCTGTTTTTCAAGGCTTTCTCTTCTGGCTGTCAAGCACATTGTTGCGGATTGGAAGTTGGCAGGGAAGATCTGAAGTACAGATGCAATTTTCCATGAGGTAGACTCGGAGTAGTTAGAAGCAAGCAACTCATGCATCTGGGCTTGGATGTGAAGCGGCATCTAAAAACTTCCCCTGTTGGCTTACCGACTGGCCTTTCTTCCCCTGCCTTTTCTCTTACTTCTCCCCCCCCCCGCCCTCCACTTTACTTGTTAAAAACAACATAGCAAAGGCAATGTTTGCAAAGGCAGAATAGCCTGTAGGGCAACAAAAAGCCAAGCTATGATGCCTGAAGGTTCACAACAATTTGCCAATTGGCCAGCAATTTGATTTGATTGATTGAATTGATTTATTGGATTTGTACGCTGCTCAACTCGGCTACACGACTCAGGGCAGCTAACAACAATCACAATACAGTGATACCTCATACAACGTCCAAAATTGGTTCCACAAGTTTGGACTTTATACGGATTTGGACTTTGTATGAGGCATGCAAAATCCTAGCCACGATGCCTCATACAACGTCCAAATCTTTGCCGCGATGCCTCGTACAACATCGTTTCCATAGAGATACATTGTACTGTAACAGCACAGACTTCAGGGCAAAGTCAAGGAAACTGACAGAACTTTAAGAAAACATTGTCTAAAGGCTAAATACATTACAAAAACATGTCAAACAACCCTGATTGTCCAAGAACCTGAAGAATGCTGCAAAAATCCCAGGAATGCTTCTAGAAATTCTGATGAAAACATTAAAAAAAAATCCAAAATCACGCTCAAAACCACGCCTAAACACTCTTTGGCTCATGCAAAACCCACAAGAGCAATGCACGCATGTGTCCTGCCTTTTATACTGCCCAGGCACAACGCAACCTGGGAAAAACACCAATGCCTCATACACAGTCGCAGCGACTTTGCATGAGGCAACTTTTTTCAAGGAATTAGGCGATGTATGAATCCGATGTTGTATGAAGCGGACTTTGTATGAGGTATTACTGTACATCTAGTAATACAATAATAGAATACAATATAGTAAAATAAAACACCAGTGTACATCACACAAATCACAAATACAGCATCACAGAACATTGTAAAAGGGGGGGGGGGGGGAGGGAAGCATCTATTTAAAAAGTCCATAGTATTCATTTAGCAAGTCCACAACAACACAGCATAGCCACAGTGTCCTTCCATCCCCGGGCATAGGTGGTATTCACCCCCAGCCATTGGTGGGGACCAGAGGATGGCGGCGAGGTGCCACAGTGTCCTTTTATCCCCCAGGTGTAGGTTGGGCCTAGAGGACGGTGACGGCGGCCACAGCTGCTCCTCATCCCCCAGCTATTGGTAGGGGCCAGAGGATGGTGGCGAGGTGGGGGTAGGTGGGGGTAGGTGGGGGCCGGATAATGTCGGTGAATTTTGTCTCAAGTTACTCAAGTTGCCATTCTTCTTATTTGAACTGCCTCAATCAGTTTTTTATAATTATACAGTGAAGCCCTGGGTTGGTTACTTACTTACTTACTTACTTACTTACTTACTTACTTACTTACTTACTTACTTACTTACTTACTTACTTACTTACTTACTTACTTACTTACTTTTCTGATTTATATTGCTGCCCAACTCTGAAGACTCTGGGCAGCTCACAGAAAATAAAACCAATCACATTTTAAAAACCAATAGAAACCACATTAAAATTGGCACCAAAATTACTCCAACACTTCTGGTAAAGAAAAACTCGACTTAAGAAAAGAAATCCATTAAAAATTATGCCTCAGCTTATGGATTTTTTCCAGAATGTTTTTTCTTCTTCAATACATTCCTATGGGAAACCGCACTTCGCTTCACGAAATTTTTCGTCTTCATTGCATTCCCATGGGAAGCCATGCAATGCATTCCTATGGGTGCTTTGTGATAAGAAATTTTCGCTATAAGGAAAACCCTGCAGAACGGATTAATTCCATAACCTGGGGTTTTACTGTATTTGAATCAATTCAATGCCCAGGATAAAAAGAGCCCTCACTTTAATCTACTTTTTGGGTTGTTGTTGTTTTTTTAAATCTGTATCTCAGAATTAGAAGCTGTTTTGACATCCCCCACCATGTAATGGCTTTATTGGGCTATTTGGTGTGCTGCTCATATGGATCTTCTTTGATTTATCCCAAAAATAGCCCAAGGGCCATGGTGCAAATATAACTTAGCTGTGTTTCACCAAAGTTACTTCTAAGAAGTATGGCAAAAACAACATTCTTGAAGTTTTGCAAGAGCAAAACTAAATTAGCTGACTGGGCAAGGAATAACATTAAAGGAGACTGTAGCTGAGGAACTCTACCTCCCCTACATCACTTGAAGGGCCCTGAATAGGCTGAGGGTTGAAGTCCCTAAATGCAAGACCAACACGCTCAAGTGGGGGCTGCTGGTGGACAACAACATGCTGTGTGAATGTGGAGAGATACAGAATCCAGATGATTTACTGGTCTGATTACTACCAGAAACATGAAACAAAGAGGATTTAATTTTTGGCCAATGGCAATGCCAAGAAAGTGACTTCATTTTGGCAATCCAAAGTTTGATCTGGGATTATGGCAGGATAACCTGGCCAGACTGGGAACCTCAAACTGGTTCAAGTATTCCTTTCTCTTAAGGGCCAGCTTAGGGTTGCATGTGTTGGCAGGAGAACCACCTGGAGAAAAATGTCCCCCCTGGTTTTCCGGTTTGCTATTAAATGACAAGTCACTGTGAGCCATTCTCCTCAGGATGGCTTTGCTTTTGGCCACTTAAAGCATCTCCTGAAGTCCAACAGTGAAGTTCTCCAGCTCTTACACTGGATATTGTCTTAATTATAGGTCAAGTAGATCCAATGGTATAGTCTGGTCTGCAACATCAACAAGCTTGCCCCCCCCCCCCCCCACCACCACCACCATTTGCAGTAGACAGACATATGCTCATCGGATCTGGCTGTTGTTTGAATAAAATGGAAGCATTTATACTTTTAAATTTAATAAATCGCAAGCACATTTTTATTGCTAAGCTATTTATAATGCATTAAATCCCTCCCTTAAAACAGTGAGGTAAGGTTGGAACTGATAAGAAAATAAATATTGTATGCATTTTGATATTCACTGATGGTTGCATTTACTCTCCCCCTCCCCCCAAAAATGGGATTAGGTATATGTATGTGTGTCCAGGAAACTGGCTCCCCCACCTCTGGTTTCAAAACCTAGGAATTCTTTATGTCTCTAAATAAGAGACCAGTGTTTTTCACCTGAACCAAACATTCTCCCAGTGAAATCAGTTGGAGAATTAGGATTGGTGTCAGTAGGCGTGAATTCTTTTTCAGATTTTTTTTTAGAACGAAGACCATTTTTTTTTAAGCGTGAGTGATTGCTTTTAAAATATTGGAAAGTAAAAACTAATATAGGTTTTCTTCTGGCCCAAGTGAATCCATATTAGGGACTGCTTTCTGGCTGCAAGTATCTGGAGCTCCCCATAGTACACTGTCATGATGTCTGGGCTTTTGGGGGAGGGCTTTCAAGGTATAGGGGACTGTGGTGGCTTAATGGTTAAGACACTGAACTTGATGACTGGAAGGTTGGCAGGTCAGCAGTTTGAGACCCGAGTGCTGCCTGATGGAGTGAGCTCCCATCTCTGTCCCAGCTTCTGCCAACCTCGCAGTTTGAAAGCAAGAAATTGCAAGTAGATAAATAGAGACCACTTCAGTGGGAAGGTAAACAGCATTCCATGTACTCCAGTGTCTAGTCGTGCCTGCCTCATGTCCATGGAAACATCTGCAGATGCAGATGGGCTGGCTTTTTGGCTACACATGGAGATGAGCACTGAACTCTAGAGTCAGATATGACTGGCTTTTGAGCAAGCATGACCTTTACCTTTACCTTAGGCAAAGGAGGTGTTAAAATCAGAATGAAAAATAAATTATTGTGCAAGTGGGTTCATAAAATAAAATCTTTTTACTATGTGTCTCTCTGTAGCACTATAAGAAAATTCAAAGCACGAGTCAGACAAGCTCTCAAATGCTCTGAACATTGTCGCACAGCATACACACCCAACCAGAAAACCATACAGCTCAGAAACATGCTGGAAGGAGGTGGAAGACCCAAGTTAAAAGAAAGTTCAGTCATCAGAATGTTCTCATAGAAATTAATGCAAGAGTTTTGAGTTCTTTGTGCCACATTTAAAAATTACAACTTCATCACCAAAGGATCAGTATGTCATTAATGTATACATAGAGAAAAGCCTTTCCAGATCATATTTTGTACAAATTGTAGTCCTTTCTCGGATGGGAAAGCCATGCATTAGAGTAACTATATAAATATAGGCAGTGATGCTGCTTCATCAGTCATTTTTAGGTGCCCTTTTGACTTACAAATCCAGCATGATTTGGTCTCCAGAAATACAGAGCTGTGTCAGATATTCAAGGCATTGAGCATTCATCATCTGCCTCTAACTCCACCAAAGCCATTCAAAGATGCATGGAAGCCCAAATATTATCAAGGGCTTAAATTTCAGCTGTAGGCATGATGCAAATACTTTGGGGAAAGCATGTCAATGCATCGAAATTCTTGATGGGGTGGGGGTGGGGGAATCCATCATGTGCAGTGGTGGACATCAGCATGTTCGCACCGGTACGCGCGTACCAGTAGTAAAAATGGCTGGCCCTGCCCACCTCCCCGCCCCATCCACCTGCTCCTCCTGCTCCTCCTCCTCCTAGAAGAGGCTTCTGAAGGGGCTGGCTCCATTTCCCCCTTCATCAAAGGCTTTTCCTGGGCTCCATTTTATCCCAAAGCACATCCACAGCCACTCCAAAGTGGCTGGGGAGGTGCTTTGGGGTGAAATAAAGCCATGGAAAAGCCATGGAGAAGGGGCAAATGGCTTCAGAGGTTCGCTATGTTGTTGTTCAGTCGCACAGTCGATTCCGACCCTTTGCGACCCTATAGACCATTTTTCTCCAGGCGCCTCTGTCCTCCACCATACCCCTCAGCACTCCCAGTTCTGTACCCATTGTGTCTACAATCCCATCTAGCCATCTCATCTTTGGCCTCCCCCTTCTTCTTTTGCCCTCCACCTTTCCCAACATCAAGGCCTTCTCAAGCGAATCCTCCCTTCTCATTTGATGTCCAAAGTACTTCAGCTTCGTCTTTACTATTAGACCTTCCAATGAGCAGTCAGGGTTGATTTCTTCTAAGATTGACCTATTTGTTCTCCTCGCTGAACAGGGTACCCTCAAAACTCTCCTCCAACACCACATTTCAAAGGCATCTATTCTTCTGCGCTCAGCCTTCCTAATGGTCCAGCTCTCACACCCATACATTACCACTGGGAATACCATTGCTTTGACTATTCTAATTTTTGTTTGCAATGTGATATCTCTGCTTTTCACTATGTTCCCCAGGTTTCTCATGGCTTGTCTCCCAAGAATCAGTCGCCTTTTTATTTCATGGCTGCAATCCCCATCTGCAGTGATCTTTGATCCAAGGAATGTAAAATCTGTCACTGCTTCTACTTCTTCCCCATCTATTTTCCAGGAACTGATTGGGCCTGTTGCCATTATCTTGGTTTTCTTGATATTGAGTCTCAGGCCAGCTTTTTCACTCTCCTCCTTCAATCCAATCAAGAGGCTCCTTAGATCTTCCTCACTTTCTGCCATTAGGGTGGTATCGTCTGCATATCTCAGATTGTTGATGTTTCTCCCAGCAATTTTAATCCCATATTGTGATTCCTCCATCCCTGCATTGCGCATTATGTGCTCTGTGTATAGATTGAATAAACAGGGTGATAAAATGCAGCCTTGTCTTACTCCTTTTCCTATTCCAAACCACTCTGTCATTCCGTGTTCTGTCCTAACTGTTGCTTCTTGGTTCATGTACAGATTTCTCAGGAGACATGTGAGGTGCTCTGGTATTCCCATCTCTTTAATTACTTGCCACATCTTGTTGTGGTCCACACAGTCACATGGCCAACAGGCCATGACCACCCAGTCACATGGCCACGCCCACAGTGTGATAGGAATTTTTTTTGATGCCCACCACTGATCATGTGTCCTTCCAGTTGTCTGCTGCAATTTTTTTGTGAGAAAAAAGTAATAGTATTCAGATTTTGATTCATTACATGCATTAACATGCATATTCCTCTTATTTACATACCTGTCAACCATCCCGACTTGGCCGGGATTACCCCGTAATTTGATGTCGATTGACGTCATAACCCGCCCCGCACTGCCAAAACCCCGTAATTTGGCAGCGGGGGGGGGGGAACGCTTTCCACGCATGCGTGGAAACACTACGCCACTTGCGCAGCCCCTACGCAAGCGGCGTAGCACTTCCTCGCATGTGTGGAAGGGGTAAAACCCTTCCACGCATGCATGGAAAGCGACCTGCGCACAAGCGATCTGCGCAGGTCCTGTTTTTCCAGAGCCGCGGGTTGACAGGTATGCTTATTTATATGCACCAACATAAATTGAAGCATCAAATTGCTGCTAGTTAAGGAGTCAGGGTTTGTATTCCTGGTCACACACCAAGCTGCACAACTGGTGCATGATGAGGAATAGAAGTCTCAACTTCCTAACCAGCAGAAAGAGCCTCCTTGAAGATTATGGTCTTTTTGAACCACAATCGGGCATACCCTGGTAACGGCAACCTTGTAATCCTCTCTGAGATGGGAGATCCATGTATTAGAGTAAGTAGACCTCAGTGTACAGTGGTTAAACAGCTGTACTGTAGCCCAAACTGCACATGTTGAGAGTTCGATCCTGACTGGGTTCAAAGTTGCCTCATCCTTCCATCCTTCTGAGGTTGATAAAATAAGTACCCAGCATTTTGGGGACAAAAATGTTAATTATCTTGTGAGCAGCCCAGAAAGTGCTCTAAATGCAATGTAAGTGTAATTGCTATTGCTCGTATTTTAAGCTCAGTGCTGGGAAGCACTTGGATTAAATAATAGAAAAGCATTGTCTGTTGTCTAAATGTTATATATTCAGACAATAAAGGGGAGAAGCAAATTTGTGTTTAACCATTAGGAGCAGAAGAAGTAACAGATCAAGAGAAGTGGTAAATGCATGACTTAGTGCAGGGGTTCCTAACCTCCAGCCTGTGGGCCAGAGCCAGCCTGCGGTACCATTTCATGTGGCCCGCACTGCCTGTGCCACACCCAGAAGTGGAAGCGGACACATTTACGTCAGCCGTAAAACACACCCGAGCATGTCAAAAGTGGCCACACTTATGACAGCTGCAAATGCGCATGCTTCCACTACCAGAGGGCATGGTCCAGCTCGCTCAGCTGTCGGGTTGGGGGGGGGGGCATGGTCAGGCCTGCATCGTAAAAAGGTTGGGAACCTCTGGCTTAGTGGTTGTAGCTTATCTTGTATCTAAACTACATGTATAAAATTGCATCACACATTCTTCCACACTTCTACAACAAAAAGAAGAAAAAAGCTCTTCATTTTAATTTTTGCTACTGTGGTGGCTCAAGTGGTTAAGACACTGAACTCGACGATTAGAAGGTCGGAGTTCAGTTCCCAAGTACTGCCTATGAAGTGGGCTCCTGTCTCTGTCTCAGCGTCTGCCATCCCAGCAGTTCAAAAGCAGGAAAGGTAACAGCATTCTGTATGCTCTGGTGTCTAGTCATGCCTGCCACATGACCATGGAAACATCTGCTAATGCAGGCAGCACTAGCTATAAATAGAGATGAGCACTGAACCCTAGAGTCGGATATGACTGGCTTTCGAGCAAGGGTGACCTTTACCTTTACCTTTAATCTTCATTCCTTGCATTTTGTCTATTAGATCTGTTTTGTCTTCTCCCAGCAGTAGATACTTTGAACTCTGCAAGCCTAGTATAACCTAACTGTGAGGCAATGCCTGAAGTTACTAAGATTTCCCAGAGAGAGTAACTGTTGACACCGAACAAGAAGAATAACAATTCCTAGCAGTGCTAAGTTGCTCTGGGCTCAGGAGAAACAAGTATAGCTCAAAATTTCACCATTTCAAAGTTTTTAAAATTTCAAGCTATTTCCCACTTTAAATAGAGACTAGCAAGAAATACGTAGGATGTGTAAAAGATCAGTTCACTGTGACTTTAAGTGTAAAATCCATTTTAGTAGCAGGAAGCTGTTATACGGTTAGAGCAGTTATTTTTATTGTCTGTCTGGGTATAGTTTTTAACTGCAGGCACGGAATAAATCAATAGTGCCATAAAGCTACGCTCGCCCTGTGCCCTTTTGAAAGGGACATTGTTGGGCTCACATTTTGACATGGTTCTGCTGGATGAGTGTGCTGAATTACACATCCAGGAAGGGAGGTTTTTCGTGTGAAAGATGTGCAGCACGCTTTCCCATTGGTTCTCGCGCACTTTTCAAATAGCTTTCCAAAAGGCTGGGTAGCATGTTCTTTCTTTTGCCATAGCAGATAGTAAACAAAACAACAACAAAAAGACACAAAAAAGTTGTGGCATATTAAAGACTAACTCCTGTCTTTAAATGTGAGCTTTTGTGGATCAAGTCCACTTCGCCGGGCATAAGAGCAAGGCCTCGTGGCATCCATTTGTACACGTCAGGTTCAGAGGGCACAGAATGGTTGGCCAGCCTAACAGAAAAATAACACTGTAGCTTTTTACAACTGACAATAATGGAAAATCCACGGCTGTTATTCAACAACCTTTGTGGGCTGAATTCCTGGAATCAGATTTAGAGCTTTTGTAGCTACTTATGTATTCTGGCATCAAGTACCAATATGCATATACAGTGGAACTCCAGATAACATCCAAACTTGGTTCCACAAGTCTGGTCATTAACCAGATTTGGATGTTATGCGGTCTCTATCGAGGACGCTCTAGATAAGGACACAAAAATATCCAAAAACCATTGTTATGGGAGATGCTCTGCATAATGACGGTTCTTAGCCTTTTTGCGTCGTTATCCGGAGCATGACATGGTGCATAACAAACATGTTGTTATGCGGATTTGATGTTATCAGGTACCAATGTTATCTGAAGTTCTACTGTAGTAACATGCTAGACAAGGAGCATGGGTATTTTATCCATAGTGTGTGATTCACATTGACCATTTTGCACTAGCAAATGGTCTTCTTCTTCTTCAGATGTCCATTCCATGCCGTGTCCATTCCACATATTGGCTATCATGCCAATAGTCTTCCTGATCTTAACTCCTCCGAATAGTTATTCTGAGGACATTCCACACCAGTCTCTCAAGTTCTTTAGCCATGAAGTTGGTCTACGGCCAGGGCCTCTCTTTCCAGGGAGCAGAAGAAGTAACAGATCAAAAGAAGTGCAAAATGCATGACTGCTCAGAGCAAGTTGGAGTATTCTATACTTTATGGCGTTCCTCATGATATGCCCCAAGGTATTGAAGGTTTCTTTATGTAATGGTCTGAAACCAGAGATGGGCAAGTCTTGGCCGTCCAGCTGTTCTTGGACTTCAATTCCCAGAAGCCCAAGTCAACACACCAGCCGGTCAGGGTTTCTGGGAATTGAAGTTCAAGAACAGCTGGAGGGCCAAGACTGCCCATCACTGTCTTAAACAGTTCTTGTTCTTTATCCATCTGGCACAACATTTCTACATTTGTCACATGGTCAACTCTGATATCCTTAATAGCTATCTGTAGATCCAGATTTCAAAAGCTTCAGCTTTCTTTTCAGATGCTATAATCCCGTGGCACATGCCCCACCGGAGGGGGGGGGGGGCAATTTGATTTTTTTGGGGGGGATTCGAGAATGAGCTATTAATAGTTAATGGCCTTTTTGGCTTCCTCCATTTGTATGGAGTTCACTTTTTAAATAATAAGAATTATATGTCACAGGGTGGGGTGGGGATCAGGATTTTAGAGATGCTTAGGTGGGGCATGGCCAAAAAAAAGGTTGGGAACCACTGCTTTAGTCAATGTCCAAACTTCAACTCCACATAGCAGGGGTTCTCAACCTACGGCCTGCAGGCCAGACCCAGCCTACGGCTCCATTTCTTGTGGCCCATGTCACCGCCACCACCGCTGCCACCACCACCAGAAGTGGACACATTTATAACAGCTGTGGACACATTTTACGGCAGTGTTTACGGCACGGGACCCACCAGTCTGGCCTGCTCAGCTGTCTGAGGGGGGCATGGTCCAGCCTATGGCTTAAAAAGGTTGAGAACTCCTGCCATATAGCAACACTGGGAAAACATAACATCTCACAATTTGGATCTTTGTAGTGAGATTTAGAACTCTACTGCATAACAAATGTCACATTTTTCTGAAGGTGGATCTTGCTTTTTCTATTCGTATTTTAATCTCTAACCTTGGGGTCTCACATTTCATTTAACATACTCCTCAAATAGACAGTTTTATCCACTCTTTCGATTTCTTGCGTTCCTGCCATTAGCTTGCCATGAGTTGGTGCTCGGCTTACAATGGTCTTACATGAAGGAAAATGGCTGTTGATAGTGCAAAGTTGTAAACCGTATTGGTATGGAGCTTCAGAAGTGTCTCTGTCTGTCTCAGTAGTTTTGACAGTAACATCCGTTCTCTGTCTCTCTCTGCACACAACCGTGTCTGGTGCACTCGGCCCAGTTTCATTTTGCCAGAGATCCTCCCACAGGGGAGGAATTGATTGAATGAAAGGGACTTCCCTGTTCTCTCCTGCAATGCTCTGCTTTTTTTCTTTTCTTCCAGGAACTAAATGTGCAGCTGTACTGATAGTCTGAGAGCATTAAAAACATTAATGCTCTTGCTTAGAAGCTGGTTGTTTTTGACAGTCAACAGTATAATAACAGCATGTTGAACAGAGGCATTGCCCTAGCGGCAGTCTGGTTCAGCCCTGATCAATTGTAAATAATACATGGATAGAGTCATTCTCAGAAAGCCAAAGCAGTTAGAAGCTTTTTGAAGGGATATGTGTCAAATGGATGCCGCTTATACTTCCCAGGCCATTTGTGAGCTGCCTAATGCACATGGGAGCGCATAGAGAGAGAGATGCACATACACACAGACTCAAGCCAGAGAATGGTCAGAGAATACATTAAATGCAAGAACACACTATGAATGTCTAGTGCAGGGGTGCCCAAACTATGGCCCGGGGGCTGGATCCATACGGGCGTGTTTTACTTCTGCTTCCAGGAGCGATGAGGGCTTCGCGGGCCACATGAATTGGCATCAGGGGCTGGATCCAGCCCCCAGGCCATAGTGACCGGCTCCCTGAACCACGTGACTAGCTCGCATCCCAAAAGGTTTGGGCACCCATGCTCTAGTGTCTATTGCTGGCTTTCACCCGAAGAGTTATACATGATGCAGTGAGACGTGCTTAGTGACACATTTTAATTTAATTTAATTTCCTGTTGGATTGATGTTTCATCAAATCAATAATGTTAATGTTTTTGCAATTTAGAGACGAAAATATGGATGAGCAGATAGAGGTGTGCATGCTTCCATCCTGCCGAGCAGTTTCTAAAAAGAGCTTCTCTTCTATGCATCGTACCTTGGATGCACATTATGAGGAGATGGTGGTGGCTGGGAGATGTTACCTCTGATGGCGAAGAGGAGGGTCTGACTAAGAGTCTAAAAGAGAAGAACAGAATATCTCTTACTCCTTTCCCTTTTACTAAAACATATTCAATAAATTCATACCATATCTCTCTGAAATTGGACTTTTTATTATTATTATAATAATAATAATAATAATAATAATAATAATAATAATAATAATAATAATAATAATAATAATAATAATAATAATAATAATAATAATAATAATAATAATAACGTTTTAATTTGTCCCCTCCCAAGTCAGTTTATCATTTATTGCCATATCCCATATCTCCTGATACCGTACATCCATATCAATTTCACATGTCATTCTCCATTTTTTAAAGCAATGACCAATCTCAAAACTGTAACCAACAAGATAATCAATTCCTTATTTTTTTTTCATTCCATTTGTTTGTTTCCAAAATACATTAATACAGTAATGCTATTCTGGGAAGCAGAAGAGGAACCCAAGATTCCACCTCTCTTGGTAAAGGTAAAGGTCACCCTTGCTCGAAAGCCAGTCGTATCCAACTCCAGGGTTCAGTGCTCATCTCTGTTTATAGCCAAAGAGCCAGTGCTGCCTGCGTCTGCAGACGTTTACGTGGTCATGTGGCAGGCATGACTAAACACACTGTTTCCCTTCCCACCAAAGTGGTACCAATTTATCTACTTTCAAGTTCTTGCCTTCGAACTGCTAGGTTGGCAGGAGCTGGGACAGAGATGGGAGCTCACTCCATCGTGCAGTGCTCAGGTCTCGGGAAACCGTTTCCATGAGGCAGAGCAAGCTAAAATGAACAACAATAAAAGACTGTGGTGTGGTGTGTTGTTTTTTTAAACTAACCTCTCAGTTGCATTACTCATTGTGGAGGGTACCTTTGGTTGTGACATTTTCAGACAACCTTGACAACTACAACTGCCACTTTTTCTTCTTCTTCTGACTTATCTGAATCTGAATATTGGCGATCCTCATTGCGATCAGCCACGATGACTGTCCTGAGAATATAATGCTGTGGCCTTTCATCTGCCTTCTGCATCACACCATGACCCCCGTACCACTGATCCAGTTTCACAAGTCATTTTCTGGTCCTGAGCTCTTTTTGGCACATGAAATCCTCCTCAGCAACAGGCCAGGATGGATGAAGCTGCTGCCCACCATCAAGATAGATTCAAGAGGGATTTAATCTGCTTGGGGATCATTACCCTTTCCTGTGGACTTTGCCATCCGAGGCCATTAGTCTTCAGGATGGTCAGGTTAGTTAACAACATGACCATCCTGAGGACCCTACTAGTAGTAGGGTCTACTTTATTACCATAGCAGGATAGCCTAGACAGACTCTACAACTGCCACTATTGCTTGTCAACATTGCATTTGCCTCTTCTTCTATATGAGTGGTGGCGTACCTATGGTACATGTGCCAGAGGTGGCACTCGGTGCTCTCTCTGTGGGCACCCATGCAGTCACCCCAAGAGTTTGCCCTCTGCCCAGCAGCCCAATGGGAGCATTTACTTTCTCCCCTGTTGCAGTGTGGGCACTTTGTGATAAATAAGTGTTTTTTCGGTTGCAATTTGGTCCAGTTAATTGCGCAGAGGAATTTAGCATGATTAAGGCTAGGAAGGGAGAACTCCAGAGCCAGATGCAAGGTCAGCCTGGATTTATCTGAATTGCTGAAGCTCCTTTGCTACTTTAAACATGATAATGCAAAGTCACTGTGTCAGACATCCCAGGAGGGCAGCAACCAGGTCGGGAGAGATAATTTTCAAGGAATTGTAGATTGCAAGATGGTTGTTTTGTAACAAGGGGATTAAATTGGATTTTTATATCAGTGACAAGCTCAGGGCAGGTCCCCTCTCTCCGCTTTATTTTTCCTGAAGTGTTCAGTAGTTTGTTTTTACCTCTGGTTGCAATGTGGGTCAAACTGACCCATATCTCTACTTCTTTTTGGTGTCAGGCTGTTCCGTTGAGCACTCTCATCTCCACCCCCTCCCCGTCCAAGTTCTTCACTTGCCTGTGGGCCATGTTTGAATGTTGGGCCTTAGCCAGTACTTACCACCTTCTTCTTCAAGTGCTGCATCCGATTCCAAATATTGGCGATCATCATGGAAATCCAGGTTATCTTCAATGCTCTCCTCCCACACCATATTTCAAAACATTTTTTTTCTGACATCTTTTTTTTTTCCTGTCCAAATTTCATACCATACATGGTGATGATTGGGAAGAAATGAGTGTTGGTGATCCTGATATGTATCTCTGGTGATACAGCCTTACATTTGATGTCATCTTCTAATTTCTTCATTGCTCTTTTTTCAAGTCTTAATTTTCTTTTGATTCCTTGGCTGTGGCCTGCATTTTGGTTGATAGTTCAACCAAGGTATGCAGATTCTTGGAGACTGCGGTGTCTCAAGTGGTTAAGACACTGAGCTTGAAGACGGGAAGGTTGGAGTTCGATACCCAAGTACTGCACAATGGAGTGAGCTTCCATCACTCTCCCAGTGTCTAGGCATGCCTTCCACATGTCCACAGAAACATCTGCAGACTCAGACAGTGCTTTGGCTTTGAAACAGAGATGAGCACTGAACCCTAGAGTCAGATACGACTGGCTTTTGAGCAAGGGAAACTTTTCCCTTTACCTAGAGGATCCCTTCTTACTGGCAGAAAGCAGCAATGAATCGAAACAAGTTTATGAAAAATAAAAGAAGGAATGCTCTTTACCTTCCTACCGAAGTGGTCCCTATTTATCTACTTGCAATGTCTTGCTTTCAAACTACTAGGTTGGCAGGAGCTGGGACAAAGACGGGAGCTCATTCCATCCTGCAGTACTCAGGATTCGAACTGCTGACCTCCTGCCTTCCAGTCAGTGTCTTAGCCCCTTGAGCCCCTGCAGTCCTTCTAATGTAGAGATCCTCTACATATCTCAAATTATTGATGTGTGTTCCAACAATTTTCACTCCCTCTGGATCTGAATCTAGTTTGGTTTAACTTATGAATTGCCCAGAGACTGCACTAGGCACTACTGTGTGGTATATAAGTGTAATTGCTTTTCTGTATAATATATATATTATGCATAATTATATTTGCATATACTGTATAATATATGCATAATCTATTATGCATATAAAGCACCGCCACAGCTGCAGGCAGTCGAGGACGCTCCTGCCTACCGACCTCTGGGCCCCGCCATCGACGTTCGGAGGAGGATGAAGCGCCACCATGGCTGTGGGAGGTCAAGAACGCTCCCGCTCATTGACCTCTGGGTGATTCTATATCTTGTATTTCTCTGGTCGTTTTTGTGAACTTTCTCTGTTGTTGTTTGTAGCGGACTTTCATGTTGTGATGTTTATGTGGTACTCTGTTACCCGCCCTGAGTCGTGTCGCGAGTGGGTGGCATACAAGTGTAAACATAAATAAATAAATACATAATATAGAAGTTGAGCTAGAAAAACAGAATTTCACATTCATAAGCCAGAGGTTTTTTAAAAAAGAATTGAATGCCTTATATAATATACAATGTGGTTATTTTTCACCTCAGCAGCAACTGCATGCTGAGTACCCGGAAGCGGTTTTGTTCTGGGCAGCTGTATTTTCCCCAAGGACCGGGTATCTCTTGAAAAAAAAAATCCCCCACTTTTGCAAGGCTCAGGTTGTGTAATGTCCTTTTAGTTAGGGGAAGCAACTTAATTCATGCTTCTCAGCATAATTTAGGATCGTAAACAACTTGGCGTGGATTGTTCCGAGTTGAAGGGTGACTGCAGGTCAGTTGAAAGAGTGCTAGGCTGAGTTTTGCCTCAAGAAAGACGGCGGAGAGACTTCCACTGATTCCTACGGCTGTTGTACTGCCCGTTTTGACTTTGTGGTTGCTGTTGTTGTTTCAAAGGATGAAGACATTTCAGAGGAGAATGGAAGTAGAAAACAGAGTAGCAGCTGATGGGGTTGTTTCAAACCAGACTTTTTTTTTTCTATTGCGAGACGAAAGCAAGGTTGCATTGTGTCAGAGTAGAGAAGGAAAGTTTCAGTCAGTTATTTGCTTGTCCTATATCGTCGGCAGCAACTCGTATCCGAGAATGCATTTTTGTCCTGAAGCAGGAAAAATGCCATGGGCGTGAAATTGTTTAAGGTGGATCCCAGCTTGCCATGAAGTGACCAACACACTATAATCATGGAGAAATCTCCTGTGACACATATGAAATGAGAAATGCATGATTTTACACTGGGACTGCAATGGACTGCCACAGCCTTTTGGATATCAGGTGCGCCTTTACAGCCAGTTCATCGGGCATGACCTCTTCCGCTTCCATGACCATTGTGAATCAGAGTTCCTCCTCTGCTCATTTTGCAGTTGGGCCCAGTATGATGGATTCCAGTGGCATTTCCTCCACTGAGGGGGACCATCACCTCATTTAAAGGGGCTCAGCCGCCTGTAGCCATTGGCCCCTTTAGGGAGTCAAGTTATTTACCGCTACCCAACATTTGGCGTTGAGTCGCTAGCAGTATGGTCTACTCCATTACCATAGCGAGATGTCCAGCCAGACACACACTCTCTCTCTCTTGTCAGCAATCTGAGAAGGGTTCCATGTTGTTGTTTTTTAAATGATGCTGACTGGTGAGCCCTGGTGGCGCAGTGGGTAAACTGCTGTCCTGTAACCTCAAGGTTGTGAGTTCAGTCCTGACCAGGGATCAAGGTTGATGCAGCCTTCTATTCTTCTGTGGTCTGTAAATTGAGTACCCAGCATGTTGGGGGCAAAATGCTACTTAACTTTTGAACCAGAGAGTGCACCAAGTGCTATGGGGTATTATATAAGTGGGATTGCTTTGCTTTTTGCTTTGCTCTTACTCTGAAAATCACCTTGGCCAGTTTAGGGGTGTGGGGGGGGGGGACTCCAGAGCATCATATATCTACCACTTCCTGTGCATATTGGGGAGGGATATGTGTGTGTGTGTGATCATTATCCACAAAATGTATCTCTCCCACTCTGCACCTGTGTTCTACATTCAGCAGCACAAGAGCCTTTCCACTACAATACAGATTTTTAATAAAATTTGCTGCCATCAACAGTTTCAGATCAAGGCTATTTGTCTTGCTCTGTGACTTATTGTTTCTGTTTAGTTCCACAATGTAGGTGAAAGATAAAGACATGTTCAGCACTTTTTGTACCAGTCACATGCTATTTATTTCACAGGGATACGTGTGTGTGTGTGTGCGTGCATGTGTGAGAGTGTGTGAGAGAGAAATAGCATATAACTTCTATATATGACAAATCCAAGTTCTTTTAAACAATCCTTTGCAGTAGAATGATAGCCATGCTGTTATTTGTTAACCTCTGAAAGTATACTGGTTATGATTTAAAGCAGCTAGTTGTATCCAACTCTAGGGTTTGGTGCTCTTCTCTGTTTATAGCCACAAAGTCAGCACTCTCTGAGTCTGCAGACATTACTGTGGATGAGGCAGGCATGACTAGGCATGGAACTCTGTTACCTCCCACCAAAGTGGTTCCTATTTATCTAGTTGCAATTTCTAGCTTTCAAGCTGCTAGCTTGGCAGGAGCTAGGACAGAGATGGGAGCTCACTCGGGTCTCGAACTGCTGACCTGCCGACCTTCCAGTCGTCAAGATCAGTGTCTTAACCACCCATCTGCCAACTTGGCTGCAGACTTGCTTCTTTCATGGTTTACCACATTGAAATGGAGGGGAGATATTGCTTTAAATCAGACACACTTTGACTTTTTAAGAACTAAGGCCCAGCTTTAATGGGGGCTTCAATACCAAAAAGAAGGATGTGTGAGAAATGATATGATTATGTAGAGGAACAATGAGGTTGTCAAGACGGTTCCAGTAAATGCCGGTTTTTGAATGAAAAGTCTTCCTTGGGACTTTGAATACTTATCAAGAAATCTTAATGCATCTAACAGCTTCTAAGGAGAAAACCTTCTTCCATAATGAGCCCAGGACGTTCTCATACTCTAGCAGAATGCTTTGAATGGTTAGCTCAAGTCATACCTGTCAAGTTTTGGATTTGGAAATAAGGGACATTTCCCGGCAAATACGGGATACTTGACAGTTATGCTTATCCTGTGCTGCCCTCCAATGGTGGCAATAGGGAATTGCAGTCTAATCAATAAGGGATGATGGCGGGAAAGAGGGTAAAATAAGGGGTTTTCCCGGCCAATAAGGGATACTTGACAGCTATGGCTCAAGCATTTGTGAGTAATCTTAATCTACCCAACTATTGTTCTGGCGCCAAATTTCTATCTCACTTTTTTTTTTTTGCTGACAGCACGGCTACTTCAATCACAGGTAGACAAAATGTGATCATTCTTGGAATTAACTGTCGTTTTACAGTGTGCAGATGGTCCAGAATTGTGCTCAGCTTGCTTTTGCGGTGGCTTAGTGGTTAAGACGCTGAACTTGACAACTGGAATCTTGGCAGGTCAGCAGTTCGAGACCTGAGTGCTGCATGACGGGATGAGCTTCCGTCTCTGTCACATCTCCTGCCAAGCTAGGAGTTCGAAAGCAAGAAATTGCAAGTAGATTAATAGGTACCACCTTAGTATGAAGGTAAACGGCGTTCCGTACACACTGGTGTTTGGTCATGCCTGCCACATGGCCATGGAAACGTCTGCACACACAGGCAGCGCTGCCTCTTTGGTTATAAACAGAGATGAAGACGGAATCCTAGAGTCAGATACGACTGACTTTCAAGCAAGGGCGACTTTTATCTTTACCTGCTCTTGAGAAAAGCTTCTTTCCTTCATTTGACAAAAAGGACTTAAGGGTTGAATAAGAGAGAGAGAAAGAAAAAGTGAAACCGACAAATGTGGCAGGGAAAATAGATTCTTTATTGTATTATATATCTATTCTCCCTGAAAGAAGCTCAGGGTTGAGTATATAGTATCTCCCCTGCATGTACGCAGTGTCCTTACAACAGCCCTGTGAAGTTTGTTAGGCTGATGGAAACTGACTGCCGGATGGTTGTCCAGAGAGCTTTAGACCTGAGGGAGGAATTTGACTCTAGGCCTCTTCCGTCATAATCTGACAGCCTAGCTGTTGGACTTTGTTTCGACAATGTGTTGGGGAATGGAAGAATTTCACTCCACTCACCTGTATGCACCTACCGTAATGCTCTTAAAACCACATTGCTAAAGTATTTTCTGGCATATAAGACTACTTTTTAACCCCGAAAAATCTGTGCCAAAGTCGGGGGTCGTCTTATAGGACAGGTACTTAACTGCACCTTGTTTCCCCTTGCTTCATATGTCTGGCGCATATGGTGGGGGGTGCCACGGCCGAGTCCCTGCTCTGTGCGGGGAGTATGAAGCAAGGGGAAGCAAGCTGCACACATCTTCCTGTACCTCGAGGAGGAGAACGTGAGCGTGGATTGGCTCTCCACCAGAACCTGCCCATTCGATTCGGAGGGCTGCGCGTCTTCGGGTTGAGTGTGGGTTAATTTTTATTTGGTGTGCATTGGAAGAGAGGTAGTCTTATATGGCAAGTATATTCCAAACTCTATATTTTAACTGGAAAAGTTGGGGGTCGTCTTATACGCCCAGTCGTCTTATACGCCGGAAAATACGGTACATGTTGCTCCAAAAATACAAGTCTGTGGCTTAGCGGTTAAGATGATGAACTTGACAACCGGAAGGCTGGCAGGTCAGCAGTTCGAGACCCGAGTGCTGCATGACAGTGTGAGCCCCCCTCTCTGTCCCAGCTCTTGCTAACCCCTAGCAGTTTGAAAGCAAGTAGATAAATAGGTACCACTTCAATGGGAAAGGTAACAGGACCCTATATTCGAATAGGACTGGATTTCTAGCAAGGGCGAATGCTGTAAGGAACCATGGGGGTGGGGGCTGCAAATCTGATCCCCAAGGTGCTTCTTCGGGGCTTTACTCCTTTGCATTTTACATGCCCCCGATTCATTTTTGGGGAACGGCATATCTGTAATCTAGGCCCCACTCCTTTTGTTTCAATAAATGTTGTTTTTAGCAGTGCTAAGCTGCAGCCCACATTTGGATCCGTCCCGTTTTGAATTCCTCTTCTTTCAACGCTGCAGTGAGAGTTAAATGGTCAACAGACACACACACACCTCTTACCCTGCCATGCTGGGATTCCAGTCTGGATTGTGTCCCCTCTTAATCCTCAGTGTTGGAGAGAAGAGATTCTTATGGTGTGCCAACTTTTCTTATTTTTTCCCCAAATTACTCTACAGCCCTGACGTGTGGTAAAAGTAAAGGTAATGGTTGCCCTCACTCGAAAGCCAGTCGTATCTGACTCTAGGGTTCAGTGCTCGTCTCTGTTTATAGCAAAAGAGCCAGCGCTATCTGCATCTGCAGATGTTTCTGTGGGCATGTGGCAGGCATGACTAAACACCGGAGTGCATGGAACGCTGTTACCTTTCCTGCCAAAGTGCTACCTATTTATCTACTTGCCATTTCTTGCTTCTGAATAGCTAGGTTGGCAGGAGCTGGGAGAGAGGCGGAAGCTCACTCTGTCATGCAACACTCGGGTCTCGAACTGCTGACCTACTGACCTTCCAGTATCTTAACCACTGAGCCACCACAGTCCATTTAGGTGTGGCAGCAGATGCTCAATCTTTGTACAAAAGAAAGAAAGGCCGTAAGCAATTATGTTTTGTAAGCTCAGAAATATGACGGTACAGGTATATACGGAATGTACAATCAGATTTTTAATATATATATATATATCAGATTTGTTTTTATGGGATAGCCAACATGCCATTAACTCTTTGCTTCCTTTGTTACTCTCTCTTCTGTGCTGCTTGCTATGCAAGAGTGTCTTCCGTACAACACAAATGAAACTTTTCTAAACAGCAAAACAAGCGGGGGCGGCGGGGGGGGGGGGGAGTGATTGTGAGGGTACATTCCTGATGGCATCATAAGAAAATGAATGCCAGGAATTTCCTATTGGTAAGACCTTTACATTCCAGAGATGCAGTGACTTAAATCTTTGCTTGATAAAGGCAGCCGTAAAAAGTCAAGACTCTCTCTCCGAAGATGGCATCATTTGCCATAGCTGTCTGCTACAGTAAGAGAAGATAAAATCGATTTAGGATTTGAAGCTGCTGAATTTACAATTTCCTTTCACTACAAACGATTTTCTTTTTCTTCCGTGTCAACTGCCAGATTGAAGGAACCTATTGGTGAGTTGATTCTGCAAGTCCTTTCGCCTGACCTAGCATGAGAAAGATTAGCCAGCAACGCACGGTTGCCATTACCAGGGTATGCCCGATTGTGGCTCAAGAATACCACAATCTTTGAGGAGGCTCCTTTTATGTACCCCACTACTAAGGATGAAAGATACTTGCCAAATGCTCTAATGTAATCATGTTCTTCCAGACTTTCTCAGGCATAACATGGTGTAGTTAAGAGTCCGAAGGGTACAAACCAAAGAGGGCTAAAGCCATGTCTACTGACTTGTGTACCTCCACCTGCATAATGGGAATGATGTCACCATTGCAACAGATTGCCGCTAATTAAAACATTCCTTCATTTAAATTTTGGGGTGTACATTGCTTTTTCACATTGCATGCTAGCTACACATACCATGAAATTAGAAAAGAAACTCTTTAATTAAAGGCAATATAATTAGGGATGATTAGGGACTGCATTGGCTTAGTGTTTAAGGCACCGAACTTGATGACTGGAAGGTCAGCAGGTCAGCGGTTCGAGACCCCAGAGCTGCATGATGGGATGAGCTCCCGTCGTCAGTCATACGTCCTAGCTCCTGCCAACCTAGCAGTTTGAAAGCAAGACGTTGCAAGTAGATAAATAGGTACCATTTTGGTGGGAAGGTAAACAGCGTTCCATGTACTGTGTTTAGTCATGCCTGCCACATGTCTATGGAAATGTCTGCAGACACAGAGATGAGCACTGAACCCTAGAGCCAGATACAACTGGCTTTCAAGCAAGGGTGATCTTTACCTTAATTAGGGATGCCATTCCTGCTGTGTAGACAGGGCTGTGGAACAGGATACTGGTTAATAAAATTGCAGTTGGTTCTCACTGGTTTCACTGAGACCTAGACATCCTTTAGCTTTTTGCAAGCCTCATACCAATTTGTGTAAATGTGCTGATGTGTATCTTTTTCTAAGAATTTCTTACAGTTCTCAGACAGTCAAGATTTCACCTTGGAAGATGTTACAAGAATCATTGTAATACCAGTGACCAGAGCCAGCACATGCTTTGGCACATGAAGGCAACTATCTCAAATGGTTGATGCTGGATTGAGGAGTCTGCCTTTGCCTCAGGCAACAAAAACTCCTGGAATGTCCCACATTATGGGAATTCATTATACAGCATCTTGTCTTAGGCTTTGGCCAGTAATGATGCCAAAGTAGATGAAACTAGGGGGAAAACCTATACTTTTCTCAGAAATCTTTATCAAATCTGTTTGTTACCTACATAACTGTTCATTTTTTCCTTTTGCAACCATGACTAGGTAAAGGTCGCCCTTACTCGAAAGGCAGTCGTATCCATCTCTAGGGTTCAGTGCTGATGTCTTCATCTGCAGACATTTCCGTGAACATGTGGCAGGCATGCTTAGACACCGGAGTGCACGGAACGCTGTTTACCTTCCCACCAAAGTGGTCCCTATTTATCTACTTGCAATTGCTTGCTTTTGAAATGCTAGGTTGGCAGGAGCTGGGGCAGAGATGGGAGCTCATTCTGTCATGCAGCACTCTGGTCTCGAACTGCTGAACTGATGACCTTCCAGTCAACAAGCTCAGTGTCTTAACCACTAAGCCACTGCAGTCCCTTAACCACAACTAGGGAGGCGAAATAGAACTTGAGAAATATTTCTCTAACGGGGACTGCATTTAATGAGAGTCTCCAACTAACCGCTATTATTATCTAGAATCATTGTCATTATGTGACCTACTTTAATTCAGTGGCTGGCGTCTCACTGGAAAAAGCATGCCAATATAACTCCATCCATGTGATTTTAGGGGCAAATGAATGCAAGTTGAGAAGTTAGTGTCAATATCTCCTTTTTGCATTCTGAGCCAAGCAAGTGGAATATGGTGTCATTTGCTTACCCCACCATCTTAACTTTTGGCCATTTGCAGCTGAGTTATATATAGTGACAGAATGCCTCAAACCTACACCAGTTGAGGAAAATATTTATTTATTTATTTCTACCCCGCCCTCTTAGTGCGATGCACCACTCAGGGCAGCAACAACGAAAAAAATATACAATACAAGAAAGACAAAACAATTACCAATAAAAACATTACATAAAAACCCCAGCTAAAACAGAATTAGAACACATAAAAAACTTGCAACATCATAATTAAAAACTACCCTAACCCTCCCTCCACCCACAATAAAACAGACTTATAAAAGAAAGGGGGGGCTCAATCCCACAACAGGCAGGCTAAACAAGCTAAACAAGCCAACGGGCTTGAGAAGTGGAGCCTAATGTGCCCTCTTGTTGGTATCACTCCACCTAAGATGAGGAAAGACGTAGCAGTGGACGGCAAGAGAACTAAACAAGAGAAGGACTCTCGACATCTTGTGAATAAATATGAGCCTCAAGTCCTCCAGCTCAGATCCAGGAAGAGCTTTATGGCAAGAACAAGCATTCTTGAGGGTATGCAAGAACAATTAGAAGATGGAGTAAGGAGCTTGCTGGACAAGGAACAACATTAAAGGAGGAGATGGCTGCTACATCCTTGGAAGTCATCGCACCGCTACGGACTCTCCGCACCCCTTGGTTCTCTTAGGAGCTAAGGGAGCTTAACATGTAAAGGGATGGCTAGAGTGCCGCTGCAGGAGATTCTGGAGTGCCTCGGACCGAACACGAGCTAGAGCCTCTATTAGAGCCTACCTTGTGGTGATACGGGCGGCAAAACAGCAGTATTTTGCTGCTCGTATCACGTCGGCAGATAATCGCCCAGTGGCCCTGTTTGGGTGACTAGGTCCCTCCTTGGTAGGGGGGATCTGGCCCCAGATGGCAGAGGTCTAGTGAGGAGTTTGCTGATTATCTAGAGGATAAAATCACTCAGATTCACTCAGGGTTTAACTCTGGGTTTAAAATCGTGTCACGGGTGTTGCCAGGAGCCAATCTTGCCAGGTTATCTGGGATCAGTTTGGTCCGATTGACCCTGATGAAGTGAACAGGATCCTTGGAAGTGTACGTGCCACTGCCTGTGAGTTGGACCTGTATCCTGCCTGGCTCATGAAAGCAGGCAGGACCATGACGGGTGGCTGGATTCAAGCAGTTGTCAATGCTTCACTGAGAGAGGGGGTGTTCCCACTGCAATTCAAACATGCACTGTTGTGCCCCCTCCTAAAAAAACCGCTCAATCTGAATTTACCATCCAATTTCCACCCTGTCTCAAACCTCCCCTTTTGGGGGAAGGTTGTCAAGAAAGCAGTGTTGCCGCAGCTCCAGGGGGTCCTTGAGGAAGCGGATTATCTGGACCCTTTCCAGTCAGGCTTTAGGTGGGGTCATGGTATGGAGACTACATTGGCTGCACAGTTTGATGATCTCTGGCGAGAGCGAGATGGGGAGTACCTCTCCATTCTCACTCTTCTTGACCTCTCAGCGGCTTTCGATACCATCAACCACAGTATCCTGCTGGACCGGCTCTAGGGGTTGGGGATCCAGGGAACTATGCTGTCCTGGTACTCCTCTTTCCTGAGTGGCTGGACCCAGATCCCAGTGATGCAGTCAAGGTCCTGACCAGTTGCCTAGAGGCAGTTAGGGTCTGGATGGGGGACAATGGACTACAGCTGGATCCAGTCAAGATCGAGTGGCTGTGGGTGAGGGGACCTGGCTGGTTTGGGATGGGGCATCATTGCTCCAATCCGACCCCGTGTGCAACCTGGAGGTCATCCTGGACTTGTGGCTTCTGCTCCAGGAGCAGGTTATGGCCATGGCCAGGAGGGCATTTGGGCAAATGCATATTATTAATTAATTGTGCCCACTCCTGGACCGGGAGGCCCTACTCACATTCACCCATACCCTGGTCACCTCCTGATTGGACTATTGTAATACACTCTACATGGGGCTGCCCTTGATGACCATCCAGAGACTGCAGTTGGTCCAGAATGCGGCGATCCGTGCGGTGGTGGGGTGTGGTCATTTCGCCCGTGCCTCACCACTGCTGTGGGAGCTGCACTGGATGGCTATATGTGTCCGGGTGCAATTCAAGGTGCTAGTTATCACCTTTAAAGCCTTGTTAGCCTTGAAGGATACATGGAGAGAAATAAAAGGTTCAGAAAGGGCATATACTTTTTTTCTCTCAGGTTTACACCACCTACTCAAGGATAGACTATATTTTTGTCACAGAAAACATGATTAAAAATTTGGAAGATATAGAAACAGGGATTATTAAAGAGTCTGATCATGCAAAAGTTTTGATGGTATTAAATGTAGAAAGTTCAAAGAACAGTAGATCTAGTTGGAGATATGACTCCAAGTTATATAGAGATACCGAGGTTAAAACACAAATGATTCACAATTGGGAAGAGTATTGGTTGTGGAATGATACGGGGGAAATAAGATATAACATGGTCTGGGATACAATGAAGGCAATATTTAGAGGTGAAAGTATCAAATTGGCAAGTATAAAAAATAGACAATTTAAGATAAGGCAAGATAAAAGTGAAAAAGATTAAACAATTACAGGAGGAACACGCAAGAACAAAAGATATTAAGACCTTCGATAAGATGCAAAGATTAAAAATGGAAATAGTGGGAAAGGATATAGAAAAGGTCCAATGGGATTTAGTTTACTTGAAGAGGAAGTATTTTGAGTTTGGTAACAAAAATTCAAAAATGCTGGCAAGAGCTGCAAAAGAAAAAAAGAATAAAAGGGAAATTGGAGTATTGACCATGGATGGAATTAGATATAATAAATTAAACAATAAAATTAAGATAATTAAAGATTTTTATCAGGAATTATACACTGAAAAAAAATAGATGAAGGGAACTTAAGACTTCAGTTGGGAAAACAAGTGGGAGGAATAACTCAAGAGCATAAGTCTAGAATGGAAGAACTAATAACAGTAAAAGAAATAAAAGATGTGATAGACAAGTTGAAGATAGGAAAGTCCCCAGGGGAGGATGGATTATCAGCAGAGTTTTATAAAGAGTTTAAAGATATTATAGTACCAAGACTATTAAAATTATTTAACTATATTCTGGAGGGGGGATCAATTCCAACCTCTTGGAATCAAACAATAATTGTTTTAATACCTAAACCGGGCAAGGATCCTGAAAAAGTTGAGTCATACAAGCCCATTTCTTTAATAAACCAGGACGCAAAAATATTTACAACAATACTGGCCAAAAGACTTAATGATGTTATGAATAACTATATAAATAAGGATCAGGCAGGGTTTTTTTTAAAAAGGAAGGCATATGGCAGACCTGACAAGGAAGGTTTTGGATTTAATTGATATTCCATTAAAAGATGGAGAAAAAGTTGGAATGGTATCTTTGGACATATTTAAGGCATTTGACTCTCTTCAATGGGTAACATTCAAGAAGATAGTAAATTCTTAGGGTTCGGAGATAGACTCAAAAGGGTTATTGAACAATTATACCAGCGAGGTTCTGCCAATATTAAAGTAAATGAAGCCAGTACGGATGAGGTTAAATTAGAAGCAGGAACACGACAGGGATGTCTGCTATCTCCAATATTATTTATTATGGCAATGGAGATGTTAGCAAATGCCATAAGACAGGACAGTAAAATTGAAGGAACTGCAGAAAATAAGATAAGCTTATACACGGATGACACCTTAGTAATTTTAAAACATCCTTTGATGGCATAGACAGGATTCAGAAACACTTAAAAGACTTTGAGGAAATGACTGGATTGAGGATAAATTGGGACAAGTCTGAAATGATTATGTGTAATATAGACAAGGAAGAACAAGAGAAAATTAAGGATAAATATAAAATACAGGTTACAAATAGCTTGAAATATTTGGGGATAAATATTTCTTATAAATGGGAAGATCTTAATAGGCTCAATTATGGAAAACAAAACAAAAAAAGAAATAAAAGATAAAATTCTGCAATATAAAAAATTAAAATTATCATGGTTCGGTAGAGTTGCATTGTGCAAGATGATGCTACTTCTTAAGTTAAACTTTTTGTTTGATACGCTGCCAATCCAACTAAAAGAATTTTTTTTAAAGAGTTTCAAAATATGTTTAATGCCTATTGTAATGGAGGAATTAGAGCTAGAATTAATAAAACTCTGTGTATTTATCTCAAAAAGAAGGTGGATTGGGTATACCAAATCTTAAAAATTATTACAGAGCCTTCCAGATTAAAAACATTGTAAAGATTTTGAGGAAGGAATAACTAATATGGGAAGATCTTGAGATGAAGGAATTAAATCAAATTGGTAAGGCGGCATTTTTGGATAGAGAAGGGAGCAAATTAGGTGTTAAAAATAAAATGATGAAGGCAACGTTAGATATATGGGAAAAGGTCAAAAAAGACTTAGTCCCTGATTATAGAAATAGAGGATTTTTAAAAAATTCCAGTAAAGTTAGATAGCAAAGGGAAGGAGATTTTGGTTAAAAATGATATTACCCTGTTCAAGGACTGGTTAAATGTCTGCAAGGATAAACAGAAGAAAACTGAGGTTTATTCACAGCTTAAATTGAATTGGTTTCAGACAATAATGGTAAATAAATGGAATAGTAATTATTTGGGAAATGTTAGTCTGGAAAGAGACAAGACAGAATTTGAGGTGTAATTTACTGTATTGTATTATTATTATTTTCTTTTTTCCTATTGTATTTTCATGCTGTTATATTGTATCTATATTTGATTTGTTATGATTATATTGTATTTTTGGATTCATATCCTGTATTATTTTGTATTATTGATTAGTTGTATTATTATACTGTTATAATTGTATGTTTATTAATTGTATGTATATTAATTTTTTGTTGTAATTGTACTTAAATTATTGTGTAGTAAGCCACTCTGAGTCGGCCTTTTGGTCTGAGTAGAGCAGGATATAAATCCAATAAACATCAACATCAACATAAACAACATTATTGAAAATTAGAAAAGGAGAAATGGATATAAAGGGATTGGTGAGTAAAATTTACAGAATATTAAATAAAGAGATTAACTCACAAGAAACATTGAGAAAAATTTGGGAGCAAGATCTTAATGTCAGTAGCAGAGAGTTGGAATTGAAAGATAAGTGGGGGGAAAGGATTATGAGAACAATGTCAGTCACAATAAAAGAATGTTACTTTAAAATGCTTTGGAGGTTGTGTCTGACCCCAGATAGATAAAAATAAAAGACCAATGTGTTGGAGATGTCAAAGCAAATTAGGATTATATGAGCATATGTGGTGGAGCTGTAAAGTGGTAAATGAATTTTGGGGGGAAATAGAAAGTGAGATTTCCAGAATTTTCGGGCAGAATATAAAGCTGGGGCCAGCTACAGCTCTGTTGACAGATACAGAAAACATGAGTTTAGGAAAGGATAAAAAAGAGTTGCTTTCAATATGTTTGACAATTGGGAGACAATGTATAGTGAGAAAGTAGAAGAGTGATCTGACATTGAAGGTAGAAGATTGGTATAGGGAAATGTGGGAGATAGTTTTGAATGACAAGTTAACGTGGGAGCTGAATAAAAAAAGCGTATAGTAAAGGAAAACAGATTTTTGCAAATATGGCATCTATTTGTGGAATCCGCCGGTGATGGAGGTGACCGAAGCAAGCCAGTACCTGAACATTATAGTTTTTGGAAACAGTGAATAAAGGAATAACACCGCATCCTCCAGGGCAGTGTATAGTCACATTGGGTGAATTACTATTTCTCTTTAGATTGTATCAAGATGGTCAAGAAAAGAACAAATAGGACATATAGGAATTCAAGTATTTTTTCATTAATATTTTGATTATATAAAGGAGAGTTAATAAATTAATAAGCAAGATAAGGTAGATTGAAATCAGACTGATTAATTAAACCTATTACTTTATTGATAACTATTAGTTGATTAAGGATGTAATGTGGAATAGTACAATTAAGGTGTATTACTTTTATCTTATTATTCTAATATGGCTATCTTACTGTTATATTCTTTTTTCTCTAACGTATTTTCTTTTTTTGTAATGTACATGCAATTTTTCTCTATATACTCATTTTGTATTTTTTTAAAACACAATACATTTTTTTTTTAAAAAAAAGCCCTTCATGGTAGCAGACCAGGATACCTCAGGGACAACATTGCCCTAGGACATCGACCCGTCCCACAAAAGCAAACCGAGAGGGCACCCTCCATATACCATCCATTGGGGAGGCCCTCCTCTCCAGCACAAGGAACAGGGCCTTCTCGGTTGTAGCCCTTCACACTATGGAACCTCCTCACGGTAGAATTATGTCTCCAGGCCCAGTTGCTACCATTTAGGAAAGAACTGAAAATGTGGTTAGCGAAACGGGTCTGGGGTCCGGGATTGTCAACAAGCTCCCCTTTTTTGGGTCGTCTGAGGTTCCCCCTCTTGTAATTGGTTTTTAATGATTTTTAATGAATTAATGATTATATCATTTTTAATGTCATGCTGTTTTTATACCTGTTTTAAGAGATCGATAAGGCACAGCGGAGGGCAGTATTATTATGTTGGAAGGGCTTTTAACTCTTTTTTATATTGTTTTCTAAGTGTTGCTGAGGGGCCAGTGAAGTTTTTGCTGGACTATGTACACCGCCCAGAGTCTACTGATTGGGGTGGTATATAAATCTACTGTAAACAAACAAACAAACTCAACCATCCCTATGTCACTTGGAGGACTCTAAATAGGCTGAGGGTTGGGATTTCTAAATGCAAGACCAACCTGCTCAAGTAAAGACTGTTGGCAGACAACAACATGCTGTGTGAATGTGGAGAGAGACAGAATGTGGCTAATTTACTGGTCTGCTGATGACTGCCAGAAACATGCACCGATGAGGACTTAAATTTGGCCAACAACAAAGCCAAAAAAGTGGCTTCATTTTGGCAATCCAGGGTTTAATCGGGACAGAAAAGAAGAAGAAAAAGCTGAGTTATACACCGATGGGGTGATGTCAACCGATATATATTATATCATATTTTATATTGTTTGGCATTATTGTTGTAAACCACTTCGAGTTCCCTTTATGGGAAGGAAAGCGGTATAGAAGTCTAAATAATAATAATAATAATAATAATAATAATAATAATAATAATAATAATAATAATAATAATAATAATAATAATAATAATAATAATAATATCCTGTCCAAAAGGTTCCTTAATTTTTTTTAAGACCCAGGACAATTTTTGCTCACACTCCCCCCAGCTCAACACATGCGCACTTTGTTTCTGCATTTTCTCTCATCTCTTTTCTGTCCTGGCTTACTTGTAGGAAATTAATCCCTTTTTGAGACCCACATCAAACATCAATTTTGTCTGTTAGTGACATGTAATTAGCAGGTGTGATTAATCAATCTCTGATCGCTATCAGTGCCTGAAACAGCTTGCTGGGATAAGGCTGAATAAGACAAGCCGTAATCCGAAGAAATGGCTTTCGTATCTTTGTGTTGTGTTTGTTCTTTGCTGACCTGCAGTCTTTTGTAAATGTGCAGAACTAGATTTACTTATCTCTGACATGCAAACGTTCACAAGTAACCAGCTGAATGCAGGTTTTCTGTGCAACTAAAACAAGCTGTCATTTCTGCCAAGACAATTTTTTTAATGCTAAGTTTTACCAGCCTTTAGAAGCTCATCCAGACCTGCTGAAAAATCATTTTTTTGGTCTTTTGGGTTCAATAGTACTGTGGAGTAAGGATCTTTCTTAATGTAAACTATAAGGCTTATGTTGGCAGAAAAAGGCTGCCAGGATGAACAGCAGAAGGAAATGGATAGATGCCATATAATCGCTGCGCCATTTTATGGGCTCTCCTTATTTTTGATAGAACTTTGAGGTTCAATATGTGTTGAGATGTAAAATGATATCTTATAAAAAGATTGAATAACCTGTCTTGCCCTTGTGGCTATAGTTCTATGGCAGTGACGGCTAACCTTGGCACTCCATGTGTTCTTAGACTTTATTTCCCAGAAGCCCTGATCAGCAGGAGTGCTGACTTGGGCTTCTGGTAATTGAAGTCCAAGAACACCTGGAGTGCCAACGCTAGCCATCATTGCTCTATGGAGTGATGTGCATGTGCAAAAACAACCCTGATGGGTGTTAAGCAGAGCAATTCTAAGTGTTAAAAATGTCTGTTTTAGTAGCACAAGACTTTCTCGCCTCCAGTATCTTGCACATTGATTAGCTTCATTTTATGACTGGGCATCAGGAAGTGAACACTGCTGCCAATGGAAGAATAATTATTAGTCATCAGCTTCTAAACTGGAAGCTGCTATTCCCTCTAGCACTAAAGTTACGAGAATTGCTACAGATTGGCACTTCAGGTAGAAAAATAGCTACTTTGTGTTGCTGTTGTCATTAAAGTAATTAAAACTCAGAAACACATATCAGTCGATGAATAAGTCCAAGTATGTTTAGCCTCAACAAAAGAAAAAATCAAGGTAATGTGGTAACCATCTTTCAATATTTGAAAGTCTGTTGCATGAAAGAAGGAGCAAGGTTGTCCTCTTTTTTATTCCTAATTTTTATTGATTGTAATTAAAAATACATAAATTAAACAACACATATACATAAAACAGGAGTTGTATCTGTCTTATGTATATAAGGTTGTCCTCTATAGGTCCAGAAGATAAGATCCAAAGTAAGAGATTCAAGTTATGAGTCAGGAGATTTCATTGAAATCAGTGATCCTTGGAGTTGCTTTCTGTTCTATTACTCTACTGCAAATAATCCAGCAATCTATCAGTGGATCCCAGTCCATCTTCTGCCAGCCCGTGATGTAATTTTTGTTGTTGCTATTTTTATACCATTATAGTCTTCATACCAGGCCAATACCTGGTGTGTCATTATAGAACTTTATGACAAGAACAAACATTCTTGAGGTACATAAGAGCAAAACCAATTTAGAAGATGGAGGAAGGAGCTCACTGGACAAGGAACACCATTAATGGAGGATATAGCTGAAGATCTCAACCTCTCCTAGGTCACTTGAATGACCCTGAATAGGCTAAAGGTTGGAGTCCCTAAATGCAAGACCAGAATGCTCAAGTGGGGGCTGCTGGCAGACAACAACACACAGTGTGAATGTGGAGAGACACAGAATCCAGCTCATTTACTAGTCTGCCAATTGCTGTCAGAGACATGCACCGATGAGAACTTGGGTTTGGCCAATGACAAAGCGAAGAAAGTGGCTTCATTTTGGCAGTCCAGGGTTTGAATGTGCATGAAAGAAGAAGAACCAGGCCAAAGTTTTGCAAAAGGTTGAGGAGAATTATGGTGCAATAGAATGTTATGCACCAAAAGAGAAGAGCTTCATGGAAATGCTTTAGGAGGCTCGAAGTCTATGAATGAGCCCAGTAAGATGTATTAAAGCATGATGACCCAATAAATCAAAGCAAAGTTGTATGGACATTTTAATTCTGCTCATTAGCTTTCTTGAATGTGAGATGAACCACACTTATGTAAGATTAGCTATGCCAGTAGTTGTACATAATAGGGAACCATCTTCCATGTGACCACAGTGTTCCCCAAACCATATAACTTTCTGCAAACGTTGCAGATGTGTGATTCTACTGTTAAAAGTCAACCAAAGACCAGCATAGAATAAAAGTAAACATCCGGGTACAGATATTTACCATTGGGTTGGAATGGTTAGGTCTTCAGAGATCTGGCCAAGATCTCTTTGCCTTTGCCTTAAATCTTGTCAGTTGTGCAATGTGCTGATCCTCCACATTTTGGTCAAATATGCATGTTTTGTTAATCTTCCAGATAAACTCTCCATTGATATCAGCAGATGGAGTTAAATGTCTTCCATAGAGGGGATATATAGAGATAACATTTTCCCAGTCATGCTTCTTTAGAATAGATAATTATGCCCTATATAAAATAGGGAACTGTCATGATAATGACCTGTGGAAAGTGGTGTTCACCACATCACCTTCCTCCTCTCTGACCCATAAAGTTTTACCATTGCAATCTCCCTTTAATCACCTAACCATTTTGAGTCTTTCAAGGACAATGGTTTTTATGCCACCCTTGCTAGCCTTAAGTATTAATCTAGAGTTATTCTGTGTATTTAAATGGCTTCTAAAACATAATGTGGGAGGATTAAGTCCATTGACCTGTATATTCTTCTCTGGTTTTCATGCTGTTGCCAAAGCTGGCTAGGATAAGGTGAGATATGAAGCTATTCTACCCTGTTCACCAAGGACATGTGCAAAACCTTGGGTCAATGTTGAAAGACTGGATTCTCTTATGCTAATGTGCTCAGGTTTTGAGATCTTTGGGGAGTACCTTTCTGAGATTTGTTACTCTAAGTAAGAGTATGTGGTGACTACTTCGAGCTTCAGGAGAGGCGTCAAATGGAAGGCTAGGCTGGCAATTCTAGGTGCTAGTTTCTGAGGAAGGATTTTTAAAAACTGTTTATAAATCACAAATGTCTCTCCTATGTTGAATTTCCATAAGGCCAGAAACAAACCATTGAATAATGCTCAAGTATAATTAAGATTTACTGGAGAGAATTTGTTCGCTTATTTATTCATTCATTGATTCATTCATTTTATTTCTCATATTTTAATCAAAAATGGGACTCAAGGTAGCTTACAATAAAAAAAATAACAAATACCATGAAAACATAAGATGGAAACAAGAATGAAATATTTGAATCACACTAATATCAGGGTCTGCAGATGTTTCTGTGGTTATGTGGCAGGCAGAACAAAACCGGAGTGCATTGAAGCTTGTTTACCTTCCCACCATAATGGTACTTATTTATCTACTTGCAATTTCTTGTTTTCGAACCGTTAGGTTGTTAGGAACTGGGACAGAGATGGGAGCTCATTCCGTCGTGCAGCATTCAGGTCTCGAACTGCTGACCTTCCAACCTTCTGGTCGTCAAGTTCAGCATCGTAACCACTAATAATTCATTTGAAATATGGCCATGGAGGAGAGGTTTGCAGGTACGCTGGACTGCCAGAAAGACAAACAAGTGAGTCCTAGAGCAAGTCTCCGGCAGCAAAAGTGGTAAAGCCAAGGCTGGCCTATTTTGGGCAAATCATGAGAAGATTCTCTGGAAAAAGCAATAATGCAGGGAAAGGAGGAAAGCAGCAGGAAAAGAGAAGACCAAATGCGAGAGATTGTTCTTGAGACTTTTTTTAAAAAATGTACTCTATAAACAATTTCATGATCTGCCTCCTACTTGGTTTTTTCTCTGTGTCATATTTGTCAATCAGCACTTTACATCTTCGTTCTTAAAGCCTTTTCATCCCTTTGATACCAGTGTTTCCGATCTGACTAGTGGAGTTCATTATTTCCTTCTGCATCTCTAGAACACCCATATGTTGGGCACATATGAAAGGACCTTTTCATAGGCTGCTTTCCATTTTACATCAGGCAGAGACCTTTTTTTATTTAGATGGGATTTTAGCCACTAATTGCCTGCTGAAGCATGACTCTTAATTAGTGGATGCTCTACTCTTTGAGCTTATAATTCCTTGGTGGTTTTCGTGTTATAATTTGTTTCAATGTCCTTTAACTTCATAAATTTTTATTGCTTTTATGTGAATTACTTTTTTTTAAAAAAAAATCGCTTTGTCATCTGCCTTGAGTCTAAGTTTGGAGAGAAAGGCAGTGTCAATCAGTCAATCAGACAAACAATCCAACATGACTTCACCAATTCTCATGTATTATATCAGGGGTTCCCAACCTTTTCAAGCCCGGGGCCAGGTCATGCTCTCTCAGTCAGCTTCGAGTTTTGCCCTGCCTGCACAATTGGGGGGGGGGGGGCATTTTGTCCCAAAGGCTTCAAGGGGGTGGCCATTTTGTTTCTAGAATGCCCTTGTAGGGGTGGGAGGCAGATGAAATGTTGCCATGGACCTGATCTGGCCCACGGGCCTTAGGTAGGGCCCCCCTGTATTATATCAACCTGCTCCATGTGGAGTCAGGTCTCTCAGACTTGTGAGTAAAATGCAGTCCTGGATTTCTGCCCTAGAGCCCAAACAATACAGCTGCCCACGTTGGCACAAAAACATGGTACTTGCCCATCCTCCCCCCTCCAAAAAAAGAGGAAAATGGAGAGAAATAATGTATTGCAGAAAACAGGGACTGTCCCATTTTTCAGTAGCAAAGGTTGGAGGACTTGCAATAATAAGCATGAGAAGAAGTGGGAAGACAAAAATAGGCAAGCAAATATTTTGCAAAAAATGTAGAGGCAATCGAATCAATTAAAATTTCTACTAATCATTTGCAAATAATGCTCACAGGGCAGCAACACAGATAATATCGCATGGCTTGCTTGAATTTTATTTTAAAAACTTTTGGTTCTTTTCCCCAGATAATTTTTTTACTACCACCTTCAAAACCAAACCATAGAAATAAGTAGGTGTTAAGGATTCAACGAATAAGCTACATGCAGCCAACATTTTGTCAACGTGATTTCTTTGTGTCTATAGCCCTATATACGAATTGAAATCAAAGTGCTATCTAGTTGTTCAGTCGCACAGTTGATATCCGACCCTTTGAGACCCTATGGACCATTGCCCTCCAGGTACCTCTGTCCTCCACCATCTTCCTCAGCCGGCCCAGCTCTGTGACCATTGTGTCTACATAATATCTAGCCATTGGGGAGTGCAACCCAAAAAAAGCTTATTTGTCACAAAGTGCCAACACAGCAACAGGGGAGGAAATACACACTCTCATTGGGCTGCTGGGCAGAGGGGCAAGGCAAACTCTGTGCTGGGGTGAGGGAGGAAGCACTCCCATTGAGCTGCTGGGCAGAGGAGTGGGGTGAACTCTGTGCTGGGGGAGGGAGGAAGTGCTCCCTTTGGGCTGCTGTGCAGGGAGGGGGTGTGTGAATTCTGTGCATGCCCCTCTGGCACATGTGCCATAGGTTTGCCACCACTGGGTTAAGGTATGCTTGTGTGTGACAAGTTGAAATATCCACCGAAGAGCCTTGTCAGACCACTTCTCTCATTGTTTGCTCAATCACTGACCTTTCCTATCAGTTAAGTAGTGCAGGATATTAGCTGCTCATTTCCCACTGCAGGCTTAAAATAAAGCACTTATTGGTGCTGTGTTTGTCTGGAGTTTTGACAATTAAAGGCAAACAGGCAAAAGGGAATTAACATGAATTAAAGTTCTCTCTGTGTGTGTGTGAGAGAGAGAGATTGAGAAAGGATAGAATATTTCTTCCTGTAGTAAAGGCGATCATGTGAAGGCATCATTCCTCATAGATGATTGCTTTTACCCCTTCCGCGCTTCATTAAAGGCGGTGACTCAACTAAGAGGATAGAGGTGGAGGTTAACCACATCGCTGCCTTTTGGGGGATTAGACTCTTGTATAGCTGCACTGATTTCCCTACATCTTTTTTTCTTCCAGAAGGAAAATGGTATTACCAGGCATCACTAATAAGGTCTTTCAAACTTGTGGCCAGGATCCGTTTGCAGTCAAGCAGAGATACCGAGGAAGCTGGTGGCTCAGATATGAGCTGCGCATGAAAGGGAGGGGTGCTTCTTCTCCTTGAGATGGCATCATGAAAGACAGAAATAAACCTGATCACCTTTCATAATGTCATGAAGGCAAAAGGGTTAAGTTCCTTGACACCCCCACCCCCAGCACATATTGTGACCTTCCTGCAATAGGAAGTCATCCTTCTAAACATGACATGGGGGTCTTTGGGAACAATCTGTTTATGAAACTCAGATATTTTCAAAATGTTTTAAAACCCCTTTTCAATTTTCACCAGTGTTTAATTGTTTTTGAATATATAGGTTTTTAGTAGTATTTTTATTGGAGCTGTGGTGCATACATCAATGTGGCCATAGCTCGTCAGATCTCAAACGTGCCACGAAACTCAGAGGTAGCAAATGGGAAACATTCAGGTTTTTCTCTTTACTTTCAAGATGATGAGATTTCTTCACTGGTCGTTAGGAAAATCTGTGTATTTGAGACTTTTCTGTGTATTTCTATATGGGTTCAAGTTATGTTTTCCTATCTTATAGAATTTTTGGAAAGGTGGAAGACAGGAGGAGAAACTGGAGGCACTCTTCGGTCTCCTTTAAAAGCAGAGCTGGATGAAAAGCAAAATGCAATGATAATACATTTTGATTTCCGTTAGTGTGAATCTAAGAAGAACCTCAAATACTTTGTTCTCTAAAGTTTTATCTGGGTGAAACAAGTTGACATGTGCATTGGGGAGATTCCACGTCCACTCCAGAAAATAAGAGAAAATAATGGGCTTAGCGGTCGCTGAACTTGACAACTGGAAGGTTGGCAGGTCAGCAGTTCGAGACCCAAGAGCTGCACGATGGAGTGGGCTCCCATCTCTGTCCCAACTCCTGCCAACCTAGCATTTTGAAAACAAGAAATTGCAAGTAGATAAAAAGTTACCACTTTGGTGGGAGGGTAAACAGCATCCTCTAGTCATGCCTGCCACGTGTACACGGAAATGCCTGCAGACATAGACAGTCCTGGCTCTTTGACTGTAACCGGAGATGAGCACTGATCCCTTTAAAGGTAAAGGTTTCCCTTGCTCGAAAGCCAGTCGTATCCGATTCTAGAGTTCAGTGCTAATCTCTGTTTCAAAGCCGAAGAGCCAGTGCTGTCTGCTTCTGCAGACGTTTCCATGGTCATGTGGCAGGCATGACTAGACACTGGAGCGCACGGAATGTTGTATACCTTCCCACCGAAGTGGTCCCTATTTATCTATTTGCAATTTCTTGCTTTCTTTACACACACCCAAACCCTAAGAAGAGGAACATGGTTTTTCCCCATTTGCCATTTACACTGTGTCTGTAATTGATGGTAATTCAGTAACATGAAGTAGACCTCTTCCCAACAATCAGCTGCAAGGTCTGCATGCAGGAATCAACACCAAACTTGGGAAGGTGGCTTTCTAGGCTCAGCTGCCGTTTTGCTCGTTTTGCTCGGTTACCAACTGTGGTGCTAATTAAAAGCAAATTGCTTAATCTCCTTGCATCAGGCAAGTGAGTCTATCTTCGGAGATGGCGCCCCCTGTGAAAGGATGAGGGAACGGAGGACCCTCATGGACATCACAGAAAGCTGCAGGAGACCTGTGATGTTAAGTGAGAGATGGTGGGCGCACTGCTTGTCACTCGATCAATTACACAGCTAGGATGCATTTCGGGCCAGCTGCCATATCACAAGACTTGTCGTTGGCAGCAGGTACTGGAGCAGCGATAATGACATTTGTGTCGACTCATTATATAATAAGACACATTTTCTTTGTGATGTCTCTCTCCAAAATTATGTCCACATCAGAGATGCAGCTGGCATATTAATCTTTCTGGGGGAAACCGTTTCCATGAAGCAGAGCAGGCTAAAATGAACAATGAAAAAAGGCTGTGGTGCGGGGTTGTTTTTTTAAACCTAACAGCTCAGTTGCATTACTCATTGTGGAGGGTACCTTTGGTTGTGACATTTTCAGACAACCTTGACAACTACAACTGCTACTTTTTCTTCTTCTTCTGACGTATCTGAATCTGAATATTGGCGATCCTCATGGCAATCAGCCATGATGACTGTCCTGAGAATAGAATGCAGTGGCCTTTCATCTACCTTCTGCATTGCAGAGTGACACCCATACCACTGATCTAGTTCCACAAGTCATTTCTGGTCCTGGGCCCTTTTGGTACACAAAATCCTCCTCAGCCCCAGGCCAGGATGGAAGAATCTGCTGCCCTCCATCAAGATGGATTCAAGTGGGATTTAATCCACTTGGGGACCATCACCCTTCTCCGTGGACATCGCCATCCGAGGCCGTTAGTCCTCAGGATGGTCAGGTTAGTTAACAACCTGACCATCTTGAGGACCCTACCTACTAGTATTAGGGTCTACTTTATTACCATAGTAGGATCACCTAGACGGACTCTACAATGGCCACTACTGCTTGTCAACATTGCATTTGCCTCTTCTTGTATACTGCCAAGGCAAAATAAATAGGTGGAGAATGTTTTGTTACTTTATTAATGCATTCCATTTTTAACAATCCTAATACTTTTGCACTAAGGTGTAGTTTGATTTGTTCCCAAAGTGGCCCAGAAAATCAGATGTGCAAGTGTGTATACATGTTGCCAGCCCCCCTTACATACACCCCTTGGAGATGTAAAGTTCTACCTTGTATTATAACATTAATAAATTACAGGGGAACCTCGGTTAACTTAATTAATGCGTTCTCCGGGACGTTTCTTACAGTGAAAATCACTTTAACAAAATTTCCCATAGGGATGTGTTGAATGCAGTTTCTCATAGGAATCCATTGAAAACCAAACTACATTAACTGAAATGCAGTTTCCCATAGGAATGCATTGAAAACCAATTAATCTGTTCCAAAAAAAATCTGTAAACTGAGCCACTATTTTCTATGGATTTCCTTTTGTTATGCAACTTTTATGTTAACCGAGCTGTTTGTTAACCAAGGTTTTACTGTACTGTATGTTACATTGCATAGGTTACTGCATACACAGACAACAACCAAACTATACTACCATAATTTTTGACATTTATTGATATAAATATTTTTACAACCCTTATCACCTCCAAAAAGACTTGGTACTCTGCACTTCCATTTCCTTTCCTTCTTTCTTTCTTTCCAGAAATTAGCAGCTGTTTCTGATTTCAGTTTTTTCAACTTTGTCTTCAGTTGTGATGGAGAAATGCATGTCTAAGTCAAGACTGAGAAAGGTCCAGCTTATGATGACCCTATGAACGAATGGCTTCCAAAAGAAACTATCATTAATCATCATGTCTGGGTCTTGCAAATTAAAGGTGGTGGAGTCTTCTCATGTTTGGGCTTCCTCTTTTCCTACTATCTTCCACTTTTGCTATAATTATTGTCTTTTCCATTGAATTTCATTGTCCTACAATATTTGCAAAATATTATCACTTCACTTTAGATTCTAATGACACCTCTGGCATGGTTTGTTCCAGCAGTTGCTTATTCATCTTTTTAGTGACCCATGGTATCCCTAGACTCATAAATGCATTGTTTGAGCAGTGTCTGGAAAGAACCTGGACATTTTAGCTTTCTGTACCAAAATCACCACCATAACCCCATTGACTCCCTCAATGCCTCCGAGAGGAGTTGCAGAACAAAAAAAAATGTATTGTTTACTATGTATAACACACATTTTTGCTCATAATTTTTTAATCCATACCTCTCAGAGAAATCTGATTTTTTTACAAGCATTATCAGATGCCTTTTGCTGCCACCCAGCTGTCATTAGGAAGAACCTTCTAGAAGAAAGATTATTTATCTATTCTCCTCTCCTGGTAATAACAGGCAGCACTAAGGACTTCAAATTACCTTAGTGCAGTAATGGTGAACCTTTTAGAGACCAAGTGCCCAAGGAGGCATGCCCACACACTCATGTGATGTCGCCAGCACACCTTCGGTGAAGTCACATGAGTGTGCTAGACACACACACCCGGGTTGTTCCCGACTCTTTGGAGGGGTGGGTGGCTACTGCCTTCCGGGCAGAATTTCAGCCTCCACTCTCACTTACCCTTTGGCAGAAGCGATGATGCCATTGGCACCAACCAGGCTGGCCAGGGCTTTCCCTTGATGGTGTGCATGCCAACAGAGAGGCCGCTGCATGCCACCTATGGCACGTGTACCATACACTCTTTCATGTCAAATTTATTTGCTCACAAAGTAATTTTGTGACATTGATATTATTGTTCTTTGGGTGGGTAGCAAATATCTTCTCTCTTCTGGTTGACAAAGAAATAAGAGACCCTGTCAGCTTCAGGAAACCCATCTGACACCCTGCAGAAAGGATGGATAGAGGGAACAAATTGTTTAGAAGCTGTTGTAGTCAATAGAACATTGTAGTTGTTTGTGTGGGAACAATGGATGGACTTAGTCTGGTAGCTGAACAGTACTTGATATGATGTAAGCTGTTCAGGTGGGATTTGTATGTAATTGCCCTTTAGCTTTGTGACAGAGAAGGGGTGAGTTTTGCTTTCTCCATATATTATCTTTAATGTTGTAATGATTCATCCATTTGGAGTCATTATTTTGGGTGATTAACTCTTCAAAATCTGGACTTAAATCCTTTGTCTTCTACTGGGTTTGTGCTAAGCTGGGGTGGCTACCTATTCTTTTCAAAATGTTGCTCATCCTCAACATCTGTATAAGAAGGAGGTATAATGTAGCCCTTTCCATGGTAAAACGGGAGGATGCTTTCCATTCCTTTTTGAAAAAATTGTCAAAATAAGAGGGTGTAATTTTATTGGGGATGGAAGGAACTTGGTGTTCAAAAATTCAGATGCCAAGGGACATCCATTCACAGATTTACTCTAATCCCTAAAATTAAAAATGTTACCAATATATTCAAGTTGTCTGCTCTTTATCATCAGTAACAGTGGCCAAAATCCTCTTGTATAAATTGTGCCTGCAGAAGGCTGATGACATTTCCAATGGGGACGGATTTTCTGCAATTAAAGAATAAATGCACAGACCAACACAGCTACCACTTCAAAAATTTCATCTATAATTACACACAATGAGCAATTTCTGGATCAGCACTACAGACAAAAATAAAGTAAACTACCTAATTAAACTCTCCTAGCTGAGAGTGCAATAATGATCAGATAGGAAAAAATAATAATTACAATTCCCCTGCTTCTCTGCAGTGCACCAGGAAAAAGTGTTTAATTTGCAGGTATTGTGAAGGTGCTCATCAGCCACTTCAGCATAAGGGGAAAGGTTGCTTGTGTTGTTTGGGTGGGGAGACTTCATAATCAGTCATCCTAGACCAGTGGTGGCTAGGGTTGCCATACGTCATGGGAAACCAGGGAATTCCTGGGGTGTAACTGTCCCGGCCCGGTTCCAAAAATATCATCGAAAACTCCTGGTTTTCAAACCAAGGGGCATGTTTGGTTTGAAGGGGAAAAAATTGCACCTTTTTCTTGCCAACTTAGAGTGGCGCCTCTATTGAAGCACCAGCAGGTGGTGTCTGTAGCAGCAGCCAACACTGACTGGAAGGCGGAGGTAAGCAATTCAGTACCCGAGTGCTGGAGGACGGAATGAGCCCCCGTCTTTGTCCCAGCTCCTGCAAACCTAGCAGTTCAAAAGCAAGAAATTGCAAGTAGATAAATAGGGACCACTTCGGGGCAGAGGGAGGTAAACAGTGTTCTGTGTGCTCCGGTGTCTAGTTATGCCTGCCACATGACCATGGAATACATCTGCAAAAGCAGACAGCACTGGCTCATTGGCTTTGAAACAGAGATGAGCACTGAACCCTAGAGTTGGATACGTCGACTTTACTTCTGTGGTTTTGTGGGATGCAATTATGGCAACTCTAGTGATGGCGAACCTTGGCACCCCAGCTGTTCTTGAACTTCAATTCCCAGAAGCCCAAGTCCCTGTGAATCCATACGCATGTTCCACAGTAAACTCACTGGTGTGGATTCACAGGGACTTGGGCTTCTGGGATTCGAAGTACAAGAACAGTTAGATTGCCAAGGTTCGCCATCACAGTCCTAAACTGTCTCACAAGGGGCAGTTTGGACATGCTCTAAATCATGTGCACAACAGTGATGTCCTCTGGCACTTTGTTAGTAAGCACCAGATTGTAGCAGAAAGTTACACCAACCTTACATGACTGTCAGTAGAAGTCCAAACAGTGAATTGCATAATCACAATATTGTTCACTTCTGAAATCCAATAATCAGATAACTTTTCCATATGTCTACAACAACTGTGAATTCATCCTACTTAGTCTAAAACTAACAAGCTAGATCCCAACTTGAGTGGGTCCACTGAAATTAGTGGGGTGTATTCATCAACACCAAGTATCATGCATGTCAATGGGTCTGCTTGAGCTAGGACTTAAAAAAAGATAGTTAAATATTATGGTACAGCTTTGAGAACAGTCCACTGAAGCCTCTGTTGTGACTATATTATTCTTTTCACACGAACTATTAAAATGAGATGAAAATAAAGAAAACAAAAGGGTACAAATGATACTAAGATAACAGAGGAACAGTATACTAAATACTCTTTAAACTATGGATAAAACAGGAGGCAAATTCAGTGCATCCTAGCACATCAGCATAACAAGAAAAGAGTTATTGATATTCAGATGACAGATGCAAGCAATTTCCACTGAAAGCCTTTGATATTACAATTTTTGCTTCTCAAAACAAAACAAAACAGCATGAAAGATGTCTGAATTAGAAATGATGAAAGTATTCTGAAAAATCAAAATTAGTCTCAAGTAAGAAAATCTGCTTCGATAAGGATATGAATATTCAGCCACATCGCAGAAACTGTTTAGGCAGGTTTATTGTGCTCCAGGAAAAACCCCACGTTGTAAAACTTTATGTCTAGCTCTTTCCCCACTTTTCTGTCTTGCAAATTTAGGTCTTCACTTCTGTTTCTTCTTAACTTTACTTTTCAAAAATTGTGTCACACCCAAAGTGGCTTTATGCCACAAATTTTGAAGCAAAAACAAATATTATCTCCACACCTATAAAGCAGAGTATCTGAATGATCAATGCGATTGATCTCCTCCTCAAATGCCTTCGTTCTGAATGGTCACAACATGCTAGGCTCCCTCAGAAACCTGTCAAGTGCATTATTGGCCAAATTTCCTCATTTCACTATTTCTACATTTCCCCTTCCCTTTTCTCTCATGGAGACAAGCACAGACAAACAGACATAGAAAACATAATGCTGGAACAATTCCAGTTGTAAAGCGATCTGAATATTTTAAAAACTAAAGCCAGGTCACCCTACTATGGTAATAAAGTAGGCCATATTGATAGCAACTCAATGCTTATTGTCAGGTGGTGGTTAACTAACCTGACAACCCTGAGGACTAATGGCCTTGGGTAGCGAAGTCCTCAGGGAAGGGTGATGGTCCCCAAGTTAATTAAATCCCATTTGAATCCATCTTGATGGAGGGCAGCAGCTACATCAATATTGGCCTGAGGCTGATGAGGACTTTGCGTACCAGAAGGTCTCAGGACCAGAAATGACTTGTGGAACTTAATCTGTGGTGTGGGTGTCATGCTGTGATGCGGTAGGCAGATGAAAGGCCACTGCATTATATTCACAGGACTGTCTTCATGGCTGATCATCATGAGGATCACTAATATTCGGATTTGGATATGGCAGAAGAAGAAGAAGCAGACCCATCTGGGTATAGTGACAATTTACATCAGCTGCCTGTGCATGTCTCTTCATTGTCTTCTTTCATGCAGAAGCAAGTCAGGAAGAGATAAAAACCTTGCTCCAGAATTTGGAGTCCATATCCCCATCCCCCGCCGCCGGTCCATGCGTCTTCCATGTAGATGCTAAAAGCATGGATGGGATAGAGAAGCCTATCTAAAAATGGAAACCTATCTGTAAATATACACTACACACACATAGGTTTCCACACCCAGTTGTACTGTGTTCCCAGTGGTGTGGGAGGTTAACATCTTGCCCCCCTATAGCAGACCCCACTGTGGCGGAGCAGGTGTCATTTCAGTCCTGCACCTGAGCTCATGGAAAGATCATGTGAAGAGAAAATTGCACACAACACAACATACAAACACATTTTACTTTGTTTGTACCTGTTATATACAGCATAAAAACCCCATGGCTGTCTACACAACTACCCTGTAGGGCAGCGGTGCCCAAACATTTTGGGCCATGGCCCAGTCATGTGGTTCAGGGGGCCAGTCACGTGGTTTAGCAGGCCGGTTATGTGGCTCCTCCCACCAGAAGTGGAAGTAAAATGTGCCTTGATATCTGTTTTGCAGCAGATGTTTTGCAATAGGAAGAGATAGATTTTTTAGGCTGCCATTTTCTCTGCTTAAACTGGTGGTGCCCAAACTACGGCCCATGGGCTGGGTCTGGCCCCTGAAGCCAATTCATCCGGCCCATGCCGCCCTCATCACTGCAGGAAGTGGAAGTAAAATGTGCCCGTATGGAAGTAGAAGTAAAACACGCACTTTAGCTGGTGGTTCCTTCCTCCTAGGCTGAACATAGGAAGGAATAGGGGTATGTAGAATGTCATGCTTTGGCAGTTGTTTGAGAAGTTGCTTACTTCTGCAAGATGTCTTGATTCCCAATGGAGAAATGAAAGCAGTCTTTTCCTCGTTAAAGTTTGCGTAGTCTGTACAAAATGTCTCTCTACAAAACGTGCACCTTTCCCCTCTATGAATCAAAGCAGATGCACATTAAGCACAGAGGAATTGGCTGATTGATCCATCAAGATGCAAAGAACCCATCCAATGCTTTTTATTTTTTGTGTTTTTTAAACTATATATATATCCATACAACAAAGCAACAGCTATTGTGATATTGCAGAATTTGAAAGAATGTGAGAACTCTTACTGATACAAAACAAAAATCCCTCTCCGTCTCACAGGCTAGCTGAAAAATGTGGTGCATTTTTTGTTCTCACACACAAAAAATAAGATATGGGATGGTTTATGTCCCAGCTTCCTGTTTAATTTAGTAGAGGAGCAGCAGGAGGAGATTCAAACTCAGCCAGAAATATTTCCCCCATTATTTGTCAATATAGCCTCAACGTGCTGCAGCGATGACCTGGCTGTCCGACAGCTATGATATTCCCTTGGCAGGTGCAACTATGCCACAAAGGTGTTGGCTAGCAGTCCAGAATGGTTCTCCATTTTGGAACCGCATGTCACCTAAGTGGAGTCGGGGACTTGGGCAACACACCTGGCCAATGCACTGCTCTAACTTGGCCAACTTCAACATAAGCCCAGCCAGCAGTGTTGTTGTATTTAAAATAGCTAAAGGAGCATTGAAAACATGGGCCTCAGTCCCCCGTGCACCATCGGACCCTGCTACGGTAGCGGTAGGACCTCCAGATGTCATGAGCCCACTAAATTCTCATGGGAAAAATGCTTCAATTTGCCACATCAAACTAGATGTGTGAAGTACAGATCAACCAAGTAGTATAGTCACACCTTGTGAGGACAGAAAACAAATTCCATTTGGAAGGTTAGACCATAATTGAGCATCAGATGGTAGAGGACCATTTTCACCTTGTTTTAACTGTCTGCATGATCCTCACACATTCTGTGTTACCCTGTTATTACTATCCCCCCCTTCCTCTGCTGTAATAAATTAAAGTCAATAGCCAGAGCTTTAACTTTTATTCTCGATGGGCCTACAATTTAAGTGTGGAGCTCTGATTTACCATTTCAAAGTGTTAACATTTCTAGCCTGAAACATCATTGCTTGATCAGAGATACAAATGTTCTCCCAGTGTCTGCAAAGCACTTTACTGGCACTTTATCTTTGGCTCTTGAGGGGAAAGTGAGAAACATGAGGGATTAAAATGCTTTCTTCTACTGCTTTAATTCAGTCCATTGCAAACCAAAATAATGGGTTAATAATTCTGGCTAAAGCAAATATTTTTTATGAGATTTTCAAAATGTGAAACCTGATTATTATTATTTTACAATCGGTTGAGCACATACCTGCCAAGTATCCTGGATTGGCCGGGATTTCCCGTATTTCTGCGCTGCTTCCTCCACTTTCCCGCCACCATCCCGAAATTTGACCGGCAGGGAAAGTAGTTACTGCGCATGCATGTATGCACAGAACCCTTCTGCACATGCGCAGAAGGTTCACCCATGGTGAACACTTGGCATTATCAATACAATGTTCATCTGACATGCTCAACCATACCCGTCAAGCGCGGCTCCAGAAAATACGGGACCTGTGCAGAACCCTTCTGCACATGCACAGAAGGGTTCTGCGCAGGTCCTGTATTTTCCAGAGCCGCGCTTGACGGGTATGGTTGAGCATGTCAGATGAACATTGTATTGATAATGCCAAGTGTTCACCATGGGTAGGGCTGTAACTTTCTTCTTCTACCATATCCAAATTCGAATATTGGTGATCCTCGTGGCCATCAGCCATGAAGTCTGTCTTGTGAATCTAATGCAGTGGCCTTTCATCTGCCTTCTGCATTGCAACATGACACCTACACCACTGATCCAGTTTCATGAGTCACTTTCTGGTCCTGAACCCTTTTGGCATGCAAAATCCTTGGTCCAAGCCCAGTACTGATGAAACTGCTGCCTTCCATCAAGATGGATTCAAGTGGGATTTAATCCACTTGGGGACCATCACCCTTCCCAGTGGACATTGCTACCCAAGGCCATTAGTCCTCAGGGTGGTCAGGTTAGTTAATCGCCACCTGACAATCGGTGTTGAATCACTGGCAGTATGGTCTACTCCAGGGGTTCCCAAACTTTTCATGCCCTGAGCCAGACCATGCCCCCGGACAGCTGAGCGGGCCAGTCACATAGTTCCACTATAAATGTTGCTGTAAATATAAATAAAAAAATAAATGTAAATAAACATATTTACGACAGCCATGGCTGCATTTTACAACAGAGTTTATGGCAGGTGTGGGTGTGTTTAAACATGTGCAGGCACATTTTATGGTTGTTGTAAATGGTTCCACTTTTAGTAGCAGCAAGGGCAGCAGAAGGCCACATGGGTGCCATAGGCTGGGTCAGGCCTGTGGGCTATAGGTTAGCCACCCCTGGTCTACTCTATTGCCATAGCAGGGTAGCCTGGCCAGAATGGAGATAACCTGACCAAACTGGAAGGGCTGTAACTACAGTTTGGATACAAGCGAAGCAGCAATCAGACCTTTGTGTATTCAGGACAAATCTCTGCAGAGGTGTTTTTAATATATTTCGCTGAAAGTTCTTACAGTGATGCAACAGGAAACTGTTGGCATTTACCTGGAGACATTACATGGTTATTTCTGTTTGCCACGGTCCTTCCCATTATCCCAAGAGAGAGTGAGCAGGAGAATAAGTTCCACCAGTAAATTAATCACTCGTCTCCTCTCACGCTGATCCCCAAAGAGCTGTGAGTGGGAAACAAATTGGAGAGCGAAGCAACAGGCGCAGATTGAAAATGCCTCCGCTAATGTAAGAATGACACTGAGATGCTTACAAAGGCAAGCAATTATCACTCAAGTCTTCCTTGTCACCAGGCGAGATGGAAATTCTGTTTAAATTAATGTTATGCCACATCATACAAGCAACAACGCCCAGTCACTCTGTGTTCAGTCACGGTAATGAAATTGTAAATCTGATTAAAACAAATGCTTTTGACACACAGAGCATGGGGAGGGGAGGAACATGGCATGATTCACTTTGAAGTTCACTAGTGGGAGTTCTCAACGTGAGCTGAACTGTTGTTCATATGATGTATCAGAGGTACAATGTAAAGAATAATTAAAGCCAAATCCCAAACTGTAAAAATAGATTGGGGGGGGGGGGGATGAACTATACATTCCTCTGTGTATGTGTGACTGTATAGCTGTGACCCATGGGACTGTAGTGGCTCAGTGGTTAAGATGCTGAATTTGACAACTGGAAGGTCAGCAGGTCAGCAAGACCCGAGTGCTGCCTGACGGAGTGAGCTTCCATCTCTGTCCCAGCTCCTGTCAACCTAGCAGTTCAAAAGCATGACATTGCAAGTAGATAAATAGGTATCACTTCAGTTAGAAGGTAAGCAGCATTCTGTGCACTCTGGTGTCTAGTTATGCCTGCCACATGTCCACGGAAGCAGATGCAGGCAGCGCTGGCTCTTTGGCTATAAACAGAGATGAGCACTGAACCCTAGAGTTGGATACAACTGGCTTCCGAGCAAGGGCGACCTTTACCTTTACCCATAGCTGTGTAAGCCTGCTTTGGTCTACAGAGAAATGTAAATTTAAGCTATTCCTCCTTCCAACTTCCAATTTCACATATTAGTTTTTCTGAATGTCTGCTGGCTCATGAATGGGCAAATCTGTTCTGCTTTTCCATACGTTTTCATTTTATTGAGCACAAGTTTGTTCCACCCTGTTTCTGCATCAATTTGTGGGCACTTTGCTGAAAGACAGAACAAAAATCCATATGCACTTTCACACACAAGAACATTCGTACACTTCTTATTTGAACCATTTCTCTAAAAGTTTCCTATTGTCCTTTGCAGACATTTCCCCCCATATAAGCCGCCTAGCATGTGGTTTTCCAGAAAGTACAAAAACATTTTTCCGCCATAACATGCACATGTTAGGATATGATTTATTGCAAGCTTCTTTGGACATATCTTACGAACCTCTACATGACCACAGAATAATGAGCAGTAAGTCATAGAACTATGTTTAACAGAGACTGGTCTAAGGCAGTGTAGAATATATCCATCACAGACAGAACCATTCCTATCCAGTGTTGGCTGGATATAGCATCTCATGATCCAGAGTAAGAATGGTGAACAAATAGTGTCTATCTGCAGTCAGATATAAACAGACAATGTTAACCTGGTGTTGATGGGTCAGTGGAACCAATCTGGGTTTTACTTTAATCTGAACTTCAAAAGGTGTATCTAAGGCAAGGATTCTCAACCTGTGGCCTGCGGGCCGGATGCAGCCCACAGCACCATTTCATGTGGCCCACCACCACCTCCCTCCCCTACACCAGGAAGTGTCATGTGGTGGAGGAAGGGCAAAAATGGCCGTCCGGCCCTCAAAGCTTCTGAGGGAGCGTGGCCCGGCCCCTGGCTTTAAAAGGTTGAGAACTCCTGATCTTAGGTGTGGCTATATTTGGTGGCTAGGTTTCAGCACCTTGGATAGCTCCCATAAATTCTCACTAAAAGCTGGAGCAGATTTATTGCCTCTAGGAAATTGAAGACACATTCTGCCACACTGTAGGATATTAAAAGGCTATTCTTGCAGTATTTGATCAAGCCCTCTGATCAGACATTTCCAACTCTTATCCAGACCCCTCTTTTTTCCCCTGAGTGCTCTCACACTTATAATTATCATCTAGTCATGCCTGCCACATGACCACAGATATGTCTGGTCCCATTTTCATAATTAGCACTCTTTGAATGCTATTCTGAGTTGCTCTGGGCACTGTTTTTTAACCAGAAGGCAAGTGCTTGATTTATTTTTGTAAATAAATTAATTTATCTATCAAGTAGATCAGGAGTTCTCAGCCTATGACCTGCAGCACCATTTCATGTGGCCCTCGTCATCGTTGCTGCCAGCGGTGGAAGCGGGTGTATTTATGACAACCATGTGGGGAGAACCAGCAGTCTGACCCATTCAGCTGTCTGAAGGGGCGTGGTCTGGCCCACGGCTTGAAAGGTTGAGAACCCCTGAAGTAGATAGTCACACACACACTACACACTCACTACACACACTACACACACACACACCAATTTATATAATAAAGCCCTGATGTGGTTTCCAGATTAGATTTCTAAATTTAGCAAAACATGCCATTTTTATTCCTAAACAGGAGGGAAGTGGAGAGAGCATGTAGCAGACAATTAAACTGGCAGTTTCTTCCATTACTAGATGAGTGTTCATGTAACACAAGTTAATTACACCCCTATGTCAGACGGTTGATTGCACACTTAAAACACATTTGATGCCCATTTAGATTAGCTGTAGGTGATGGCGATGCCACACTGACCCCCTGGAAGCTGTTAAATGTTGGCTCTTTGGACAACATCCACATTTCCCTTAGTATTTCTGAGCATTTTTTCGACACCGATACTCAAGCGCCCTGCCTAGAAATGACATTTATGTGGTTTAAAAGACTGTCTTGATTGTGACAGATATCTACCTGGGGATTTGTGCTCTGTTTCAGGAACAAGAGGGCTATAGTGGCTTAGTCATTAAGATGCTGAGCTTGACGACCAAAAGATCAGCGGGTCAGCAGTTTGAGACCTGAGTACTGCACCATGGAGTGAGCTCCCGTCTCTGCCCCAGCTCCTGCCAACCTAGCAGTTCGAAAGCAAGAATTTGAAAGTAGATAAATAGGTACCGCTTTTTGTGCACTCTGGTATCAAGTCATGCCTGCCACATGACTGCAGATACATCTGCAGACACAAACAGCGCTGGCTCTTTGACTATAAATGGAGATGACCACCAAACCCTAGAGTTGGACATGACTGGCTTTGGAGCAAGGGGGACTTTAGCTTTACTAAAAAGCAAGAGTGGTAATCTCTAACCCAAAACAATGGCAATTAATTTCTATTTCCACCTTATCCCAGAAATCTTGCACACTATTTCCAAACAGGGGCTCTCCTTTCCATGCCCTGTCCTCATGCGCAACTACATGGCTACACTTCAAAAATCTATAATTCAAAACTTCTTGACGTTGAATACACTTTCCATGCAGGTCTTTTCATAATTGGTTTTCCCGACTAGCCTGTTCTGTGATGTGTAATTGTTAGCAGTTGTAAAAAAGATAACTCAGTTTTTAAAAGCCTAACGTTTGCTCCGAGCAGATAAAAACTGTGACAAATTATGGTCCAAAAAAATTATAAAAGTGGAAAGACATGTTAATAACCAAAGGTGAAGTTTCATTTGGAGGTCAGCAGGAGCTATTAAAGTGGTCAGTAATTCCAGGGTTTGCTACTAGTAATTCTGACCATATCACTTATCTACTCTGGTCCATGCTTAAAAATCTCTCTTGGTGGAAAAAATATATATAATCCACTAAACGTAATGCAGGAGGTCAGGGATGACCGTGGAGAAAAGCAATCTAGTCAAAATAAACCATGCTTTCAACTGCAAGACATTCAAATTCCCATTCTATTAAAATGCTTCCACTCTTGGCCATTTCGCCATAATGTTCAGACACTTCATTTAAAAAAAATAATAATAATACCTGAAATATCTTGAGAGAACGCTTACCGACCACAGGTAATGGAGAATAATTAGACAAGTCTGGCACTCTTTGTAAGGCTAGAAGACAGTTGAAGGGGAAGGAAGGGAACCATAAAGTTAAATTTACGGAGAAATTAAATAATATTAAAGCAAGGGCAAGTGATACTTTTATTGTGCTCTCAGGCCAATTCTGACTTTTGGAAACCCTTTTTAGGTTTTTCTAGGTAGATAAAACCTCTCTCTCTCTTGTGTGTGGGGTTGTGTGGTGATTCTGGCTAAAGTAACCTACTTTGCTTTTTTTCCTTCTCCCTCCCAGTCACCTTTCTTCTTATGCTGTGTTATCCACATTATGAGTCTGTGGGCAAGGGTTGTTTTATTTCACTATCCTGCTGGGGATAAGATAGTGGGCTAAAAATACAAAATCTAGCAATGACTATTATGATAAAGACAAGCACCAGCATCCAGGCCCGATTGTCAAAAATTGAGATAACTATTTGCCATTGGAGAAGTAAATAAACAAAAATGCTCAGACCCATGTGGAAGACTGCTACTCTTGATATAGCTTTAGTCAGAAAATACATCAAGTGGTTAAGACACTGAACGGGAAGACTGGAAGGTCGGAGTTCAATATCCAAGTACTGCATGACGAACTGAGCTCCTGTCTTTGTCCCTGCTCCTGCCAGCCTAGCAGTTTGAAAGTAAGAAATTGCAAGTAGAAAAATAGGGACCACTTTGATGGGAAGGTAAACAGCGTTCCGTGTCTAGGCATGCCTGCCAGATGTCCATGGAAATGTCTGACTACGCAGACACCACTGGTTCTTTGGCTATAAACAGAGATGAACGCTGAACCCTAGAGTCCAATACAACTGGCTTTCAAGCAAGGGCAACCTTTACCCTAAGATAAGGAGAGAAGAAGCAGCAGACACCAAGAAAACTAAGCAAGAGAATAACCCTCAACATCCTCTGAATGGATATGGGCGTTAAGTCCACCGGCTCAGATCCAGGAGGAGCTTTATGGCAAGAACAAACATTCTTGAGTGTACGCAAGAGCAAAACCAAATTAGAAGATGGAGGAAGGAGCTCACTGGACAAAGGAGAATAAAGCTGAGGAACATGACGTCCCCTACATTATGTGAAAGACACTGAATAGGCTGAGGGTTGGACTGCCTAAATGCAAGAGTAACATGCTCAAGTGGTGGCTGCTGGCGGACAACAATATGCTGTGTGAATGTGTAGATATACAGAATCCAGCTCATTTACTGGTCTGTTGATTACTGCCAGAAACATGCACTGATGAGAACTTTGAGTTTGGCCAACGACAAAGTGAAGAAAGTATCTTCATTTTGGCAGTCCAGGGTTTGATTGGGACATGAAAGAAGAAGTCAGAAAATGGTAACGTAAGAGTCGTATGCCTGGTTAGGATTTGGATCAAAATCTCTCGTTGCCTCAGCTTTCCCACAGATAAGCATTTTCAGCCCACTTAGGGCTGTGCAGAAAGCACCATTCCTTTAATACCCCTATGCTTTCCTTCCTCCTGGGGCAGCTGGTGCTCAGCAAAGAAAACCTCCACATTATTGGCCACAATTGCAGTAATTTTTTAGTCTAATGGGGGAAAGTACAGTACATAGTCCTTTGAAACAGGAGTCATAAAATAACATTGTGCGATATTTTATACAAGCTGTGTTTGTGCTCAGAAGAACCTCTGGTTGAGTGAGCTCTTCCTTCTCAGAGCCTCTGTAGGCTAGATTAACTCTTCTTTATCAAAGGAGCAGTTTGTTAATAAATTATGGGCCTGTTGTAGAGTGCAGCGAGGAGATAGAAAACATTTGCATTGCAGTGAAAGATTGAATTGTGTGTGTGTGGCGGAGGGGTGGGGTTGGGGTCTTGCTACATGAGAAGCATTTAAGGAGCAAAGCATCAGATATTCCAGAAATTATAAGACTAAAACACTTGAGTGTTCATAAAATTCCTCTGTTCCGATATGGATGACATAAAGTGTCCATCCTGTGCCATTTTTCTCTTTAGAAGCAACTTGCATTTTGTGACTTGAATACCTTCAACAGAATATAAGAGTATGGTTAAAAGGGGGCAGATTAGCCCCATCCCAAAATTTCAGGGTCGGTGACCCTCTCCTGCAATGGTGCAACTAAAGGGTTGGAATTTGTAATAAAACATTATAATATGGTGTATTTTCCCCATTGGAATTATTTGCTTTCCAAGGTAGTTGTGTGACCTATTTTTTTGCATAACAGAGGTGTCTGTTTGACTGAGGCATCATTTCTTTGAAAGCCTCCTTCATTTGAAACGTTGGCTGGATCAAGTGAGCTATAATTCATGAAAGTGCATACTGAGATTCATTCATTGGTCTTTCTGACAGTTATTCCTAAATGTGCATCTCTCCAGATAACTTAACACAGGTATACCAGTTGACCCGCCATTTTTGTAGATTCAGTATCCATGGTTTCAGGTCTGCACAGGTCTAAAAATATTCAATAAATAAATGTGTTTACAACTAGCCGTAAATGCGCCTTCAGCTGTCGTAAATGCTTTACGACAGCCTCAGATGCATTTTATGGCAGTGTTTGCGCCAAGGGAAACCATGTGACCAGCCTGCTCAGCTGCCCAGGGGATGTGGTCTGGCCCGCAGCATAAAAAGTTTGGGGAGCCCCTAGTCTACAATGTTAAATGTAGGGTTTGCTGTTATCTACTGTTCAAGAATTTAAGTATGGCGAAGGCAGATAGCTAGACTGTAAGAATGGCATGTGTGGTATGGGCATTTTGTGAAACTGAAGCTTGGAGAATTATTCTCAACTGCTCTATCTTATGCCAGTTATTCTCCAGGTGTGTTCCTTAGGCCTTTTAGCAAAGGTTATAACTTGGCTTTTCTGATAATTAATCTCCAGAGTTGCCAGCGCTCTTCTAAGATCTATTGTCTGTTTGACTGAGAGAATTGCAGCGTCATCTGCATATAGGAATGTGTGTAGGGGTTTATCAGCAAGCTTGGGAGGGTGGAAGGCAAGGCTTCTTAGATGGTCGACCATATCATTGATGAAAGTTAAATAGAAGTGGGGCCAGTACACAACCTTGCTTGATACCCTTCAATGTGGGTAACGGTTCCGTAAGGTGTCCCTACTGGGAGCATCTGACCTTAAGATTTGTGTTGGTGTGCAGAGCTTGGATCAGGTGGAGCAGCCGACAGTCAATGGATGATTTCTCTAGCTTCTCCCACAACTTGGTCCTAAATATTGAGTCAAAGGCAGCCTTTAGATTACTGTTCCCCAAACTTTTGGTTATGGACCTCCATTCCCAGAAGACTAAGACAATTCACCAAAACACTAATCAGCCAATGTACTGACTTAGGCTTCTGGGAATTGAAGTTCCATTGTGGGGTGTGGGTCCAATGTTGGGAATCACTCCTTTAGATCAATGAAAGCAGCATACAATGATACTGAGCTCTTGGAGTAATATTTTTCAATGAGAAGTTGGAGGACTAGGCAATGGTCTATCATGGACCTACCTTCCTTAAAGCCAGCTTGTTCTTCTGCTTTTAAAATTAACAGTTCAAGACCTAACCAAGGACCTGAGAACTGTTAAGGTAACATCTAAGTACTGTATATAGGCATTTCCTAGTAAATTTGTTTTCTGTAGAGTTAGGATGTTCAAGTCCAATATATCCAAAATTTCCAAATATCTTAGGAGTCATTTAGGTATTGCTACAAGGGCTCCGATCACTATGGGTACAACAATGGATTTCTTTTTCCATAAACTCTCCACTTCAATTTGCAAATCATGTTATTTTGTTATTTTCTATGGTTCTATGGGTACTGCAGTGGTTCAAGTCGCTAAGACGCTGACTGGGAAATGGAAGGTCAGCAGTTCGATTCCCGAGTACTGCAGGACGGAAATGAGCTCCCGTCTTCATCCCAGCTCCTGCCAACCTAGCAGTTCGAAAGCAAGAAATTGCAAGTAGATAAATAGGGACCACTTCAGTGGGAAGGTAACAGCATTCCGTGCGCTCCGGTGTCTAGTCATGCCTGCCACATGGCCACGGAAATGTCTGCAGAAGCAGACAGCGCTGGCTCTTTGGCTTAGAAACAGAGTGAGCACTGCACCCTAGAGTAGGATACGACTGGCTTTCGAGCAAGGGAAACCTTTACCTTTACCTTATGGTTGTTTGTCTTCAATTTGTGCGTTCACGTTCTCTTCTACTGCTCATTTTACAAGGACATCAGTTTCAAATACTTAGACCCCATTTTGACCAAATCTAGTGGACTCTCAGACTCCTCTAGATTGCTACTTCTCTTAAACAATGGCTCCACCGATTACATGGATCGAGTGACTACCTTTCTTTCAGGTGCCATAAATCATGTCCATTCAGTGGAAGTTGATGATCCTTGATTTACATGTTTTGGTCATGCTGCTCCTTGTCATTTTTAATTACCTTTCATACCATTTGCACTTGTAATCCTTCTTTTAAACAATGATTTTACTGTTAAGAATGAATTACAGATATTAGTTCACCAAAATCTATATATATAAATCCAAAAGGTACGTTCGTATGTCCTGCATGTGTCCCCCTGCCCATGACCCACCCCCCTGAAAATTTAACTGGGCCTACCTTGCACATCCCGTTGGCCAAAGAGGGTGGTCCAGATGCCGCAGGTGGGGCGCCAGCCCCACCGGCAAGGATCAAGGTGGCAGCACTGGTGTGCATGCGCACGACAGCGCTTAGGTGTCACAATCAGGCACCCAATGCAGGCAATGGCACATGTGCACACACCAGCACACAGGGATTGCATCCATGAAACCAACTCTGATGCCCACATGACCACCGGAGCCGAGAGACAACGAATGTCCGATACAGGCGCCCGTGCAACCACTGATGCAGGAATGAAACCGGGTGGCCAATGCAGCCACTGGCGCACATATCCAGAAGCCCGACTATGATGCCTGTGCAAAAACCACCGCAGGACCGAACGGGCTGGTGTGCGTGCATGTACCACCACAATGCAGCCAGCAGCCACCGCCACAGGACCCAATGGCATGGTGTGCGTGCACGCATTAGCACGCACGCATGCATGACCATGATGTGGCCAGTGCCGATCACGGCCTGGTGCCCAAAGTCAGACCACGACTGAAGAACAACCCCCGGTCAGGTAGGAAACGCGCAGGGGGGCACCAACCCCCCAAAAAAAACTGCCCCAGGTGAAGCCGGGCAAAAAGGCTAGTTACTCAATAAGTTCAAGTCTATAATGTACATATGACACAAGTCAACAATTGTTTGTGCACATTTTATTCCCTCAAATTCTGTACTGCTGAATGTTGATGAATTGCTCAGTTTCTAGATAAAGTAGTTAAGCACATAAGAACAGCCTTGCTGGGACAGGCCACAGGCCATCCAGTCCAGCCTTCTGTCTCACACAGTGGCTCACCATTTGCTTCAGGGTATTATTCCCATGTAGATGCCTTCACCTGCTTAGGATTCCCTGGAAATGGCATTTATTGAGAGATATCCTGCCTATCTCTCCAACCCGGAGGTTGTCCTTAGGTATCCATAATTATAGCCATTGATACCCTTGTCCTCCATGAACTTGTCTAATCCTTTCTTGAAGCTTTCAAGACTGGCAGCTGTCACCACTTCTTCTGGCACGGAGTTCCATAGACCAGTGACCCTCTGGGTGACATGGAACCCAACATGGAAGCCGTAATTCTTAATATTGTGTTGTGTAAGCTATGGCCAGCAATGGTTGTGTAGGTTACGGTCAGTTATGTGAACATTTTATTAGTTCTTCTCTTTGTCTCCATTTTTAATGTCAATAATAATAATAATAATAATAATAATAATAATAATAATAATAATAATAATAATAATAATAATAATAATAATAATTTATGCATTCCCTAGCATAGTAATGCTAATAAACCAAGCCTCCTTTCCCACAACAACTGTATCAGGTTTGTCTACCTGTTTGAATTTTAAAATCTCACAAAATCTTAACTCTCTTATTTTAAAAAAAACTTTCTCAACCTGATGTTTCCAATAATTTTACTGCATTCAAATATTGATGTTGATGCAAAGTCTAATAATTACAGCATGCTTATCCCATTCTTAAAATAGCAGGCAGTTTGAACAAAACAGGAAGAAGGGGATTCTCTCTTTGTGTGTGTGGGGAGGGGGAGAGAATTACTGTGGGAATGCCATTGCAGATATTTGATGGTAAATGTTTTTTATATAACCTAAAAGAATGAAAGGATGCCTGGAAGGCCATGGGGGAGAGAAAAAGAGAAGGGAAAGATTTATGGAGGTGAAGATGCTTAAATGATAGATTAGACAATGTCATACCATATTTGATGTCTTAACTGGGGAAATGTGTAGCAAAGCCAAATGTGAATTAAGCTGCTAAGTTCCCAATCTCTTTGCAGGTTTCTAAGCTTAGTTCAGGTTCAGGTGTTTCAAAGTTCAAACGCAGCTTATCCATTTTATGTTTGAATAACAAGCTGAACAGGGAAAGATATTCCCCTCTACGGAAGCAGCTCCCTCTCCCTCCCCCGTCAGTAGGCATTTCAGAAGAGTAGGCAAGAAATGAAGCAAAGGAGGAAATTGAGATATTTCTTGTGGGATATTATATTAATACTCTGCAGCCAAAACTCTTTGATTGAAATGAGCTGCGCAGGCATAAGGCCGGCCTTCTAGGAAGCCCGTTTCCTTCCCTACAGATAAGTTTTGTCTCCTCCAGCTGAAAACACACACACAAAAAAGTCTATTTGTAATAGACAGATAAAATAGAATTTGTTATGACTATAGATAAATTGACCAATTTACCTTCTTTAGGCATTCAGGTGAGGATTAAATGAACACTTGAGACTGTGGCCCTGATCCAAATTTAGAGGTTCAAAAGGCTTACCCATTGAAACCCATGAGATTTAAGTGCATCAGAATGAACATGCTCAGCACATATCAGATAGTAAATAAAACAAAATAAAGAAGTCAAAAAGCTCAGCACAGTGAAAGATGATGTCTTCAGATACATGGTCAAAGTGAATTGTTTTTAGGCTGAACTTTACAGGAACTATTCAAAGCACTAGATCATTTTGACCTGTACCATACTGGCAAGGCAGGTGCAGTTCCCAGCCAGAGAAGACCAAAACCAGGGGAAAAGGTAAGTCAGATAAGGTGCTAACCAAAGCAGAAATCTAAAGTAGGGAGATCCCATGCCATAACCAATACCAGCCAAAAGGTCAAAGCAACCCACCTGAAGAAACCAAAAGTGTCACCTAAGTAGTCCATTGAAAAGGGACCTCAAGAAATGGTCTCTCTAATGTCTTGTAGTCCCAACTGAGGGCTTTTTATACATGGGCTCCCGGAGTCCCCCCATGACACTCAGTTGTAGATGTTTGGTTGACGAGCCATAGCTTAGACCACAAGGCTTGGATTTTAGGTCTCCCTAGGAGTGAAAGCCATCTCTTGTGGAGACCCGCCCTCCTAAATCCACTCTTTCTGCCATGGAGTCCTTCTCTTTAGCTTAGTGCTTTGAGGCCTGAAGCAGACCTCATGTCTTCAAATGTTCTTTGATCTCATGGCATGGGTTCCTTCAGGTTGAGACATTTCCACCTGTCACATTTATCTGTCTGTGATGTAGAAACCAGAATGGAGAATTGTGGAATTTGGAATCCAGAAATTCTGAAAGTCCCATCCTTCATGTCAGATTCACTGAAGGACTCCAGTGTTCGAGACATGACACCAATTTCTCAAGTAGGTACAACATCTTTATAGCTCGTGTGGCATTCAGATTAAAACCTGTATTGATTTCTTCTCTAGCAGTGTTTGTTAAGAATGATCACACAGGATGTCTGACTGACACAGTCATTTTCATACCATGTGTAATTCACCAGTACTGTATGGCACTTGTGGTGTGTAAAAATAGCTCTCTGCTTCAGCTTCACATTATCTCCGAATAGAGACAGGGGACATCCCCATCTAAACCCATGGAAAGCCACTGTCAGTGCAGACTGGGGCAGAGTAATGTCCCATTTCTCACTAACACTGAACATCTACCAGCTTCATCTTCCTCCCTCCAACTCCTGCCCCCCCCCAAAGTAATTGTTTGGGGGTCTTTAATGGGTGAAGAATAAAATGAGCATGACAATTGAAAACTAGACCCCTGGATAATGTGGTGGGTGCAACTATCCCTTTTTTGATGTTGGAGAAGATCCTCCTCCTTCTCCTCCTCCTTCTCGTCATAATCAGCGGCGGTGACCTCCTCCTCCTCCTCCTTATTATTATTGTTGTTGTTGTTGTTGCTGCTGTTGCTGGTGTTGTTGTTAAAGAAATGAATAATTTCCAGCTCGCAAGTGAATAATTTCCAGCTCCCCTCCTCAAATTAAAGGAGGGATTCATCTTGAGACTCCTCAATAACCAAACTAGCTATCTGAAGAATGTGTTCCCTGTAGCGGGTATTTACATATAACTTCATAAACATTGCTATCTATGTACATACTATATCAGCCTTAAAGATTAGGAATATGGATTTGTTTTCCCAACTGATGGTTTGACATGCTAACCTTAGGCTGTTGGCAAACACAAAAATGTATGACATGACTCTTGTGGTTTTTTACAAATAAGAATAGCAAAAAACATCATTAGCCCAATCTCTTTACAGGAAACAGAAGCTCTACAAGGAAGGATAAATTGTTAATAGGAACGAGTCACATGCCCAATGATTTTAGCCAGTAAAATGCTGTAACGAGGAATGTAACATCCCATCTATTGCCAATCGTCAGTTACCAGATGGTAAAAAAGCAGCTAATGCAGCAATTATGTTTGATCCTTTAAGGACTTGTTTACACAGTTGGTTATCCTCTACTAGCAAGCCTTTAATTCCCTTCAGTCTTAATTTTTGTTTGCATGTTCAGATGGTGAGACAGGACCTTGAATGAGGGAACAAAAGTCTTTCAGATTCATTGCTGTTCCCTCTCACAGTGCTACACACACTAATGTACATGCATTGTGAGACACTTTTAAGCAAGGGTGGCCAACCTTTTGGCACTGTGGGCCTGACCATGCAGTGCCACAATCAGGGGGGGGGGACAAGTAGGACTCCCATCCCGGGCCCGGAGATGATGGGGGCCCGTCGGCACCAGGAAACAAACAATGTGCGCATGCACAAACAGACCATGCATGTGCAGAAAACCACGGGGGCATGCCAGCACCAGGAAACCACCGATGTATGCATGCACAAACAGACCACACATGCACAGAAACCACGGGGGTGGCCAAAATGTGTGTGTGTGTGTTGTGGGGGTACTGGGCATGGAAATTTCTGATGTCGGCCCTGTGACCATGCCCCCAGATCTGACCATGTCACCAGAACAGCTGAGTGGAAGTGGAAGCAGGCGCATTTACAGTTGTCATAAATGCACCCACTACAAACTACAAACTACAAATTATTGAGAACTACAAACTACAAATTATTGATTTGTCTCCTCTTCTTCCTCCTCCTCCATGTCTAGATCAGGCATGAAACTGCCAAAATGAAGCCATCTTTGGGGAGTTCATTCTGTAATTCCTTTTGCCTGACCTAATGTGAGAAAAATTAGTTGGCACAAAGTGTCCGTTGCCTGGGGTATGCCTGATTGTGCTTCAAAAATACCACAATCTTTGAGAAAGGTCTTTCTGTGTACCCCACATTATTGATATTGTTAGATGAGATGATAACTTCAAGGCTGAATTTTTTTTTAAAATGGTTGGATCAAGAACTCTTGACAAATTAGGTTGCTCTGTCTTTTGCAAATTAAGTTGTTGAGTTTTGTGATTGGTTTCTTTCTTCATTTATATCAGACCCTTGCACAGTTTAAATTTATTGAGGTATATGGAGCATAGGTGAAATTCAAAACAGATTTAAAATAATTAGACCATTTTGACCAGAAGTGGATTACAATAATACCTCAGATAACGCTAAAACTTGGTTCCACAAGTCTTAGTGTTATCTGATTTTTAGTGTTATCCGATGCATGCATCGGATAATGCTAAAATCCTATGGGATGCATCAGATAACGTCAAAACTCCATAGAGATGCATTGCAACTGGCACAGGCTTTAGTGAACATTATCCGATGCATCCCATAGGATTTTAGCATTATTCAATGCAATTCCCCCCAAAAATATCAGGTCATTATCCAATTTTAGTGTTATGCCATGCAGTTGTTATCCGAGGTTTTACTGTACTTGAATAGCGTTATCTCAGCCATTCATTAGATCTTCTTTTGTGCACATCATATGGCATAAATTGCATGCACGTAAATGCTGTGTATGACTGAGCATTGGCCATTGGGGGAGAAACATGAGCTTTATTTGCAAGTATGATTGCTCAGGCATCATGGTCTGGCAGAACCATGACTTTGTAACACTTCTGTGGCTTCAGCTTTTAATGACATACTGTACACTTTGTCCTCTTAGTTGAACTGAAAGGGAACCAGAGACTGATGCCTCAATCTATGTCCCACTACGCTCTAATTTGACTGAAAGAAAAGAGCGTGGTGAGCATATGAGAAATATGTGCCTCTCTGGTGGGAATAGGTGATAAAAAGCCTGGTGGACACATTAGGATCCCATTTTTAAAGTCCCCATTATCAGGAGATTGTGTTTTGTTTTGTTTTACTGTACCACTAAAGACAAAAAGGTCATACTATCCTTTAAAAATAAACATCTTTGTTTTACACTGCATAGTCATACTCTCAGAAGCATCCCAGTTGCACAGTTTTGCTTTAATTAATGTCAGTGTTTCTTGAAATTCTGATAAGTGGGAATAAGAGATGGACTAATGAGCTTGGCTCATTCATTCATGCTGAGTTCAGGAAATTACCATTGAAGGTATATGTCTGTTGTTAGAATGGAGCACTAAAGCATGTACAGCTCATGTGAACCATACTTGGGAGGGCAGTGCACATATGAATGGCCAGACAAGCCTGAATAGAAGATAGCATGGAGTCTGGGATTAAATTAGGCTCTGCATCAATTCTGCAGTTCTTAATGAGTTGTGATTCCACCCAGTCTCCCCTCAACCATCTATGCACCTGCATTTACTCTTGAATGGCTCTTCCTGTCACACGAAAAGATTAATGGTACAAAGAAACCACTTGTGAGCTACCACACAAGCCAAATAATGAGGTGTCTGCTGTGAAGAAAGAAAGATGGGACTCATAAGGCTAAAGGGTCACATTGAAATGTATATTGTTTGTGTATGCCTTCTCTAACCTCTTCTTTTTTTTCCTGCCATATCCGAATCTGAATATTGGCAATCCTTATGGCGATCAGCCATGAAGACTGTCCTGAGAATATACGGCAGTGGCTTTTCATTTGCCTTCCGCATCGCAGCATGACACTCGTACCACTGATCCAGCTCCGCGAGTCGCTTTGTGGTCCTGAGCCCTTTTGGCACGCAAAGTCCTCCTCGGCCCCAGTCTGAGTATTGATGAAGCTGCTGCCCTCCATCAAGATGGATTAAAGGGGGGTTTAATTTCTCCAACTAGTGTGCAGATTTTCTATTTTAATTTTGGACCCTGAGACCCTGTCTATTACTTCTATTTGATACTTCTGATGTAAACATACACAGACAGAGAACTTGAAAACTGGACCAGTTATTGGAATTTATTAAAGTAATTTTTATTAATTTTACAATAAACAACAAAATAATAATCAACAGAGAACTTGACAGAGGACTTGAAAACTGGGCCAATTATTGGATTTTTCAGGTACCATAAGTAACAGCTGAGGGACCATGGTACAAAATTCCATTGAGTCGTAAAGCTCATAAGAAGAAGACATGAAAACCGTACCTTAAAAATAACATAGTTGAGTCTCCTGAGTTTCAAGCCCAGACTTTTAAGTTACCTACTGAAAGTCCTGGGTCTAGATGGGATGAGTCTCTCTATTTCAGTTTCTACCACATTCATTTTTTAAAAAACCTAAGTTCTTTCCATTCCAGGTATGAATACATTCTTGCTCTTTTGAATATTCTTATCAAAACCAAGCTGAAAAGAATTTGCCCCTTGCAACTAGATATTTCTTGTTAGACTGTTTTTACATAGAGTGAGTCATTTTTAGAATGGAATGAATTTTGTCTCCAGCATGCTAAATTTGGGCCCTGTTTTGATTTTGTGGTATATGTGGCTAGGACTCAAGTTTGTTCTTCTGATAGATCCCACTTTTCATGCCAGAGTGAGCAATTTCCTTCCTCAGCTTTCTAGTATCCTGAAAATCTGCTCTAGAGTGCTAGAACTCTCTGTAGAGTAAGTTTTTTAGAATTACCAGAGGCTTTAGAACAGGGGTTCCCAACCTACGGCCCGCGACCAGGACCTGACCCATGGCACCATTTCATGTGGCCCACTGCCACACCCAGAAGTGGAAGCAGACATGTTTACATTAGCTGTAAAATGCGCCCACACATGCGTAAACGCACCCACGGCTGTCGTAAACGTGGAAGTGGGCACATTTATGACAGCCGCAAATGCGCCTGCTTCTGCTTCCAGGGGGCATGGTCCGGCCTGCTCAGCTATCTGAGGGGTGTGGTCCATACCTGTCAAACGCGGCTCGGCCAATCCGGGACCTGCACAGAATGGTTCTGCGCCGGTCGCCTTCTACGCATGCGTAGAAGGGTTTTACGCTTGCGTAGCCCCCTTCTACCCATGTGTAGCCTTCTATGCATGCGTAGAAGGATTCTACGCAAGCATAGAAGGGTTCTACGCAAGCGTAAAACCCTTCTACGCATGCGTAGAAGGTGACCTGCGCAGAAGGGCTGCTCAGTACCTCCTTTCCCCCGCTGCCAAATTCCGGGGTTTCGGCAGCACAGGTCGGGAAATGGCGCAAATCGGCACCGAAAACCGGGAAATCCCGTCCAATCCAGGAAGGTTGACAGGTATGGTGTGGCCAGACCCACAGTGTTAAAAGGTTGGCCACCGCTGCTTTAGAAGAAATATGGAGAGTCCCTGTTTAATATTGGATTCCAAATTATCACCACCAGATCTTTGCCTATGAGGGTTTTTCTGCCTCTTTTCATAGTTTTCTCTTTATTTCCCTCCATCCACCTACTCAATGCACTGTGAAATTATCGTCCTGTTTAGCTGTCCTGTAATGCAGAACCAAGGCCGCTGTGGCTCAGTGGTTAAGATGCTGAGCTTGAGGACAGGAAGGTTGGCAGGTCAGCAGCTCGAGGCTCATGTGCTGTGCGACGGACTGAGCACCCATCATCTGTCCCAACTCCTCCCAACCTAGCTGTTTTGAAAGCAAGAAATTGCAAGTACAGTAAAACCCCGACTTACAAATGCCTTGAGTTACATAAAATTCAACTTATATAATGCTTTTATGCTAAAACCATGTGTCGATTTACACGATTTCTATGGGTTTGCTTCGAGTTACATAAAGATTTTTTTCTATGGGTTTGCTTCGATTTACATAAAAATTTCATTTTTCCTATGGGTTTGCTTCAAGTTAGGTAAAGAAATAATTTTTCCTATGGGTTTGTTTCGAGTTACAAAAAAATTGATTTAAGCAAAAGCCTACAGAACGGGCTTTTTCCCCCGTAAGTAGGGGTTTTACTGTAGATAAAGAACTACCACTTCGGCTGGAAAGGTAACAGCATACTGTGTGTTTCGGTGTCTAGCCATGCCTTCCACATGACCATGGAAACATCAGCAGATTCAAACAGTGCTGTAAACAGAGATAAGCACTACGCAGTTGGATACAACTGGTTTTTGAAGTGGTAGCCACGTTAGTCTGTGCAAGCATATCAGAGAGTAAACAAAACAAGACAAAAACCATTGTGGCACCTTAAAGACTAACTCCTGTATTTTAATGTTAGCTTTTGTGGATCAAGTCCTCTTCATCAGCCATAAGAGTAAGATTTCATGGCATTATTTTATCCATATCAAGTACAGAGGTACACAATGACTGGCTAGCATAATGGATAGCTATTTACAACTAATAATAACAGAAGATCGGTGTGGCTATTTACAACTAGAACAGGCATTCTCAGCCTCCGGCCCATGGGCCAAACCCGGCCCCTGAAGCCATTTCATCAGGCCCACGATGCCCTCGCCAAACCCGGAAGAGGGAAAACTGCATGCTGTGCATGCGCAGAATGTAGCTAAATGCATTCTGTGCACGCACGGTGAACATTTTACTTCCGCTTCTGGTTGGGCGGAACAATGTGACCGGCCCGATCAGCTTCCCAGGAGGCATGGCCAGGTGCATGACCCAAAAGGGTTGACAAAAGCCTGAACTAGAATAACAGAAGATCCCTGACTGGGGTTAGATTTACTGCTCTGGGTATTCATCTTGCCCCAGTTGACCATATGGATAGCTGTCCTAGTCGGAGAAATGTGCTTTGTAGATCCTTGAGCTTGAAATCTCTTGTCTTGTGGATCTGAGCAAATGCAGTTGTACCTGAAAGCTTGGCTGAAGACTATGGAGTTTGTTGTGTGTTCAGGATGAAAGCTGGAGGCATGCATGCATGCAGGTAGGTATATCGACCAGTGGGCTTTTAAAAAATACATTTTTACATTTTAAAAAAAGTAATTTTTCCCCCAGCTCTGCTCATAATGTTGATAACAGCTAATAATATCATCCCTTGGCATTCCCCGGTCTTCTCTGTGTAAACATGTTTTGTCCACCCTTCTCATTCTGCATTTTTTGGTGTGGTCTTGAGCTCATCTGTTTCTGCTCTGATGTAACCTTTCACAAAGGCTGGCATCCTTTGACAGACAACAGCTTGAGAGATCTATTAATATTTCATCATGCTTTTAAGAAAATTTGGCCCTCAGGTCTGAGAGCAGGCATATATAATGGTTACCGACAGATTTATACATGCAAAATAGCTGTTCTATAGGTCTGTCCCATTGCTCTCTCATGCTTTCTTACATCTCTCCTCCCTCACCCCCATTGAAAATCAGTTATTTGTTTGACCTTCTCCACAATTAAATAGTCAGTTTACTGTGGCTCAAGTGGTTAAGACGCCGACTGGAAGGCGGCAGGTCTACAATTCTATACCCGAGTACTGCACGACAGAACGAGCTCCCGTCTCTGTCTCAGCTCCTGCAGTTTGAAAGCAAGAAATTGCAAGTAGATAAATAGGGGCCACTTCAGTGGAAAGGTAAACAGTGTTCGATCCACTCTGGTGTTTAGGTCTTTACAAGCACAAGCAGGGATGGCATTTAAAGGATATCCTTATACCGATGCAACAGCAGCATTAGCCTTTTGCTAAGCTTGATGACTGGAAGGTCTGCAGGTTGAGACCTGAGTGCTGCACAATGGAGTGAGCTCCCATCTCTGTCCCAACCTAGCAGTTCGAAAGCAAGAAATTACAAGTAGATAAATAGGGACCACTTGGGGGGGGAGGTAACAGCATTCCATGCGCTCCAGTGTCTAGTCATGCTTGCCACATGTCCACAGAAAGGTCTGCACGCATAGACAATGCTGGCTCTTTATTGGCTATAAACAGAGATGAGCACTGAACCCTAGAGTAGGATATGACTGGCTTTCAAGCAAGGGTGAACTTTACCTTACCTCATTAACTTTATTTCATTAACATATGCTCTGCTTGGCTACTTCACACTTTTAAGTTTGAAAAGGAGACCTTTAAAACTAATCTGAATAACAAACCATGGATCGTTTGTTACTGCTAGCTATGGGAAGCTGTATTGACATTTATGTTTACCTGTCATTCTGCTTGATTAATCTTTACCTTGTACTCTCTTTACCTTGTAACCTCTTTACCTCTGCATCTGGTGTATATAAACCATACCTGGAAATTTCACTCCTTTGTCTGAAGAAGTGGACTTGATCCACGAAAGCTCACAGTAAAAATATAGCAGTTCGTCTTTAAAGCGCTGCAGTGTTTTTATTTATTTCTTTGTTTTTGTATTCTGATGTGCCTTTACCCTTACATTTACCTAAGCTTTGAGCATGGCTTCTGCCTCCTGAATTTTGCGCAGAGAATCTGTAGGTAAAAGATAAGCCCGTGAGGTTTCCCTGTCGTACTTCTAGCTCCTGAAAGGCAATAGAGTTATTTATTTGAAGGACAGCTATGTAACCCATTTTAATTAATTTAGGTGAGGAGGAAAAGGGTTCCTCCGTTCAACTAAGAACCTTTCTAGCTTCCCTCCGATGGCTTCTCCCGTCTCACCTTTTTGAGACAGAGCCATTTTGCTCTTTTTGCATAAATATAAAGTGATATGTGTCACGACTAAGGACTTTATATAGTGAGTGTTATCTTTCTCCGCCAAGAAATAAGATTTTATAGTCATACAAAAGAGAGCTTTCAGTATATTAATAGGAATCTATAAATTAATCTCTGTACAACACTCAGTGAGCACTTTGATTTTTTTTTTATATAGAGCACGAAGCTGAAGGCTCTCCCCGTTATGGTTCCTTTATTATGTTCATTAAGCGAACACACCGAATAAAGCACTAGAGAGAATTAAATGGGCAGTCGGTACAGTATTGTTTTTATCTAATCAGAAATATAGCTGGACAGAGTTTGATTAATCTTCCATCTCCATCCTGATAAACCAATGAACTGACTGTTAATAACACTCACGGCAGTGGATTTTAAGCCACTTATGAGATTAATTGAATTAACGTTTTAATTATTCGAAGCATTTTTTTTTAAAAAAACGGTATCAGTATCATCGTAGTGCGCTGCCACGCATCCAGCCTTGGGGAAATTGAAAGCGTCTTCCACATTTATCACATTTGTTGGATGGGAAGGAGGGAAGGAGATAAGTTATGGATCTCTCTAATCCACTTAGCAAATGTTTTAAGGACTCCTGACAAGTGGCGTAAATTTCAGGAAATGTTCCCAGTATGTCGGTTTCAGGCCAGGTTCCTCCTTAATTGATAATGTCACCTATTAGGTCACACATTCATTTTTCATGGGTGAAATTTCACCAGTTACAGTTTGGGCTGTGATCAGATGAGTTCACTGGGGTTAAGATCTATGGACCTTTGAGGCATGCACCCCATAAATGTGTCTGAGTATGTTATGGGGACTGTGGTGACATAGTGGTTAAGACACCAAACTTGACAACTGAAAGGTTGGCGGGTCAGCAGTTCGAGACCCAAGTGCTGCATGACGGAGTGAGCTCCCGTCTTTGTCCCAGCTCCTGCCAACCTAGCAGTTTGAAAGCAAGAAATTGCAAGTAGATAAATAGGTACCACTTCAGTGGGAAGGTAAGCAGTATTCCGTTTACTCCAATGTCTAGTCATGCCTGCCACTTGTCCACAGAAAGGTCTGCAGACACAGACAGCACTGGCTCTTTGGCTATAAACAGAGATGAGCACTGAACCCTAGAGTAGGATATGACTGGTTTTCAAGCAAGGGTGACCTTTACTTTTACTTATGTCAGTTACAAATGTCTCATTCAAACATTAGATGTGGGGTTTGGTTTCAGGTTGTGCGTGTTTGGGTGTGCCAAATCTGCCTGACGGTAAGGGGATGAAGAGTCTGAGTGGTTAAGACACTGAGCTTGATGTCCAGGAAGTTGGCAGGTCAGCAGTTCGAGACCCAAGTGATGCGTGATGGAGTGAATGCCCGTCATCTGTCCCAACTTAGCAGTTTGAAAGCAAGAAATTGCAAGTAGATAAATAGTTACAGCTTTGGCGGGAAAGTTAATAGCATTCCATGTGCTCAGGCATCTTGTCATGCCTGCCACATGACCACAGAAATGCCTACAGAGGCTGATAAAGTTGGCTCTTTAGCTGTAAATGGAGATGATCACACACTCACACCCACCCACCCCAGAGTCAGATGAATGGCTTTATTTTGTCTCCTGATCAAACCCTGGACTGCCAAAATGAAGCCACTTCCTTGTCTTTTTTATTGGCCAAACTTAAGTCACCATCAGTAAATGTTTCTGGCAGTTATTGGCAGACAAATAAATGACCCGGATTGTGTGTCTCTCTGCATGCAGAGCACATGTTGTTGTCTGCCAGCAGCCCTCACTTGAGCATGTTGGCATATTGGTCTTGCATTTCGGGACTCGAACCCTCTGCCTGTTCAGGGTCCACCAAACGCTGTAGGGGAGGTTGAGTTCCTCAGCTATATCCTCCTTCAATGTTGTTCCTTGTCCAGTGATTTCCTTCCTCCATCTTCTAATTTGGTTTTGCTCTTGTGTACCGTCAAGAATGTCCTGTATCTGAGCTGCCAGACTGTATCTGAGCCGCCATTCAGAGGATGTTGAGGGTCATGCTCTTGCGTGGTTCTCTCCTTGTCTATGGTGAAGTAGTACCAACAACTGCAATGCAGAAAAATCCTTGGGAGGGGAATTGGGGGGAAATATTCCAGTTCACCACCACGTCCAATTTTTGTTTGTTTCATTTTATGACCAAACTTTCCCAACTCAAACCTGACCCGTTGACTGGAAATTTGGGGATGTCAGCTAATCTCACCCCAGCAGGAAAGGGCGCAGATGACATCAAACTCCCTGCTAACCAAAAATTCACTGCACTTCCATGAGAGCCATTGATCAACTATAACACACACCATGTTTTACCACTATGTGAGCAATGTTTTGTGTGTGGTGCAGGATAATGCCCCAGTCCCTCCCTTTCTGCTCTGTTTCATGCATCCTCAGTGCAAATCCAGGATTGTAAAGTCATCGCCAGGTTTTCATTTCTCTCTTTCATTTGTACAGAAACTCTGATTCATACTGTTTGGTGAGAGTTCACAGACAGAAGAGAGAGGCTGAGTCTCCCTCCTTGTCGTTTGCTTTGTTCCCCAAGTCTGTCTTTAATGAACCTCACAAACCCTTGTGAGTCACTATTTCCTTCGCCTGCTTTTGCCATGCCTTTCTCTTGATTGACTTGTTTCTTATTTCGGGCATCGATTAAGATGCTTAAACCAGCAGTTCCCAACCTATGGCCCATGGGCCGGCGCTGGCCCATGGCGCCATTCCATCTGGGCCATTGTCACTGTCACCTCACCCAGAAGTGGAAGCAGGCACATTTACATCAGCCATAAAAGACACCTGTGCATGCGTGAATGCACCCACGGCTGTCATAAATGCAGAAGTGGCTTTATTTACGACAGCCGTAAATGTGGCCGCTTCCGCTTTCGGGGATATGGTCTGGCCTGCTCAGCTGTCCAGGGGGCATGATCAGGCCCGTGGTGTAAAAAGGTTGGGAACCCCTGTCTTCAGTGCTCCACTAAAATTGCAAATCTCAATAGACATTACGCTTAGCAGAATTAAATTCTAAGCTTTCTATTGTTTGATGAGAAGTCCAGAGACCAAGATTCACATCTCCATTCAGCCATGAAACTTACTCTCCTCCAGTCCTGACCTACCTTACAAGGTTGTTTTAAATAGCTTCTAAAATTAGCTAGATAGCTCAGTGAGTAAAGTAAAGTAGTCAGGAGTTTGGTTCCCCACTGTTTCCCCTGGAAGAAGAACCTCCCTGTGCAACCTTGACAAGATGCAGATCTCCAGAGTGACCCCAGAAGACAGTAATGATATTCATTTCTTTCATAGACCTTTACTTTAATGAGTTCAAAGAATCTGACAAGATTCTCCAGATCCCCATTTTATCTTCAGAGCAACCTTTTGGGGTAGGCCAAATCTACCCTAACCCAACACTCTAATTACTAGTTCACCCTTCAGTTCCATCCCTTCTCTGTTTGCTTAGAAGTCCTCATGTTGAAGGAGCATCTTTAGAAGGGTCATTGAGTTGAACTGGGCTTTCCTCACAAGAGCAGAAGTCATTACGTTGGCTGATCAGTGCTTGGGGGAATTGACTGAGGCTTCTGGGAATTGAAACCCAGAAACCAAAGTTTGTGATTCCTGGATAGTGTGTGCGCATGCGTGCGTGTGTGCATGTTTACTGAGCTCTTCATTTCTGCAGAATTTCAATTCCTGCTTAGAAAACAGCTCCCTTGGTTATCTGCTAGGTGGGCCATCATGTACTGGAATAATCAACATTTTTTAATTAAAAACAACCACAGACAAGCATAATAAACCTAGCGTGGTGCAACACTGCTTTGTAAGTGGTAAAACTCAGAAATGGCAAAGGCAAGTGGAACATACAGCTAGTTTTCTAGTTAGCTATGACCATTGCTTTCATCCCTAGTGGCTTCACTTTGCTGTTTTAGTTCCTTTGCAGTCATTAGCCCTTGCATTTCTGCCATTAACAGTGGAACAGCCCTTCCAGAAGGAATAAAGACAATACCGTACACTGTTCTCTATTGAAGAATTGTGTTTTGCTCCACTGTAAAATGCATATTTATCAATCCACTTTCTTCATGTTTCAGGGAAGCAGCAAACAAAAGCCAAGCTTTCTTTCCTGAGACCCGGTTTCCTCCTGTCTGCATTGATGTAACCATATTTTGGCAGAGCTAAAGTGTATGTATGGAGTTAACATGTATCCAAAGGATCATATGTGTGGCTTCTTCAGCCTCCTCCCCCTGATTGGGCAGCATACAAGTGCAAAAATTAAATTAAATTAAATTAAATTAAATTAAATTAAATTAAATTAAATTAAATTAAATTAAATTAAATTAAATATGAATAATACTTCAGGAAGGGGATTGGGATGCAACTCAAAGAATCCACCAGGAATTCCCAAGGCAGAACATAGAGATGCAGCCCCAAAACAATATTTATTTATTTATTTATTTATATTCATATTTATATAGCCGCCCAACTCACAAAGACTCTGAGCGGCATACAATGTTAAAACCCTTAAAACAAGAACAACCCCATTAAACAAATTATCCCGCTAAAACCCACACACATTAAAAAGTGGAAGATTGCTTTGATATTAAACCAACCAGCAGGTGGGGGTCACAACATCTTCAGGACCCCACACCTGCCCCGCCAGCCATGTTTTCAGATCTTTCCTGAAGGGCAGCAATTCCGTCTGCAGCCTTAGTTCCACTGGCAGGAGGTTCCACAAGGCTGGAGTGGACACAGAGAAGGCTCTCCTTCGTGTGCTAGAGAGACAGGCCCCTCTAGCAGATGGTACAAGCAGAGAGCCCCTCTGGTTTGCTCTGTTTGGATGGACAGACGTTCTTGGGGCGATGCGGTCTCTTAGGTATCCTGGCCCACTACCATGTAGGGCCTTAAAGGTAATGACCAGCACCTTGAATTGCACCCGGAAGCAAATTGGAAGCCAGTGCAGCTCCCGAAGCAGTGGTGAGGCGCCAGCATAACACCCACACCCCATCACCACCCGAGCAGCCGCATTCTAGACCAACTGCAGCTGGTCGTCAAGGGCAGCCCCATGTAGAGCGCATTGCAATAATCTAGTCTAGAGGTGACCAGAGCATGAGTGACCATGAGTAAGGAGTCCCGGTCTAGGAGCGGGCGCAACTGGCGAATCACCCAAAGTTGGGCAAAAGCCCTCCTGGCCACAGACACCACCTGATCTTCAAGTAGCAGTCACGAGTCAGGAGGACCCCCAAGTTGTGCACCAGATCTGTCTGGGGCAGACTAGCTCCATCCAAAACCAAAGATGGTAGCTCCCGAGATAACACTAGGCCCCTAATCCATAGCCACTCAGTCTTGCCAGGGTTTAGTTGTAATCCGTTGTCCCCCATCCAGACCCCAACAGCCGCCAGGCACTCGGACAGGACTTTGACAGCATCACTGGGATCACCACAAGATGAGATGTACACTTGGGTGTCATCCGTGTACTGATGGTACCGCACCCAGTGACAACGGATGATCTCACCCAGCGGTTTCATGTAGATATTAAATAGGAGAGGAGACAGCACCGAGCCCTGAGGCACTCCATATTGGAGTGGCCTAGGGCTGGATATAGTTTCACAAGGGACTTTTTTCTCATTTCCAGGTGGGCTTCCATCATTGGATTTACAAGAACATGGAAGTTGCTTCATGTGGCGTCTGTGGGTGGCAAAGTTTCTTGGGAGATGCAAGGGACCAAGAGATGGGTAGTTCTTTCAGAGGCAGTGGGACTTCTCTGATAACTCTTTGACTATGTCATGTCCATCCTTCTTGAAATTCTGGGAGCTACAGTCTAAAGATATGAAAGTACCATCTCTCTTGGTGAACTCATCTCCAAAATTAGTCTATGCCCTATCAACCCAATTTTGCCTTTTCTGCTCAAGGGCCTGTTCTAGGCATTAAAAAGAGTTTTTTTAAGAATTTGGATGGTTTTTTTTTTAAAAAAAGAAGTTGCCATGCACTGGGTTGCCAGGCAAATAAAAACATTAAAACATTAAGAGTCTGACAAGTCATGGGGTCTGCTCTGAACAGTCTCTGTGACCTGGGTCCAGTTTTAGAGCTTTTCTTCTTGTGTGTCCTGATTGAATCCTGGACTGCCAAAATGAAGCCACTTTCTTGGCTTTATTGTTGGTTAAACCTAAGTCCTCATTGGTGCATGTTTCTGGCAGTAATTGTCAGACCAGTAAATGAGCCGAATTCTGTATCTCTCCACATTCACACCGTGTGTTGTTGTCCGCCAGTAGACCCCACTTGAGCATGTTGGTCTTGCATTTAGGGACTCCAACTCAAGTGACATAGGGGAGGTTGAGTTCCTCAGCTATATCCTCCTTCAATGTTGTTCCATGTCCAGTGAGCAACTTCCTCCATCTTCGAATTTGATTTTATTCTTGTGTACCCTCATGAATATTTGTTCTTGCCATAAAGCTCTTCTTGGATCTGAGCCATTGGACTTGGGGCTCATATCCAATTAAGAGGATGTTGAGGCTCATTCTCTTGCTTAGTTCTCTTGACATCCATTGCTATTTCTCAGAAGTAGGGTACATAGAAAGAGCGTTCTCGAAGATTGTGAATTCAATTGGGCGTACCCTGGGCAGCAACCTTGCTGGCTAATCTTTCTAACACCAAATCAATCAAAGCTAGGCTCTAAAGGAATGGGACTCTTTTCTCACCGATTTTCACATCAACAGCCAGCACTTGTTGAGCAGACATCTGTCCCTAACTTGGAAATATTATTCTCTGGCAATAACATGTCTTGCAGTGAGATGCTGATCCAGACCATCCCCATGATTTACTTTAGAAGCTCTTTCACAGGGCTAATAAGTGTCCTTATCACCTCCCAATGACTGTTTGAGGACCACTGTGAAGATTATCACCAACATCCATACCTTTTTTGTTCCCATATACCAGTGGTCCCAACCTTTTCAAGCCAGGGGCCGGGTCATACTCTCTGTCAGCTTTGAGGGCCAGGTGGCCATTTTGCCCTGCCTGCATGATGGGGGTGACCATTTTGTCCCAACAGCTTCAAAGGGGTTGCCATTTTGTTTCTCAAATGCCCTTGGAGGGGTGGCAGCCCACATGAAATGGCACCACAGGCTGGATCTGTCCCACGGACCTAGGTTGGCGTAAATTCTCTGCCTTGCCCAGCAAATCATCCTAGTCTTTAAGGAAGAATATGGCTCTTTATCATTTTTTTTAGTGTTGTTTGTTTTAATGGTAACTTTGTGGGGGAGTCTTTTTAAAGAGTAACTTCTCAAGTTCTTTCATTAGTATTTTAGGTCTCTTTCTCTCACCGAAAACAAATGGCTAGGCTAATGGAAAGAAGCCAAAGTCATGTCACTTTATCTTAACTTCATTTCCAAAGAGAAAATAAAAGATTGCTTATATGCTGCTCAATTTCCCCTTTCCTGCTTTCTTTAATTTCTTCAGAATTTGAATCCTCAGGGGGAATGGACTGATATATTCAGAAGTATTGGGAACCAATCCTTTGGGTCTTCTTTTTCCTCTAAATGTGAAGGGGGGGAGAGAGATGAGGAACAGCTTTGTTTTGTTTTTAAAGCAGAATTTATTATCAAATCACATGTTCCTAGGAGGCAAACCAGTCCTAGGAAATCAGTAGTTTTGTAATGAAATGGGGTCACTGGGTAGCTTGGAACTCAAGTCACTGTCGAACTCAAATAAAACTCTTCCATTCATTGTTTGGAGTAGTTTTGAATCCCAGTGCTTTGATAATTTTGGTTGTCTCTTCAAAAACTACCCAAAAAACCCAAGCCTTTTAGCATCCACACTGGCTGAATTCCAGAAGTACAGCAATGCCCAACAGCAGGAGGACTTGTCGAAAGTTAATGTCAAAAATATATGTTAAAGATAAAGAGATTTCAAAGAAAAGAAGGAGCTATCCGAATTCAAGAATCTGAAGGGAAATACCCAGATCAAATCCAGATTGGGAGAGGGGAGCAGACTTGGTTGGCCCAGGGGTCAAAGTTGTATTCTTGGAACCCTCCAGAGTTTGTGAAAAGTGCCGAAGAACTAAAAACAAAGAGAACTTAAAGTGATTACAAGCTGACCTTTGAGTGTTAACGGGGTGCACGGCAGAAAACCACATTTTCCTATGAGTCAAACCATCTCAGGTGAATCACCAGTTTTGTAATGAAATGGCAGGACTACTTCGAGGTGTTAAATGGTGTACAAAGGTTCTTACTTACTTACTTACTTACTTACTTACTTACTTACTTACTTACTTACTTACTTACTTACCGTATTTTCCGGCGTATAAGACGACTGGGCGTATAAGACGATCCCCAACTTTTCCAGTTAAAATATAGAGTTTGGAATATATTTGCCGTATAAGACTACCTCTCTTCCAATGCACACCAAATAAAAATTAACCCACACTCAACCCGAAGACGCGCAGCCCTCCGAGTCGAATGGGCAGGTTCTGGTGGAGAGCCAATCCACGCTCACGTTCTCCTCCTCGAGGTACAGGAAGATGTGTGCAGCTTGCTTCCCCTTGCTTCATACTCCCCACACAGAGCAGGGACTCAGCCGTGGCACCCCCCACCATATGCGCCGGACATATGAAGCAAGGGGAAACAAGCTGCAGTTAAGTACCTGTCCTATAAGACGACCCCCGACTTTGGCACAGATTTTTCGGGGTTAAAAAGTAGTCATATACGCCAGAAAATACAGTACTTACTTACTTACTTACTTACTTACTTACTTACTTACTTACTTACTTACTTACTTACTTACTTACTTACTTATTAACTTTAGTTGACTACATTGATGTTAATATATACAGTAAACATAAATTGTCCATCTCAAGTTCCTAACTATAGTGCTATGTCTAGGTTTGAAAGCCATTGAAGGGCTTTATCTGTGGCACTATGCAAGTTCTCTAATGTGCCTCCAAATGCACATAAAGGACACCTAAACAAATTACATTATTTAACATATTATATTACCTGATTACATTACTCAGCATCATGCTGAGCAGCAGACATTTCAAGATATTTTCATATGACTCTAAGAGTAGAGTATTCATGATAAATGGTGGTCTTCCCCAGGGTTGTGTGTTGGCTCCTTTACTATTTAACTTGTACAGTACAAAGGTTCTGTGGTCTATGTGGAAAATGAATCACAATTCTTAGAAGCTTCTAGCTAGAAGGAGGAGGAGACTAGGAGGGCTGAGGGTATCTTGAGGCTTAGCTCAGTCTTAGCCTAGATGAATGGATCTGAAGCCTGTCCACGAAGGTTAAAGAACATAATTATAAAATTTTGTGGCGATGGTATATGACGCCAGTTTGACTAAACCAGAAAAAAAATAGCAACTCAAAAGTATGTTGGAGATGTCAACAGAAAACAGGGACGTATAAACATATGTGGTGGGATTGTGAAATTGTTTCTGATTTTTGGCACAAAATTGAACAAGAGAAAGCCAAAATTTTGGATATTAATTTAAAATTGAATGGGAAAATAGTATTATTGACTACATTAGAGGATTTGAATTTGGATGAAAATAAACAGGATTTATTGGCTATTTTCTTAACACTAGCAAGACAACAGGTTGCCAGAAATTGGAAAGGTGTTTCAAATTTAGATTTGAGTAAATGGTACACTGATGTTTTGGATATGGCACTTAATGAAAAATTTACATGGGATTTAAATGTAAAAAGGGGGATTTTAAAACAAAACAGATTTTGGGACGTTTGGAAGCCATTTCTGCAACACACATTGGGGAAAAATAAAGGAGACAAACCTGTACCTGAGGTAATGAGTTTCTGGCAGAATAAATAAGATAATGGAGGATAACTGGTAGATTCAAGGACATAGGTTTAGCACACTAGGGTGTTTTATGTAATGTATTTGTACACTATTTGAGAAAACTGGAATACCATATTAATGAGTAGAATGGTTAAGAGAGTGGAAGTATTGAAATGATGAATTTGTATTATTTTTCTTTTTATGTATTATCATTATTTTTTCTTCTATGTAATTTATTATTATTATTATTATTATTATTATTATTATTATTATTATTATTATTATTATTATTATTATTATTATTATTATCCTCAAACACACAGCCAACAAGATAACAATGCTGGATTTTGTTTCATAAATCACTAGTCGAACACTTCCCAAGCGTTTAGGACTGCGTGATGTATTGGCAAATTATGTGAGCATATCCCAGCAGGGTGGCCTTTTGCAGCTGACTGGTGGTGATTTTGTCAACTCCAATTGTCTTTTGTCAACTCCAATTGTCTAGGTCTTTAGGCACAGCACCCAGTGTGCCGATTACCACTGGGGCCACCTGTGCTGGTTTTTGCCAGAGTCTCTGCAGTTCAATTTTCAGATCTCGATATTGAGTAATTTTTTCAAGCTGTTATTATTATTATTATTATTATTATTATTATTATTATTATTATTATTATTATTATTATTATTATTATTATTATTATTATTATTATTATTTCTATACCACCTTTCTTCCCCACAGGCAACTCACAACAGTAAAATAAACACTAAAACAAAATACAGCAATACAATATCAGAACAAGTAGCAACAACAATACAGTAATCAGCAAAATACAAGATAAATAAATAACAAGATAATACAGTCAAATCCATATAATCAATGACATAGTAACAATAAATAAGATCCCCTGAGATACAGTGAACAACAGATCATCACCCCATACAGTGCGATACAAAGCATCTTGCCTCACAGACCACAGCCCTAACAGAGCACAAGGTATACTTCCCCGGACGATGGAGTGGCTCCGGGAAGAGGCGAGGAAGTCCAGCTTTTTCGTATCAGCCTGAGGCGGGACCCAAGAGCACGAAAGAAAGAAAAGGTGCTCCTCCCCAGCTGCAGCAGCATTCCTCGGTTGGCGGCGGTCTTCTGCCCAGCCCAGTAGCCCACGGCCCTTTATCCTCCCTGCAGAGGAACGGGGAAGGAAGGGTAGGGCTCCCCACAGCTGTGGGAGCAGTCCTCGGGTAGCAGCAGATCTTCAGCTTGGCCTAGTAGCCCACGGCCATTTATCCTCCCCGCAGAGGAATGGGGAAGGAAGAGCAGGGCTCCCCACAGCTGCGGGAGCAGTCCTCGGGCGGCAGCAGATCTTTGGTTCAGCCCAGTAGCCCACAGCCCTTTATCCTCCCCTTTATCATCATCATCATCTTTTAAAACACTCAATAAAATCTATTATAAAAAACAAAAACAAAGCCAAGTCCTCACTGGTGCATGTCTCTGGCAGAAATCAACAGAGCAGTAAATGAGCTGGATTCTGTGTCTCTCCACTTTCACACAGTGTGTTGTTGTCCACCAGGAGCCTCCATTTGAGCCTGTTGCTCTTGCATTTAGGGACTCCAACCTTCAGCCTATTCAGGATCTTCCAAGCGATGTAAGGGAGGTTGAGATCCTCAGTTATATCATCTTTTAATGTTGTTCCTTATCTAGTGAGCTCCTTTCTCCATCTTCTAATTTGGTTTTGCTCTTGTGTACCCTATAAACAGAGATGAGCACTGAATCCTAAGGTCAGAAATGACTGGCTTAAGAGTAAGGGCGAGCTTGAGGCTCATATCCATTCAGAGGGTGTTGAGGACCGTTCTCTTGCTTAGTTCCTTCAATGAGGTCCATATTAAAAATAGGGCAAGAGGAATTTGTTTGTGGTTTCTGACACCAGAAAGGCAAAGCAGATTAGATGTGCACATTGCATGTTACATCCGCGCATGTGTGTAAGAGAAAGATTTGTTAGATTTATCCAAACATATGGATACACAAGGAGTCAGATATACACAAACTAAGAAAACTATCCATCATGAGGACTAGGATTCCCCATCCCACACCCCCAAGGATGTTTTAAAGAGGGAAAAGAATCTGCAGTATGGTAATATAAACATTTATATACTGTACATTCCTTCACAGTTTGTTTAGGAAAAACAGTTTATCCAGAGTTGAGCTGCAAAGAATCCCATGCTTTTTTTTTTTTTGAAAAGTTTGGTTACACTTCAGCACTAAAAAATAAATATTGTCTGCTACTTGGTCTAATCCATGTCTCCTATAATAAATCAAGTGCGCTGAATCCAAATCTGAAGTCTGATTCTGCCTGGGACATCAGGATCTTAACTAAGCAAATCTCACCCTCTTACTTAGGTTCTTGCATTGATCATGTGAGGTATATTTCCCACAAATGTAGCAAACATTGTTTGGTTTATTAACACAGCTGTGCCTACTCATCTTTAGCTCAAAACAGACTCACTATGGCCTAGTTGTAGTATCCAATAAGATGGTTTCACACTAGAGACGAGCCCTTGGTCCATCTTGCCTTATATACCTATTTCTGACTTCAGCTTACTGACTTGCCCAGACATGTTCGGCCGCTGCTGGAACATGCATGCCACCAGGGGACCTGATTCAGTCGAGGCGGCAGCAAGCATTGTGGTAGCTGCAACTGTTATAATGTTCCTATGTAAAAAATATATTAACCAATTACTGACCATTTTAACAGCTACAGCATGCCTATCACTCAAAATCTGTACATGATTGGCAAATTCTGAGTTCAGATTTGGAATCAGCACATTCGATATCATGTAAATCACATGTGTTATTTCCAGCAGCAAAATTGTTGTTGTGTGTTGTGTTACAGTCCTTAGTGACCGATTGTAATCCTAAATCTTGCTCATCTGAAAAAGAATATTCACAATAAAGTTTAGCAAGTTTTTCTCCCCCAGGAAGCTCAGAAGTGAAATCAAAGCGGGATCTATGTATTGGTGGAAGGGTGGAGTGAACGCAATATGCAAAGAAAACAAGTTGCCTTTGTAAAGGTGACACAGTCTTTTATGCTCTTCCAGTCCATTGTGTAGCGACACTGACAAGGACTGACAGCTCCGAGAACGGTGTAATGTTCCCAAGTCAATTGCTAGCATAGCTCGATAAGATAAAGATCAGTAATTCGATGGAGGCAAGAGAGCTAAACGTTAGAGGTTAATCTCCTATGTTCTTATTACTAATCAAAGTTCCAGCACTTTTCTTTTAATAGTGTCCGATCAAAATAAAGAGGTAATTTTACAAATCCAAACACTATGGTTTGCTTTGATGCATTTTCAGAAAGTATCTGTCCTACTCTTTCGGTTTCCCAGTTGCTGTCTTCTTAATTGACATGGGCAAGGTTGGGTCTTTTCTAGCTCCACATCTGGATGAATTAAGCATTGCTCTTGTTTGAAGCTTAAGCAGCGCTAAAGTTGTAGGAGGAGCAAATGGAGTGATAATGGACAAGGGCCAATAGTCTATCTCAATTTAGACCCACCCCCCCCCCAGATGTTAACTTCGCAGCTGCTCTTGTTCCATTTAGAGGCCTCCACTAATTTAAATTGATAATTTAAACTGCTGAGAGCCACCTCTGTTCAAACAGAGGAAGCAGTTAGAAGCTTCCAGAAGCAGGGGGGCAGAGCTACACCAGGCCCTTCCCTGAACTGTGACTCATAGGGGCGGAGCCACACTAGCCTTTAAAAGCTCTGAGCTCTTTCAGGGTCAGCCATTTTGACTCTGCATGTGCTCTTAAGCAGAGCTGCTGCTGAGGAGAGCCAAACAAAGGAAGTGAGCACTGGTAAGTTTTGCAGTTGGAGTAGAGCTGCTTTAGAGGCCTCCACTAATTTAAATTGATAATTTAAACTGCTGAGAGCCACCTCTGTTCAAACAGAGGAAGCAGTTAGAAGCTTCCAGAAGCAGGGGGGCAGAGCTACACCAGGCCCTTCCCTGAAATGTGACTCATAGGGGCGGAGCCACACTAGCCTTTAAAAGCTCTGAGCTCTTTCAGGGTCAGCCATTTTGACTCTGCATGTGCTCTTAAGCAGAGCTGCTGCTGAGGAGAGCCAAACAATGGAAGTGAGCACTGGTAAGTTTTGCAGTTGGAGTAGAGCTGCTTTAGAGGCCTCCACTAATTTAAATTGATAATTTAAACTGCTGAGAGCCACCTCTGTTCAAACAGAGGAAGCAGTTAGAAGCTTCCAGAAGCAGGGGGGCAGAGCTACACCAGGCCCTTCCCTGAACTGTGACTCATAGGGGCGGAGCCATACTAGCCTTTAAAAGCTCTGAGCTCTTTCAGGGTCAGCCATTTTGACTCTGCATGTGCTCTTAAGCAGAGCTGCTGCTGAGGAGAGCCAAACAAAGGAAGTGAGCACTGGTAAGTTTTGCAGTTGGAGTAGAGCTGCTTTAGAGGCCTCCACTAATTTAAATTGATAATTTAAACTGCTGAGAGCCACCTCTGTTCAAACAGAGGAAGCAGTTAGAAGCTTCCAGAAGCAGGGGGGCAGAGCTACACCAGGCCCTTCCCTGAACTGTGACTCATAGGGGCGGAGCCACACTAGCCTTTAAAAGCTCTGAGCTCTTTCAGGGTCAGCCATTTTGACTCTGCATGTGCTCTTAAGCAGAGCTGCTGCTGAGGAGAGCCAAACAAAGGAAGTGAGCACTGGTAAGTTTTGCAGTTAGAGTAGAGCTGCTTTAGAGGCCTCCACTAATTTAAATTGATAATTTAAACTGCTGAGAGCCACCTCTGTTCAAACAGAGGAAGCAGTTAGAAGCTTCCAGAAGCAGGGGGGCAGAGCTACACCAGGCCCTTCCCTGAACTGTGACTCATAGGGGCGGAGCCACACTAGCCTTTAAAAGCTCTGAGCTCTTTCAGGGTCAGCCATTTTGACTCTGCATGTGCTCTTAAGCAGAGCTGCTGCTGAGGAGAGCCAAACAAAGGAAGTGAGCACTGGTAAGTTTTGCAGTTGGAGTAGAGCTGCTTTAGAGGCCTCCACTAATTTAAATTGATAATTTAAACTGCTGAGAGCCACCTCTGTTCAAACAGAGGAAGCAGTTAGAAGCTTCCAGAAGCAGGGGGGCAGAGCTACACCAGGCCCTTCCCTGAACTGTGACTCATAGGGGCGGAGCCACACTAGCCTTTAAAAGCTCTGAGCTCTTTCAGGGTCAGCCATTTTGACTCTGCATGTGCTCTTAAGCAGAGCTGCTGCTGAGGAGAGCCAAACAAAGGAAGTGAGCACTGGTAAGTTTTGCAGTTGGAGTAGAGCTGCTTTAGAGGCCTCCACTAATTTAAATTGATAATTTAAACTGCTGAGAGCCACCTCTGTTCAAACAGAGGAAGCAGTTAGAAGCTTCCAGAAGCAGGGGGGCAGAGCTACACCAGGCCCTTCCCTGAACTGTGACTCATAGGGGCGGAGCCACACTAGCCTTTAAAAGCTCTGAGCTCTTTCAGGGTCAGCCATTTTGACTCTGCATGTGCTCTTAAGCAGAGCTGCTGCTGAGGAGAGCCAAACAAAGGAAGTGAGCACTGGTAAGTTTTGCAGTTGGAGTAGAGCTGCTTTAGAGGCCTCCACTAATTTAAATTGATAATTTAAACTGCTGAGAGCCACCTCTGTTCAAACAGAGGAAGCAGTTAGAAGCTTCCAGAAGCAGGGGGCAGAGCTACACCAGGCCCTTCCCTGAACTGTGACTCATAGGGGCGGAGCCACACTAGCCTTTAAAAGCTCTGAGCTCTTTCAGGGTCAGCCATTTTGACTCTGCATGTGCTCTTAAGCAGAGCTGCTGCTGAGGAGAGCCAAACAAAGGAAGTGAGCACTGGTAAGTTTTGCAGTTGGAGTAGAGCTGCTTTAGAGGCCTCCACTAATTTAAATTGATAATTTAAACTGCTGAGAGCCACCTCTGTTCAAACAGAGGAAGCAGTTAGAAGCTTCCAGAAGCAGGGGGGCAGAGCTACACCAGGCCCTTCCCTGAACTGTGACTCATAGGGGCGGAGCCACACTAGCCTTTAAAAGCTCTGAGCTCTTTCAGGGTCAGCCATTTTGACTCTGCATGTGCTCTTAAGCAGAGCTGCTGCTGAGGAGAGCCAAACAAAGGAAGTGAGCACTGGTAAGTTTTGCAGTTGGAGTAGAGCTGCTTTAGAGGCCTCCACTAATTTAAATTGATAATTTAAACTGCTGAGAGCCACCTCTGTTCAAACAGAGGAAGCAGTTAGAAGCTTCCAGAAGCAGGGGGGCAGAGCTACACCAGGCCCTTCCCTGAACTGTGACTCATAGGGGCGGAGCCACACTAGCCTTTAAAAGCTCTGAGCTCTTTCAGGGTCAGCCATTTTGACTCTGCATGTGCTCTTAAGCAGAGCTGCTGCTGAGGAGAGCCAAACAAAGGAAGTGAGCACTGGTAAGTTTTGCAGTTGGAGTAGAGCTGCTTTAGAGGCCTCCACTAATTTAAATTGATAATTTAAACTGCTGAGAGCCACCTCTGTTCAAACAGAGGAAGCAGTTAGAAGCTTCCAGAAGCAGGGGGGCAGAGCTACACCAGGCCCTTCCCTGAACTGTGACTCATAGGGGCGGAGCCACACTAGCCTTTAAAAGCTCTGAGCTCTTTCAGGGTCAGCCATTTTGACTCTGCATGTGCTCTTAAGCAGAGCTGCTGCTGAGGAGAGCCAAACAAAGGAAGTGAGCACTGGTAAGTTTTGCAGTTGGAGTAGAGCTGCTTTAGAGGCCTCCACTAATTTAAATTGATAATTTAAACTGCTGAGAGCCACCTCTGTTCAAACAGAGGAAGCAGTTAGAAGCTTCCAGAAGCAGGGGGGCAGAGCTACACCAGGCCCTTCCCTGAACTGTGACTCATAGGGGCGGAGCCACACTAGCCTTTAAAAGCTCTGAGCTCTTTCAGGGTCAGCCATTTTGACTCTGCATGTGCTCTTAAGCAGAGCTGCTGCTGAGGAGAGCCAAACAAAGGAAGTGAGCACTGGTAAGTTTTGCAGTTGGAGTAGAGCTGCTTTAGAGGCCTCCACTAATTTAAATTGATAATTTAAACTGCTGAGAGCCACCTCTGTTCAAACAGAGGAAGCAGTTAGAAGCTTCCAGAAGCAGGGGGGCAGAGCTACACCAGGCCCTTCCCTGAACTGTGACTCATAGGGGCGGAGCCACACTAGCCTTTAAAAGCTCTGAGCTCTTTCAGGGTCAGCCATTTTGACTCTGCATGTGCTCTTAAGCAGAGCTGCTGCTGAGGAGAGCCAAACAAAGGAAGTGAGCACTGGTAAGTTTTGCAGTTGGAGTAGAGCTGCTTTAGAGGCCTCCACTAATTTAAATTGATAATTTAAACTGCTGAGAGCCACCTCTGTTCAAACAGAGGAAGCAGTTAGAAGCTTCCAGAAGCAGGGGGGCAGAGCTACACCAGGCCCTTCCCTGAACTGTGACTCATAGGGGCGGAGCCACACTAGCCTTTAAAAGCTCTGAGCTCTTTCAGGGTCAGCCATTTTGACTCTGCATGTGCTCTTAAGCAGAGCTGCTGCTGAGGAGAGCCAAACAAAGGAAGTGAGCACTGGTAAGTTTTGCAGTTGGAGTAGAGCTGCTTTAGAGGCCTCCACTAATTTAAATTGATAATTTAAACTGCTGAGAGCCACCTCTGTTCAAACAGAGGAAGCAGTTAGAAGCTTCCAGAAGCAGGGGGGCAGAGCTACACCAGGCCCTTCCCTGAACTGTGACTCATAGGGGCGGAGCCACACTAGCCTTTAAAAGCTCTGAGCTCTTTCAGGGTCAGCCATTTTGACTCTGCATGTGCTCTTAAGCAGAGCTGCTGCTGAGGAGAGCCAAACAAAGGAAGTGAGCACTGGTAAGTTTTGCAGTTGGAGTAGAGCTGCTTTAGAGGCCTCCACTAATTTAAATTGATAATTTAAACTGCTGAGAGCCACCTCTGTTCAAACAGAGGAAGCAGTTAGAAGCTTCCAGAAGCAGGGGGGCAGAGCTACACCAGGCCCTTCCCTGAACTGTGACTCATAGGGGCGGAGCCACACTAGCCTTTAAAAGCTCTGAGCTCTTTCAGGGTCAGCCATTTTGACTCTGCATGTGCTCTTAAGCAGAGCTGCTGCTGAGGAGAGCCAAACAAAGGAAGTGAGCACTGGTAAGTTTTGCAGTTGGAGTAGAGCTGCTTTAGAGGCCTCCACTAATTTAAATTGATAATTTAAACTGCTGAGAGCCACCTCTGTTCAAACAGAGGAAGCAGTTAGAAGCTTCCAGAAGCAGGGGGGCAGAGCTACACCAGGCCCTTCCCTGAACTGTGACTCATAGGGGCGGAGCCACACTAGCCTTTAAAAGCTCTGAGCTCTTTCAGGGTCAGCCATTTTGACTCTGCATGTGCTCTTAAGCAGAGCTGCTGCTGAGGAGAGCCAAACAAAGGAAGTGAGCACTGGTAAGTTTTGCAGTTGGAGTAGAGCTGCTTTAGAGGCCTCCACTAATTTAAATTGATAATTTAAACTGCTGAGAGCCACCTCTGTTCAAACAGAGGAAGCAGTTAGAAGCTTCCAGAAGCAGGGGGGCAGAGCTACACCAGGCCCTTCCCTGAACTGTGACTCATAGGGGCGGAGCCACACTAGCCTTTAAAAGCTCTGAGCTCTTTCAGGGTCAGCCATTTTGACTCTGCATGTGCTCTTAAGCAGAGCTGCTGCTGAGGAGAGCCAAACAAAGGAAGTGAGCACTGGTAAGTTTTGCAGTTGGAGTAGAGCTGCTTTAGAGGCCTCCACTAATTTAAATTGATAATTTAAACTGCTGAGAGCCACCTCTGTTCAAACAGAGGAAGCAGTTAGAAGCTTCCAGAAGCAGGGGGGCAGAGCTACACCAGGCCCTTCCCTGAACTGTGACTCATAGGGGCGGAGCCACACTAGCCTTTAAAAGCTCTGAGCTCTTTCAGGGTCAGCCATTTTGACTCTGCATGTGCTCTTAAGCAGAGCTGCTGCTGAGGAGAGCCAAACAAAGGAAGTGAGCACTGGTAAGTTTTGCAGTTGGAGTAGAGCTGCTTTAGAGGCCTCCACTAATTTAAATTGATAATTTAAACTGCTGAGAGCCACCTCTGTTCAAACAGAGGAAGCAGTTAGAAGCTTCCAGAAGCAGGGGGGCAGAGCTACACCAGGCCCTTCCCTGAACTGTGACTCATAGGGGCGGAGCCACACTAGCCTTTAAAAGCTCTGAGCTCTTTCAGGGTCAGCCATTTTGACTCTGCATGTGCTCTTAAGCAGAGCTGCTGCTGAGGAGAGCCAAACAAAGGAAGTGAGCACTGGTAAGTTTTGCAGTTGGAGTAGAGCTGCTTTAGAGGCCTCCACTAATTTAAATTGATAATTTAAACTGCTGAGAGCCACCTCTGTTCAAACAGAGGAAGCAGTTAGAAGCTTCCAGAAGCAGGGGGGCAGAGCTACACCAGGCCCTTCCCTGAACTGTGACTCATAGGGGCGGAGCCACACTAGCCTTTAAAAGCTCTGAGCTCTTTCAGGGTCAGCCATTTTGACTCTGCATGTGCTCTTAAGCAGAGCTGCTGCTGAGGAGAGCCAAACAAAGGAAGTGAGCACTGGTAAGTTTTGCAGTTGGAGTAGAGCTGCTTTAGAGGCCTCCACTAATTTAAATTGATAATTTAAACTGCTGAGAGCCACCTCTGTTCAAACAGAGGAAGCAGTTAGAAGCTTCCAGAAGCAGGGGGGCAGAGCTACACCAGGCCCTTCCCTGAACTGTGACTCATAGGGGCGGAGCCACACTAGCCTTTAAAAGCTCTGAGCTCTTTCAGGGTCAGCCATTTTGACTCTGCATGTGCTCTTAAGCAGAGCTGCTGCTGAGGAGAGCCAAACAAAGGAAGTGAGCACTGGTAAGTTTTGCAGTTGGAGTAGAGCTGCTTTAGAGGCCTCCACTAATTTAAATTGATAATTTAAACTGCTGAGAGCCACCTCTGTTCAAACAGAGGAAGCAGTTAGAAGCTTCCAGAAGCAGGGGGGCAGAGCTACACCAGGCCCTTCCCTGAACTGTGACTCATAGGGGCGGAGCCACACTAGCCTTTAAAAGCTCTGAGCTCTTTCAGGGTCAGCCATTTTGACTCTGCATGTGCTCTTAAGCAGAGCTGCTGCTGAGGAGAGCCAAACAAAGGAAGTGAGCACTGGTAAGTTTTGCAGTTGGAGTAGAGCTGCTTTAGAGGCCTCCACTAATTTAAATTGATAATTTAAACTGCTGAGAGCCACCTCTGTTCAAACAGAGGAAGCAGTTAGAAGCTTCCAGAAGCAGGGGGGCAGAGCTACACCAGGCCCTTCCCTGAACTGTGACTCATAGGGGCGGAGCCACACTAGCCTTTAAAAGCTCTGAGCTCTTTCAGGGTCAGCCATTTTGACTCTGCATGTGCTCTTAAGCAGAGCTGCTGCTGAGGAGAGCCAAACAAAGGAAGTGAGCACTGGTAAGTTTTGCAGTTGGAGTAGAGCTGCTTTAGAGGCCTCCACTAATTTAAATTGATAATTTAAACTGCTGAGAGCCACCTCTGTTCAAACAGAGGAAGCAGTTAGAAGCTTCCAGAAGCAGGGGGGCAGAGCTACACCAGGCCCTTCCCTGAACTGTGACTCATAGGGGCGGAGCCACACTAGCCTTTAAAAGCTCTGAGCTCTTTCAGGGTCAGCCATTTTGACTCTGCATGTGCTCTTAAGCAGAGCTGCTGCTGAGGAGAGCCAAACAAAGGAAGTGAGCACTGGTAAGTTTTGCAGTTGGAGTAGAGCTGCTTTAGAGGCCTCCACTAATTTAAATTGATAATTTAAACTGCTGAGAGCCACCTCTGTTCAAACAGAGGAAGCAGTTAGAAGCTTCCAGAAGCAGGGGGGCAGAGCTACACCAGGCCCTTCCCTGAACTGTGACTCATAGGGGCGGAGCCACACTAGCCTTTAAAAGCTCTGAGCTCTTTCAGGGTCAGCCATTTTGACTCTGCATGTGCTCTTAAGCAGAGCTGCTGCTGAGGAGAGCCAAACAAAGGAAGTGAGCACTGGTAAGTTTTGCAGTTGGAGTAGAGCTGCTTTAGAGGCCTCCACTAATTTAAATTGATAATTTAAACTGCTGAGAGCCACCTCTGTTCAAACAGAGGAAGCAGTTAGAAGCTTCCAGAAGCAGGGGGGCAGAGCTACACCAGGCCCTTCCCTGAACTGTGACTCATAGGGGCGGAGCCACACTAGCCTTTAAAAGCTCTGAGCTCTTTCAGGGTCAGCCATTTTGACTCTGCATGTGCTCTTAAGCAGAGCTGCTGCTGAGGAGAGCCAAACAAAGGAAGTGAGCACTGGTAAGTTTTGCAGTTGGAGTAGAGCTGCTTTAGAGGCCTCCACTAATTTAAATTGATAATTTAAACTGCTGAGAGCCACCTCTGTTCAAACAGAGGAAGCAGTTAGAAGCTTCCAGAAGCAGGGGGGCAGAGCTACACCAGGCCCTTCCCTGAACTGTGACTCATAGGGGCGGAGCCACACTAGCCTTTAAAAGCTCTGAGCTCTTTCAGGGTCAGCCATTTTGACTCTGCATGTGCTCTTAAGCAGAGCTGCTGCTGAGGAGAGCCAAACAAAGGAAGTGAGCACTGGTAAGTTTTGCAGTTGGAGTAGAGCTGCTTTAGAGGCCTCCACTAATTTAAATTGATAATTTAAACTGCTGAGAGCCACCTCTGTTCAAACAGAGGAAGCAGTTAGAAGCTTCCAGAAGCAGGGGGGCAGAGCTACACCAGGCCCTTCCCTGAACTGTGACTCATAGGGGCGGAGCCACACTAGCCTTTAAAAGCTCTGAGCTCTTTCAGGGTCAGCCATTTTGACTCTGCATGTGCTCTTAAGCAGAGCTGCTGCTGAGGAGAGCCAAACAAAGGAAGTGAGCACTGGTAAGTTTTGCAGTTGGAGTAGAGCTGCTTTAGAGGCCTCCACTAATTTAAATTGATAATTTAAACTGCTGAGAGCCACCTCTGTTCAAACAGAGGAAGCAGTTAGAAGCTTCCAGAAGCAGGGGGGCAGAGCTACACCAGGCCCTTCCCTGAACTGTGACTCATAGGGGCGGAGCCACACTAGCCTTTAAAAGCTCTGAGCTCTTTCAGGGTCAGCCATTTTGACTCTGCATGTGCTCTTAAGCAGAGCTGCTGCTGAGGAGAGCCAAACAAAGGAAGTGAGCACTGGTAAGTTTTGCAGTTGGAGTAGAGCTGCTTTAGAGGCCTCCACTAATTTAAATTGATAATTTAAACTGCTGAGAGCCACCTCTGTTCAAACAGAGGAAGCAGTTAGAAGCTTCCAGAAGCAGGGGGGCAGAGCTACACCAGGCCCTTCCCTGAACTGTGACTCATAGGGGCGGAGCCACACTAGCCTTTAAAAGCTCTGAGCTCTTTCAGGGTCAGCCATTTTGACTCTGCATGTGCTCTTAAGCAGAGCTGCTGCTGAGGAGAGCCAAACAAAGGAAGTGAGCACTGGTAAGTTTTGCAGTTGGAGTAGAGCTGCTTTAGAGGCCTCCACTAATTTAAATTGATAATTTAAACTGCTGAGAGCCACCTCTGTTCAAACAGAGGAAGCAGTTAGAAGCTTCCAGAAGCAGGGGGGCAGAGCTACACCAGGCCCTTCCCTGAACTGTGACTCATAGGGGCGGAGCCACACTAGCCTTTAAAAGCTCTGAGCTCTTTCAGGGTCAGCCATTTTGACTCTGCATGTGCTCTTAAGCAGAGCTGCTGCTGAGGAGAGCCAAACAAAGGAAGTGAGCACTGGTAAGTTTTGCAGTTGGAGTAGAGCTGCTTTAGAGGCCTCCACTAATTTAAATTGATAATTTAAACTGCTGAGAGCCACCTCTGTTCAAACAGAGGAAGCAGTTAGAAGCTTCCAGAAGCAGGGGGGCAGAGCTACACCAGGCCCTTCCCTGAACTGTGACTCATAGGGGCGGAGCCACACTAGCCTTTAAAAGCTCTGAGCTCTTTCAGGGTCAGCCATTTTGACTCTGCATGTGCTCTTAAGCAGAGCTGCTGCTGAGGAGAGCCAAACAAAGGAAGTGAGCACTGGTAAGTTTTGCAGTTGGAGTAGAGCTGCTTTAGAGGCCTCCACTAATTTAAATTGATAATTTAAACTGCTGAGAGCCACCTCTGTTCAAACAGAGGAAGCAGTTAGAAGCTTCCAGAAGCAGGGGGGCAGAGCTACACCAGGCCCTTCCCTGAACTGTGACTCATAGGGGCGGAGCCACACTAGCCTTTAAAAGCTCTGAGCTCTTTCAGGGTCAGCCATTTTGACTCTGCATGTGCTCTTAAGCAGAGCTGCTGCTGAGGAGAGCCAAACAAAGGAAGTGAGCACTGGTAAGTTTTGCAGTTGGAGTAGAGCTGCTTTAGAGGCCTCCACTAATTTAAATTGATAATTTAAACTGCTGAGAGCCACCTCTGTTCAAACAGAGGAAGCAGTTAGAAGCTTCCAGAAGCAGGGGGGCAGAGCTACACCAGGCCCTTCCCTGAACTGTGACTCATAGGGGCGGAGCCACACTAGCCTTTAAAAGCTCTGAGCTCTTTCAGGGTCAGCCATTTTGACTCTGCATGTGCTCTTAAGCAGAGCTGCTGCTGAGGAGAGCCAAACAAAGGAAGTGAGCACTGGTAAGTTTTGCAGTTGGAGTAGAGCTGCTTTAGAGGCCTCCACTAATTTAAATTGATAATTTAAACTGCTGAGAGCCACCTCTGTTCAAACAGAGGAAGCAGTTAGAAGCTTCCAGAAGCAGGGGGGCAGAGCTACACCAGGCCCTTCCCTGAACTGTGACTCATAGGGGCGGAGCCACACTAGCCTTTAAAAGCTCTGAGCTCTTTCAGGGTCAGCCATTTTGACTCTGCATGTGCTCTTAAGCAGAGCTGCTGCTGAGGAGAGCCAAACAAAGGAAGTGAGCACTGGTAAGTTTTGCAGTTGGAGTAGAGCTGCTTTAGAGGCCTCCACTAATTTAAATTGATAATTTAAACTGCTGAGAGCCACCTCTGTTCAAACAGAGGAAGCAGTTAGAAGCTTCCAGAAGCAGGGGGGCAGAGCTACACCAGGCCCTTCCCTGAACTGTGACTCATAGGGGCGGAGCCACACTAGCCTTTAAAAGCTCTGAGCTCTTTCAGGGTCAGCCATTTTGACTCTGCATGTGCTCTTAAGCAGAGCTGCTGCTGAGGAGAGCCAAACAAAGGAAGTGAGCACTGGTAAGTTTTGCAGTTGGAGTAGAGCTGCTTTAGAGGCCTCCACTAATTTAAATTGATAATTTAAACTGCTGAGAGCCACCTCTGTTCAAACAGAGGAAGCAGTTAGAAGCTTCCAGAAGCAGGGGGGCAGAGCTACACCAGGCCCTTCCCTGAACTGTGACTCATAGGGGCGGAGCCACACTAGCCTTTAAAAGCTCTGAGCTCTTTCAGGGTCAGCCATTTTGACTCTGCATGTGCTCTTAAGCAGAGCTGCTGCTGAGGAGAGCCAAACAAAGGAAGTGAGCACTGGTAAGTTTTGCAGTTGGAGTAGAGCTGCTTTAGAGGCCTCCACTAATTTAAATTGATAATTTAAACTGCTGAGAGCCACCTCTGTTCAAACAGAGGAAGCAGTTAGAAGCTTCCAGAAGCAGGGGGGCAGAGCTACACCAGGCCCTTCCCTGAACTGTGACTCATAGGGGCGGAGCCACACTAGCCTTTAAAAGCTCTGAGCTCTTTCAGGGTCAGCCATTTTGACTCTGCATGTGCTCTTAAGCAGAGCTGCTGCTGAGGAGAGCCAAACAAAGGAAGTGAGCACTGGTAAGTTTTGCAGTTGGAGTAGAGCTGCTTTAGAGGCCCGCGCGCCTAACGGCGCGCGAGATTGTAAACTAGTAACAAAGGAAGAATATAGTCTTACTAGGTAGAAAGGTAGTAAACGTGTACATTTTTGAGGCCCGGAATACTGCACTTGTTAAAATGGATTCTGAGGGAACAGTTGTAGTTACCTGCAATACTTGTGCCATGTTTGTGTTCTTGCCAAAGAATATGGAGAACTACAGTTGCAGCAAGTGCAAGCTGGTTGCACTACTAGAAGAGAAGGTCCAGCAGCTAGAGGACCGCATATCTAACCATCAACAAATTAAGGAGCTTGAGCTGTTCTTGGACAGAGCGGAACAGACTATGCTGGACAAAGTAGAGACAGGGCACAGTTCTGAGGGAGAAGGCCCTTCACTAACTCAGGAGGGAGATGTTTGGAGGAATGTGACTCAAAGGAGGAAAAGAGTAGGGGATCACTCTGAGAGTCTGAAATTACAGAATAAATTTGAGGCTCTTTCCCTCATCACACCTGATGAGGAACACACAGAGGAACAACTGGTTCCACCTGATGATCTCTCCTTCATCACACTTGATGAGTTCCAGGAAGATAAACAACAGGAACAAACTGAGTTTCTCTCCCTTAATATGGTTGATGAGGTGCATGTAGATGAACAGATTGCAGGAGAGAGGCTTCTTGTACTAGGCGATTCAATAATTAGAAATACAGAGAAATGGATTTGTGATGCACATGATAACCGTATGGTGACTTGCCTGCCAGGTGCAAAAGTTGCAGACATCACAAGAAATCTAGATAGACTGTTAGAGAGAACTGGGAACGAGCCAGTTGTCATGGTACACGTTGGTACCAATGATGTTGGGAAGGCCAAGCGGTCTGTCCTGGAAGCCAAATTCAGGTTGTTAGGAAGAAGATTGAAGTCCCGGACTTCCAAGGTAGCATTTTCAGAAGTGCTGCCTGTCCCTCGCGCAGGACCTACCAGGCAGGCAGAGCTCAGAAGCCTCAATGCGTGGATGAGGCGGTGGTGTCGAGAGGAGGGTTTCAGATTTGTCAGGAACTGGAGAACATTTTGGGACAAGCCAAATCTGTTCAGGAGGGATGGGTTGCATTTGAACCATGATGGGACCAGATTGCTGGCACTCAACATCAAAAAGGCTGCAGAGCAGCTTTTAAACTGATAACTGGGGGAAAGCCGACAGGAGCTGGGCAGCATCCGGTTCGGGAAAGTGTGTACTTGAGTAGTGAGGAGGATGCAAAAATTACTGAGCAGAGAGAGGAGCTAGTCACTAGCATTCTAGCAGAAGGATGCAAGAGGCAGTCTAACAATGCAACTGGACACAAAAGACTGTGTCAGAAAAGCATATATAAATGCTTGTATACAAATGCCAGAAGCCTCCGGAACAAAATAGGGGAGCTGGAATACTTAGCAATAGATAAGAATATTGATATTATTGGTATCACTGAAACCTGGTGGACGGATGATAACCAATGGGATACAGTTATCCCAGGCTACAAACTGTACAGGAAGGATAGGAAGGGGCAAACAGGAGGTGGTGTAGCCTTGTATGTCAAAGAAGTGATAAAATCGTATGAATTGGAATATCTAGGTGATTTAGAGTCACCATTAGAAGCTCTGTGGGTAAGAGTACCAGGCCACAAGGATGGTCTAACAGTAGGCATATACTATCGGCCTCCGACCCAAACTCTTGAGGGAGACTGGCAGTTGGAGAATGTTGTAAAGGAGGCATCCAAGAAGGGAAGCCTGGTTATAATGGGAGACTTCAATTACCCTCACATAGACTGGATGAACTGTTGTTCAGCACATGATAAAGAGATAAAGTTCCTAGATATGCTAAATGATTGTTCCCTGGGACAGATGGTTGAAGACCCAACTAGAGGTCCAAGAATCCTTGACTTGATCCTGAGTAATACTCAGGATCTGGTGCAAGATGTTCATGTGACTGATCCAATAGGGAACAGTGACCACAACTCAATTATGTTTAACTTGATCATAGACCGCAAGTCACTGATAAAATCTAACACAGAGACCTTAAATTTTCAAAAAGGAAATTTCCCAAAGTTGAGGAAACTAGTAAAAAAGAAGCTGAAAGGGAAAATTGAGAGAGTCCAAACACTCCAAGAGGCATGGAGGCTGTTTACAAAAACAATAACAGAGGCTCAATTGGAATGCATACCCAAAAGGAAAAAGGGCACTGCCAGGTCCAAGAGGACTCCGATGTGGCTTACAGGAGCTGTTCGGGAAGTGATCAAGAGCAAGAAAAGCTCATTTAGAAGATGGAAGGCTTGTCCGAATGAGGACAGCAGGCAAAAACATAAATTCTGGCAGAACAAATGCAAAGCAACAATCAGGAAAGCAAAGCAAGACTTTGAGGAGCGTATAGCTAAAAATACTCAGAGAAATAACAAAGACTTCTTTAAGTACATTAGAAGTAAGAACCCAACTAGGAAGGCCATTGGACCATTAGATGACAATGGAAGGCAAGGGGTTATTAAAGAAGAAACAGAGATTGCAGAGAGACTCAATGAATTCTTTGCTTCAGTATTCACTGAAGAAGACAGAGGCCACATGCCCAAAACAGAGCCTATCTTCGTAGGGAGGGAAACCGAAGAATTAAACCAGATAGAAATAACCAGGGAGGAGGTCCTTGCATGTCTTGTTAAACTAAACACTAACAAATCACCAGGACCAGATGACATCCATCCACGAGTTCTCAGGGAACTTAAAGATGAAATTGCTGATCTCCTAGCCAAAATATATAATCTTTCCCTCAAATCAGGCTTTGTGCCTGATGACTGGAAGGTAGCGAATGTAACACCAATTTTCAAAAAAGGATCCAGGGGTGATCCAGGGAATTACCGACCTGTCAGTTTGACATGTGTCCCAGGTAAAGTGATGGAAACCATCCTAAAAGATAGAATTAATAGGCACATAGAAGAGAAGGCGCTGCTAAAGGAGAGCCAACATGGCTTTTGCAAGGGCAAATCATGCCTCACTAATCTGTTGGAATTTTTTGAGAGTGTCAACAAGCATGTGGATAAGGGGGATCCAGTTGACATTGTTTATCTGGACTTTCAGAAGGCTTTTGACAAGGTCCCACACCAAAGGCTCTTGAATAAAATTACCAGTCATGGAATAAAGGGACAGGTCTTGTCCTGGATCAGCAACTGGCTAAGGGACAGGAAACAGAGGGTAGCACTAAATGGACACTTCTCCAAGTGGAGGGAAGTAAAGAGTGGGGTCCCCCAAGGTTCAGTACTGGGACCCCTGCTTTTCAACCTCTTCATAAATGATCTAGAGGTAGGAGTAAAAAGCAAGGTAGCCAAATTTGCTGACGACACTAAATTATACAGGGTAGTGAAAACTGTGAGAGATTGTGAGGAGCTCCAGAGGGATCTCTCGACACTGGGGGAGTGGGCAAAACAGTGGCAAATGAGTTTCAACATTAGTAAGTGCAGAGTGATGCATGTTGGGGCAAAGAACCCCAATTACATTTATAAACTGATGGGGTCTGAACTCTCTGCGACAAACCAGGAAAGGGACCTTGGTGTCCTGGTGGACAACTCAATGAAGGTGTCAACCCAGTGTGCCTCAGCAGTGAAAAAAGCAAACTCAATGCTAGGGATCATTAGGAAGGGTATAGAAAATAAGTCAGCAAGTGTCATTTTGCCTCTTTATAAATCTATGGTGAGGCCCCATCTGGAATACTGTGTACAGTTCTGGTCGCCATACCTCCAGAAGGATATTATGGAGCTGGAAAAAGTGCAGAGGAGGGCAACCAGAATGATTAGGGGACTGGAACACCTTCCTTACCATCTGAGGCTGCAACGGTTGGGCCTCTTCACTCTTGAACGACGACGTCTAAGAGGTGACCTGATTGAAGTTTATAAAATCATGCACGGTGTGGACAAAGTAGATAAGGAAAAACTGTTTTCCCTATCGCATAACACTAGAACTAGGGGACACTCCATGAAACTTTTGGGTACTAGTTCTCAAACAAATAAGAGAAAGTACTTTTTCACCCAGAGGATTATTGGTCTATGGAACTCCCTGCCAGAAGAAGTGGTGACAGCTGTCAGTCTTGACAGCTTTAAGAAAGGATTAGACAAGTTCTTGGAGGACAAGGGTATCAATGGCTATAATTATGGATACCTAAGGACAACCTCCAGGTTGGAGAGATAGGCAGGATATCTCTCAATATCATTTCCAGGGAATCCTAAGCAGGCATCTGCTTGGGAATACCCTGAAGGAAATTGTGAGCCACTGTGTGAGACAGAATGCTGGACTTGATGGGCTGTGGCCTGTTCCAGCAAGGCTGTTCTTATGTTCTTATAAATCTCCATGAGCCGTTTACATTTTGTAGTTATCCTTAGAAAACAGAGGTGTGGTATTTTTAAATCATGTTCTTAAGTTCCAAGCCTGTGTGTCTTAAACGAACAAATAGAACAGTGAATTGTCTTATTAAAAAAAAATTAAAAAGTCAATAATTTATCCATAGTCTCAGTTGTCTAAAACACAGTTTCTTAACCTTTTCAATCCGAGAGCCAGGTCACACTCCCTCAGGTAACTTTGGGGGTCGAACTGCCATTTTGCCCCGCCTGCCACGCATGGCACTTCTGGGTGTGATGGAGGTGGTGGTGGGCCACATGAAATGGTGCCATGGGCCGCATCCGTCCCCTGGACCGTAGGTTGAGAACCCCTGGTCTAAAACAACTGGGAACCGAAGTAATAGCATAGAACTGCAATAATAAATAAAAGTAGCAAAGAAGCAGTTTCTAAACTGAAGACACTGGCAACATTTACACAGAGAGAGACATGCACACAAACACCCTTGTAGTATTTGAGGCAGAGATCTTTCACATCATTCCTTTTTTGAAAAAAAAAGAGTGGAGGATGGTGGGATTTGAACCTGGCAAATTTCAGGGTGTAAAAGCTTATGCTCTATATATTATGGTTCTTTCAAAGTCTTGAACTGTATAGTGCTCCTGTACATTGTCTCGCATAATGTATCCCATAAGAGCTTGTTTTTATTTTCCACCCATCCCATGTCAAATGCCAATTTAGTGTCTTCTCTGTTTTTCAGTGATTAAAAGCTTCTCTTTCAAACTTGGTGTGGCCCTCTTGACAGCATACAAAAATAATAATTGGGGGGGGGGGAGGACCTTACCTCGGATACCTTGGAGTCATTTTTCATTGAGGAGTCGGCGCATCTGCTCGACGACATTCCGCACATGCAAATGGACCAAAGAAATCAAGTCCATTTGCATGCCATTTTTTTTAGCCATTCAGATATCATGTTAACTGCTGGCTAGGCAGACCATGACATGTGTCCTCCGCTTTCACCATGCCCAAGAGATCCGACGGAGGATATTTTGGTGAGTTTTAGTCCCAGCCTAACATCATTGACAAGAAATGGGCAACACTGCCTAGTTAGACTCATACCTGTCAACCTTCCCGGATTGGCGGGGATTTCCTGATTTTCAGCACTGATTTGCACCATTTCCCGCCCGCAGCTGCCAAAACCCCGGAATTGGCAGCGGGGGGAAAGAGGTATTGTGCATCCCTTCTGCGCAAGTCACGTTCTACGCATGCGTAGAAGGCTTTTATACCTGCATAGAAGGCTACACAAGCGTAAAAGGGTTCTACGCAAGCGTAAAAGCCTTCTACACATGTGTAGAATGCGACTTGTGCAGAACCACTGTGCGCAGGTCCCGGATTGTCCGGAGCCACAGTTGACAGGTATGGTTAGACTGCTCAAACTTCCTCCCACCCACCCCCACCCTCTGGAGCCCTGACAAGGCTCTCACCTAGCAGGAGACCTTACACATGCACATAAAGAAAAAGAAATTCCGAGCACAGTCTGTTTGACACCATGTGAGGAATGTGAGTTGTCGATTCCTTGACATTCTCATGCTACCTCTACCAGCTTTAGCTCAACTACTTGAAAGGAAATCAGATCAATTTTCCATTCCTTCCTCACATTATGGTCCATGAATGCCCTGGGAACTCAGATACAGTCAACACACATCTCTGGTTTTTAAGAGTTATGGAAACTGCTTGAGCCATTGTTGCTGTTGTGTGGATGGATGGATGGATGGATGGATGGATGGATGGATGGATGGATGGATGGATGGATGGATAATTTTCTTGAGTTTGCAGATGAACAGATTTTGCACCTACAGGAATTCTTCTTCCGTGTCTAGGCCAGACGTGAAAATGGCAAAATGAAGCCATCCATTTGGTGAATTAATTCTGCAGTTGCCTTTGCCTGACCTAGTATGAGTAAGATTAGGAGGCAACACAAAGTTGCCGTTACCAGTGTACGGCCGATTGTGGTCCAAAAATACCACAGTTTTCTAGTAGGCTCTTTCCATGTACCTCACCTACAGGAATGATCTCAGTTGATTGACATATAACTAATAATGTTGATAAAGGCATGTAGGTGGTAAAGTACATTAAAAGGCAGATGGGAAGGCTTGCTGGCTAGGCTAGGCAGCCCATTTTTAATTTTAAAAACACCCTGAGGGCCGTTCTTCTTCATACAGAAGCCTCTTGTTAAACAGGCCAATGTGTGATTTTGAGAGTAACTTTAGACTAGAGGCTCTGGTTCTTTATCTCGAAGGTTCAAACAATAAATCCTTTTAATAAGCTCTTTGTCGGTCTCCACCCCAATTTCCCTCAAACCCCAAGCTGGCAAACTTGAAGCAGTATTATAGAAATGTTTGTACTTGTCAGTAACTTAGCCCAAACCGAGAACAAATGCCAACAGGGTTCAGGGTGAAATGCAAACATTTTGTCTAATTTGGGGTGTGCATATGCTGAGCAAGAATGAGTATGCGCTTAAAGACCATTGCAAGGACAAATACTTTGAGCATGTGTGTGGCTCACCCTCATGCCTGTCTATCTGTTATGATATTTCCTTGAGTTTCTCTTGCTGCTGCCGTGTCTCTTTGTATTTCCAAAGTTCGGCCCATCATTTTAATGATCATGGAGACAAAAGTGTCATATCCTTTCTGCAGACTCTGTAAGTGCAGTCTCACCCTGTGTCTTCAAAGGGAGGGGGGGTACAGTTGCTTGGGAAGCCAATTCATCCAGTGCAGACCTGTCATCTTGTGAAGATCTAGAGATGAAGAGCAAGAACGAAACTAGATGAAGAGGGAGAAAGAGAGAGACTTAGATCTCTCTTTTTCCAGTTCTCACTGCTTTCTTAGTGTATTTACTCGCATGTCCATTCTTTCAGCAGCTAACTCTTTCTCTCTAAATGTGTGTTGAAAAACGGGAAAATTTGCTTTTAAGTATGTATTAAATTTAGGTCAAGGCAGTGGTGGGCTCCAAATTTTTTTACTACCACACTGTGCCCTGCGTTGCACCCGAATTAGTACTACTTTATTTCAAAACTTGGATGGGTGGGGCCAGCCAGAATTTCTGCTACCAGTTCTGGCGACTCGAGGTGGTTCGGATGATGGAGCCCTTCTGGCGAACTGGTGCGAACCTGCTGATGCCCACCACTGGGTTAAGGTAAAAGTCACCCTTGCTCGAAAGCCAGTTGCATCTGACTCTAGGATACAGTGTTCGTCTCCATCTACAATTCAAGACCTGAGTGCTGTGGGACAGAGTGAGCTCCCGTCTCTGTCCCAGCTCCTGCCAACCTAGCAGCTCAAAAACAAGAAATTGCAAGTAGATAAATAGGTACCACTTTGATGGGAAGGTAAACAGTGTTCCATGTGCTCCAATGTGTAGTCATGCCTACCACATGACCACAGAAACATCTGCAGACACAGACAGCACTGGCTGTTTGACTATAAACAAAGATGAACACTGAACCCTAGAGTTGGATATGACTGGCTTTCAAGTAAGAGTGACCCTACCCTTGATCTGGATAGTGCCTGCTCCATATTGCTCATATTTACCACATCTTCAAAGCTTTGAGTGTGTGGCAAAACTTTTCAAATATTCACAACATCTCTGATGACTCTGTGAACTATATGATGCAGAAAATTCAAAGAATGGCAGATAAAGCTATTAGTCGCTTCATTTGGTTGTGCCATTTCCCCCATAGAGATGGGCAGAATTCAATGTGTGCCCTATTTTCTCGTTGGAGTCACTTCTGAGGTCACCTCATCTCAACCCAAATATCTAATTTATATTGACTTTTTCTCTCTTTCTTTGTAAAACTCAGCCCACAGGCAAGAAGCTGCGGTGTCTTAAGAGTGGAAAAAATTACAAAGTGACCACCTTATGAATCAGCACTGGAAAATTTCTAGGAATCTGCCGCCTTAACCATTAATGTCTTCTTTTATTTATTCTAGTATAACGGGGTAAAATAGAGCTGACTCTGCAATCAGCTTTTGTGAAACAAGCAATTCTGAACAGTCTGAAATGGTCTTATGAGAAGACAATCTTATCAAGGAAAAGGGAGTGAGTTTGTTTTTGGAGAGCAACATTTAGCAGAAGGTTCTTAAGGTTTCCTCCCCTCAACTAAAAATTGAACTAAATGCAGAATCTGGCATTTATAAATAGAAGCTACTCGAAGTACATGATGTCTATTGGGCAACTTGTAAAGCCAATTGGATGCATTCCTGACACAGCCAGAACCAAAGTATCTCTCTGGAATTCCTCCAACACAGCTAGAGCGATCCCAGCTCTAACAAAAAATAATAATTCAGTTTTAGCTAATGAATGAATAAGATGATTCCTACATCGGCTGGAGATTATATGGGGTGGAGAAAAGAAGTGATCGTTGGGACCTAAGCTTTGAAGTCAACTTCTCAGCTTTCCTTCCATCCAGTTGGTGGGGTGGCTTTCAAAGAGAGAGAGATATAGTCACTTTGGATTGCTTTAGGAAATAGATACAAGAAAAGTTGGGACTGTGGTGGCTCAAGTGGTTAAGATGGTGTACTTAAGAACATAAGAACAGCCTTGCTGGAACAGGCCGCGGCCATTCCAATCCAGCATTCTGTCTCACACAGTGGATCACCATTTCCTTCAGGGTATTCCCAAGGAGATGCCTTCACCTGCTTAGGATTCCCTGGAAATGGCATTGAGAGTTATCCTGCCTATCTCTCCAACCCAGAGGTTGTCCTTAGGTAGCCATAATTATAGCCATTGATACCCTTGTCCTCCATGAACTTGTTTAATCCTTTCTTAAAGCTGTCAAGACTGACAGCTGTCACCACTTCTTCTGGCAGGGAGTTCCATAGACCAGTAATCCTCTGGGTGAAAAAGTACTTTTTCTTATTTGTTTGAGAACTAGCACCCAAAAGTTTCATGGAGTGCCCCCTAGTTCTAGTGTTGTGTGATAGGGAAAACAGTTTTTCCTTATCTACTTTGTCCACACCATGCATGATTTTATAAACTTCAATAAGGTCACCTCTTAGACGCCGTCGTTCAAGAGTGAAGAGGCTACTTGAAGACTGGAAGGTCAGAGCTAGATACACAAGTGCTGCATGACGGAGTGAGCCCCTGCCTCTGTCCCAGCTCCTGCCAACCTACCAGTTTGAAAGCAAGAAATTGCAAGTAAATAAATAGGGAAGGTAAACAGTGTTCTGTGCTCTCTGGTGCCATGTTTCCATGGAAACATCTGCAGACACAGATAACGCTGGCTCCTTGGCTGTAAACAGAGATGAGCACTGAACCCTAGAGTCAGATATGACTGGCTTTCAAACAAGGGCCACCTTTACCTTCACCTATAATAAAAGTATCAACCACTCTTGCATTCAAATTGCCTACCATTGCTTTTTGTTGTTGTTGTTGCTCTTTTTGAGTTCAAGAAAGGGAACGGGGCATTTTCAAGTGTAAATTTCGACAAGGTTTATCCAGGCAGTTACAAGGGGGTTTATTAGAGAGACATTTACCAAGGATCCCTGAAACCAAGAGCTAACCCTCTTGAGTGAACACCTACAGGACTGTTGTAATTGAAGTATTCCATTTTATTCAGCTTCTGAATTAGTAGATTCAAGTGGGAAAGTGCTTCAGGATTCAAGTAGGTGCATTAGAATCCTTGCATGCTGTTTGGATGACAAATCCTTTTCTTTGCTCCCCAGGGAGCAACAGGAAGGTCAGAGACTTTCTGGGACATTAGCAAAGCTTAATGAAGAGATGTCGTGAAGGTCAAGGTTTGAATAATTAAAAGTGCCGGGCAAGAGGTTGGGGCCTGGAGGCAGGATGGGTAGCCCTCACTCAGAGCACTAATGCCCTGCCCAGCCTTGATGAATGTGAACAACCACCTTTTCCAAGGCCTCTTCAAATGAGCCTCTAAATTGCTAGCATTTGTCATGCTCAGGCCTTCTGGGAAGGCTTAGCAGCCGTCTGAAGTGCTGGTGCTGATGGTGGTGGCCAACCTTTCTTTGGCAACCAAGTGGCACAGAGTGAGTCCAGAATATGAAATTCCACTTCACAATGAAATCCATATAACTAGAGGCTTATTGGATCAGACCCACATTAGGTAAAGGTCAAGGCCGCCCTTGTTCGAAAGCCAGTCATATCCAACTCTAGAGTTCAGGGTTCATCTCTGTTTATAGCCAAAGAGCCAGTGCTGTCTGCATCTGCAGAGGTTTCCATGGACATGTGGCAGGCATGACTGGTGTGCACAGAAGGCTGTTTACTTTCCCACCAAAGTGGTCCCTGTTTATCTACTTGCAATGTCTTGCTTTTGAACTGCTAGGTTGGCAGGAGCTGAGACAGAGGCGGGAGCTCACTCCATTGTGCATCACTGGGGTCTCGAACTGCTGACCTGCCAACCTTCCAGTCATCAAGTTCAGTGTCTTAACCACTAAGCCACTGCAGTCCATACATCTGACATTATGTAGAAGATATCTAGATGCCTCCAGAAAAAGTACACTTGATAAAGTGTACTTATTTGTTTAGGTATTTAAAATAACCAGTCTGGCCCGGCTACTCACCTATAGTAATAGAGTAGACCCTACTGCCAGCGACTCAACGCTGATTGTCAGGTGGCAGTCAACTAATCTGACAACCCTGAGAACTAACAGCCTTGGGTGGCGAAGTCCACAGGGAAGAGTGATGGTCCCCAAGAGGATTAAATCCCACTTGAATCCATCTTGATGGAGGGCAGCAGCTTCATCAACCCTGGTCTGGGGCTGATGAGGACTTTGTGTGCCAAAAGGGCTCAGGACCAGAAAGTAACTCATGAAACTGGATCAGTGGTACAGGGGCCACGCTGCGATGCGGAAGGCAAATGAAAGGCCCTTTCATTATATTCTCAGGACAATCTTCATGGCTATTCGTCATGATGAATCGGCTATGGTACAAGAAGAAGAAGTTGTGCAATCTGGTGTTATGAACATTCCTAGAGGGGAGCATCATGCATCATCCCTCTTCCACCATAGTGTTCTTCGTGATCACAGTGCTGGATCTGAAGGGTTGTGTAGACTATGTTCATAAGCAAGATGCTTAATTTCCCAGGACAGCTTATCCAGTCTTGTGTTGTTGCTGGCTCTTATCATTTGATAGTATCATTTGAAACAACATAATACACTTAGCTAATCTCTTATTACACAGGCAAAAATTTTACAAGTCACACAATGTAAAACCAATCTTCCAATCTCTTTCTTGATCAAATGGTACATGGTAGAGGATGTGCTTCAATGGACCGCCCGAGTGTTTTCTTTACTTTGTACAGTTATATTGCAAATAAATTGCATTTGTGAGCTACCTGAAGCTTTGTGTCTCCATGAGGCACCCTGTGTTGGCCCTGCAGACTTCATTTTAAAAGCTGCTTCCAGACTCAAACCTTTAAACACAACGAACTTCCACAAACACACTCCTTAAACTCTATCATTTATCACCGGCTGAAGGTTTGATTCACATAGTCGCTTCTTTCATCAACCGGCATTGCATCAGAGCTTGCTTTAAAATGCAGCCATCAATCATTTTGATGGATCAAAAACATATGTGAGCTTTTGCCCTGGATCATTTTTTTAAATAACAATTAACGCTCCCCAGAATGGGCCATGTTTTTGCTGATGTCACCTTTTTTTTTGTGTGGTGTGTGGAGCAAAGCCAATGAATAGCTGTTTCCTTTCAATCCTTTAACATTGGAAAGGACAGGCAAGCCTGCATTGATGGGTCAGTAAACTGAAATCAGAACGTGTCATAAAAAAAGAAACTAGGCTCCTTTCAAAATAGTACCATTTTTCCCCCTTAAAATGCTTTTTATTACCACAAAAGGATTTCTTGCATTCATGCAAGGTTGACACTTTTTGTACAGAAAACATTTGCTTTTCTCAGAAATTAAGTTTAGTATCTAACTGAGCTGTTAATGGAACTGAAGGAGAGATATGAGACTAAGTTTATCTTGTACATTTTCACATCCTCACAATTACTTTCAGAGCTTCTGACAGACAAGCTCCCACCTATTACTTTTCTTTTGTTATTTCTCAGTTGATAGTCAATATTCTAGGGATGCGATTTTGGGACTTTCCAAACTGCAGATACCATAATTCACCATTCTAGGTGTTCTGTCTACTTTACAGACACCTAAATGTCATCTACTTTGCAGAAAAGGCCTAAACTGGAAAGCTTTGAGATTTAGCTAAAACTAGTCTAGCTGTCCTATTCCTGCCCCAGTGTTACCTGGAATCTTTCTTTTTGAGCAGGAAGCTACATCACAAAGCCTTCCAATCCCATCCATGTTTGTAAGGTGTTACCAGGTAGGTAATGCTCCCAGAATCCAGAAAATCCCAAACCCTGTTCCCTAATATTTTAGTTTCTGAAAGTATAATCTGTTAGGGTCCACATGGTATTTGAGGCCACCTTGTTTTCTCACTCTTCCTTTCTGCCCCTATATTTCTCCAGATATATTAATATATTTCCCGGTGGTAATGTATGGATGCGAGAGCTGGATCATTAGGAAGGCTGAGCGCAGAAGAATAGACGCCTTTGAGATGTGGTGTTGGAGGAGAGTTTTGAGAGTACCCTGGACAGCGAGGAGAACAAATAAGTCAATCTTGAAAGAAATCAGTCCTGACTGCTCCTTAGAAGGTCAAATAGTAAAGATGAAGCTGAAGTACTTTGGACACCAAAGGAGAAGAGAGGATTCACTTGAGAAAGCCTTGATGCTGGGAAAGGTGGATGGCAAAAGAAAAAGGGGGCGGCCAAGGATGAGATGGCTGAATGGCATTGTGGACGCAGCGGGCACCGAGCTGAGCGGGCTGAGGAGGATGGTGGAGGACAGGGGTGCCTGGAGATCAATGGTCCATAGGGTCGCAAAGGGTCGGAATCGACTGTGCGACTGAACAACAACAACATATTAATAAAAACGAATGGCCAAAATCATGCTAACGACCACCTTGACCCAACAGAGAACAACAATTATTCCTGTCTGGTGAGCTATCAATTATATAACTGGTGACACAATTGGTAGCATGTCTGGTTGTTTAATTTATGCACCACTGGCCATGGCCTGAAGGAGCAAAGTATTTGCATGACTGTGCTTTCCTTGATGTTATAAGTGAACAGAATGTTGGCCAATATGACTAAGCAACATGCATGAGAAATGAAGGATCATGAGAAGGATCATGTACAGAGCAGTACAACAATGGAACCAATTACCTCGAGAAGTGGTGTGCATTCCAACACTGGAGGCATTCAAGAGAGAGTTGGACAACCATCTGTCAGATCTGCATTGATCTGGATTCCTGCATTGAGCCAGGGGTTGGACTCAATGGCTTCATAGACCCCTTCCAACTCAGTTATTCTATGATTCCATGATCTTGTTGGTTCTGTGCTCATACACTAGTACCGGTGCTCACCTTTGAATCACATCTGCATGGCTTTCTTGGGTTTTAAGTCTCAGCTGGTGAGATGGGCTGAAGCATTTGTGTGTAAATTCAAGGTAATTTGAAAAATTGACCCAGCTTACCAGGGTCTCTCTTTACAGCTTTCTCAGACTAATCTTGAATTACCTTTTGTCCTTTTTTTTTGCCCCTTCAGGTTCAACTCTTTTTATCACACTAAAGTGCCAATCAATACTGTGAGATAGATGTTACGTATTGGCTTTTTAAAACATTACCTGTCCCAGAAGGGGTACTGTATCTTTAAGGAAATGGCCGCGGTATCCTGTTTCTGAAGGATTAAAACACTTTAAAGAGACAGAAGAGGCTGTAAACCCCTATCATATTCTTATTCGCTCTTCATTATCTTGTCCAGTATCTATCCCTGCTGAGTAAATCTGGCTGTGTGTTTCTCCAAAGTGGTCATAAGGAGAAATTTATTTACTTCTTGGTGCACCAGAGAGGCATTACCGAGTTTCAAGGCTCTCCGAAGTAATAAAGATTTTGCAGTGTGAGCAGAAGGAGCAGGAATTCCAGAACTTCTTTCCCCCTCTGAGGTCATTTGGGCCGCCTAAAGGGGAGACACTTCTCATTTTTCTGACAGGCTTTATTTCTGTAAGATTTTCCAATTAGCAGGAAAAGGTCACACTAATGTTAGCACTGTGGAGAAAGAAAGGATTATGCTATGCAAATAGTGAGATCCTTGGAAGAACTATTATTATTATTATTATTATTATTATTATTATTATTATTATTATTATTATTATTATTATTATTATTATTATTATTATTATTATTATTATTATTATTATTATTATTATTATATTTGAACTTATACAATATTTGGCAGGGGTGTGTGTGTGTGTGTGTAAGAATGTTATTTGTTGTGGTGGTTTCTTGATTTTCCTAAATTGTAAGGTAAGGTAAAGTTTTCCTTGCTTGAAAGCCAGTCGTATCTGACTCTAGGATGTGCTCATCTCTGTTTCAAAGCTGAAGAGCCAGCGCTGTCTGCTTCTGCAGACGTTTCTGTGGTCATGTGGCAGGCATGACTAGACACTGGAGTGCACGGAGCGTTGTTTACCTTCCCGCCGAAGTGGTCCCTATTTATCTACAGTAATACCTCATACAAAGTCCGCTTCATACAACATCGAATTCATACAACATCGCCTAATTTCTTGAAAAAAGTTGCCTCATACAAAGTCGCTTGTGGCCAACCAAGTGTGCACCTGCCGGACTCGTAGGGGTCACCCAGTGCCCTCTTACCAGTGCTAGCCGCCAAGTGACCAAAGACAAGAACCAAAAATTACCCCAGAACTCAACCAGCAGTGACAGTGTGGGATGGGCGAAAACAACAAGAACCAAATGGCCAATCTAGGTTCAAGCAAAAATTCCCATCCGACCCCGAAGTGACCAAAAAACTCACACTGACACCAAGGGAGGGGGTGGCGGGCAAACGTTGCCTGGCCCAGCTGGTGAAAGGAGGAGGGGCGGTCCAGACCTCTCCTTTCAAGGAAGGTCTGGCCCCCGCCTCTTCTGGCCCCGTGCAGAAGGGTGGTCTGGACCTCTCCCCTCCAGGAAGGCCCGGCCCCCGCTACTTCTGGCCCTGTGCCACCTCTAATGGGGCGGGGCCAGCAAAGCGCGCTGCAGCAGATCCGCGCTGCCGCGCGTCCCTTCTGAGCAGCACTTTCTTGACAGAAAGGGATGTCAGTTAAATAATGCACTTTTTGTATTGGAGTTGGTTTTAGGCATCCTGTGACCAATCTTGCTGTTTCATTTAGGGCCACATCCACCTGCTCTACATGCTTTGATCTCTATCACACTGGACTAGCATACTCTCCTGCGGAGTAACATAAAGCTAAACATAGGCGGAGGTTTTGTTTGGTCTTTTCAGAATCGTGCCTTGACAAAATTGAGGTGGGAAAGAAACCAAACCAGATTTGCTAATTTTTGCTAATTTCTACTCACTGGTAAAGGGACTGCAGTGGCTTAGTGTTTAAGTCACTGAACTTGATGGTTGGAAGGTCGGCAGTTCAGCAGTTCGAGACCTAAGTGCTGCCCGAAGGAGTGAGCTCCTGTCTCTGTCCTAGCTCCTGCCACCCTAGCAGTTCAAAAGCAAGAAATTGTAAGTAGATAAATAGGTATCACTTTGGTGGGAAGGTAAACAGCGTTCTGTACACTCCTGTGTCTAGTCATGCCATATCCACAGAAACATCTGGAGATGCAGACAACGCTGGCTCTTTGGCTATAAACAGAGATGAGCACTGAACCCTAGAGTTGGATATGACTGTTTTTCAAGCAAGGGTGACCTTACTCACTGGTAAATCTTGGGAAAGGTTTTTGGGCAGTGGGTTGGATGCAGCTCTCAGCACCCCCCAGCCATTGGCCATGATTCTTCCACATTTACATCTTACCTCCGAAAGCCCTGAGTGTAAGCTTTCAGGGGATAAAACAGTGTGAAAGCTGCTCTTTTGGACTACAGCTTCCAGCCAGCATGGCCAGTAGGTGTTGTAAGTCAAACAATAGCATTTCCAAGCTTTGGTAATGCTTCTGCTTCCTCTCTGGTTCCAAAATTCATTTTCTGCGGTTGCCAATTGACCTAGTTCATTGCCAAATATATGTTCTGTTTATTTACTTTGTGGGCTTAATCCTTTTCCATTACAAGCTGTTTTGTGTCATCTTAATCCTGTCACCCTGCCCTTGGCCCCCAAAAGATGCTGCACAATGTAGATGAAGTGCATGCCTTGCATTTCCAACCAACTTGTTGATTCAGATGGCTTCCTAGTTAGTGTTTCACAGAGAGTTACTTACTGGTATGAAATTAAGAAGGTGGCTTGGTGTGGTGTTTGTCAACATAGCAAAGACCCAAAATCTCCGCCATAGTAGCTTTCTGTGGTTTTTTTAAAATAAAGATAATGGCATGGAAGAACAATATGGATATGGAACTCAATCCTTGCCACAGGTTCCCTCTGAGTTTTCCTAGAACCCCTCGTTTATATACCATTTCTTTCCCCCCTTCCTCTCAAAATGGCACAGGTAAAGATTTAGCAAAGATTTGTGGTGAATTCTCTGTAGAGCTTTGCAGGAGAAAAAAATTGAGGCCATTACATCCAAAGCATGGACAGTCTGGGGGTTCTTATCCCGGAGTCCTACAATGGCAAGACTTTTAGGGTCAAATTAGACAATTATTATCACTTTTTTTTTTTACAGAAACCCACCTCCAAATGGTATTAGACAACAAATTGCCATAGCATGTGAGTTACCTCACTTACATGGCTTGTGTTTACCATGCTTTGTTTTGTGATTGATCACTGGAAGGTAAACATGGGCTTAATTTCTTAGTCTTATGGCTTAAGGAAATCTCATTGGAATGATGAAAATGAGTTAGCCAGGGGCCATAGACTCTCCTCCACTGAGGTGTAGTTTTGCTCCCAGATTCCTTATGCTATAAAAAGCAAGTCATATCGTGGCCAATGGGATACCCAAGATCAAGAATAATGGTCTCTTGTTTTGAGAGCACTGTTTCAGTGTTCTGTTGTGTATTGTCCAATTTTGTGTGTATTGTTGCTGGCCTTTGACACTACCGTTTCTAATCCCATGTTTTGTTCTGGCTCTTGGCCAGGACAAATAAAGGATTGAATTGAATGGAACAGAATGGAACTTCATGTACTGCCTCTGACATGAACATGGCCCCATTTAGGATGAGGGCATAACTCATAGCCCTCTGTTCTGTTAGAAACATGTGGTTTTCAGTCCATATTGCTCATGGTTCTGGCCAGGAAAGAGAGATTTGTATTTGTATACCGCTTTTCTAGTCCTAGGTTGAGATAAGGCCTAAGATGAGGTTTTAGCAATGCTTCTGGGGGTGGGGGGCTCATCATATGAATTGAAATTTCTAGAATCTTCTGGCTGTTCTAACCAGAGACCATATCTGGAACATGGGGAGTTATAGTTCAATCAGCAACTTTTCCTAACACTGGTGGTTTTTTGTGTTGTTGTTGTTGTTGTTGTTTTTTGGGGGGTCACATAGAAACCTCAAGGAGAGGCAGAAAGAGGACTCCCCAAACTCAAAGTTCAGGGCTTATCCTGCTGGACTACACTGTCCTCTATCTACAAGGTTTTTTTTTTAAGCCAAACATCCAGGCTGATGGAGATTCTTTGCATAAGCCCTTTAAAGCTGGCTTGAAGCAAATAGTGCTGACTAGTAGCTTTCCCCGGTTACTAGACCTTTCTCTCTTGTGCCCATGTTGTAAGGCTTTCATCTACTATACTATTGTTCCATGTGCTTTGTGTGATGAAAACAGGGGAGACTTTTTTTAACTTTCATTTTTGAGCTCCCACTGAACTTTCTGAGGAACAGGGAGATAGTGAGACGAGAGAGAGAAGGTTGGATCTCTCAATTGTCCTAGCCTTTCCAGGATAAAACTACAGTGGTACTTCAAGTTACAAAATTAGTGAGTTCCTCGGGACATTTCGTATTACGAAAAATTCATAACCCGAAATGCAGTTTCCCATAGGAATACATTGAAAACCTTTTTTTCTGACTTCCAGAATGGATGGATTGGTTTTCAATGCATTCCTATGGGAAACCGCATTTCGAGTTATGAATTGTTCGCGATTTAAATCTGTAACCTAAGGCATTATTTTCAATTGAATTCCTTACATTACTCGAAGTGTTCGTAACTCGAGGCACCACTGTACATCTTTTAAAATAATCTCTCCTCATCCTTCCCCAACTGTGCTCCCTGTTTTCCATTTGAATCAGGATAGTTTGATCCAGAGTTTCTCTGAGTTTTCTCATAAATCACCGGCAGAGTAAAGATGAGATCTGATATAGAGGTCACAGCCTTACATCCTGAGGGACAGTGTCAAAGACAGTTTTTACTTCCATTCCTCAAAACGTCTATAGTTTAGATGTAACACTAAACTGTGGTTATTTGAAACCACAAGCAAAGCCTACGATCTTCTGAGGAAAAAGGAAGTTATGGTAATCCTCATCATACTGCAGAAGAAGAGGATCTTCATTCCTTGGGCTAATTCTGTCCTACCTGTTCCATTCAGTTGTTTCTTTCTGCCTTGCAAGATGGCCTTGCTGTTTCTGACCCTTATTGCTAAAATTCCTGCCACTTGTCTCATTATTCAAAAAATGAAGGTACAGTGGTACCTCATACAATGATTTTAATCCGTTCCATGGGGCTTGTTGTACAAAACAATTGTTATATGATACATGCATCGTATAGCGATTTTCCCTATGGGATGCAACGTATGATTTTTTTTTTTGCTAAGTGGTTTTTCCATTGAAAAATTGTATGATTTTTTGCATTAGGAAAATTGTTATGCCTGGCTCAACCTCAAAGACTTCCAGTTGAGGACGTCTCCTTGGTTAGACACATATAAGTGTTTGTCAGGTAGAACAGAGCAATATTTTATTTATTTTTTTATTTATATCCCGGTTTCCTGGTGGGAAGCACCACTCAGGGCAGCTAACAACAAAAGAGAGAAAAGGAAGAGGGGGAAACGTAAATAAAAATAGAATCTTAACCTATAAAACCAAGGGTTAACCATTGGAACTTGCTATAGGTTCCTAAGCCTCGCCCTAATGATCCGCACCCACCATTCGTGCACACGGCCGAACTGGGTCCGCAGGTCAACGAAGGATTGAAAAAACCAGCATTGGGTCAACAGCCCCACAAACGCAAAAAAGGGGAAACAACTTCATTTCCCAACGTTCTTTGTGCCATGCCGTGCCACAGCCAATCAGGCTGAGAGGCGTGACCACAAAGAACATTGAGAAACGCACCGCGGCCAATCAAAATCAAGCTGCAGGGAAAAAACGCACCACAACCACAAACTCATTTTCATCATTCCAATGAGATTTCCTTAAGCCGTAAAACTAAGAAATTAAGCCCATGTTTACCTTCCAGTGATCAATCACAAAACAAAGCATGGTAAACACAAGCCATGTAAGTGAGGTAACTCACATGCTATGGCATAACTACAATCCCCAGAGTCCTGCGTGACATGAGTGAGCAGAATGATGAGGAAGCAGGGGCCTGAATTTTTTTTAAAGGAAACTCACCACCTCACAGCCATGCAAACACCAACCGCCCTTCTTTCCCTCACCAATGGCGCCTGAAGGTCCCGATTGGAGTTTCCCCTTTAACATCAGTAAGTGGGGGGGGGGATCCCCATCTCCACTGGCTCACCTGGGGTTGGGAGGTTTGTGGGGACAAAAGGAATCTGTCCCCCCAAGCCTTCTGGACCCAGGAGACCAGGGAGAGTGGATCGATTCCCCCACCTCCCCAAAAAAACCTGCATCTTTAAAGAGAAGAAACCAAGCGGTTTCTTCTCTTTAAAAATGGAGGGGTTTTTTAGGAGGGGGGAATCAATCCACTCTCCCTGGTCTCCTGGGTCCAGAAGTGTTGGGGGACATACCCCTTTTGTCCCCCCAACCCTCAAGGACCCACAGGACCCGAGAGAGGAGATCAATTCCAACCCAACCCCCTGATATTAAAAGGGAAAATCCAATCGGAGTTTCCACTTTAATATCAGTAAGTGGGGAGTGGCCCCTTTTGTCCCCACAAAACTCCCAACCCCCGGGGAACCAGCGGAGAGGGGGATCGCCACCCCCCACCCACTGATATTAAAGGGGAAACCCCGATCTACTTTCACGACTCCACACAATCAAAGCACCATAACACAATAAAGCCCCCCTCCCCAACGTCCACGGTCTGGCCATCAAAACCAGCCCGCGGAAAGAACCCCCCAACGCCGCATAAAGCGGAATTGGAATTCCTGCGGTCCGGCCACCTAGGCTGGCCCGCAGAAATAAAACAAACCCTCCCCCCAAAGCCACAACAACAAAAAATTTAACAAATAATTTACAAAAAAACCTTAAAACACAATCAAAAACATCCAAAAAACACAAAAACAAACAAAAACAACACCAAAAAACAATACAAAGTAAACAAAAACACAATCAAAAACAAAACAAACAGTCAAAAAAATACAAAACCCAACCACCACCACCACCCCACAAAATACAGAAAACAAGCCAAGTCACCAACACATGTCCTACCTGCACGACGCCCGGAAACGAAATGAATAAAGAAAGAGACTACTTACCGGAAGAAGCTCTACCCAGAGGCCAGGAGAGAAAAAACAGTCAAAATACAAGTAAACCCCTACCAGCACCACCTGCTGGCCACAATAGTAAAAACAATTCAAATACACACAACAGCCATAAACAAAAGGCCACAATAGTAAAAACAAATCAAAACAATAACATGAAATCACAATTTTACACCAAAGGTCACAATAATAACAAGTCAAAAAAATTACACGAAAACACAATTTAACACAAATCACAGACATATGTCAATAAAATAAAATAAAAAATTTATTAAAATTCTGTGCTGAGTTCTAACTCAAATAAAAACCCAAAACAACTAAACACATTTTTAAAACATTGAATGTAAAAAAACCTTTACTTTCACATTATTAAAATTATTACCTACGGTACAACTATTTTTTTAAAAAAACTAAAACATTATTCAGTTACATAAAACAGCCAGCCAACCCAGATTTTTTTGTATAAATAAACATTTTAAAAATGACAGACTAAGCAATTTTTAACAACCATTAACACAATTTAACCTTCCAAAACAATTTAAAACAGTCCGGCAATGCCGGGCAACCTCTGCTAGTACAATATAAAACAATTAAAAACATCCACAGCCAGCCAAAATCCACATTAAAACACATAAAACCTGTATAAACATTCTGAAAACAACCCTCTCCATCCACCACCCACATTAAAACTGAGATCCAAGACAGGACTGGTCCGTCTCCCCGGCTAGACAAGCCAGCGGGCCTGAGAGGTGGGGGCACTCATGTCCCACCCATGCTGAAACAACCATGTCTTCAGCATCTTCCTAAAGGGGAGTAGTTCCGTATGGGATTTTTAGTCCAAGCCAGCAGAACACCTGGTACCTAGATGGCATGATGAGGGTTGTAATGCAATAGTAGTAAAAAAAAGCTAAAGACTGAGAACATTTGCACTATATTATTCAGAGAGGGAGAAGAGAGAATTTCAAAGTTTTAGTTTTTCTAACACATGACAAGTTCAAAGCAGTGATCCAGGGATGCTGGAGGTGATTTTTTCCTCTCTCTTGTACACAGCAGAAATTGTCAGAACAGTCTTTTCATTTGTTTTGGCAGCCCAGCAAGATTTATCACTCCTTGTGTTGAAAAGTAATGCTTCATGTTGTATCCATTTTAGACCAGAAGGTTCTTAGTTAATATTCTTTTCTCATTCATCAACATCACTTTCTTTTCAGCAGCTTTCTGAGCACTTTCTGTCTCCTCCTCATTTGACAGTTTTTAATAGCTACATGAGGACTTAATATCTCTTCTTCATCTCTTAATACATTAAGGCAGGGGTGCCCAAACTATGGCCCGTGGCGTGGGCCAGATACAGCCCCCAAATGTCAATTCATCCGGCCTATGCCACCCTCGTCGCTTGCAGAAGCGGGAGTAAAATGCACCCATATGAGCACGTTTTACTTCTGCTTCCTAGAGCAATAAGGGCAGTGCAGGCCGGATGACTTGGCGTTGGGAGCCAGATCTGGCCTGTGGGCTGTAGTTTGCGCATCCCTGGTTTAAGCAGAGAAAATGGCACCCTAAGATCTATTTCATCCTGTTCCAAAACATATCTGTTGCAAAACAGATTGCAAGGTGTGTTTTTCTTCTGCTTCCAGTGGGAGGAACTATGTGGTCGGCCCACTGAACCATGTGACCAGCCCACTGAACCATGTGACTGGCCCATGGCCTGAAAGGTTTGGGCACCCCTGCATTAAAGCTTGCTGAAAACTTTATGTTTAACTTCCAATCATTGCAAAATCAAGTAAGTAAAGAGCTACGGGATGAGACCTAGATGACACCACAGCTGCCCTGAGTGGTGTGTTGCACTAGGAGGGCAGGGTAGAAATCAATAAACAACAACAGCAGCAGCAGCAGCAACAACAACAACAGCTGCTCTTGTTGTTGTTGTTTGCAAATTGAAGTCGAGCATCTATGGCGGAAGAAATCTGTTGTTGTTCCCATAGTGATCAGAGCCCTTGGAGCAAAGATAGTTGGAAATTTTGGACCTATCAGATTTGAACATCCTAACTCTCCAAAAAACAACTTTACTGGGCACTGCAGATATACTCAGACATTATCTTAACAGCTCTTAGGTCCTTGGTTAGGGCTTGAACTGTTAATTTTATTCCAGTCCTCGACTGTGAACCAAATGGTTGATTTGTATAATAATAATAATAATAATAATAATAATAATAATAATAATAATAATAATAATAATAATAATAATAATAATAATAATAATAATAATAATAATAATAATAATAATAATAATAAATAGATAATAGATAATTTCATCTCAGAAATTATTCTGGGTTGAAAGGATTCCAGAAGAAAATCTGCTCAGGGAACACCCAAATGAGGTTCCTTTCATGTCCTCAAGAGCTGGGACAGAGACAGGTGCTCAATCCGTCATGCAGTACCCAGGTCTCAAACTGCTGACTTGCCAGCCTTCCAGCTAACAAGACGAGCTTCTTAACCACTGAGCCACCGCAGGCCTCACCCCTGGTCTCAGAGCTGCTACCGAAATGCCTTGGGCGGCGGCTTGAAGCCATCCCTGTCCTAATCCATGCAGCAAAGCAGCTATCCTCATTTTGTTGAATTTGCATTTTTCACTTTAAAGCACATTTGCACAATTTTGCTTAATTTGCTCAAAAAAACAATCTCTGCTCTTCTCACATGTTAATTGCCCCCCAAAACTACCTCATCCCCTAGGATGGCATAGTGACATAATTTTGCAATTTTCCATCTTCACAGGTGAAGATGAAACAATTATTTTTGATATCTCTGAGCCTGGGCCAAAAGACTAGAAACAAATTGACGGAGCAAACTGGAATGTGTGACTGGATAAGAAGAACCCGTAGTGAGAAACTGGGACAATCTCTGTTAAATGAAGCAACCTTAGCATTTGATTTGGCTTGTCCATGCAAGGTTGCAAGAAAAATAAATCTTGTTTAATCCACCCCAAGATGTTAATCTAGTAAAATATATTCCCTTCTAATCATCTTGTTTCGTGTAACAACAGACATGAGAGCTTAACAGTTTCAGACCTGGTGTGTACTTAGCATGCTTTAAAATCCAAGGCGTAAAAGAGATTTCTCCTCCTTTTAATAAGATGAAAGCTTCAGTAGCCTTGGAAATGATGCCAGGACGTGGCAGGAGTTTGGATTTCTTAGCAGGGTTGGCCCACCTTTCTGAAGAGGTCAATTATGAAAAGACAATGTACTTTTCGTTAGCTGTTCATAACTTTTCTGCATAACACAGCAGGGTAAATAATAATTTCGTGTCAGAAATTATTTTGGGTTGAAAGGGTTTTTGCTGGAGAAACTCCACTCAGGGGACACCCGAATGAAGCTTCTTTCATGTCCCCAAGAGCTGGGATAGAGACGAGCACTCAATCTGTCATGCAGTACCTGGGTCTCGAACTGCCGACTTGCAGGACTCCCAGCTAACAAGGCAAGCTTCTTAACCACTGAGCCCCAATACAGCAGGGTTACCTTGCAGAAATAAAATGGAATGGATTGCTTAAAGGAATATGATTGTTCATCTGGATATCTGTACCCCTGTGAGATTTTTTTTTAAAGTGAGAGGCTTGAAGAGTTCAAAGATTTAAGAGCCAATTGTGCCTTACACGAACCAGAGATTTGGGGTCTTTCCTTTACCTTGGATACCTTGGAGTCGTTATTCAGTGAAGAGTCCACACATTTGTAGATGTCTCCGCGATGACATTCTGCACATGCAAATGGACCTGCGAAATCAAGTCCATTTGCATGCATTTCTTTTAGCCACTTGGATATCACATCATCCGCTGGCTAGGTGGACCGTAATGTTTGCCCTCCACTTTCATCTTCCCCAATGGCATACCTGTCAAGTATCCCGGATTGGCCAGGAAATCCCATAATCTAGCGCTCCTTCCACCTCCTTCCCGATTTACATAAAAGCCTACAGAACAGACTTTTTACACAAGTAGGGGATTTACTCTGTGTGTGTGTGTGTGTGTGTGTGTGTCTTTAAAACAAAACAACACATGAGCAAAAGAGTTAATGGACATCAATCAGACATCAAGAATGGCTATATACAAAAACCTGTTTCAAACCACTTTAATCTACCTGGACGCTCAGGACAGAACTTGAAATTTGTCATTCTAGAGCAGGGTGTCCAAACTTTTTGGGCTCTGGGCCGGTCATGTGGTTCCTCCCACATGGAAGTGGAAGTAAAATGCTCATGTGTGGGCACCAAACATGCCTGGGCATGCGCAGAACGCTGCCGTAAATGACCCGCAACTGTCGGAAATGCAGGTCATCTACGGCAGCATTCTGTGCATACATGAGCATGTTTGACAACCATGCATGCACATTTTACTTCCGCTTCTGGGAGCGGCAAGGGCGGCGTGTGCCAGATCTGACCCATGGGCCATAGTTTGGACACCCTGTTCTAGAGCAAAGGAATTACAAGACTAGAATCCAGAGAGACACCAGCAAAGATTAAGTATATGCATACTCACCCGCTAGATGAGAGCCTTGCCAGGACATTTTATTCAGCTCAAGTTTTTCAAACCTGTAATCTCAATTGCATGGAGTGGACAGGCGTATGCACAAATTTAATTAAGAGACAAATGTGAAATATAATGGAATTGGAAAATGGTTCAGGAGGGTGATGGTCTTAGAAGCAGCCATTAATGGTTGTGAACAGTCCTGGAGTGGAGGGCAGTTTCAGATTTTCAAGGTGATAATTGCATGTTACTCAAAGATCGTTCTTCTTCTTGTTCTTCTGTATCTGAATCTGAATATTGGCGATCCTCATGGCGATCAGCTATGAAGACTGTCCTGAGATTATAATGCAGTGGCCTTTCATCTGCCTTCTGCATCACAGCATGACCCCCAGCTTGACCACTGGATTCAAATGGGATTTAATCCACTTGGGTACCATCTCCCTTCCCTGTGAAGTTCAACACTTAAGGCCGTTAGTCTTCAGGGTTGTCAGGTTAGTTAACCACCGCCTGACACTTGGCATTGAGTCACTGACAGTATGGTCTACTCTATTATCATAGCAGGATGACCTGGCCAGACTGTACATGTCCTATGGTCAGCACAATTTGTATTGTCTACTCCAGGGGTGGCCAACCTTTTTATGTCACAGGTCTGACCGCGCCCCCGGACAGGACCCCGGGCCAGACCATGCCCCCAGAAGCAGAAGCAGATGCATTTACTGCTGATGTAAATGTGCCCACTTCCTCATTTAAACCAGCTGTAGGCATGTATGCGCACGCGCAGGCATGCTTCACGAATAATGTAAACACGCCTGCTTCCACTTCTGGGTGCGGTGGAGGCAGCAACAGGCTGGATGGGATGGCGTCAGGGGCCGGGGCCAGCCCACGGGCCATAATTTGGGAACCACTGCTCTTCTCTACTACCACAGCAGGATAACCTGGCCAGACTGTAGGTGATAAATATTATTTAATTTATATGGGATCTCTGAAACCGCTGTTCCCTGAGTAGATTATTTTCTCTGTCTACTCTTTTCCTCTCCCTGTTCTCTGTCTCTTCGATACTTATTCCACAATGGAACCTTCTTGTCCAGAAAGTTTCAGTTTTTCCCCAATTTCAAGCCTTTTTGTACAGCAGCTTCTTTACAAAGTTTACTGTTTGAAACAAGCTTGAAGGGGGGCAGGGGGGGCGTGCTTTGCTTTTATCTGAATCCTAAAGCTCAATTGAGTTGAATGTGAGAATAAACTTATAACAGACGTTTCAATCATTTTGTGTAGTTTGTCTTATATAAAAAAGGAGGCAGTTTAATGATCTTTCTGAAAGCCATTTGACTGAAGCAGCATCTTTACATCATTATTGAATAGCGCATAAAGGAATTACTTATCAAGATGGTCTGTTTGTTAATAGACCCAAATCAGGATTTCTCTCTGCCAAATACTGCTTTCATTTGAGGCCTTTGAAGGAATTTCACTCAAACAATGCTAACATCTGATGATAAACCCCACTAATGAGGGGAGAATCATTCTCATTTTTGATCTAGATATCTCATTAACTCCAAACTTTTAGTTTGGTTTTTTGCTGATCAAACCATTAGAACAACAACAACAAAATCTCCCCCACGCACCCACCCCGTTTCAGCCATTCACTTCATTTACACAAAGATTACACAGCATCACACAAAAAAAAACCTATTGTCTACTACTTGGTCTAATCCATGTGTCCTATACTAAATCAAGTGTGCTGAATCCAAATCTGAAGTCCGATTCTGCCTAACCAGTTACTTGAACTTCTATGAAACTAAACTTAACCAGTCTGGGCCACCAAGTGTCTGAGGGGGCGTGAACCAGCCCGTGGCTTTAAAAGGTTGAGGAACTCTGCACTCAAGGGACCCAAAGAGTATTTCTTCCTGCTGGCAAGAACAATGCAACACAATGTGTAGTTGTTAACTACACAAGATGTGACTTATACAATTCAAGGAATGATACACTGCATCACAAAAATCAAACTATTTGACAGCTACTTGGTCTAATACATGTGTTCTATACTAAATCAAGTGTGCTGCATCCAAAACTGAAATCCGATTCTGCCTAGGACGTCAGGATCTTAAATTAGTTAATCCAATTGCCGACCATTTGAACAGCCATAGCTTGCCTATAACTTAAAATCTGTACATGATAGGCAAATTCTGAGTTCAGATTTGGAATCAGCACACTCGATATCATGTAAATAATATGTGTTATTCCCAGTAGCAAAATCATTGTTGTGCAGTGTTATGGAGCAATTCTTCTTTGCTTTCCCATGCATTGTTTTAAATGAAAGGATGCAAGATGGGCAGGTTGAGATGTGGATTTAATTATTAGGAAATGATCCAGGTACCTACTTTTGGATTGCCACACCTTTGTCTCCTCCGATGCATATTAATCAGCTTATGCAGGGCTACTCAAATGAGCAATGTAATTGTGTCCTGCATGCCAGATCATGCAGATGCAGTGCTCTTGCTGTTCAGGTGAGAGAGGGCTCATTGCTATAGCAGTTAGGAATGCAAACTTGCATTTTGCAGCTTTCATGTCACCCACCAGATGTTATTTTATTGGCCTTTCCATGGATGAAAGGAGAATGCTCTCTCCCATCAAAGACAAAGAAATGTTGGATCCATTGTTCATGCTTTCTATGCCCCATGAGCATTTTTAGTAGAGCCCCCAGGGCACAGTGGTTAAGCTGCACGGCCAAAACAATCTTCCTTATCTGAGTTCGATCTGGGTGGGCTCAAAATCGACTCAGCTTTGTATCCTTCCGAGATTGGTAAAATGAGTATCCAGCTTGTTAGGGGCAAAATGTCAACTACCCAGCACTGCCCTGAGGATGCTATAAGTGCTATAGAGTGGTATATAAGTGTGAAATGCTACTGCTGTTGCTAGATATTCAATACAAAATAAAGGAATAAATAGCATTATACAGGGTAGTGAATTATTAAATTCACTAAATTATACAGGGTAGTGAAAACTGTGAGAGATTGTGAAGAGCTCCAGAGGGATCTCTTGACACTGGGGGAGTGGGCAAAACAGTGGCAAATGAGCTTCAACATCAGTAAGTGCAGAGTGATGCATGTTGGGGCAAAAAACCCCAATTACATTTATAAACTGATGGGGTCTGAACTCTCTGCGACAAACCAGGAAAGGGACCTTGGTGTCCTGGTGGACAGCTCAATGAAGGTGTCAACCCAGTGTGCCTCAGCAGTGAAAAAAGCAAACTCAATGTTAGGGATCATTAGGAAGGGTATAGAAAATAAGTCAGCAAGTGTCATTTTGCCTCTTTATAAATCTATGGTGAGGCCCCATCTGGAATACTGTGTACAGTTCTGGTCGCCATACCTCCAGAAGGATATTATGGAGTTGGAGAAAGTACAGAGGAGGGCAACCAGAATGATTAGGGGACTGGAACACCTTCCTTACCATCGGAGGCTGCAACGGTTGGGCCTTTTCACTCTTGAACGACGGCGTCTAAGAGGTGACCTGATTGAAGTTTATAAAATCATGCACGGTGTGGACAAGGTAGATAAGGAAAAACTGTTTTCCCTATCGCACAACACTAGAACTAGGGGACACTCCATGAAACTTTTGGGTGCTAGTTCTCAAACAAATAAGAGAAAGTACTTTTTCACCCAGAGGATTCCTGGTCTATGGAACTCCCTGCCAGAAGAAGTGGGGACAGCTGTCAGTCTTGACAGCTTTAAGAAAGGATTAGACAAGTTCATGGAGGACAAGGCTATCAATGGCTATAATTATGGCTACCTAAGGACAACCTCCGGGTTGGAGAGATAGGCAGGATATCTCTCAATGCCATTTCCAGGGAATCCTAAGCAGGTGAAGGCATCTCCTTGGGAATACCCTGAAGGAAATGGTGAGCCACTGTGTGAGACAGAATGCTGGACTGGATGGGCTGTGGCCTGTTCCAGCAAGGCTGTTCTTATGTTCTTATGTTTTTGTTTGTTTATGTTTATTTGATTTATACCCCGCCCTACTCGGCACAGGCTGACTCAGGGCGGCTTACAACATGTCAATACAAGTACAAATGGCAATACAGTAGTACAAAAATAAATAAATAATACAGTATCAACAATACATATCAAAGTATATCAGATATCAGTAAAGCAATATGTCAATAAACAATATGTCAGCAAAACAGTATTACCTCAGAACATATCAGAAAACATACCATATCAAAGACATTAGCAAAACAGTATCAGCAAAGAATATCAGCATGACATATCGAAAAACAGCAATATTACAGTATAAAAATTCACTATACAAAGTATATGACGATATAATATACAAAATTCAAATTAACTAACCCCGCAACAAACGGAACAGCAAAGTCCTCCTCCGGCCAAGTGGGGTCTGGGGCTAGGTGGGCGGGGGTGTCCTCAGACCGCTGAGCAGCCACAGCTGCCTGAGTCCTCCTCCTCTGGCGATGACAGGGCCGGAGTCAAGCGGGTGAGTGAAGCGGGGAAGGTGCATGAAGCCTCAAGGCAGTGGCCGTAGACATCTTCCTCCTCTTTGGCCACCCCAAGCCCCGGCGGCCCTTCTTCTTCCTCTGGCAGTGATGGGGCTCAGAGGTGCAGGCGGGAGTGCTCTGACTGCCTTTTACCCTCCCTGGCAGGTGGAGTCCGGGAAGGAAGGCGGGAACCACTTCCACCGCCCAAGCTGCTGCAGCTGGGGCCGGTCTCCTCTTTTCTCCGGCAATGATGGGGCTCGAGTGCAGCTGACTCCCATCCTGGGGCTCCCATCCTGAGGCTGATGGCAAGAGTCCCTGGACAGGTGCGGATCAGCTGCCATGTCTATACAGGAAATTAAAATTAGTGCACGTTAATGTACTAAATGGGGCATTTGTCCTAGTAGTGTTTATATTGGTTTTTTGGTTTTTTTGCTAAACCCACCTAAAGAATAATTTGAGCTAGTGGCTCAGTAAGGCAGAAAAGAAAGATGCTTTCAATAGTGGCCCAGTTCTTTTCAGATGACACTACTGACCACAGAAGCTGACCATTGGTCTGTAAACCTCCACATTCAAAATGACCATGGATCGCTAGGGTTTCAGACAAAAAAGTCTCCCAGCTGAGATTGCTAAAGCTAAGCCAATCTGGAAATAATGGAGACGGGCTAGAATTGAACCTTGTGTCTTCTGTAGACAAAGTACGGGTCCTTACCTAGCATGACATACAATGTCTTAAGCAGAGTCAACCTGATTGATTTCCATGGAACAGCTGCAGAAGACTATGGGTACGTCAGTAATGTGAGTAGATGTGACAAGGCACCATTTGGTTGGAATAGATCCCATTAACTCCAATTTTATGCACAGACAGGAGAATCAGAAGCTACATATGTTGGGAAGACACAGTATTTCCTTGTAACCTGTATCTATCCTCATAATTGGTCTGTCAAATATCCAGATGAGGAGGCAAGCTGTGCTCAAAACCCGGCATACCTAGGGCTGAATTTTGCATATTTTGCCTATGTAATGGGGAGTGTCAATTTTGGTGGATCTAAAGCAGGGCTGGCCAAACTATGGCACCAAATCATTGTCTCACGCCGTCCTCGCCGCTACCAGAAATGGAAGTAAAACATGCCCACACATGCACGAACTCAGCTGTAAATGCATCCATGAATGTCGTAAGTGGTGTTTACGACAGCCTCAAATGCATTTTATGGCAGGAGGAACTATGTGACTGGCCTGCTCAACCATGTGCCCGCGGCGCAAAAAAATTGGCCATCCCAGGTCTAAAGGGTGGGGCATTTTGTCCTTTCAAGTACCTATAACCCAAAACAGGCCACAGCACAGCCCACCCCGATTTGATGGCAATTGGGGAAACTTCCCTTTTACAAGAAATGCTTGCTCTAACTGAAGGATTCTCCAGGTGCTTTTGAAATTCATAACCATGATTCACAGCTAAAAGTTTCTAAGTAATCATTCTCAGGCTACATGATCCCTCCCCTTCCAACATGCACACACAATATAAAATAAATTAAAAATCCACATCATTCAATTTTGTGGTTGTTAGGCTTTCCAGATTAGACCCTATATATGTCTTCATCTGTAATAACTTCAGTTGAGTTGCATTAAGGTTTGTTCAGATTTGATCATTTACTGATATGAAATATATGCTGTATGAACAGGATTCAAGGAGAAACCTCAGTAAGTAACAGGGATGGAAAGCAAACTGGAGTTGCTATGCATGAAATACAACTTCCCCTCTTCTGCACACTTTGATTTTACGCCACCATAACCTCAGTCTGCCCTCTTACTTTTGCCACCTGACTTTTCTGCCTGACTGAGATAAAAGAGCTATTCTCTTTTTTCGATATCACTGCAATCCCATCTGATGCGTTGGGTCTTCCCTTTCTGAAATGTCTAATGAACGTAATCTTGGTGCAGTTTAAGATAAATTTTGGCCCCACAGTGTGGCCCTTGCTAGACAGTTCCTTTTGTCCTGGTCTAACCTCTTTGCTATGGGACTGTGGTGGCCTAGCAGTTAAGGTGATGAACTTGATGACTGGAAGGTCGGCAGGTCAGCTGTTTGAGACCCGAGTGCTGCATGATGGAGTGAGCTGCTATCTCTGTCCCAGCTCCTGCCAACCTAGCAGTTCGAGAGTAAGAAATTGCAAGTAGATTAATAGGTACCAGTTTTGTGGGAAGGTAAACAGTGTTCCATGCACTCCGGTGTCTAGTCATGCCTGCCACGTGTCTCCAGACACATACAATGCTATAAATGGCTATAAATTGAAATGAGCACCGAACCCTAGAGTCAGATACAACTGGCTTTTGAACAAGGGCAACCTTTTCTTTTACCTTACCTCTTTGCCATACCCTATGTGTTATTACAGGAGTGAAAGGAACAGTGCAATGGTTATGAATTGGTTGAGGCACTGGTATCATCACCCAAGTGCATGCAAAATAGGGCACGGAAGGTGGAAGGTGGGGGGTAGGGAGCCTGCCTATTTGCAAGCAGCAATAGTCTAGAGTACAACTTGATTTATTATGTTTGCACTGCACACAGGCATGCTTAATTCATGAGCCACATTAAAACCCTCATCCTGCCATTCCTAGAGCACTGTCTACAACTTAGCAACTACTCCCAGGTTTCATGGAACACAGTGAACAATTGCTCAGAATGTAGGGTTTGGAAACAAAGGACATAGAAGATCTGACATCACCCATTTGCTTATCAACACATAGAACCACATGTGTACGTAGAAAATTGGGAGGCTTCAAAGCTCTCCACATGCATGAACTTTTTAATTTTTGCAGCAATCGTGTAAGCAAGGCAAACTATTATGTGCATATTGTGGTATTCCAATCCAAGCACTAGTTAAATAAAAGGTCTCCCTTGCTTGAAAGCCAGTCATGTGTGACTCTAGGGGGCGGTTTTTGTCTCCGTTTACAGCAAAAGAGCCAGCACTGTCTGCATCTACAGACGTTTCTGTGGTCATCTGGCAGGCATGACTAGACACTGGAGCGCACGGGACACTGTTACCTTTCCCACTGGAGTGGTATCTTTTTATTTACTTTCAATTTATTGCTTTTGAATTGCTAGGTTGGCAGGAGCTGGGACAGATGACAGGAGTTCACTCCACAGTGCAACACTCAGGTCTTGAACTGCTGACCTGCCGACTATAAGGAAATAGCTTGGGGGGGGGGTCTTGCATTTACAGAGTAAAGTAGATTTTAGATTTCTTGATTCCAGTGGCAGAGAAGGAATTTGACCTTCAAGGCAAGTGCTGGAGGGGTTATTGTACTTGTAGTCATAACAGGCTGAAGACTGTGGGAACTGAAGTAATTTTATAAGCATTGTATGCTGGGCTGTATTTGGTTGAAACTCTGGAGAAGGAGGGATGAGTGGGGAAATTGTGTTTTGATATAAAAAGAAGAAAAAGGGGGAGAGAAAAAAATTGCCATGCTTTTGAATTGCTTGGATCAATGGAAACTTATAAGTAAAAGCCAGCAAAATGTAGGGCAGGCAAGCAGATAGTAATGCTTTTATTGTTTTAATTTCAGAATGGTATTAGCAACCATGTTCCTTTGTTTTAATCTGTGCACTAAATAAAATATAGTTGTATCCAGAACTCTTGTCTCTGGTCCTTATAGAGCCAAGCTGGTAGGAAGAGGTGTGGTGTCTCAGCAACACTACTTTAAGTCATTTTGGACTGAATGTCCTACCTGGTCTGGCTGATTTGTAAGCACAAACAGTCAGTGGGTGAAACCTATGTCAGTTTCTCTAGCCTAAAGGTGGGTCATAGGTACTGTAGAAGTGGCACCAAGGGAATGTGGGCTTCATGGAGGGGTACAGGCTGCAGACGGTGATATGTGATAGAGTGGTAAAGGAAAGGGGCTTAAGACCCTTCACCCTTCTGGTTGTCTTAACCACTAAGTCACCACGGCCGTGTGCTAATTAGATACCATCCTGCTTAGCTTTTAAAAAGTCTTATAATGTTTAATTTGGCACCCAGGAGAACTACTTTTTAGAGAACCGTCAATCAACATCTCCCCCCCCCCCATTCCACCTAAGTCCCAATGGGTCCCAGCAATTTCAAATGTGCCCCCCTTTCTGTCTTGCTTTCTACCCAGAAGCATCTGAGGCTCACATTTGTAAATTTGTGAGCCAACAAATAGCCCTAGGCCTTGCTGCTCATAATTTAAAACATTTAATTTAAGTTGAATCTGTTTCCTGCAAAGTTCATCTCAATTAGCTGCTGTGCCTTAAAGTTCATCTTAATTAGCTCGTGCTTCACTCCCCTGAGATGAGAGTGTTTGAGGGATTCCAACCCATAGGTATCTAGTTCAGGAAAGGCAGCTACAGAACGATAAAGGTAACTGATGGTTATTAATGATGTTAACAATGGTTACAACATCATCAATTAAAAGAAGAACAAATATAGTCTATTAAAGTTACAGGTGGTGATAGTGGTAACAAAAACTTAGGAAGAGATACTGAAAACTGAATGACATCCCTGTAATTAGGGTAAACACATGTGCATTGTCAAAAAAGAGACATATCACAAGAACAGAAGAAAATGTGACACTATATTACCTGATAGATAACATTTTGGATTGAGCCATTTGGTTTTTGATAGCCATATCTCTAAAGTAAATGAGGCCATCTGAACTTGCTGGTCTATTGTTTCTTTAGAATTACTGCAGGCGTGCTGTCCAGACAAGGATAGGAGCCAAATGCCACAATGCATGAATGCCCCATGCCTTGTCTGTGCTGCTCTCTGTATGTGCTCAAAGGTAGCCTAGATCTCATGGTGGAGGACATAACAATCCCCCCCCCCCCATACTGCAGTTTTTAAAAGCTATTTTGCCTGATGAAAAGTTCTATAGGACTTGCAAGCTTGCATAGATAACTGTAAAACTGTGAATTTGCAGTTAAAGGTGTTGGCCACCTGCAGATTTTGCCGGTGAACTTATGGTTTCAATGCACTACCCAGGAAAAGCTGCTTCTGATCTTCTTCATCTTCCATTTGAGTTTTGTTCATTGATTAACTTGATATTGTGCCACACCAATGTGTGTGTTGTTTTGGGGGTATTATTATTGTTCATTACTTTTTGTCTATAATTTATTCTGTTTGGTTTATTGTTTGTTGGTTTTGTGTATTATATTATGTTTAATTCTATATTGTTATTTGCAAAAAAATCTATTAATCTGTTGTACACCACCTACAGTTGGGTATTAGATAGATAGATAGATAGATAGATAGATAGATAGATAGATAGATAGATAGAAAATGGTGGAGTTTTGCTCAAACCATGGGCTGGTGGTGATTATGAATTCTAAGTTTTATGATGGATGGGAAACATATAACTTCACCTAGTGCATGGCAAGCTCTGTATATGAAAGACATATTCCCCCTTCTTTCTTTCTCATGTTCCCTATTGTCCCTTCCCCATAGATTCCAGAGGTGCCTTCTGACTTCTCCAGGCATCCTATCTCCTTAGATTTTTATTCAGCATTAGTCTTTTAGCCCTTCAGAATCACCTTAGTACCTCTCATAAACTCAGCTGTCAAGGTGTAATAATTGTCAATTTGGATAACATATATGGATATATTGGATGCTACTTAGCTTAATGGCGAGAGCAGGCAATATGGTTTAAGTAGCAGCTTCCCCACCAAGTATGTATTGTGATAGTTGGAATGGGGCCTGAACATGCATTTTTAATCTGTAATGGAGATTTCCAAGTGTGGAAGGAGGTATGTGCATTCCAGAACAGGATTGATAGTCAAAACATGTTAGCCTCCATGGTTTGGAAGATAGACATGGGATACTGTATAGTCATTGGTTGGATTCGTTTAGGAATGGCAAGAGGGTGGAACATGTGAGAGGAGATAAAACCCAGAGGGAAAGGGCAGAACTTTCTTTTGGTCAACAGTGTGTAAGTCATGTAGGGGCTTTTAAGCTAAGAGGGAGCCCCAGGCCTCCCCCATTAGATAGGCTTTCATTGCTTTAAAGTGCTTTCTGAACTTTTGAAACTAAGAAGTCTTTGCTTCCTAAAACATTTTTCTGTAACTTACTTTGACTACAATATACATTTAAAAGACAAGATGATGGCTGGAATGTTTATTTGGCTATGCACTACCTTACTTACAGCCTAGATTTAGGTCAGGAGATGTGAGAAGGCAAGCTTAAAATCGTGGATTCAGGTGCAGTCCCACGTACATGTAGACTGGGGTTCTACTCATGAGTAATGGGATTGTTACATGTATTTTTAAAAAATATTCTGCGGCACTGTTTTCTGCCTGCTCCACTATTCTTTTTCTGCCAAAAATATTGAGTTTTGACACTTTCTGAAACTATAACTGTTAGAGATACCCAAAATGTATTCCCCTTGAGTGGCAATATATAGCCATTAACCTGGCTGTCTGTTTGGCTGGCCGGTGATAGAATTAAAATGCCCTCTTCTTTTAGTAGCTGTGGAGTTGAACACAGTCAGTTGGAGTAATAGTACTGCAGCCACTCACGCTTGCCAATGAAGGAGTCCTTCTGCCAAGACCAACTTCAATAATATCACAATTCAGTGTTTAAATTATTTGACAAGGCTATTTGGAAAATGACCAGGAAAATGCTCCAGGCAATAATTTCCCATTTTACAAGGCTTATTTAAGGTTCTATACTTATACCTCTCGCCTCTTTGTGGTTTGAGGAGCAACTACATATTGTGCTTATTAGGAACATGGCCATAAATTCTCATTATCCATCTGGGTGGTCTCAAAAGGATGAGACACCTCACAGAGGAATTCCCAAGCCCCGGGAGAATCCTTGGCTCTCAAGTCTGGTTTTCTCACGAAATGGCAGCAAAAGTCTGTGACTGAAACAATGCTGTGGCAAATAGCATAACAATTACTGTTCATGAGGGAACACAATGAGAAGAAAGTGTGGCATTTCTCTACAACAGGGGTTCCCAACCTAAGGCCCACAGGCCAGATTTGGCCCATGACACCATTTCATGTGGCCTCCCCACCCCTCCAAGGGCATTTGAGAAACAAAATGTCTTCCCATTTGAAGCTGTTGGGACAAAATGCCCCCCATCATGCAGGCAGGGCAAAATGGCCACCTGGCCCTCAAAATTAACTGAGAGAGCGTGACCCAGCCCCTGGCTTGAAAAGGTTGGGACTCCCTGCTCTACAACCACAATTTGCTGTGGCTGAGCCCATGTCTAGCTAGCATAACCTTCATGATTGGGGAAGCCACCTCAGGCTTAGCAAAAATCTACCACGTGTGATTTTGGTGTAGTAGATAGCCCTACGATTCAAAATCTCCCGCTATTCTCTTGGGAGCTGTCAAGATCTTCTTTCATTGAGAAGCCTAACTAATAGAAGCGCCAGGCTGACTCTCTTGTTCTCTCTCATTCTGCCTCATGACTGTAATGTTCCCTGGGATATGAACCCTGCCTGTTGTCTTGACCTTGTTTTAATAGATGTTCTAATAGAAGCGGGAATGGATATTAGCTGTAATTACTCATTCTATGGGATTCTGTAGGGTCACTCTTTGTACCAAAGTTTAGAACCTTCATTGTCTACATAGCTTAAATTACTGAACATTGTGCCTTCCGTCCTGAATTAGAGCGCATTAATGAGCTTGTGGTTCATGATATTTCCTATTTATTATTCAGAGGCCAGAATCATTCAATCAGCTGCAGTGCAGAATTAACATGAGTAACTTTTGATCTGTTGCAGGAAAGCTGTCGTCTGCCCATCCTCCCCTCCTGATTTTTGTGCAAGGAGTTGCAAACAGAAGTACACTTGCGGCTCCTCTCTCCCTTCCCTCTAAACCAGGGCTGGCCAAACCTTTTGGGCCACAGGCTGGTCACGTGGTTTAGGGGGCTGTTCACTATGGCCAGGGGGCCAGATCCAACCCCAACACCCATTCATCTGGCCCGCAAAGCCCTCGTCACTCCCAGAAGCAGAAGTAAAATGCACCCGTATGGGCATATGGGCGCATTTTAATTCCACTTCCAGGAATGATGAGGGCTTCGGGGGGCAGATGAATTGGTATCAGTTGTATCTGACTCTAGGGTTCAGTTCTCATCTCCGTTTACAGCCAAAGCGCCAGCGCTGTCTGTGTCTGCAGATGTTTCCCTAGTTATGTGACAGGCATGACTAAAGTGTAAGGAACACTGTTTACCTTCCCACCAAAGTGGTCCCTATTTATCTACTTGCAATGTCTTGCTTTTGAACTGCTAGGTTGGCAGGAGCTGGGTCAGAGATGAGAGCTCACTCCATTGTGAAGCACACTTGGGTCTCAAACTGCTGACCCGCCAACCTTCCAGTCATCAAGTTCAGCATCTTAACCACTAAGCCACTGCAGTCCCATTGCCAAGACATTAACAGGATTCTAAACCTGAATTCTCCTGATAACTTGGAAGTGAGTGGGAATGGTTCCTCAAAATTAATGTACATAGGTATTCCCCTGACAGGAGTAAACGCTTTGTGTCATGGATTTGAAATCCCAGTTTGGTTGTGTAACCTTTTCCTTCTCTTGGTGGCTTGTGACTCTCAGACTACAGCTCCCATCATCCCCAGTGGGAGTAACACACTTCTTACACTTCTGAAAGGAACCATATTGGGCAAGGTCAGCTTTTAGTTTGCAATGAGCACGCAAAAGCCACTTGAAAAGAATCTGTCAGATTCGGACTGCCGGAATCTGGAATGCACAATTTGCTTGCCTGAGGAAATGTCAAAGCTAAGTGTAATATCCTGAGGGTGGAGGCAGGGGACCTTTTCCTGACCTCTCCCCCCACCCTCAGGAACAAAATACTGTATGGAGCGTACCAGGAAGATAAGCTTGGCAGACACTTTCAGAAATGTGAAATCAATTTCTTTAGCATACGTGACATTTTCGGCAACTTGAGTTATAAGGATGAGCATTTCTGATGTAAATATTTTACCCTAATACCCGTGTGATAATAGCAGGTTTGTGTGGGACCGAGATAAAACTCGGTCTAAAATTGTGTCTGCCTTAAAAGTAAGGCACTGTGGAAACAAATCATTTCAGCCCGGAATTCTAAATCAGGGAAAAGAAATAAGAGAATTCCGTTGTTTTGTGGGTCTATAATGTATACTTTAGTCTAGGCCAGTGGTGGCGAATCTATGGCACGCATGCCAGACATGGCACTCAGAGCCCTCTCTGTGGGCATGCGTGCCATCGTCCCAGCACAGAGTTCACCCCGCCCCTCTGCCTAGCAGCCCAATGGGAACGCTTCTTCCCTCTCTCTTGCACAGAATTCGCCCTGCCCCTCTGCCCAGCAGCCCAATAGGAGCTCTTCCTCCCTCCCCCAGCACAGAGTTCACCCCGCCCCTCTGCCTAGCAGCCCAATGGGAACGCTTCCTCCCTCTCTCTTGCATTGAATTCGCCCTGCCCCTCTGCCCAGCAGCCCAATAGGAGCTCTTCCTCCCTACCCCCAGCACAGAGTTCACCCACCCCCTCTGCAGCATGGATGGCAGCCTGTTGAGTTTGGGCACTCGGTCTCTAAAAGATTCACCATCACTGGTCTAGGCCATACTGCCTTAGTATTTTGTAAGGCAGCTCACGCTACAGAATTGGTTAGGAATGACAGCTATTCCGGCGCAATGCAAATGGAATGTCCCCATTTTGTGAGAATTTTGCTATATAAAAACAGAAAGTTAGTGCTGAAGCTTGGGAAACTAATTTTTTTGGACTGCAGGTACCAAAATCCCCATAAGCATTGGGATTCTGGGATTTGCAAATCACTTTTCTAAGTTCTATCTTTGTGACTCTGAGCCACAGACTTCATAATAAACCATGATATGATGCTGACATCTCAAACCACTGCTGGAATTTCTAAATAAAGAATGGAAGAAACTATTCTCAACATCTAACTTTTCTATTCCACTTCCATCTGCACAGTACAGCAGCTTTGGAAATGACTTTGGAAAAGACTGGGTGAACTGTTGTTCAGCACACGATAAAGAGATAAAGTTCCTAGATATGCTCAATGATTGTTCCCTGGGACAGATGGTTGAAGACCCAACTAGAGGTACAAGAATCCTTGACTTGATCCTGAGTAATACTCAGGATCTGGTGCAAGATGTTAATGTGACTGATCCAATAGGGAACAGTGACCACAACTCAATTATGTTTAACTTGATCATAGACCGCAAGTCACTGATAAAATCTAACACAGAGACCTTAAATTTTCAAAAAGGAAATTTCCCAAAGTTGAGGAAACTAGTAAAAAAGAAGCTGAAAGGGAAAATTGAGAGAGTCCAAACACTCCAAGAGGCATGGAGGTTGTTTACAAAAACAATAACAGAGGCCCAATTGGAATGCATACCCAAAAGGAAAAAGGGCACTGCCAGGTCCAAGAGGACTCCGATGTGGCTTACAGGAGCTGTTCGGGAAGTGATCAAGAGCAAGAAAAGCTCATTTAGAAGATGGAAGGCTTGTCCAAATGAGGACAGCAGGCAGAAACATAAATTCTGGCAGAACAAATGCAAGGCAACAATCAGGAAAGCAAAGCAAGACTTTGAGGAGTGTATAGCTAAAAATACTCAGAGAAATAACAAAGACTTCTTTAAGTACATTAGAAGTAAGAACCCAACTAGGAAGGCCATTGGACCATTAGATGACAATGGAAGGCAAGGGGTTATTAAAGAGGAAACAGAGATTGCAGAGAGACTCAATGAATTCTTTGCTTCAGTATTCACTGAAGAAGACAGAGACCACATGCCCAAAACAGAGCCTATCTTCGTAGGGAGGGAAACCGAAGAATTAAGCATGATAGAAATAACCAGGGAGGAGGTCCTTGCATGTCTTGTTAAGCTAAACACTAACAAATGCCCAGGACCAGATGGCATCCATCCACGAGTTCTCAGGGAACTTAAAGATGAAATTGCTGATATCCTAGCCAAAATATATAATCTTTCCCTCAAATCAGGCTTTGTGCCTGATGACTGGAAGGTAGCGAATGTAACACCAATTTTCAAAAAAGGATCCAGGGGTGATCCAGGAAATTACCGGCCTGTCAGTTTGACATGTGTCCCAGGTAAAGTGATGGAAACCATCCTAAAAGATAGAATTAATAGTTACATAGAAGAGAAGGCGCTGCTAAAGGAGAGCCAACATGGCTTTTGCAAGGGCAAATCATGCCTCACTAATCTGTTGGAATTTTTTGAGAGTGTCAACAAGCATGTGGATAAGGGGGATCCAGTTGACATTGTTTATCTGGACTTTCAGAAGGCTTTTGACAAGGTCCCACACCAAAGGCTCTTGAATAAACTTACCAGTCATGGAATAAAGGGACAGGTCTTGTCCTGGATCAGCAACTGGCTAAGGGACAGGAAACAGAGGGTAGCACTAAATGGACACTTCTCCAAGTGGAGGGAAGTAAAGAGTGGGGTCCCCCAAGGTTCAGTACTGGGACCCCTGCTTTTCAACCTCTTCATAAATGATCTAGAGGTAGGAGTAAAAAGCAAGGTAGCCAAATTTGCTGACGACACTAAATTATACAGGGTAGTGAAAACTGTGAGAGATTGTGAAGAGCTCCAGAGGGATCTCTTGACACTGGGGGAGTGGGCAAAACAGTGGCAAATGAGCTTCAACATCAGTAAGTGCAGAGTGATGCATGTTGGGGCAAAAAACCCCAATTACATTTATAAACTGATGGGGTCTGAACTCTCTGCGACAAACCAGGAAAGGGACCTTGGTGTCCTGGTGGACAGCTCAATGAAGGTGTCAACCCAGTGTGCCTCAGCAGTGAAAAAAGCAAACTCAATGTTAGGGATCATTAGGAAGGGTATAGAAAATAAGTCAGCAAGTGTCATTTTGCCTCTTTATAAATCTATGGTGAGGCCCCATCTGGAATATTGTGTACAGTTCTGGTCGCCATACCTCCAGAAGGATATTATGGAGTTGGAGAAAGTACAGAGGAGGGCAACCAGAATGATTAGGGGACTGGAACACCTTCCTTACCATCTGAGGCTGCAACGGTTGGGCCTTTTCACTCTTGAACGACGGCGTCTAAGAGGTGACCTGATTGAAGTTTATAAAATCATGCACGGTGTGGACAAAGTAGATAAGGAAAAACTGTTTTCCCTATCGCACAACACTAGAACTAGGGGACACTCCATGAAACTTTTGGGTACTAGTTCTCAAACAAATAAGAGAAAGTACTTTTTCACCCAGAGGATTACTGGTCTATGGAACTCCCTGCCAGAAGAAGTGGTGACAGCTGTCAGTCTTGACAGCTTTAAGAAAGGATTAGACAAGTTCATGGAGGACAAGGCTATCAATGGCTATAATTATGGCTACCTAAGGACAACCTCCGGGTTGGAGAGATAGGCAGGATCTCTCTCAATGCCATTTCCAGGGAATCCTAAGCAGGTGAAGGCATCTCCTTGGGAATACCCTGAAGGAAATGGTGAGCCACTGTGTGAGACAGAATGCTGGACTGGATGGGCTGTGGCCTGTTCCAGCAAGGCTGTTCTTATGTTCTTATGTTCTTATGACTTCAGTTTTCAATTCAGACAGCATGATGTTTGTATTGAATGGAGAAACCATGATTAGTACAAACAATGGTCTGATTCAGATGTAATGCTCAGGAATAAGACTAGTTGAACCACAGATCCCCAACCCTTTCCTTACCATTAAACCTGTAAAGAGGACATCAGATTGAATTATGGTACATAAATCAGGAACTGGAGTTAATCTTAACAGTTCTTTGTTTAACAAAACTGTGATTGTAAAACACAAAATGAAAGTGGCTTGTTTAGACAGGCCATAGTTAAAACTAACTCTAGTTTGTTCAGTACATACATAACAACAAACTACGGCTATCTGAAACTGAGATAAAATGCTTCTGATTTCTCCTAGAAATCATGAAGAGGAAGGGTGCAAAGGGAAAACATCTTAACTCAACACTCAATCCAGACCTTTAGTACTAAAATGCTTATTTGTTTTTTTGTTTGACCATGGAGGGAACCTATGCATTTGCAAGAAAGATTCCTCCTCCCTTCATTTCTTTATATGTACAAAATGTAACTGCTTCCTAAATGGAGGGCAGGTATTCTTGGCTGAGACTTCTCAAGGAGCCAGAGAAATCCTGGACAGGTTGTCCTGCCTATTTATAGCACCCTGTTTTGGCTGGAGAAAAGAGATGTTGGCAAAATTGTTTTCACATCTCCAATCCACAGACTGAGTTACAGGTTAGTCACATAAGAACATAAGAACAGCCTTGCTGGAACAGGCCACAGGAGCCCATCCAGTCCAGCATTCTGTCTCACACAATGGCTCACCATTTGCTTCAGGGTATTCCCAAGGAGATGCCTTCACCAGTTTAGGATTCCCTGGAAATGGCATTGAGAGATATCCTGCCTAACTCTCCAAACCGGAGGTTGTCAGGTATCCATAATTATAGCCATTGATACCCTTGTCCTCCATGAATTTGTCTAATCCTTTCTTAAAGCTGTCAAGACTGACAGCTGTCACCACTTCTTCTGGCAGGGAGTTCCATAGACCAGTGACCCTCTAGGTGAAAAAGTACTTTCTCTTATTTGTTTGAGAACTAGTACCCAAAAGTTTCATCGAGTGCCCCCTAGTTCTAGCATTGTGCAATAGGGAAAACAGTTTTTCCTTATCTACTTTGTCCACACCGTGCATGATTTTATAAACTTCAACCGTTGCAGCCTCAGATGGTAAGGAAGGTGTTCCAGTCCCCTAACCATTCTGGTTGCCCTCCTCTGCACTTTTTCCAGCTCCATAATATCCTTCTGGAGGTATGGCGACCAGAACTGTACACAGTATTCCAGATGGGGCCTCACCATAGATTTATAAAGAGGCAAAATGACACTTGCTGACTTATTTTCTATACCCTTCCTAATGATCCCTAGCATTGAGTTTGCTTTTTTCACTGCTGAGGCACACTGGGTTGACACCTTCATTGTCACAAACAATGGTTTCCCAATTCAGACACTATTTCAAACCATACATGTGGTTTTAGTAATCCATCATTTTAGACCAGTCACCCTTTGACAGTGTCCAACAGGGATAGGACTACTGAGTCTGTTACCAAGATAAAAATTAGATTAAATATTGAAAACTGTGTTCAGAAGACAACCCCTTATAGAAGTTAGAATCTGTTTTCCCATTCCAGGTGGGGGTGGGGGTGGTAGCAGAACCTGGCTGGCTTTTACCTGGATAATTGGGAGAACCAGGAATTGCTAGAAGTTATCATCATCTTTGAAGAGTATCCAGAAACCGTAGCTTTCATCTCTCTAATTGTATGCGAGGGCTGTGAAGCTATCTTAAGACTCTCGATTTATCTGCCTGGCGAGGCACAACACTTTCTTATTAAAAACATATCTATCATGGTTAATGACTTGATTTTCCTCCCCTTTCATACGGCACAATGACAGGTGTAAAGCAAAGCTCGGCATCATATGCTTGAGCAATATGCTTGTCGTTTCAAGATGCCTTGAACATCAGCATGCCTTCATGGTGCCGGAGGAAGTGCGCCGGGAGGGGAGGGTTGGAACGACACAACTTGACGCTGCACAGATTACACACTTCTGTTGGAGAGAAAATAGTACCATTTGCAGTTTCAGTTAAAAGCATGTTGAAATGCATATGGAAAATACCATTAGGAGGAACTCCAGAGTGCCGGAGTAAAACGGGTCATTAGGCTTGCGTTTGTTCGAGAGAGCCTCCCATCTGACAGTGCCGAATGGCGGAGGTTTTTTTAGCAGCTTATGTTCCCAGTTACATTAAACAGACAAACAGATTGACTGTTTTGCATTTCTCATTTGACAACAGCTTGTCTTCATTTGCGGCACGCTGGTGGCTGAGCAGAAAAGCAGGGCGGGTGAGTGGATCCCAGGTCCTGCTTTTGAATAACAACAGATGCCAATGTTTAACTTCAAAATCAATCAATTCTTTTTCCTGAGTGTGGATAAAAAGGTCTAGTGAAGTGCCTGAAGGGGGTTTTCTGCTGCTTACAGCTGAAAAAATATATGAAAAACCAAAATCATGTGGTGTGGTGTGTGGGTTTTTGTTTTGGTCTTTTGAGGAGAAAAGAAAAACTTATTTGGCATGATATGTTCACCAGTAGTTTTAAGAGACAAAACGTAGTATATTAATGTCATGTCAGAAATTATTCTGGGTTGAAAGGATTTTTGCTGGAGAAACTCTGCTCAGGGGACGCTTGAATGAGGCTCCTTTCATGTCCCCAAGATCTTTTCCCACTGAAGTGGTCCCTATTTATCTGCTTGCAATTTCTTGCTTTCGAACTGCTAGGTTGGCTGGAGCTGGAACAGAGGCGGGCACTCAAACTGTCATGCAGTACCCAGGTCTCGGAACTGCTGACTTACCGGCCTTCCAGTTAACAAGGCAAGCTTCTTAACCACTGAGCCACTGCAGCCCTCACAAAATGTAGTATAAGTTATGTATCATAGATATACCTGGATTTTATGACTTTGAGTGATACTGTCATGGCACTGAACATAATGGACAAATCCTTACCTGAGAGGCCCGTGATTGGCGTGGACAAGCGCTGAGTTAGATAATCTTGGTAGAACACTTATTTCTTTCATTTAGAGTGGACTGTCCATGGATACCATTCCACATTTGTATCAGTGCCAGCCCAAATCTCTGTGTGGGTATATGCTTGTATGTGTGAGTGAGATGTTTGCACACGCCCAAACTGGTTGCAATTAAAACTGTCTACTGAGCGTATCGGAACTGTGACTCTTTGGTGTATGAAAACCAAGACACAGGACACAGCCTCGGGCTGGGTTAACTCAGGTTTATTGCATCGTGGACAGAGGGAACATGAGGTAATGGCGGATCGATAGCTCTTTATATACAGTAGTCATACATTTGAACGTGGTTGCATGGTAGCCCATTGGCTACTGTCTGCGTGACGTCATTGCTGGTCACGCCCTTCTTGTCCAGGTGTAGGTGGTGGCGGGAAAACTTCCCGCGCTGTTGCCTTTGATGAGTTTGGACCAAGAGAGCTTGGACGCTCGCTGCTGCCAGCTGGTGGTCATTAGCTCGCGTCCTATTACAGGGTTCATATGATACAGCTGAAGGTTACATTGTTGCTATAGGCACGGTTACATTGGTTCAGATACATTGTAATCCATGTGGAAGATAAAACCATTAGAACACAACACCCCTCCCCCCTAGGATGAGACAAAGTCTCGAGCCCACACTTAAACACACTCCCCCCCCCCTAGGAGACAAAGTCTCTCAGCCAAGATGGCTTATTTCGAACACGTTGGGGTCTCGATGCAGGCTGCCTTTCCCCGGGTTTGCTACCTTTTCTTTGTTCCCTGGTTTCCTGTCCTGTAATTGGAGAGGGAGACTCGTTAGTGACTTGCCGCGGCTCCGCGGCGTTGTTTGGAGGTGTGCTCATTCTTAGGGAAGAACCGGGGGCACTGGGGGCTAACGAAAAACCCCTCTTCTCGCTTGGATGGGTGGGGGAACACTCCTGAAAACCCCCCCCGGCTCGCAAAATCAAAATCAAAATTACATTCGGGGGCAGCGGTCGCGAACTCCTCTCCCCCTTCCCCGACCTCTGGTAGAACTGGCGTATCAAAAGGGTATGAGTCGGGGCCGCTGCTTCTGCCTTCCCCCCTTGCTTGGGACTGTTGTCCGCTGCTGTCTCCCCCTTGGGCCAAACGGGTGGGGGAGAACCCTAACGCTGAATCTTGTTGCTGCGCCCCACTGACTGGCCCACTCACTCGGTGCCTCAGTTGGTCTGCGTGCCTCCTCCAGAGGAGGCCGGTGCTAGTCTCGACCCGGTACGACACTGGCCCCGTTTGTTCTACAACCGTCCCTGGTACCCAGGCTGGCCCTGCGCTGGCATAGTTCCTGCAGTGAACAGGGTCGCCGGTGGCGAAACCTTTCGAGACTGCCAACCCTATGTTTTTCCCTTTATCCTCAACTCTCGTCGGGTCTAGCCTGGACAGGATCGTGGTCAGTTTTCGCCGCATCAAGAGCTCTGCCGGCGAGTAACCTGACGCCAAGGGGGTCACCCTATACGCTAATAAGAACTGACATACTTGGTGATTTAGGTCCCCCGGGCCCATGCGCCGCAGCGCATCCTTTGTTGTACGCACCAGCCGTTCCACTTGGCCATTCGTGGCCGGGTGAAACGGCGCGGATGTGACATGCCGAATGGCGTTTGCCTCCATAAATGCCCCGAACTCCGCGGAGGTGAAACAACTAGCGTTATCGCTGACTAAAGTGTCGGGTAAACCGAACGTGGAAAAGACTCTCCTCAGTTGGCTAATTGTAGTGGCGGAGGACGTGCTCTTTACTGGGATAACCTCCAGCCACTTGGAGAACGCATCCACCACCAGGAGAAACATGGTTCCCCGGAATGGGCCAGCGAAATCTACGTGCACTCTGGACCATGGCCCCCTTGCTGTGTCCCATTCCCTATGCGGGAGCCGGGCCGCCTCTGGCCGGGATCCCTGGCATGCCTCACAAGTGCCGACCATGTGCTCAATGTCTGTGTCTAGCTGTGGCCACCAAAAATAACTCCGGGCCAGCGCCTTTGAACGAACGATGCCCGGGTGGCTGACGTGCAGCAGTTCGAGCACCCTCGGACGCAGGGACGTAGGGACCACCACCCGTTGGCCCCACAACAGGCACCCCCTTTCTAGGGACAACTCTAGCTTTTTCCGAAAAAATGGGTCGAATTCTGTGCTTGGGGACGATGCCGGCCACCCCTTCTGTACCCATGAACTCACTTTCTCCAGCGTTCTGTCCTTGCCTGTCGCCCTAGCAATGTCGGCCGGTACTATTGGGGGTGCGTCTAAGACCTCAATTAACAACACCTGGCGGTCTCTTTCTACTCTCGCCTTTTGGTCGTCCGACAAGGGCAAGGGAGATCTCGAAAGTGCATCAGCATGGCTGATCTCCTTTCCGGGCCGGTACTCCAACTCGTGTTGGTATGCGTTGAGAAAAATAGCCCATCGCAGCATCCTCGGGGACAGGATCTGCGGCGTGGGCTTGCTTGCCGTGAAAATCCCTAACAGGGGCTTGTGATCAGTCACGATTTTGAACGGGCGGCCATACAAAAAATCGTGAAATTTTTTGGTTCCGGCTACTATTGCTAATGCCTCCCTGTCGGTTTGTGCGTAATTGCGCTCCGCTTGGGACAGGGACCTTGAATAAAACGCTACCGGGGCCTCCCTTCCGTCATCCAACACGTGGCAAAGCACCGCCCCCACCCCCACCGGGGATGCATCGCAGACTAAGACCACTGGCCTTTTGGGGTCGAAATGCGTCAGGATTGCCTCAGATGTTAAGAGTTGCTTTAGTTCTTTGAACGCCCTCTCGTGCTCGTCACCCCACATCCATGTCTCCTCCTTTTTAAGTAACCGATGAAGCGGTTCGGCCACGGACGCCTTCCATGGGAGGAATGTATGGTAAAAATTGAGGAGCCCCAGGAATGACTGTAGCTCGGTTTTGGATGTGGGGCGAGGGGCCTTCTTTATGGCTGCTACTTTGGATTTAGACGGCTTAATACCCTCGGGTGTGATCCGGAACCCTAAAAACTCGACCTCAGTTTCGAAAAAAACACATTTGTCCTTCCTCAGTCTCAGCCCCGCTTTCTCGAAAACAGTTAGTACTTTATCCAATCTCTTTGCCAGTTCGGCCTCACTCCCCCCTGTTATCAACACGTCATCAAAATAAGGCAACACCCCCCTCCAGCCCCTTCAGGAGGCGTTCCACAAGCGACTGAAAAAGGCCGGGTGCCGAGTTCACGCCGAACTGTAAACGCGACACCTGGAACGCCCCTTTGTGTGTAACTATCGTTTGTGCCACGGCCGTGGCAGGAGTTACGGGGAGTTGCTGATAGGCTTGTGCCAAATCGAGTTTAGCGAAACACTTTCCCCCATTCAGCCTGGCCAAAAGGTGGCTGACCACCGGCACCGGGTATGCATTAGGGCGGATCGCCTTGTTAATTGTGCACTTATAATCAGCGCAAATGCGCACCTCCCCGTTGGCCTTCAGGCCACACAGCACGCCGTCCCTGAGGGCCATCTCTAGGTTGTCCCATCTACAGGGGCCGGCGGCTATCCTCATGGCGGTCACGAATGCCTCAACCGACTCGTCCGGCGCTTGGACTCGCCTCCAAAACGCGCTCCGAGCGGGAAACATTGCCCTCGAGGGTCGGAAACGCTCTCGCAGCAGCTTCATGATGTCGTCTGCCTTAAATTCGCTCACCTTCTTCGGAGCGATGATGCCCACCAGCGTCCGCTTGGTTTCTAACCCAAGCATTCTGGTGAGGATGGCCCTCTTCCTCTCCTCGTCGTCTTCTTTGACTTTGAGTTCCACCAGTGCCGCCTGGAAGTCCATCTCCAACAGCTCCCAGTCTTGCGGTTTGGTGATGTTGAACCCGCTCTGTGCCCTGGCTGTTCCTTGGGGATCCATAATCCCACCTTCGTCGCCAATTTGGTGTATGAAAACCAAGACACAGGACACAGCCTCGGGCTGGGTTAACTCAGGTTTATTGCATCGTGGACAGAGGGAACATGAGGTAATGGCGGATCGATAGCTCTTTATATACAGTAGTCATACATTTGAACGTGGTTGCATGGTAGCCCATTGGCTACTGTCTGCGTGACGTCATTGCTGGTCACGCCCTTCTTGTCCAGGTGTAGGTGGTGGCGGGAAAACTTCCCGCGCTGTTGCCTTTGATGAGTTTGGACCAAGAGAGCTTGGACGCTCGCTGCTGCCAGCTGGTGGTCATTAGCTCGCGTCCTATTACAGGGTTCATATGATACAGCTGAAGGTTACATTGTTGCTATAGGCACGGTTACATTGGTTCAGATACATTGTAATCCATGTGGAAGATAAAACCATTAGAACACAACAGACTCATTCCATCCAAACTGAGAGAATCTTAAAGTGGGCACATGTTTAGCCATTGGTGAGATTGGTGCCAGCCTATGAGAGCCACTGAAGGTACTATATGTGGTTGATTTAAAAAAAAACCCACATGCACAGTACTTTTAAAAAATGATATCAGCTCTTTCTAATATGCTTTTGAAACTCACACCTGAGCTGCACCAGAGAATGTAAGGTCATCTATCCTGAATTAGGAGGGGCTGTGGTGGCTTCGTGGTTAAATATGCTGAACTTGATGACCAGAAGGTAGGCAGGTCAGCATTTTGAGACCTGAGGGCTGTGTGATGGAATGAGCTTGTGTCCTCTGTTGGCTCTTGCCAACCTAGTAGCTCAAAAGCAAGAAATTGCAATTAGATAATAGGTACTGCTTCAGCAAAAAAGGTAGCAGCATCCCATGCTCTTTGGTGTTTAGTCATGCCACTTGAGTATAGAAATGTCTGCAAGTGCAAACAGCTCTGGCTCTTTGGCTATAAGCAGAGATGAGCAGTGAATCCTAGAGTCGGTCAAGACTGGCTTTTGAACACGGAAGACCTTTAACTTTACCTGTACTGAATTAGATCAGTGTGTGAATGAGAAAAGGTGTAGGGAGAGGTAAAACAAAGCAGTCAGAAAGGAGGAGAAGGCTGCCAGGCACCCACGGAAGCAAATACACAGGAATCAGAAACTATGAAAGACTGTTTAAGTCTAGCAGAATTGGCCAGATCCCAACCCTCATCCAAACAAGGCAATATATTTATTTAAATTTTTATAGGACAATGGCAAGGGAGAAAATCCCACAATTGATGCTGAGGATTAGCCTGGTTACTTGTATGTATTTCACAGTCACAAGAGCATAACATTAAGTCACAAAATGCTGCCTGTCTTTTAATGCGCTCGCGCATGCACGCTCACACACACACATGCAGCACATACTCTGGTCTTGTAGAGTGCTACAGTTTTTGACTGAAGGCTCTATAATGGGAGAAGGGGGGTCATGGCTTAACTGTTACGTGGTTTCTCTCCCTCCTTCTTGTCCATGTTTGCAGTTTACTAGCATGTCTATCTTTGTTGTCTTAATGCAGACTGAAGTCTATATCGAGAGGTAGAGAGCGGATCTTCCCTCCCCACTTTTCTTTTATCAGCTAAACAACAACAACAAAAAAGGATTGGAGACACTACATCTATAATTGAAGGGTCAAGATCCTTCCCTGTAAGCCAAACAGCAACAACAAAAAGCTCATTATGCGGGGTGGGGCTTCTGAGTGATAGCTTTTAGCCCAGGGTCAAAGGTTTCCCATTAAATAGCATATGAAATCCTAACAGGAGTCAGTCAATTGATAGCAACGTGAAAAGTATGGAGCACAACCACACATGCAAAAGAAGTTGACGTAGCTATTAACAAAGCCCTACATATATTGACAGGATGCCTCAAACCTACACCAGTTGAGAAAATATACCTTCTTGTTGGTATCGCTCCACCTAAGATCATAGGAGAAGTTGCAGTGGATGCTGAGAGAACTAAGCAAGAGAATGACCCTCAACATCCTCTGAATGGATGGATATGAGCCTCAAGTCCACCAGCTCAGATCCAGGAAGAGCTTTATGGCAAGAACAAACACTCTTGAGGGTACACAAGAGCAAAACCGAATTAGAAGATGGAGGAAGGAGCTCATTGGACAAGGAACAACATTAAAGGAGGATATGGCTCAGGATTTCAACCTCTCCTACAGGACCCTGAACAGGCTGAGGGTTAGAGTCACTAAATGCAAGACCATCATGCTCAAGTGGGGGCTGCTGGCAGACGACAACACCCTGTGTGAATGTGGAGAGATACAGAATCCGGCTCATTTGCTGGTCTCCTGATTACTGCCAGAAACATGCACCAATGAAGACTTAAATTTGGTCAACGACAAAGCCCAAAAAGTGGCTCCGTTTTGACAGTCCAGGGTTTGATCGGGACACGAAAGAAGAAGAATGGGAAAAGGCTCAAATATTTGCTCTTTAATTCTCGAGTTAGTTTATCCAGTGTGCAGCAAGCAACCTGGGAAGTGCTGGGGATGATTAAGCGGCTGCACAGAGGCTACAAATTGCTGCTACTTGCTTTTGTGGCTGGACTTGTTGCAGTTGAGTGATGTCGCCCATCATTGCATTGTGTGCACAGTAAAACAGCCGAGCAGTGACAGATAGATTGAGAATCAGAGCTACTCCATCACGGCTGAAAGATCCCTGCACGCTGGGAATTTGGAATGAGCGCATCAACTTCCAGCGCAGAGCTCAGCTCTTCAGCACTCTGGGCGAAAGTATATGGAATTAGCTTTGTGTAGTAGAAATATAAGGAAAACTATGATGTTCCTGAGAGCATCGAGCCAGAAAAAGGAGATACCCAGAGAGAAATACAAAATATGACAATTTAAAGCTACAGACAGAAGCAGAGGTTGTCAGTGGCTTAGGTATCTGGCTGGTATCAATTCCCCACTGTGACTCCTTAACAGAGGCTGGACTTAATGCTCAAAAGGGTTCCTTCCAGCTCTGCCATTATTTGATGATGATGGTGGTGGTGGTGGTGGTGGTGGTGGTGGTGATGGTGAAGCCAATTCCAACATTCATGCTAGGTTAATGCCTTTATAAGGCCAACCAAAAGAGCATTAGAAAACGTGCAAGCTTTTTAAAACCACAGGTGTCTTCTTTAAACAAAGCATTATGCAAACAAGCAGTTCTGGGAGGACCGATCTCAACACCATGCATTGGGGATGTACCATTCATGTTCTGTTTGGGGTTTATTTAACTCCAAATTCATGAATTCCCCAGGCAGAATTCTGTGAGTTCTAATCCTCAGACCCACACCTACAGACACCTCCTTTTCATTTACCTAGAAATAGAGTCTAGCTTGGAGCCTTTGGCTTGTTCTTCCTATTGTTAATGTGTTAAAAACATCAGGTAGTATGGACTTGAGACAGGTGCTGTGGTGCTTCTTATGACTTGTAGTTCTTTGAGAGGTGCCCTCTGTGGAGCCAATGGTGGAGCAAGTCTACAGTTCCCATGAAACACCTTAATAGCTGTCTCAGGCCTGTACTTCCAGTGTTGATTTGCACATTAACAATGGGAAGTACAGACCCAAGACAGTTATGCAGCCCTGGAGCTAGACTATAGGCCAGGTGAGCAAAACTTTAAGTGTGGTCCTGTGCGTTGCAACTCCTATGCACTGGGGCATTCTGTTCTCTTTGATATAAGAAGCGACAGAAACAGAGGAGAGTTCCACATGAATAACCTGTAGGTGAAGCAATCCAAAGGAAATGCCTTAAGAAGTCTTTCCTTCTCAGTCTATATCTTAGCTTCCTGGCAGTAGAATTTGTGAAGCTTAAAAAAAAAAATTAAAAACCAGGACTGCTCACATGAGAGGAAACTGCTTTTTGTTTTTGTTTTGTTTTGAAAACATTGCCTTGGGATAGGAAAGGCTTTGTGGAGAATGCCAATGCTGCTTGTGTGGCAGGAGGCGTGGGGAAAGGTGCTTTGTCAAAGCATGGTTTGGTGTGTGTACATGTGCACATGTATTCATTTTTTTAAAAAAAAGTGGAAGGTTCTTGGGGGGCACTGAGGAAAAACTAGGGATTGGATCTGTGAGATCCCAGGCCGATTTGCATTTCTCATTGTATCATGTGGCCAACAGGGGGAAATGTGAAAAGTAGAGAGAGCTGTCTTACATCAAATGAAACTTATTACCTGTTAAGACCTAGTCTCAATAGCAGTGGCTGTCCATGAGACGAATTTTCTTAACACCACCTGGAATTGACCAAAGCACTCTTCTAAATATCTGCTCCTGGTTCCTCCAGAATTCCTCGACTTTGTTGTTCAGTTGCACAGTCAAACCAAACCCTTTGTGACCTCATGGACCACCCCACACCAGGCTCCTCGGTCATATGCCATCCTCTGTAGCATGCCCAGATCTACACATACTGCGTCAACAATGCCATCTCGCCATTTCATCCTCTGCCGCCCACTTCTCCTTTTGCCTTCGATCTTTCCCAGCATCAGGGCCTTCTCATTTGGTGGCCAAAGTACTTGAGCTTCAGCTTCAGTATTTGTCCTTCCAAGGAGCAGTCAGGGTTGATTACCTTTAGGATGGACTGATTTGATCTCCTTGTAGTCCAGGGGACTCTCAGAATTCTCCACCAGCACCACAGTTCAAAGGAGTCTATTCTTCGGTGCTCAGCCTTCCTTAGGATCCAACTCTCACAGCCTTAAATTAATACTGGGAAGACCATTGCTTTGACTATGCGGACTTTTGTTGGCAGAGTGATGTCTCTACTTTTTATTATGCTGCCTAGGATTCTCCTAGCTTGCCTCCCAAGGAGTTAAGCGCCTTTTTATTTCATGGCTGCAGTCACCATCTGCAGTGATCTTGGATCTCAAGAAGGTAAAGTCTGTCACTGCTTCCATTTCATCCCGTTCTATTTGCCAAGGAGTTGTGGAGTTGTACGCCATGATCTTGGGTTTGTTTGTTTTATGTTGAGCTCCAGGCCAGCTTTTGCACTCTCCTCTTTCACCCTCATCAAGAGGTTCTTTCAGTCTTCTTCACTTTCTGCATTTGACTGCAGCAGACTAATTAGCATCATATTGCAGCTTAACAATGTGAACGTCTTTGCCATTCTCACACATCACCTGGAGAAGTCCCAAACTACCTCCTGCCCACTCTTGCTTGACTTCACCATACCAGCTCACCTTTTACCTTGACCTATTCTCTCTATTTGGAGCCCAGAGGCTGTGGAGGATCCTTGATCTGAAACTCTGTGTGGCTTTCTGCCAGGGAACTGGGACGTGAAGGTTAGTTGCTCCTTGGCTAGCCAAAATAGGGGATTAGTGCAGCCTTCCACGGTGATAATGTCTGTACGGTGCTCTCCCTAGCTTTTGTTAGCTCTTCAACCTTGACCTTGAAAGAGCTACATCAAAAAAAGTTGCAAATTCTTCTGATCTTGGAGGACTGTGGTGGGGATTTCAGAGCGGAAAGAGGGCAGGCCTCCAATTGCCTGAAATAATTGTTAGTGTGTGATTAAGTACAATGTAGAAATGGACTACAAGTCTGGCCAGGTTATCCTGCTGTGGTAATAGATTAGACCATAATGCCAGTGACTCAACGCCAAGCATTAGGCGGCGGTTAACTAACCTGACAACCCTGCGGACTAGTGGCCTTGACAAAGTCCAGAGGGAAGGGTGATGGTCCCCAAGTGGATTTAATCCCATTTGAATCCACCTTGATGGAGGGCAACAGCTTCATCCATCCTGGCCTGGGGCTGAGGATGAGGACTTTGCGTGCCAAAAGGGCTCAGGAACAGAAAGTGACTCACAGAACTGGATCTGTTGGAATGGGTATCATGCTGTGATGTGGAAAGCAGATGAAAGGCCACAGCATTATGTTCACAGGACAGTCTTTATGGCTATTCGCTATGATGATCCCCAGTATTCAGAATCGGATATGGCACAATAAGAAGAAGAGATGAACTGATTTAATAGAAGAAACCATGGCCTTAAATCTCCAAGATCAGGAAAGGGCTGTAAAAACAGGAGCACTGATAGTCCCTAATTCATAGGTAAAGGTCACTTTTGCTTGAAAGCCAGTCATATCTGATTCTAAGATTCATTTCCATTTATAGTGAAATAGCCAGGAATGACTAGACACCGGAGCGCACAGAACACTGTTTAGCTTCCCACCTATTTATCTACTTGTAATTTCTTGCGTTCAAACTGCTAGGTTGGCAGGGGCTGGGACAGAGACAGCAGCTCACTCCGTCGTGCAGCACTCAGGTCTCGAACTGCTGACCTGCCCACCTTCGAGTCGTCAAGTTCAGCGTCTTGACCACTAAGACACCACAGTCACCACTAATTCATAAACATCACCATAAGCCCTAAGTGACTTCCTATGAAAATAACTGTGCATTGTAGTGGACAGAACCGGGTTGTAGTCTCTCTCAGCCTAACCAACCTCACAAGAGTGTTGTTGTTCTCAATAAAGTGGGGAGGGGGAAAGGAGCTATTTCTGCTGCCTTGGCCTCACTGGAGCAAAAGTTTGTTTAAAATGTAGCAAGAAAATAAATAAGCACCCTTCATAGTTTTAGGTCTGGGAGTTTTAAGAATACAATTCTGATGTGGTGGTCCTCACTATTATATATAAAATAGTATTAGTGTTAATTTCTTTCTGCAAATGTTAAAAGGCAGGGAAGCTTAGCACAGAGAAAATTTTATCTGTTTTGGAAAACTGAAGGAAAACTCTCACTCTTAAAGCAAATGTCACAGAAAATAAAATGCCCTCAGATTCTCCAAATTAATTCTCTTTTCCCTTCCGTGGAGTCAAGCTACACTCTGCCCAAAGTCAGCTGGCTCATTGGCTGTAAATAGAGATGAGCACCACCCCCTATAGTCAGACACAACTGGCTTTCAAGCAAAGGAGACCTTTATCTTACACTCCTTTACCTTCTAAAATTATACTATAACATTACTATCTCACCCATTCTCATTCATGAGTTTCCTTTCTCTCAGAAAAATATTTGGGGAAAGGTCACCTTTATTTACATATTTATTTACATAGATATGTAAATTTATTTACATAAATATTTACAGTGGTTCCAGTGGCTAAGATGCTGACTGGAAGGCAGGAGGTCAGCAGTTCGATTTCCGAGTACTGCAGGACGGAATGAGCTCCCGTCTTTGTCCCAGCTCCTGCCAACCTAGCAGTTCGAAAGCAAAAAAATTGCAAGCAGATAAATAGGAACTACTTCAGTGGGAAGGTAAACAGTGTTCCGTGTGTCTACTCATGCCTGCCACATGACCACGGAAATGTCTGCAGAAGCAGACAGTGCTGGCTCTTTGGCTTTGCAACAGAGATGAGCACTGAAACCTAGAGCCAGATACGATTGGCTTTTGAGCAAGGGAAACCTTTCCCTTTACCTAAATAGGTATCACTTTGATGGGAAGGTAAACAGCATTCCATCCTATCTAGGCATGCCTGCCACATGTCCACGGAAACATCTGCGGACACAGACAGTTCTTTGGCTATAAACAGAGATGAGCACTGAATCCTAGAGTCAGATACGACGAGCAAGGGTGACCTTTACCTTTACCTAGTTGGAAATGCTCTCAAATATTTCTTCTTATGCCTGTCATTTTTAAAATGAGTGTCATAAGAACAACATTAATAATCGCCAATTGGATGATTTTTCATATTGTCTTTCTTGTGGTGAGTCTAGTGAGCTCTGTTTGTGTCATGGGTCCGAAACTCTGACTTTATCTTACACATGGAGAACCAGGTTTTGGTAGGTGTGGACACCAGATCCCAACATCCCCAGACATTGTCCAAGCAGGCCAGCACTGGTGGGAGGTGGAGTCCAACCCATGGCTTCCTAACATACTCTCCAAACGGAGCAGCGAGCAAATATCAATGTTATTTTCTCTTCTCTCACTCCCCTTTCTTCAGAATGATCTCCCAATGCGGTTTGTTTTTATAAATTCCGTCTCTTTTTCCAAACATAGCTTGAGAAATGCTTAAATGTGAGGATATGGCTTTGCAATAACAGAGTATAAGAAAAAAAAAGAGAGAGATGCAGTTTGTTCTCATATCCTAATGAATCACAAGTCCTATTTTCCATGCCTACATTCTCAATAAAGTAAGATGCTTGAATAGCTAAGCTCTTCAACTTCCCTCTCTCTCTCCCCTCCCTCTCCTCCTCCTCTTTTATTATTAAATGTAATTTTGTCCTCTCAAAGATTACTGAAAATTACTTTTGCAAGTTGCTATGAGGGGCTTATCAGGCCAGCGGTGTTTGGGTTTCCATATTAACTGTCTCGTGCGCCTCTGAACCTGAGCTGGTGACAAAAGCGACTCATTTCAGCCACTGGAATACCTGGTCTCTTTTCTTGGTAACCCTTTCTCATCTTCCAAAGGCAACTTCATTTATTGTGAAATATTTGCACGTCGCCTCTCAAAATGGCTTTCCATCTGTCAAATTTAATTCTGAAGGACTGTTCAGGAAGAGACCGATATTCGTGGAGGGGGGGAAATTAAATTTCTGTTTGGAAAAACAAGCCAACGAAGGCCTGACGAGTTGTGTTTGGGCCAAAGCTTTTGCATGAACTGTATCCCACTTCTTCACATGCAAAATAATCACCAACACCTTGTTAGTTCATTGCCACCTGACACTCGATGTTAGTAGCTCAAGAGATTTATGCTATCTGAGGCCAAGTAGCAAATGCCACCCCCATCTGACCACCTCAGTCACCATTCACACCATCCCAACTTTTTCTTCTTCTTCAAGTGCCATATTCAAATCCGAATATTGGCTATCATCATGGCAATCTGGCATGAAGATTGTCCTGGGAACAATGCAGTGTGGTGACCTTCCATTTGCCTTCCACATTGTAGCGTGACACCCATTGTACCACAGATCCAGTTCCATGAGTCACTTTCTGGTCCACAAAGCCCTCCTCAGCCCCAGGCCAGGATGGATGAAGCTGCTGCCCTCCATCAAGATGGAATCAAGTGGGACTTAATCCACTTGGGGACTATCACCCTTCCTTGTGGACTTCGCCACCCAAGATCATTAGTCCTCAGGATTGTCAGGTTAGTTAACTACCACCTGACACTCATCATTGAGTTGCTGGCAGTATGGTCTACTCTTATTACCATAGCAGGATAACCTGGCCAGAATGCCACCCCAACCTGGCCAATTTATTTTAGCACAGAAGGCAGAATCCTACAAATGCCTTTTCCTGTCCCTTGCAGTACAAATAATGTAATAGTTAATACGTAATATGCTTCCTGCTGGTGGCATCTAAAATCAGAGAGGGTCATAGCTCTTCAAGGTTCAAGAATGGGCAGCAGTTGCCCATGGGATTCCAGAAGTTGTTTTGCTGATGGATAATGGTCAGTGTTAAATTTGGAAATTCAAATGTAACACACACATACACATTAATTAATATGTCCTCCCCCATTGTACAGTTCTTTGTTCATAGTGTTTAGAGATATTTTTTTTAAAAAAATTCTTCTTTTGTAAAAACAACAAATTTATAATGAATTATGTTAAAATACAACAAAAAGAGAGAGGAAATATGCTGTTTAAATGAAATTTCTGGTTAAATAAATCATCCATTAAGGTTGGATGCACATGCAGGCATGGGATGGAGGTAAGAAAAGCCACTAATTGGGAGAGGGTTAGTGTATACTGTGGGGACCGGTGGTGGCTCAAGTGGTTAAGATGCTGAACTCAGTGACTGGAAGGTCAGAGTTTGATTCTCAGGTACTTGCATGTTGGAGTGAGCTCCTGCCAACCTAGCAGTTCGAAAGCAAGAAATTGCAAGTAGATAAATAGGGACCACTTTGGTGGGAACGTAAACAGCGTTCCGTACACTCCGGTGTTGAGGCATGTTTGCCATGTGTCCGCTGAAACATCTGCATACACAGACAATGCTGGCTCTTTGGCTGTAAGCAGAGATGAGCACTGAACCCTATAGTCGATTACGACTGGCTTTTGAGCAAGGACGACCTTTATCTTTACCTAGGGTATACTGTAGATCTGTGGTTCTAAACGTTGGACACATGCCCCATGGGGGGGGGGGGATTTGATTTTTAAGGGGTGCAGTTCAAGAATGAGATATTAACAGTGAATGGCCTTTTAGGCTTCATCCACATGAGTAGGAGTTCACATTTTTAGTAATAAGTATATGCCACAGTGGGTTGGCATTATGATTTTAGAGATACTTAGGTGGGGTATTGCAAAAAAAAAAAAAAAAAAAAAGGTCGGGGACTTCTGCTGTAGATGATCTCTAAGGCCTTTTCCTACTCTGATTCTATGGGTGTGTGAACAAACTACAAGTTAATCTGTGTTTAATATTTTGCCCTCCGTTACATTTCAATGGAATTTCAGGTCAGATAGGTGGAAATAAGAAGTTAAAAAGTTTTTTTTTTAATATGTAGAAAAATGGGGGGAAATGACATTTAACAAAAACATAATGTTCCAAAAGAAACAGAGTCACATGCTGCCTCAAGTGATAGAATTTGGCAGTCAGTATCAGTTCGATGCTGGGCATGAAACTAATAATAACAGCAATTACCTCCTCAGTAGGGCTGCGGATGTTCAAAGCACTTTATGGACATTAACTAATGAATAAAGCAGCGGGTTCAATGGCACAAAGATTTCTAATAGTTAGTCACCAATAACCTCCAAGGGGAGTTGAATGATGTCTGGCAAGGGGATTTCTGTTGACCTTAAGGACAGATGCCACTGTGTTCGGCATTTCTTCACTTTGCAGTCCTGTTGACTCCCGTCGCTAATCGGACTTCTGACATGAGCTAGATATTACACAAAGAAACCATCAGGCTTAACATTCAGATTGGTACTGGTTCCACCCACCAACTCCATTTATTTATTATTTACGGTATTTCTATCCCACCTTCCTCATTGTAAGATGTCTCAAGGCAGCCTCCCACATATTATAAAACCATCAGATTAAAACAGCAATTAAAAAATCAATTAAAACATCATTTAAAAACATAGCTAAAACCCAACAAGAACAAGTTAAAAAAAAGTATGAATTTAATTTTTTTTCTAACCTTCTGAAATTCTTCCTAACCCATTAAAAAAAAAGAAGATGAGGTAGAATGGGATAGGGTTTTGGGGGTCGCAGTCAACCAACAGAGCTTTAGCCTGGGTTAAGGAGCCTGACATGTCCCACACCCGCTGGCACAGCCATGTGCCTTCCTGAAGGGGATGAGCTCAGTTTGTAGGCGCAGTTCGGGTTGAAGGAGGTTCCACAGGGCCGGGGCAGACACCAAGAAGTCTCTCTTTCTGGTCCCAGTCAGCTGAGCTTCCCTTGGAGATGGGACCACTACGGAGCCTCTCCTGTCTGCCCTCGTAGGATGGGCTGAATACCTTGGGGTGATGCGGTCTCTTAATTTATTTGGGGTGATGCAGTCTCTTTATTTATTTGACTTTTTTAACGGCCCCCTCGCCACAGCGATTCCGGGCAGCTTACAACACAAGAAACACCCCCAACATAACACACTCCAACCACCCATACTTATAGATAAACATCATAAAAACTCTAAAATCTCTGAAATCTAAAAATCTAAAAATCACAAAATCATGAATCCAAAAATCTATATATGCTTTACTAGTCTGGCCAGGTTATCCTACTATGGTAATAGAGTAGACCCTACTGCCAGCGACTCAATGCCGAGTATCAGGCAGCGGTTAACTAACCTGACAACTCTGAGGACTGATGGCCTTGGGTGGCGAAGTCCAAGTGGATTAAATCCCACTTGAATCCATCTTGATGGAGGGCAGCAGCTTCATCACTCCTGGCCAGGGGCTAATGAGGGCTTTGTATGTCAAATGGGCTCAGGACCAGAAAATGACTCATGGAACTGGATCAGTGGTATGGGGGTCACACCGCAATGTGGAAGGCAAATGAAAGACCACAGCATTATATTCTCAGGACAGTTGTCATGGCTGATTATTATGACAAACGCCAATACAGAAACCCCATTTTACAGAAGGTTTTTTTTTTTGCTGGAAACGTGTCCCATTTTTCAGAAAACCCCTGTTTTACAGAATGCAATTTCCCAGAGCGTATTGCACCTGGTGGGCTATAAAAGACCACCCACAGCCATTTTGGTGGTCTGGAAAGGAGTTAGAGTGTTTCTTTTTAAATTATTAATGGCGGGTCAGGAGCTTTTCCCCCAGTGCATTCTTATGGGAATGCCTCATTTTACAGAAAAAATCGAGTTAAGGAAAAAGCTACGGCACAGACTTTTCCTGTAAAATGGGTATCTACTGTATTTGGACTCAAACACATAAGAAGAAGAAGAGGGAGAGGAAGAGGAGGAAGAAGAAGAAGAAGGAGGTGGTATACCTTGCATGTCTTCCTTCCTCTTGGTGGAAGGATGGAAGTGAAGGAGGGAGCAGGAAGAAGAAGGGTTAGTTTTATCCTAGACATGCACCTTTTAATTGTAACATCCTTATTGATTGCTTTCAATCTTATTAAAAATTCATGTGTGCTGTACATTACCGAATTCCTTTTAAAAGCAAATAATCTTTTGATTAACCAATGCAAATAAGGAGGATTTTAATTTTTATTTGGAATAACACTAGTCTGTTTATAGCCAATCAGCCAGGGCTGTCTGCGTCTGCAGACGTTTCCATGGACATGTGGCAGGCATGACTAGACACCAGAATGCACGGAATGCTGTTTATCTTCCCACCAAAGTGGTACCTATTTATTTACCTGCATTTTCTTGCTTTTGATCTGCTAGGTTGGCAGGAGCTGGCACAAAGACGGAAGCTCACTCTGTCAGGCAGCACTCAGGTCTCGAACTGCTGACCTGCTGACCTTCCACCCATCAAGTTCAGCGTCATAACCACGCTGAACTTGACGAATGAGCCATCACAGTACTTAAAATCTGTTTACACAACCCAAAAGGCAGACATAATACACTTTTGGGATAATTACTTAATTTGTATTCTGCTTTTCTACTGAAAAAACAACCTTCCAGCTCAAGGATTCTCAACCTGCAGTCCACAGGCCAAATGCGGTCCATGCCACCATTTCATGTGCCCCCACCACCACCACCACCACCACCACCTTCACTACACCAGGAAGTGCCATGTGGTGGAGGAAGGGCAAACTGGCCATCTGGCCCCCAAAGCTGTCTGAGGGAGCATGACCTGGCCCCCCGGCTTTAAAAGGTTGAGAACTCCTGTTCCAGCTAGTTAACAAGAGAGATAGGCAGACTCAAAACAGAATCTGTATTAAAAATTGAAATTAAAATTAGGTTTTAAAAACATAGTGGAAAAAGAGATAGGAAAACAAATTAACATCCTCTCCCCATCAACAGAGTAGCTTAAATATCAAAGGCAGGTCAAAGTTAAAGCCTCTTTCCTAACTGCTGGAAAGACAACTGTCTCTTTTGGCAGGGAGCTCCAGAGCTTGGAATGCTAATAAAAATTCCTGCCCAAAGGGAGTATGAGCAAAGAGAGGAGAAAAATGTACAAGGAGGAAATACATATAAGCTAATGCACTGAACACTAACAATCCAAAGTTTTCTTCAGTCCCTGGAAGCTGCACATAGTCAACCTCCTGTCCACAGACTCCATGTATTTGTCAAAAGATGTGAACTGGGTTTTAGCAGTTAGTCTTAGCTAGAGAGGGACTGCGGTGGCTTAGTGGTTAAGATGCTGAACTTGACAACTGGAAGGTCAGCAGCTCAATTCCCGAGTGCTTCACAATGGAGTGAGCTCCCATCTCTGTCCCATCTCCTGCCAACCTAGCAGTTCGAAAGCAAGAAATTGCAAGTAGATGAATAGGTACCACGTTGGTGGAAAGATAAATAGCATTCCGGTATTTAATCATGCCTGCCACATGTCCATGGAAACATCTGCAGACACAGACAGCGCTGGATCTTTGGCTGTAAACAGGGATGAGCACCAAACCCTAGAGTTGGATACGACTGGCTTTATTAAGTATATTATTTTGCATCTCATCGTCAAGCATGTTAGTTTGTATCTCTCTTTCTGTTTGTAAGCTTTGCTCCTTTAGGAATGTATGTCTTTTTACTTGTTATTTGTTGCTGATTTTGCTAAAGGTGCTGCTTCAGCTTTTCATGGGGATACTTTACTTTACATCAACAATTTGAGATATGCAGATGATACCACCCTAATAACAGAATGCAAGCGCGGCGCCAAAATGGCCACCGCGCCCTTTGCGGGGCCCCCCCCACAGGACAGAGAATCCGGGTAGTTAGGGGCGTGGCCAGCTCCCTGATAAAAGGGGTGGCCACGAGGCAGCCGAGCTGCCATTTTACCTCAGCGACGGAGCGGAGAAGTTTTTTCCCCTGTGTCTCCGTCGCTCTTTAACCCGATTTTTTCCTTTTTGGCTTCCCTTTACTCCGGTGGAGATGCCTTCGAAGAAGAAGGCAGCTTCGAGTGCGGCTCGCGCTGTCAGGAGGCGCAACCCAGGTCGGAGGACCGCGGTGCCGCCTCCTCAGCAGCCGCCTTTGCCCCTGCCGGGATCGGCGGAATGGGGTCTATTGCCCCTTGGCCCGGAGCGGGCGAACAGAGTGCGCCCGCGGCCCGCGAGCGGTGGACACCGCTCCTGCATCTGCCCACCAGGTTGGGCCTGCTGCTCTTGGGTCGCCGCTTCCCCCGGGGCCCTCTAGCCTTGGGGGGGGGGTGCGGCCCCCTGCCTTGGCAGGTTTCTCCACCGACCCTGCCGGGCTTCGGTATTGGCCAATGGCCATATTCGGGTCCTGGGGTACAGGGACCTGTACCCGCGTCTGGACCGTGCGGGCCGGCCGGCCCTTGGCCCCAGGTCACCGTGGAAGCCTTACTGGCTCGCCTTGTGGCCCTTGAAGCGTCGTTGGCTCGGGCCAGTCAGGCGCCCCCCCCCCCTTTTGGGGTTCCTTTCGAGGCGCTGTCGGCAGGAGGACAACAGCCGACAGGGAGGGTTGAGCTGCTGCAGGCGCGTGGCGCGGTTGCGGCCACTGCCTCGCAGCTCCCCAGCCAGCAGCCAGGTGCGGGTCAAGCCCCGGTGATGAGCTCTACGTCGGTCGTGAGCTCCGACGCCCCCAGTGGGCCGGAACCCCCGGTGGGGGCGGCCCGCGGGGGTGCAGCATGTGAGTATACGGTGTAAGCGAGTACATCCACACACTTCCCCGGGGCCCCGTGGTGGGGGGTGTTCCCTACCCTGAGGGGCATGTTTGGGGTGGCCGGGTTGGTCTAAGCTCCTATTCCTTACTGCTAGTGACCACTTGGCACAGGCCGCCAGGGAGTAAATTTGGCGGGGGGAGTATGTGGATATCTTCTCACTCCTAAACAAGGTGCCCACCAAGGAGAGATGGAGGGGCGGAATGAAAAGGATAGTGGCAGGCGCGTTGTCGCAAGCCACCAAGTATGTGGGCCAAATGGTCGCCGGCCTGCATCATATGCATGGCGGTGTACCTTAGGGCCCGGCCGGATCTGGCAATTCCGATGGTCCTGTAGTTGGACAACATCTACCGGGCGATGGTTTACTTTCCGGGCCCAGCGTGGTTGGCTTGTGACAAGGAATGCCTAGGCGGATTCCCCCACACCCTGGGGATTAGGCGGGATGAGCCAGGCCAGAGCCTGCGGCTTTTGTACTTTACGCCCAAGCGCCCTGTGCCCGGGGAGATATACCATTGTGGGCATGCGGTTCAGCGGGCGGCCCCAGCATAGGTCACCTGCCATGGGGCGGGGCGGGGGGTTCCAGCCTGCCTGCCGTGCTGGACTTTCTTGTCCAATGGCTCCTCTAATGGGAGGACTTGTATATACAGACAGGGATGCCCCACCTGTGTTGGCCCCCATGCGGCCTCTGCCTGTCCCAGGCATAGAAGGATGCAGGGCAGAGGGTGGGGCAGACAGGGGGCTTGCAAGACTGCCGCAGATGGATCTAGTTCACCTAAGGGCTCCCTCCCCATTTGAGGTGGACATGTTGGGGCGTTGGCTCACATGGTATCTGAAGGGAGAGGATGCGGGTTATCTCCTTCAGGGTTTTAGGCAGGGGTTCCGGATCCTTTTCATGGGTAACGGGTCCCCTCAGGATGCCCCCAATCTTTTATCCCTTAAGGGGAGGGAGGAGGTGGCCGCTGCCAGCTTTGACAAAATGGTCTATGCGGGCAGGGTCGTGGCACTGTCCCTGCACCCCCGTCCCGGGGAGCATATTATTTCAATGATGCCATGCCTTTTGACTATCCCATTGGGGCTCGGTATTCGAGCGTTTCACCATTTTACTAGATTGCGCTTTTGTCCGCAGGTCAGGGTCCCGGTCTGTAGCCCATTCCCTGGATGGTTTTATTCGGGGCTGAACGGGGCTGGGACACGTACACACGTCTCCTCAACACATTTCAGACGCTAATGGAGGAACTTGGTGTCCCTTTAGCGCCCGAAAAGACCGGGGCCCATCTCCACAGCTAGTAGTCCTGGGGTGGAGAGCAACACGATAGCGCAGGATTCTAGGTTGCAGCGGGATAAGGTGTCAAGGCTAGTGGCCCTTGTCGCGGTCTAGCTGGCAGAGTGCATGGCATCACTGAGGGAACTTCTGGTGCTACATGGTCACCCCAGTTTCGCTGGCAGGATCTTTGCACCGGGCAGGGCATTTGCTCTGCGCTGGTGCGACGCTATGGCGGGATTATCCAGGCCCCACCACAGGCTCAGATTTACCCGGGGTATCGGGGCAGACGTGCTTGTCTGGCCATAGATCCAGAGGTAGTTCAACGGGGTGTCATTTTGGGGTCTGATTTCCTGGCTCCCCCTTGCTTTTAGATGCAGTCCGATGCCTCAGGATTCCTGGGTTTCTGGGATGTACTTCAATTGGAAGTGGGCCTATGGTGGGTGGCCACCATCCTGGGCAGGCAAGGGTCGCCTGCAGGGTCTCACGTATCTGGAATGTTTCCCTATCCTGGGTGCTTTGATGCTATGGGGCAAGGGGTGGGCCAACTCGGTTGTGCAACTTTGGCATGGCAACGCGGCTGTTTTCCGCATCGTCACTGCACAGAATTCCAAATCGCCCGGGGTTATGGAGCTAGTTAGTTGGTTTGTGTTATGCAACCTGTGCCTCAACGTTCCCTTCAGGGCCAGGCATGTCCCAAGGGTTGATAATGATATTGCTGCTGCTTTGTCCCGCCTGCAGATCTCCCGGTTCCGTGCCTCGGCCCCCGGATGCGGAGGAATTTCCCTCGCCACTCCCGGATGTGAGATGGACCGTTGGCAAGGAGAGGTGAACCGGGCGATTGGCCTGTCACTAGCGCCATGCATGAGTAAGGCGTATCACCACGCATTTAGTTCCTTAGAGTATTATGTACCCGATTCTGACTGCCAGGAACCTGGCCTTTTCCAGTAGCCCATGTTCTGCGGTTCACGATTTACCTGTATCCCCAGGGCCTTGCACCACGCACCATAGCATCTCAGCTGTCGGGTTGGCTTTTAGGGCCAAAGTGGGAGGTCGTGTGGACAGCACCAATGACTTCCGGGTGAGACATGTTGGGAGGGGTGGGTGCGCGTGCCCGGGCGTTTCCTGGGCGACCGCCACCCCATTTACCCAGGGGGTTTATGACCCAGTTGGCCCGGGGCTGGCCTGGCCTCTGTTTTGATAGATGAGGCAGCCCACTTCATGCGGCTACAACGGTGGCCTTTTTGGAGCCCTCCGCGTCGGCGAGCTTGAGATGCTGAGTAAGGCGGATGCAAGAGTTTCCCAGGGTTTTTACCCAATTGGCCCGGGGCTGGCCTGGCCTCAGTTTTGATAAATGAGGCAGCCCACTTTATGCGGCTACAACGGTGGCCTTTTTGGAGCCCTCCGCATCGGCGAGCTTGAGATGCTGAGTAAGGCGGATGCAAGATTTTCCCAGGGTTTTTTACCCAATTGGCCCGGGGCTGGCCTGGCCTCTGTTTTGGAAATGAGGCAGCCCACTTCATGCAGCTACAACGGTGGCCTTTTTGGAGCGCTCCGCGACAGCGAGCTTGAGATGCTGTATAAGGCGGATGCAGGTGTAGGGCACTGGAACTCGAGGATGTCTATGTTGCCAAAGACTGGGCCCAGTTGAGGATACGCTCCTCTAAGACAGATCAGCATGGCGTAGGCAGTGGTGTAGGACTGCTACGGTGTTCTTTGGCAGACATCTGTCCGGTTGGTGCCCTACAGGAGTTCCTGGCACTGCGTGGCATGCACCACGGCCCGTTTTTCTGTCACCAAGATGGGTCTCCCCTTACTAAATTTCAGTTTTGGAAGGTGACAGCCAGAGCCCTCACCAGGGTGGGCCTACCAGGTGCCCGTTTTGGCACACATTCATTCCGTATTGGTGCAGCCGCTACAGCAGCTGCTTTTGGGTACTCTGGGGCTGACATACGCAGCATGGGGAGGTGGGGCTCGCAATGTTTTCAGTTTTATGTGCGCCCACTCCCGCCATGAGTACCAATCCAGTCACCTTACCGTCTTTTTCTCAATTTTTCTCAATTTTCTTACAGACCCTGGGTGTTGTATTACACGGTGACAGTATGGCTGGTGGGCCACAGCTATGTGCACAGGGCAGCGCGTTACGCTGCGGCGACAGAGTGGGGACCCCGACTGGGACTGGGTGAACACGCCAGTCTCACATGGCATGGTAAGCCAGGGATGTTATGGTGGGAGCTGCGGCCTTTCCTTTTTTCTGGCCTGAGGGCTGACCCGCCTGACATTCTCATCATCCACCTGGGGGGCACTGATTTGGGCCAGGTCACCGGCTTATCGCTCAAGCATGCGAATTGCGGGGACCTCGCCTACTTGCATTATGTCTGGCCTGCCACAACCCTGGTTTGGTTGGACATTATCCCGCGCCTTTCTTATAGAGGGGGCGTTCACCTCCTGGCCCTTGACCGCGCTAGGCGCACGGTCAACAGGGTGGCGGCGTGGTTTCTTGCCAACGGGGCTTGGGGACGGGTCAGTCATCACCCCGATATTAGCCTACAAAATTATGACTTGTATGCAAGGGATGGGGTCCACCTGTCGCGAGGAGGTATGGACCTCCTGTTGGGTGATTGGCGAGCAAGCCTGTCGACCGAGCTGACGGTCTGGGTGGGGGCGTCAGGTCTTCTTTGAAGCCCCTCCGTGTGGCGGGTAGCACTGGTAAGGTAAACAGTATGACCCACAGGTATCCGGCAGGTTCGCAATTGACTGGACAACACTAGACAGGAATAAATTAGTTAAACGTTGTCCGGTCAACGACGAACCAGGCGACGGGGTGATGACGATTGCTAACCAGCATGCATCACCCCTGTGATTTCACGGATACGCGTCAGAGGGTGGGGTCATGAGTTAGTTATTGACTACGGTCAACAATTTGTTTGTTGTCAACAAACAAATTGATACAAATTGATACATTGTAACCAATTGCCGTTGGCAATTTTGGGGTGGTACCTTACCAGTGTTACTTCGGCCTGCTTGCCTTATGAATTATGATTGGTCGTTTTACCAATACAAATTTATAATTCGGACTAGGGCATTGAATCAATAAATGTGGCCCGATGCTGTTATCCACTTTCAATGTTGTCTGTGTCCGTTATTGGGGGGGTGCGCCTGCAAAGTGAGGAAGACCTAAAGAAGCTCCTGCTTAGGTTGAAAGAAGAGAGTGCAAAAGCTGACTTGAGACTCAACATCAAGAAAACCAAGATAATGGCAACAGGCCCTATCACTACATGGAAAATAGATGGGGAAGAAGTAGAAGCAGTGACAGATTTTACTTTCTTAGGCTCTAAGATCACTGCAGATGGAGATTGCAGTCATGAAATAAAAAGGCAACTGATTCTTGGGAGACAAGCTATGAGAAACCTGGGGAACGTAGTTAAAAGTAGAGACATTACATTGCAAACAAAAAATTTGCATAATCAAAGCAATGGTATTCCCAGTGGTAATGTATGATTGTGAGAGCTGGACCATTAGGAAAGCTGAATGCAGAAGAATAGACACCTTTGAAATGTGGTGTTGGAGAGTTTTGAGAGTCCCCTGGACAGCGAGGAGAACAAATAAGTCGATCCTAAAAGAAATCAACCCTGACTGCTCCTTAGAAGGTCGAATAGTAAAGATGAGAAGAGAGGATTCACTTGAGAAAGCCTTGATGCCTTGGAAAAGTCAAAAGAAGAAGGGGGCAGCCAAAAATTGTAGATGCAATGGGCGCAGAGCTGGGCGGGCTGAGGAGGATGGTGGAGGACAGAGGTGCCTGGAGGACAATGGTCCATAAGGTTGCAAAGGGTTGGAATCGACTGTGCAACTGAACAACAGCAAACTTTACTTCCAGTTGTTCATACACTGTGGGTGTGCTTACATTGCTGTGAGGTTCGTAACAGCTACAGAACCCAACAGCCACACACCAATTCCTTGCTTTGCCGCCCCACTAAATGAGGTGTTACTGCACTTGACGGAAGCTAAAAGAGGATCCGATCCCAGTTAGCAAAAAAGACCGTGGGGGCTGACCTCACCGGGGACAGATTTCCCTTTTAAACTGCACAGAGGTCTCCTTGAATAGGAGATGTTAATTGCAGTAGGAATTTAGCCTCCTGAAGGATTAAACAGCCATGGCTTGCAGCTACTACTGGGAATTGAAATCGGCATTAGGCAGGAAAATGGTCCATGGGCTCACAATGCTATTACCCCAATTCCTGGTTCTAAAACCTTGAAAGCTCTTCCTTGGTGACCAATAAAATAGTTGCTATGTTTGTCTGAATTCGGTTAAGAAAAAGTAATGGCGTGTGTGTGTACTGTGTTTGATTCAAAGCATTCTGTGGCTTCTTTCAAAAGAGGAATTGGGTAAAACAAGAAGAAAAAACTGCTTCTTAATCATATCTTTCCATTGCGTTTGCCTTTTAAAAGTAATTAGTTATAGTTACTCTCCCAAACCCCAGGATCCATAAATATAGCTTGCTACTATTGTAGTAACAGTTATTTAGAACAACAGAGTTTTCTTTAGGGAAAAGCATGTTTTAGGTAAAGGAAAAGGTTTCCCTTGCTCGAAAGCAAGTCATATCCGACTCTAGGGTGCAATGCTCACCTCTGTTTCAAAGCCGAAGAGCCAGCGCTGCCTGCTTCTGCAGATGTTTCTGTGGTCATGTGGCAGGCATGACTAAACACGGAACACTGTTTACCTTCCCACCAAAGTGGTCCCTATTTATCTACTTGCAATTTCTTGCTTTCGAACTGCTAGGTTGGCAGGAGCTAGGACAAAGACGGGAGCTCATTCTGTCCTGCAGTACTCGGGAATCAAACTGCTGACCTCCCGCCTTCCAGTCAGCGTCTTAGCCACTTGAGCCACTGCAGCATGTTTTATCTTACCTAAGTTTTCCACTTTATCAGAGGCAGTTACTTGAAAACCTACCCCTATTTCCCCAGTTCTTAACAAAAAAAACCTAATATTTGTTTTTATTTATGTATTTCAAACTCTGTCTGTCTGTGTCCATCCATATGTCCATCCATCCAAGCCAATGAAGGGGAGAATTAACACAGAATTAACATTATTTTAATTAAAAAGAATCACCTTTTTGATCGCTGTTATAGAATGAACAAGGTTCATTCATATGCCCTTATTTTATTAGAAGGTAAAATGCAACTCCATTTTATTAATAAACTAAATATTTGAGGACCCCAAATAAATGATTACCGTATTTATTCGAGTATAACGCGCACCCGTGTATAACGCGCACCCCTAATTTTCCATGAAACCTTGGTATAAAATTTTTTTTCACACGCCTCGTCTCCCGCGCCACCCAATCAGATCCCGCCAGCCGCGCGCCCCTGGGCCCGTGGGTGGGGCAGATGGCGCATCTCAGCAGTGCCTACCGTACCCGGCGCTGGCTTCTTGAGTCGCGCGGCCCGGGTAGCGCGGAGCACGCCGCGGCCCTCCCCCGGAGGGTTCCCTTCTCGACCCAGCGGGTGCGTGCAGGTGAGCGGCGGCGGCAGCGGGACCTGGGCGCCTGGGAAGAGGGCCGCGGCGTGCTCCGTGCCTACCCGGCACCGGCTTCTTGAGTCGCGCGGCCCGGGTAGGCGCGGAGCACGCCGCGGCCCTCCCCCGGAGGGTTCCCTTCTCGACCCGGCGGGTGCGTGCAGGTGAGCGGCGGCGGCAGCGGGACCTGCCTGCCCAGGTCCCGCTGCCGCCGCCGCTCACCTGCACGCACCCGCCGGGTCGAGAAGGGAACCCTCCGGGGGAGGGCCGCGGCGTGCTCCGCGCCTACCCAGGCCGCGCGACTCAAGAAGCCGGCGCCGGGTAGGCGCGGAGCATGCCGCGGCCCTCCCCCGGAGGGTTCCCTTCTCGACCTGGCGGGTGCGTGCAGGTGAGCGGCGGCGGCAGCGGGACCTGGTCCCGCTGCCGCCGCCGCTCACCTGCACGCACCCGCCGGGTCGAGAAGGGAACCTTCCGGGGGAGGGCCGCGGCGTGCTCCGCGCCTACCCGGCGCCGGCTTCTTGAGTCGCGCGGCCCAGTCCTCGTGTATAACGCGCACCCAAACTTTGAGCCTTTTTTTGGGTATAAAATTTTGCGCGTTATACTCAAATAAATACGGTAGCTGAATTTTCTCCTAACAGTTATCTGTGCAAGATGAGAGTCAGTATGGACAACTGAACAAGAGAGAGATATAATTTCTTTCATTGGTTGAAATGCTTGAAAGGATCTTTTGATTAGCTGATTTACAGTAGTTTGTGCAGATGAGTGGGTGAATTGATCTGTTAATTGATTAAAGAAACATCTCTGCTGATGAGACAAAAAGATAAGAATAGAGCATGCTATTTCATAGATTTGAAAATCCAGATACAGGGGATCTTGAAACTGAATGGAGTCTAGTGTAAAGCACTGCTCCACTTTAAAGAAACAGTGTTGGGTAATGAACAGAGTTGCAGCCAGAATTCTGGAGGTCTGGGTTCAAATCCTTATTCGGCCATTGGAAATCACAGAGGGTTTGGCACTGGTGAAGCCACTCTTCAATTATTTCTCATACCATGGCAACCCTGCTAGGGTAGCTGTAAAGTGGAATCAGTTTAATGGTATAGAAAACACAACACATATTTCTAAGTAGGCAACTCTGGCTAACCTACTGGACAGGGAATCCTAAGCAGGGGAAGGCATCTCCTTGGGAATACCGGGAAGGAAATGGTGAGCCACTGTGTGAGACAGAATGCTGGACTGGATGGGCTCCTGTGGCCTGTTCCAGAAAGGCTGTTCTTATGTTCTTATGTTCTTACAGGGTGTTGTTGTGTTTTTGCTCCCATGAATCACCAAGAGGTGTGGGTTTTTCATGTTAAAAATTGCAACCCGTTGAAAAGGTGCTTTGTGCTGTTGGTGGGCGAGGAGGGGTGTTGTGTCCAAAGGTTTAATCACTGTCTTTGTTAAATACGCCATTAAGTCTTGCTGCAGAAGCGCACCCATTTTCTGTAAGCTGCCAAAGTTGTATTACATTCAATGTAATCTGATTGGTTTAACACAGGTTTCCCATGTTCTCAAAGCCTGGGCAAATCTATCACTGTAACTGCCGTTCTGTCTGTATATAAGTTGTTACCTTGTCCCCTTGTTTTCCAATCTAAACAGAGCTGTTAATAAATCACTGAGTTGTTGTCCCCAACTATTGCTGGCACGTCTGTTCTTGGGTTTGGACGCAACATTGGCGACGAAGGTGGGATGGCGTCTTTTACCTCCTCCGTGGGTCCCTTCTCGATTGAAGAGCCAGATAAATGGGCTCTGTGTAAGGGTTGCAGGGGCAATCACTGTCGGGAGAAATGCCTGTTTAGAGCTGCCGACTGCCACAGATGCGGAAAAAAGGGGCACATTTCAAGAATGTGCCACCAGCGTTCCAAGGGGTTTTCTGGGGACCGGGATTGTCACAAGAAGGAACACACCATTTCCATGGTTGCTGTCAGTTCCAGTTTGCCAGGGGTCGCAGGGAAGTTCATCGTCAACGTAACTGCTGTTCTGTCTATATATAAGTTGCTACCTCATCCCTGTTTTCCCCAGTCTGAACAGAGCTGTTAATAAATCACTGAGTTGATTCCCCCAACTATTGCTGGTACATCTGTTCTTGGGTTCGGACTCAACAGGAGAGGAGGACATTTTTAGCATTGGAGTTAGGGAGCCTCAGGTTCACAAAAATGTCTGCAGAAGCAGAAAGCGTTGGCTCTTCGGCTATGAAACAGAGATGAGCACTGAACCCTAGGGTCAGATACAACTGGCTTTCGAGCAAGGGTGAACTTTACCTTTCATCTCATGAGGTCACTCAAGGAGGCCAGCGTGTTGTCTTAGGATTCCACTTTCTCCTCCTTTATTTCAAGCTATGTCCCAAGGCACATCAACATAAACATACCAAGGTTAATTGTTAATTGTTGTCTTATAAATCTGATATCTCTTTTTTCCTTGTGTGTCAATCAGGCAGACTTTTCCATGTCATGAAAGGATGACAAAGTATTATTTGCTGGCTTTGTTTGTCACTGCATTTTTGCTGCTAGGGTGGAAAAAGGTGTTTATGGGTTTGCCTAACTCTTGGGCCAGAAGAACTGGCTATAAGGCACACTTTGACGTAAGTGGGTTGTTGTTCTGTGATGCGGAGTCATTTTGGAATTATGGTGTCTCTATGAATTAATTTAGGGACTGCGATGGCTTAGTGGTCAAGATACTGAGCTTGACAATCGGTGGTTCAGCAGGTCAGGAGTTTGAGACATGAGTGCTGCACGACAGAGTGAGCTCCCGTCACTGTTCCAGCTCCTACCAACCTAGCAGTTCAGAAGCAAGAAATTGCAAGTAGATTAATAGGTACCACTTTGGTGGGAAGGTAAACAGTGTTCCGTGCACTCTGGTGTCTAGGCATGCCTGCCACATGTCCATGGGAACGTCTGCAGATGCAGACAGCGCTTGCTCTTTGGCTGTAAACTGAGATGAGTACTGAACCCTAGATATATTTTTGGCTTTTGAGCAAGGGTGACCATTACCTTTACCTATGAATTAATGATGTCCTACTTTCATTATGATTGGTAATACTGCATTTGAAAATATAATACATATGCAAATCTCTTTTGAAGAGCAAAGAGGGAATTGACCATTTATGAATTTCTCTGTAAGCTGGAAAGGTAAAGGTAAAGGTAAAGGTTTCCCTTGCTTGAAAGCCAGTCGTATCCGACTCTAGGGTGCAGTGCTCATCTCTGTTTCTAAGCCGAAGAGCCAGCGCTGTCTGCTTCTGCAGACATTTCCGTGGTCATGTAGCAAGCATAACTAGACACCGGAGCGCACAGAACGCTGTTACCTTCCCACCAAAGTGGTCCCTATTTATCTACTTGCAATTTCTTGCTTTCGAACTGCTAAGTTGGCAGGAGCTGGGACAAAGACGGGAGCTCATTCCGCCCTGCAGTACTCGGGAATCGAACTGCTGACCTTCCGCTTCCCAGTCAGCGTCTTACCTACTTGAGCCACTGCAGTCCCAGGGAAAGGGAAAGGAGGGGGAATAAAATAAAATCTTTTCTATCCAGTCTATTCCTGGATAGTAAATAATTGTCATCCTCTAAAACAATACTTATTTTATAGTAGTTACCTAACCTCTTTCCAAAGTTTAAAAACTGACAAAATGTCTAGATGTCTTTATAAATTTGAGGAGAAATTTGAGCTATAGTTTTTTTAAAAAATCAGAATGTGTGAGAAAATGAAATCTCACCAGACTCAAATTTCCTGGAATACAAAGTAGTGTTAATTTGAGAAATGTGTGATAATGGAAAGCCACATCTGAAGCCATTTCCCCAGATGTTTCTCTGCCCACTATGCTATGCTCCCACAAACACCTGGCCCTTTGCTTTCCACATCTGGCTCAGCAGGTGTGGGGTGCTGCCAGCCCCCTCCCTCCAGCTTATATGAAAGGTCGTTCAGGTTTCAGTTTTAACCTATTGTGAATGATAGGAGGGTATTTTAATGGCTTTTAAATGTAAAATGTTTTTATGAATTTAATTGCTGTAGGGATGTTTTTATACTTGGATGTTTTTATGGTTGATTGTAAGCTGCCCGGAGTTGCTTCAGCAAGGGGGCAGCGATAGAAATCGAACAAACAAACAAACAAACAAATATTTATGGGAATTGTGGGAAATTTAAAATGGCAATTTGAAATTACCTCCTGTGGTCGTTTGATTAAGCCATTGCCACTTCACACTGAGAATGGCTAGTTTATCCTTTAAAACAGCAAGTATTGCTTATGTTTTTCTGCATATTTGGTTCCCTTTTATTTTATATCCATCTTTGTTGGATTATTCAACACCTCTGCCATGGACCCACAAATGATATTTTATGAAAGGCAATTGATTAATAATTTTAGAATTTTGCAAGTTATGAGTTATGGCTTGCCACGATCGTGGTGTGTACCATTTTCATATAATTTTTAAATTTTATTGCTTAGTGTGTTTGTGTGTGGTTTTTTAAAAATAAGTCTAAGTAATGTGTGTTTTAGATTCCTTTCAGTTTCATAGCTTGTTGGCTTGGCTAGTTGTTTTTATTTTAATATTTTTGTGTAAATTCACACACACACACACACACACTGAGCCTGATTTCTGGATTAATTAACCCACAATAGGCTCTGTAACTTGTTAGCAGGAAGGACTAGAAGACTGAAGGTTTTATAGAGCAGTGATGGTGAACCTTTTAGAAACCGAGTGCCAACACTCAACAGGGGACGGGGTGAACTCCGTGCTGGGGGGAGGGAGGAGCTCTCCCTTTGGGTTGCTAGGCAGAGGGGTGGTGGTAAACTTTGTGCTGGGGCAACAGTGTTCATACCCACAGAGAGAGCTCTGAGTGCCCCCTCTTCTTGGGGGACTTTTGTTTTGTTTTCTTTCTTGTTTACTCATTTTTATTATTATTTTTTCCTTGGAAGCAAAGTGCAGAATAGTAAACCAGCCCCCTAGGGTTATCAACTGCTTGTAAGCAGCTTGGCTTTAATGAACTAGCCCTGCACATGGCTAGACACACACACACACCCCAATTAGGGCGGTGGAGCAAGGGATTAATTCCCCCAAATTAACCAATCTGTTCCTCACTGCAACCAATTGAAGCACCAACACCTGAGAATGTCAGATCCAGCTTAAGGAAGGGAATTAGTAAAGTAAAAAGCAACCTCTGTAGTTTCCAAGCCTCCCAGCAGCTGAGGAGTTAATCTCCCTCCAGATGGTTTGTTAGAAGGTGGGGTGTCTGTTTGGCAGGGCAGGGAAACCTTCGGTGGCAGGTTTTCCTACTGTAAAAGGAACCCAGCCATGCAACTGCAAGCAAAATAAACCTCAGCTCGCTTGCTCGCTCTCATATAGTGATCAAGCAACATCCCCCCCTCCCAAGTTAACTCTAGAGCAGAAACAAAAGCCTCCAGGAGGCAGGGCAGAAACAGCTCAATAAACCATGAGAGTGAGAGAGAAGTCTCTGCCCCTGACCAAGAGCTGATTTGCCCCTGCATATATGAAATATCACTCACCTAGAGTAGACTCCCATCCCATGGTGGCTCCGACCAGCAGCAGCAAAACCGAAGGCTCCATGACCATGTGGCAGGGAAATGAAAAAGAAGAAGGCCCCCACCCACCACCTTCTCTCTCCCCTTCCACAAGCGAAAAGCCACAGCGGCCTCTGGTGACAGGAAAAACATAATGCAGCTTCGCCTGTGAGGTCTTCGGTCAGGATTTTTTTTAAAGGGATATTATAAAATGGGAGGGGGTGGGAAGAGGGGTAAAAATAAGGGGTTTTCCTGGGAAAAACAGGATACTTGACAGGTATGACGTAGGGTTGGAATGGTTGTGCATGGAAACAGTGAATAGTGGGGTCTCAATGGCAGAGTGATCTAAGAGGATGATGACTTCAGCATCTTCTCTAGCCCAGCCATGAGGATCTTGTGAAGATGATAGCTGTGTGCTTGTTGAAGGAAAAGGGGGAATATATGTCCATTTTACTAATAAAACATGATAAATATTCCCACCCAATCATATCATGCAACATTAATTTATATCAAATAAGTGCAACACAAGCTTTAATACTGAATTAGTTGTATAAACTGTTCAACTCCAATTCACAGTTTTACCACCTCCCTTTGCTGTTGCTTTCCCAGTGTCCTTTATTAACTGATTAGTCATCTCAGGTTAAAATGTGATAAACTATATTAGATAAAATATGACTACAAAACAGATTAAAATTAGAATGATACAATCACAATAAAACAAGATATTAAATTTACTTGTTTTTATTTTTGTTGTTCTTATGTGGAGTCTCTTGACATAAAGTGACCCTAATAGAGTATTTGCTTTCAAAGTACCTGAGACATATAAGGAGTAGTTTCATGACCAAGTGAGGATCTGAACCCAGGTGTCCTAAGTCGAAGTCTGCCACCATGATGGTTTGCCCATTTGGAGATCCTTTTCCCCCATTATCTCCTTAGTTCAATTTCTCTGCAGCACATCTTCTGCATTTGCAAAGGTTTTTGTTCAGTTTCCTCTCTGGCTACAGAGATTCACAACACTTGCAGATTTGGCTCTCATTCCATTTTGGAAACAAATCTGTGTGTGTGTGTGTATGTGTGTGTGTGTGTGTGTGCGTGCGTGCGTGCGTGCGTGCGTGCATGCGTGCGTGCGTGCGTGCGTGTGTGTGTGTGTGTGTGTGTGTGTGTGCGCGCGCACTAAGAGTAATTAAAGCATATTGGCTCATGAATAATACACCACTTTAAACGGCATTTGCCAAGAATAATAAGACAGTCCCTCAACATAATGAATGCTCTATTATGTGATTACCCACTGTTTTATACGATATTGAACAGATTCATTTATTTCTCTCATTGTGTGAATTATCGGGCTATTGCTTTATAATAAATTAATTTCCTTTATGTCATGGGAGCGTTTGTTTGAAATGTGGCTAAGAGCTTAAATTAAATTATGTATTTATTTATTTTTTTGTGGTCTGGGTATTGGCTTCTCTGATTGGTGACCTGTACATAAGTCACCAACTCAGAAAAGAAAACAAGGCTCCGAAGAATGTTAATGCTTTAAAGTCTAATACTGACTGTCTTAGGTACTACGGAATGGGATACAGCTTGCTTGCTTGCTCAAGTGGCTTGGGCAAAATGCCGAATTTTTTTCATTTATATAGAGCAGTGTTTCCCAACCTTTGGTTTTTCAATTCCCAGAAGCCTAAATCAATTCCCCAAAGCACTGATCAGCCAATGTACTGACTTAGGCTTCTGGGAATTGAAGTCTCCCTGTGGGGCATGGGCCCCACGTTGGGAACCACTGATATTGGCAATACCACTTTACCATTAGACAGAGTGGGGTGGACATTTCAGGAGCGGGTAAACTGGTAATTCTAGAAATGCAGGTGGCTTATTGTGGCAGGCCCATTGGCCACCCCACCCCATAAGGAAAGTCCACAATGACCGGCAACTCAACATGTCCACACCAACAATAAAGGAGCAAATCTTTTGTACAGCTAAAATTCCAGTTATGCTCATAGAACTCCTTTTGCTGTCCTGGGTATTCTAACCTCATACATGTGAAGATACAGTTTCTTTGCACCGTATAGTTTCTTTGCACCCCCTGCAAAATGCTTGACTTTACTTTGGAGAGTCACAAAGATGCCCTGTGTTTTGCAAGTTTGCCCATGGGAATGGGTCCTTACAGAGGTTGCCTCCAGAGAGAGTACCAGGGTGCCTTTCTGTAAGACACAAATCAATGGCCTGGAAGTAAGAGGTCTACTCTCCCTTCCGCCACTGAATTATGGGACTGGGAGTTCATGTTCCACTGACAGTCCCATCTCCACAAGGGGACATAGGGCAAGATGGATGACATGGCTGAAGGAGACGTACCATGTTCCTGCATAACACACTACAAATCAGGTGGTTTCTGGTTTCACTACAGATGGTCTAAATATTTCACCTGTTAACAATTTTGTACCACTTGTGTCTGAGGGCAAAACAGGAAGGGGTTGTCCAAGGAGCTTTGCTCCTGTTTATCAAAACCTCTTATTGTCTGTGAATATGAACTTTGCCTGTACCCCTAGTAAAGGTAAAGGTCACCCTTGCTCGAAAGCCAGTCGTATCCGACTCTAGGGTTGAGTGCTCATCTCTGGTTCTAGCAAAGAGCAAGCTCTGTCTGCGTCTGCAGATGTTTCCGTGGACATATGGCAGACATGACTAGACACCGGAGTGCACGGAATGTTGTTTACCTTCCCAACAAAATGGTACCTATTTGTCTACTTGCAATTTCTTGCTTTTGAACTGCTAGGTTGGCAGGAGCTGGGGCAGAGACGGGAGCTCACTCTGTCATGCAGTACCCAGGAATCAAACTGCTGACCTTCTAGTTGTCAAGTTCAACGGCTTAACCACTAAGCCACCATAGTCCTGATCAGGGCCGACATCAGAAATTTCCAGGCCCGGTATGCGTCCCCCCTTTTGGCCACGCCCCTTTGGTTTCTGCGCATGCGCACATCGTTTGTTTTACGGTGCTGAAGGGCCCCCGTCATCTCCGGGCCTGGGACGGGAGTCCTACTTGTCCCCCCCTGATTGTGGCACTGGTCCTGATGCACCCTAGTAACATGCTCAAAACTGAACCTTTTAATTGCTCGGCCTCTTAACGTCATGGACTTTGTTCGTGGACTGCAAAGCAGCTGGTTTTAATCTCTTTTTCCTCCCTCTCCCTCTCTGTCTCTCTCTCTGCCTCCCCGCCACCCACCCCCGCTTTGGGCGATAGTGTCATTAGGAAAGTAATGTGATTGTGATGTGAAATCTCTGAGCTTGGCTGTGAGCTGTATTAGGAGGCAGGATTATCCCGAGCTTTCAGTTAAGTCTAAAACAACATGCGATGCCCACTGCACATTGGTGCTGGCAGAGCTGTTTTGGCAAGATGGTAAACAACTTTTAAATGCAGGTGTTGACATTCTGAGTAACCTTGCGTCAATGTTGTTGTTTGTGTGCATGTGCTTTTTTAAAACAAAAACAAAAACTCTGACAGGTTTCATAATCATAATGAAAACTAATTCAAATCCAAGATTCCTCTCTGTGCATTCTCTCTATTTTTCATCTCCCTATGTGGGGTGTTCCCTACTTTTACTATATTCACATAGATTAAAGAAACAGTTTCCCTGGGGATGGGGTGTGGGTGGGGGGAGAGATACAAAAACCCAGGCTTAGAGATATGTGAGGAATCCAATCCCAGGATCAAGTATTGACAAGATTTTGCAGACTGCATTTCTGAGGCTGTCTGGGGTGTGGGTGCAATTTGCAGCCCATCGCTCTAACAAGTAGCAGCAGAGGCCTCTCTCCAAAATGCATAGAACTGAACCATGTGGAGAGACAAGTGTCCTTATTTCAAATGCTCACAGAACACAATTGACACACTTTTTTTGTCAGCTGGAAGAAATGCACTCAAGCAATGTGTACAATTTAAAACTTGTACACTCAGTGGTTTAGTGGTTATGATGCTCACCTTAGTCACCGGAAGGTCGGTAGGTCAGCAGTTCAAGACCGGAGTGCTGCATGACGGAGTGCAGCCCCATCTCCTACCAACCTAGCAGTTTATAACAAGAAATTGCAAGTAGACAAATAGGTACCTCTTCAACAGGAAAGGTAACAGCATTCCTTACACTCTAGTCAAGCCTGCCACATGACCATGGAAATAATACTGGCTCATTGGCTGTCAACAGGAAAGGTAACAGCATTCCTTACACTCTAGTCAAGCCTGCCACATGACCATGGAAATAATACTGGCTCATTGGCTGTAAATAGAGATGAGCACCACTCCCTATAGTCGGACACAACTGGCTTTCGAGCAAAGGAGACCTTTATCTTACACTCCTTTACCTTCTAAAATTATACTATAACATTACTATCTCACCCATTTGGGGAAAGGTCACCTTTATTTACATATTTATTTACATAGATATGTAAATTTATTTACATAAATATTTACAGTAGCTCAAGTGGCTAAGATGCTGACTGGAAGGCGGCAGGTCAGCAGTTCGATTCCCAAGTATCGCAGGATGGAATGAGCTCCCGTCTTTGTCCCAGCTCCTGCCAACCTTAGCAGTTCGAAAGCAAAAAATTGCAAGCAGATAAATAGGAACTACTTCAGTGGGAAGGTAAACAGTGTTCCGTGTGTCTAGTCATGCCTGCCACATGACCACGGAAATGTCTGCAGAAGCAGACAGCGCTGGCTCTTTGGCGATAAATGGAGATGAGCACTGAACCCTAGAGTCAGATATGACTGGCTTTTGAGCAAGGGTGACTTTTACCTTGCCTTACCTTTACTATGCTAGATAAATGTAAAGGTCGCCCTTGCTCATAACCCAGCCATATCCGACTCTAGGTTCAGCGCTCATCTTTGTTTGCAGCCAAAGAGCCAGCGCTGTCTGCATCTACAGACGTTTCCATGGACATGCGGCAGGTATGCCTTGACACTAGAGTGCATGGGACGCTGTTTACCTTCCCACTGAATTTATCTCCTTGCAATTTCTTGCTTTCAAACAGCTTGGTTGGCAGGAACTGGGACATAGACAGGAGCTCATTATGTCATGCATGACTCGGGCCTTGAACTACTGCCCTGCCAATCTTGCAGTCGTGAAGTTCAGCGTCTTAAACACTTGAGCCACTGCAGTCCCTTTACTATAGTATTGGGGGGGGGGGGGGGCAAAACCAAACACCTGAGATCTCCAAATGCCAGTGGTACCTCAATCCTCCCATTGGGCCCAGACAGAGACATGATCTTGGGCCAGTTAAATATATACAGTTTGGATCTATCTGTTGGGTTCCAGCTAGTGTCAGGATCTCAAGGTGTAACGGGTTAGATTGCCATCCTGGGTTGTGCAAAGGAGAGAATGTTGTTCCGGCAATATTTTTAACAGAACTGACTTCATTCCTGGACTAACACACCAGTCGTATTACAATTATCCTTCAGTTTTTCCAAATCCGTAGTGCAGTTCTTGACTCAGAGAATGGGCACAGAAATCTGTGTTATTCATAGAAAAAGCATATAAAATAGGTATTTCAGGGGAACTGTGTATCAAAATGGAGGTGCTAGGAAAATGCATTAAAGTGTGTGTTTTAAGAGAGGAAAATTTATATCAAAATCCATATATTAGGGGAAATTGCTTACATAATATGTGTGGTATATCGGGGAAATATCCAGGAAAAGCCATAGGTTGGGGGAAATTCTTTCAAAAATGCATTAGGGAAAAATACATATTTTATGGGGAAATTGTGTACGGTTAAAATGGAAATTTAAACATTTTTTTTTAAACCCAATAACAACAGAATAAACAGAAAATGGAGGGGAAAGGAATTATGACTAAACACATGCAGATCTGATACAGTCCAGATCCATACGTCACTAGGCTGGGCAGCGTTTCCAACCCCTACTTGAAAATCAAGCCCTCTGCATTGCAGTCTGCTACTCACGAAATACTGAGCTCTGGCGAGCGGTTCACTTAGGCATTTATACTGGGTTTAATTCAAACTGCTGAAATGCGCTGTTCAGTCATTGCTGAAGCTTTGCTCGGTGGGAAATTCCTGCCAGATTCTACACTTGTCTAATCCAATTTCCCACCATAACCGATTCCCACCCCGCTCGTAGAGATGTAACAGGAGACACAGACAGCCTCAAGATGCCATTCGACTAGAGCTGGTAATCTGGTTTCCTAGGGCTGGAAAGACTTCTGCTACACCTTTTGTTTGTTTGATATTAATTTGGGGTACTAGACATGATCCATCCAATTCTACCAATGCACCATTTTGTCACCAGAGTTCAATGTGGTTAGCAAGAATGACATCCTACCAAGGACCACATTTGATTGGTCCTTAGAGTAGTGAGGCAAGCAGAATGTTGGCCATGAGACATGCACTTATTTGGTCCAGATGATGCATTTTATTTCTTACATAATGCTATTTACATCTTGCTTTTCTTCCAGTGAGCTCAAAGCATAATACCTGGCTCCCTCCTCCCCACTTTATCCCCACAACAGTACTGTGAGTCTAGTCGTGCTGGCCACATGTCCATAGAAACTTCTGCAGATGAAGATAGCAGCTAGCTCTTTGGCTGTAAACTGAGATGAGCACCAAACCCTATAGTCAGATACAACTGGCTTTTGAGCAAGGGCAACCTTTTTACACACCACCAGCATAGATAGTCCTGGGATATTTTCCCATTCTGGGTAGTGTGCAAGCATTAAGGCCAGAAATATACACACAATAACAATTGAAGGTATCAAGGGAGGCATGGAGAAATATGGGGAGACCGACATCGCATTGCTCCTTGGTTTTATGTGAAAGATTTTGTCAGGAGGAAGACGATTTACATGTGTATGGGAGCACTGTGAGGGCTGGGCTTTCCTTCCTCATCCAATTTCCCCTTCACATGTTCCAACTCAGAAATTGAACAGGACTATAACTACGCAGGCAGTTTTAGGGCACCAGAATGAAATCATATTTGGAGTGTCAAGGTTAGAAACATGACTGATCTCAAGGAAGAAAAATATGGAATTGATAGGACAGAACTTAATACCAGCTTGATGGCGAAAAGCCTACTGTTTAGTTATACCTGCAGAAGACAAACAATGTAATTCACAAGGGCTTTTTGCACCTGGATTTTGGAAGCATCGGCACATCAGTGGGTTGGGGCACATCAAAAAATAAAGTGGTAATTCTTTGATTGCCAGCTAGAAAGTCCTCTGAGTTAAATTGTTCAATTTCTGCAGGATCTTGGCCAAAGTATCAGGAACCAGCTGTTGTGCCTGAAATTATTTTATTTTATTTGCACAAATAATGGTCTTGGAAATGATTTATTTTTATTTTTTTTTGCTGTGAACTGCTTTGTTATCCAGTTATGCAGTCTTTCAACATAATCTAAGCTGCAAAATTTTCACAGCAAACCCCTTGGGAGAGCTTTTTAAATTTGGAGGGGTTTTGTACGGAATATAGTCCACGAAAGAATTGACACTAAAATGATCTGAATGCAAAAACATGAAAACTATTAAGAGGAAGGCGTGCGAGGGGGAGAGAGAGTTTATGAAACTGTTGAAGCAATTTTGTTTCCTAGCCAGATATAATTATCAGTTCTTAAGATAAAAATAAGACAAAAGAACAAAAGAAAATCTGTCTAGAGTCTAGACTATCTCACTTACAAGATATTGATTGTTCCAGTGCTAAACAGGTTAGTATAAGTGTGTTTGGCTTGAAAGGTCATGAGTTTTAACACCTGGGAGAGAGCTACTCAACCTTGACAGAAGTCAAATTATTGCAGAGTCGGTGGAAAAGGCTTTCTAATACTAATTCTAACCCACCCCAAGGATATTCAGGTTTTTTGCTCTCCACTGGGCCTCTAGGAAGAGGCTATAGTTTTGTGGTGGAAGATACACTTGTCATATTTGAGAACCCATTTCTGGTGTCTCCAGTAAATAATGATGACTCAATGGCTCTCCAGATGTGGCTGGAGAACACATGAGAGTTATCTCAGTCCTACATTGAAAGGTTATCCTGGGTGCCCTTGTCATGGTCCTTTCGACTGTGGCCAGTATAGCAATTCTCACAGATGAAGAACATCTCTCTTCAGGAAGTGAATAGTCCTGGGAAAGTTCACATGGAAGGTCTGCCATCCAGTGCTAAGATAATAAAAAAAGCATTCATGGATAGCCCAAGGGCCCTTGTTATTGCTGTTGGGTAAGATCCACCTTCTTGACAAGGTGTTCAGGACAGTACACTTCAAGAAGGATGCCAGCAAACTGGAATTAGTTCAGAGGAGGGCAACAAGGATGATCAGGAGATTGGAAACCAAACCCTAGAAGGAAAGACTGAAGGAATGGGCATGTTTAGCCATAAGAAAAGGAGATTGAGAGTGATATGATAGTCATTAAGAGGAGCATGATCATCCCAGAGTGCAGGACACATAATAATGGGTTAAAATTATAGGAAACCAGATATTGGATTTTCTTTCTTTCTTCATGTCAGATGCACCACCAGCATATGATAACATACAAAGCTACAATTAACACATCTAAAACAAAATAGAATTAAAAGGGCTAGATGGCATCCACCCAATATCATGCCACTTCAACAGCATTTCCTCTTGCCAACATAAGGTCCTCCTCAGTGCATGTTGAGGGGCATAGTGTGCATTGTATCATATGGGAGATAGTTTGTTCTTTTCCACGTTCACACAGGCTATCATGTATAAGGAAACCCCACTTTCTCAGATTAGTCCTTGATCTTCCTACCCTGGCACACAGTCTGTTTAAAGCTTTCCACACAGGCCGTTGTTCTTGGCCAGGAGGTAGACAGTCATGTGGTTCTGTCGAGTTATCTGGTAGCTCCTTGCTCACCTTCCATAGTTCTATGGAAAACTGTGGGGAATTTATGGGTGGGGTGGGGTGGGGCGTGCAGAAGGTTTGAGGAAACTATGCCTTGATTTCAGTCTCTGCTTTGGTGGTTGATGATAAAATAACAGGTGTGTTTCCAAGGATCTTGCTTTGACCCTCTCTTTCTGAGCAGAATTTTGTTGGAGAGATGCCAGCTAAGTAATGCTGAAGATATAGGCTGAATATAAGGGAAAACATCCTAACTGTTAGAGCAGTATGGCAATGGGACCAATTACCTTAGGAGGTGCTGGAGGCATTGAAGAAAAATTGGGAAATTACCTGTCAGATCTACTTGGATCTGCCTTGAGACTCAATGGTCTCATAGTTATTTTATGATTCTATGTTGTTTTGATCCTAGGAGGAGAGGACAGTTTTGTTTTGATCTGAGTGTTGACTTTGAACACATTCCTTTACCTGGCTCATCACATAAGGTGATGGCTTGCGCTTACTCAGGGGAGGGGCATATTGTATTGCAAATATGATAGTGGTGTTTTCATAGCCCCTCATCCTTCTTTTAATTGGACTATGTATATATATATATATATATATATATATATATATATATATATATATATATATATATATATATATATATATATATATATATATATATATATATATATATATATATATATATATATATATATATATATATATATATATATATATATTGTTTTGGATTATGGGTTCCCTGTGTCTTTCTCTCTGTGTAGGCACACACATTTGTGTATTTCTCTCTAACTCTCTACACCCATCACTAACGTCAATGGATATGGGAGCCCAATTTGAGAGGAGAAGGCAGGGGGAAACTTTCAGACATCAATTTAGGCAAATTATTTGATGCTGCATCTCTCTACAGATCAATAAATAAATCTGACTGAAGGGAAATGTCCTGAATTATGTACCAAAGTACAATGCAGTATTTAAAGCTAATGGCTTTGAATTATCGGTTATTTGGACCATTCATCAAAATACAAAGTGGTAATTGTTTTGGCACTCCTGTTCATTTTTATGTATCACAGAGCCTTTGAATGTTACTACTTTGATTGCTTTGGAGAAAGGTTTACTGGAATTACAGAAAGCTGCAAACAGTATAACGGTAGAGGTTGTCCAGACAGGAGAAGGTGGTACCTCGTTGTGTGGCAGGGCCAAATCAGGAAACAGATTTGAGGAGAAAGCCCATGAGAAAACTTGAAGACACCAGAGGTGTGGGAGCTGCTGCAGGCAAAAATAGGCACATGAAAAGGCATTCTGTATATCATGGTGGGGAAAATTCCACTTCTGAGCCCTCAAAGACTTGTATTAAATTCTACAAGGAGAAAAGGATGGGTTTCCTAAGAGGACACAACATTTGTGTTCTTTATTTGTGTCTGCTTCAGGGGTCGAGGCTTCTTGCTGAATCTTTGCACAAGTTAGCAATGTTGAGTACGTTTACGGGAGTAGTGTGTTTCTTGCAGATGTCTGGCCAGACATCCCACTATGGTAATGGAGTAGACCATATAGCCAGCGACTCAATGCTGAGTGTTGGGTGGTGGTAAATAACCTGACTCCCTAAAGGAGCCAATGGCCATGGGCAGATGAGTCCCTTTAGGTGGGGTAATGGTCCCCTCAGTAGAGGAAATGCCACTGGAAACCATCCCATTGGGCCCAACGGCAACATGAGCAGAGGAAGAACTCTGATTCCCAATGGCCATGGAAGGAGAAGAGGCCATACCAGAGTGACTGGCTGTGAAGGTGCACCTTGTTAATATCCTCAAGGCTGCGGCAGTCCATTGCAGTCAAATCCTGCACGTCACATTTCATGCAGGAGATGGCTCCGAGATCATAGTGTGTGGGTCACTTCATGGCAAGCTGGGACCCACCTTAATCAAATGCATTCCAGTGGCATTTTTCCTGATTGCTTCGGAGGGTGAAGGTGGTCCAGAACCAGCCGGCCTCCAAGACCTGGCCTCCTAGCGCCAGGGGGCACGGAAAAAAAAACCTATGCTAGTATCTAGTTGCAGCTGACAATGACATTTCTTGCATCTTAGAGGTGTTGTTTCTGATCCTTTGGTCATGCAGGAGACAGCTAAGGGCCCCCTCCCAGTCTGAGAATGTAACTTTCCAACATGGTAAGGGTTTAGTATTTTTCATGCTGCCATGCATTTAAGGGTCTCTGATCTTTCCTGCTGACAATGACCTGTTATTTAAATGTAACAGATTAGCAATTAGTCCTTATTTGTGACTTTCAAAGTAATGTTACTTTTAACCGCCGGTGCTTCTCCAGCTGTCACCATCTTGGCTCATCATCTGGCCGGGTCAACCTTGGGAGGTGGGTGCATGGGTGGTTGAGGCCCCCGGTGGCAGGTGGTGGTGAGGTTTGTCAATGCCGATGGCATGCCAGCTGATACACTTCTAACCATCAAGGACTTCAGGTCAGCATGGGGCTATGTTGGGGTTTGTCTTTTTTCTGATGCTATTGTAGACTTTGAGTCAAGGAGCTCCGACACGACGTTGAGTCATGTGACTCCATCAGCATCGTTGAGCACTGAATTGGGTCTACGCTGAACTGTTATATTATTGATTCACTATTATGTATTTTTGTTGAATTTTTTGTGTATGATATTTAATGGATTGTAACTCTGATGTGATTCTATGCTATGTATCTGTTTTGTTTAATTTATGCTGTATGCCGCCTCGAGTCACACGATGTGTTGAGGGAGGCGGGATAAAAATCTAATAAATAAGTAAATAAATAAATAAACTTTTTCATTTTTTCCCCCTACAAACATCCATCTTGCTTAAACCATGCACGCACGCACGCACGCACACAAGACACACCAGATGGGCAAAGTTTCCCCCAAACAAAGTTTCCCCCAAACAACCATGCTAAAATAATATTCGTGAAGAAACACACACACATTCTTTGTCACATCCCCAAAATTTTCATTAAAGAAAATTTCACTTGTGCCCGCAAAAATACAAAAGTAATGTTATAATTTGGGACATGTTACTTCTCAGCTCTGGAATGCAAAGCAGCAGTGAAAAAGGTTTCTCATTGTGGTCTGGGCTAAGATGTGCTGTGATAACATGATCCCCACAGGACGTAGCTCATGACAATGTGCTCCAGCTGCCTAGCAGATCATTTTAAAGATTTAAAGGTAAAGGTTTCCCTTGCTCGAAAGCCAATTGTATCTGACTCTAGGGTTCAGTGCTCATCTGTGTTTCATAGCCGAAGAGCCAGTGCTGTCTGCTTCTGCAGAAGTTTCTGTGGTCATGTGGCAGGCATGACTAGACACCGGAGTGCAAGGAATGCTGTTTACCTTTCAACCGAAGTGGTCCCTGTATATCTACTTGAAATTTCTTGCTTTCGAACTGCTAGGATGGCAAGAGCTGGGACAAAGATGGGAGATCATTCCGTCCTGCAGTATTCAGGTATCAAACTGCTGACCTGCTGCCTTCCAGTCAGTGTCTTAGCCACTTGAGTTAGTGTCTTCTTAGCCACTGCAAAATTAGGAAATTGCAAAAGCCAGAATTCTGCAGGTTGGGACTATGCAGTGTAGTCCACACCATCTAAAAAGTGTCTGGCTGTGCAAAGTTAGATTAGTATAAATGACTGAGCATCCAGATGAAGAATCTTGTGTAGGCAGTGATGTTCCCTGGTAGCTAATCATAACCTATGGGACAGTGGTGGCTTAGTGGTTAAGACACTGAACCTGATGACTGGCAGGTTGGTAGGTCACCAGTTTGAGACCGAAGTGCTGCATAACAGAGTGAGCTCCTGTCTCTGTGCCAGCTTTTGCCAACCTAGAAGTTCAAAAGCAAGACATTGCAAATAGATAAATGGGTACCACTTTGGCGGGAAGGTAACAGCATTCCCTGCACTCAGGTGTCTAGTCATGCCTTTCATGTGACCACGGAAATGTCTGCAGATGCAGGCAGCATTGGCTCTTTGGCTATAAATGGGGATGAGCACCAAACCCTAGAGATGGATATGACTGGCTTTCGAGCAAGGGAAACTTTTAACTAATCTTAACCTGCCTCACAAGGTCGTTTCCAGGGGAGGAGTTGGAGAGGTACTTTACATACCTGTCAACCTTCCCGGATTGGCCGGGATTTCCCGATTTTCTGCCATTTCCCGCCCGCAGCTGCCAAAACCCCGGAATTGGCAGCGGGGGGGAAGAGGTACTGCGCATCCCTTCTGCGCAGATTGCCTTCTACGCATGCGTAGAAGACTTTTACGCAAGCGTAGAAGGGTTCTACGCAAGCATAAAAGCCTTCTACGCATGCGTAGAAGGCAATCTGCGCAGAACCATTTTACGCAGGTCGCATAGAAGGCGACCTGCGCAGAACCGTTCTGTGCAGGTCCCGTATTCTCCGGAGCCGTGGTTGACAGGTATGGTACTTTACCCTGAGTTCCTTGGGAGATAAACTCTAAAATGAAACAGGCAAGTCAAGTCTGACATGGGCAGATATCATGGATAGATTATCTGACGCAAATAACTGAAAGCTCAGGAAGTGGAAATAACCATCATTTATTTATTTATTTTGTTTCTTTGTTTACAGGAAAACCGATGCTGGACAGCAAATGGCTTACAACAATTTTCTGGCATGAAGAGAAGCTACAAAGCACAAAAAGAGAAAGGGGGGGGGGGCAACATCCCTACAGACAAATGAACTTGGAAAGAAACGAGAACACAAATCGTTTTCGCCCACGTTGAAGAGTTCTGTATTTCCCCTCAAGACCTTTTCTTTTAAAAGGAAAAAAACCCTAACAAAAACAAAAGGAACCAGACTTGTTCTTCAGGTGACTCTATTCAAGCATGTTATTTTATTACATTTAAACAGAGGAAAAGGAGGATGGAACTGTACGGCTTAGCTGGGAAGCGTGGGAAAACTCCTTAAAACTCATACTCTAGAAGACCTTGGATGGAATATGACTCCCAGCCTTTTGGACCGCTTATACCCAGTGTGTTTGCAACGACACACCATTATCACAGTATTTAGAGAATGGTTTGCAAATGTACATTTTAATATCATATTTTAATGGATATCCTGCAATATATTTAATTGAGAGGGGAGTAACCAGGACTTTTAAGGACCCTTCTTCTTCTTCTTTTTTAGCCAAGACTCTGTTTGATTTGCCAATTTCATTATCTAGGATTTGGAGTTGTTTTCAATCAGTGTGGACAGTGAGCTGGCAATGGGACCCGCACCTCCGAGAGCAAGAGGGAACGGAAAGTACAGTTGGCTTTGTTTGGTCTTAGGATTTAAACAATGGAAATGTAATTCCCAAAGAGGCATTGGCTATTTTAAGACTCATTACAGATTTATCTGGGCTTAATGGAGGCTGGAACAGGGATGGAAAAGTGGTCCCTCTGATTTTTGCCCACAAAACAAAGAGAGATGCCAAGGGATGCCCTCAAATGCATACACTAGAAAGCAGAAGACAGCCTGGTAGAGAAAACACATGCTTGGCTTATTTGTGCATTACATTTCTAGATGTAATCACTTGTAATGTGTGCTCTATACCAGTGATGGCCAACCTTGTCACTCCAGGTGTTCTTGGACTTCAATTACCAGAAGCCCAAGTCAGCATTTCTGCTGATCAGGGCTTCTGGGAATTGAATGTCAAGAACAGCTGGAGTGCCAAGATTTGCCATCATTGCTCTAGACTGAGCAATGATGGATCTTTCTTTGACCAGAGAATTTTTTTTTCTTTTTGCTAAAAAAAACTTGAGAGAGAGAGAGAGAGAAAATGGTTGAAAACAGAGTATAATCAAAGGGACAGCACTAAGATGACTAAATCTGGCAAAATTAACATGGAAAGCTAACCTTGGCCAGCTCCCTGTTTCTCCATCTTTCTCTGTGTCACGACTGCTGTCCTTTCAGTGAATGCTTTGCTAATCTGTAGTTGTAAACAGCTAGATCAGTGATGGTGAACCTTGGTACTCCAGCTGTTCTTGATGTTCAATTCCCAGAAGCCCTGATCAGCAGGAGTACTGACTTGGGCTTCTGGGAATTGAAGTCCAAGAACACCTGGGGTGCCAAGGTTCGCCATCATGGAGCTAGATGATAAAACTGGAAAGGAAAAAAGCTTCCAAGATGAGCAGTTTTTCTTTGCATGAGCCCCCAACCCTCCCCTCTTCCTCTGCCTGATCTTGCCCACCAGTTCAGTGTGTTGGGAGCCTACGGGGAGCTCACCACTACTTGCCCTCCCTGCCGATGCGTTCCTGGATCAGCTTCTCGCTTAGCTCCCACAAGGCCGCTGCTGTCAGGTCATTCTGTGCCTCTTGTGATGGCAGGCAACGGCAACAGTTGTTGAAGTACATCCCTCCCAGGCCTTCCAGCTCTGGGGCAGTGGCACAGTAGACAGTCGTTGCAGCTCCTTGTTGCTGAAATGAGAGGTGGGGAAGGAGGAGAAAAGTATATTTTTAGATCTGGAATCTAAATCAGACAAACCTGGCAAAAAAAGATGTGTGATTGCAATTAACAAATTGGTTGTTGCCCATCATGGATCTGTAAGGTGCCTCCCCCCCCCCCTTACACCTCCTGTTGTGTGTCAGTCTACTTCTTCCATGCCCCGATCAAACGCTGGACTGCCAGAATGAAGCCACTTTCTTGGCTTTGTTGTTGGCCAAACTCAAGTCCTCATCGGTGCATGTTTCTGGCAATCATCGGCAGACCGGTAGATGAGCTGGATTCTGTATCTCTCTCCACACTCACAGCATTTTGTTGTACAACTAAAGAAACTATGTGCAAGTGACTATCTATCTGGGTGAGGAAATACATTCTAGCATGTAACGTTGGAATAAAAAACATAGCCCCAATGTTGTATATCGCCAAATTGAGTCCATTTTAAACTAAATGCTAACCATATCTCTATTCCAACCTGTTTAGGAAGGGAAAGGCAGCCAGATACCTTGTGTGGTTAAGGGAGCTGCAGAAGTTGTTATATCTGGCCTAGGAAGTAAGATAGATGTTTCATCTGAAAGCAACATCCAGCAGAAAGTAACTAATATTGAAAACTTTTCCTCATAAAGATTCTCTTACTTATTCAAAGTTTCCCAGTGCTTAATGAGAATACTAGGCGTTTACCCATCTCGAAGTACTGCCAAATCACTCAAATCAACTTTTCTGCAGTGATATTCAAACTTGTGTGCCAAGATGTTGTTGGCCTACAACAGGGGTTCTCAAAATACAGCCCATGGCACCATTTCTTGAGTCCTGAATCACCGCCACTGAAAATGAATGCGTTTACGACAGCCGTAAATACACCGGTGGCTGTCGTAAATGCGTTTATGACAGCCATGTACACATTTTATGGCAGCATTTACAGCAAGGGGAACCATCAGTCTGGCTTGCTCAGCTGTCTGAGGGGGTATGGTCTGGCCTGTGGATTAAAAAGATTGAGAACTCCTGGCCTACAACTTGCATTTATGTTGACTCATAGGTAATGCTCGCTAGTGGTTATAGTCATGGTTCAACAACATATGAGGTAGTAAGTTCGGAAAGTACATCCAGAATAAGCAGCCATTCCTCCATCTCCAAGGTTTAAGGCAACATGCATTTAATTTTCAAAAGTACTGTACCTATTAAATAGTTCTGAGTAGCCAGTGCACACAAGTAGTTCTCTAGGCAAAGAATCCCTCTTCTACACCCATGGATGTTAATATCTCTGTATACAAAGCTGCTTCCTCCACTGAAATGAATGGATTAGGGCAGGGATTCTCAACCTATTGCCCGTGGGCCAGATGTGGCCCATAACAGCATTTCATGTGGCCCAACTCTTCCTCCACCACACCCAGAAGTGCCATGTGGTGGAAGAAGGGCAAATGGCCATCCTGCCCCTGAAGCTGTCTGAAAGAGCATGACATGGCCCACGGTTTAAAAAGGTTGAGAACTCCTGGATTAAGGCTATGAGCCAAGGAATAGCTGTGGGGCTCTGTCAACAGAATATAGGAAGGTTACCTTGTTAAAATTATGAATCTCCCCTTTATGATGAAAAAGAGGGTTAAAAAAAACTTTTCTCCCTATAAGAGGAAATCTTGTATGGATTTTTAGAAATTTTGGGGTCCATTTTTTTTTTCCCTGGGAAAAATTGCCAATGTAGTCAGGATTTTTCTAATTGTTACACCAAAATGACATGTCTCTTTCCACAGGATCCACACAGAAAGTGCATGAGAAACACCAGTCTGCACTCGGCTGTCACTATTCCTGTGCTGGACTGGTTCAATTCCTACACAGGATCATAGCTGTCAAGTATCCCTTATTTGCCAGGAAAACCCCTTATTTTACCCTCTTTCCCGCTGTCATCCCTTATTAATTAGACTGCAATGCCCTATTGCTGCCATTGGAGGGCAGCACAGGATAAGCATAACTGTCAAGTATCCCTTATTTGCCAGGAAATTTCCCTTATTTCCAAATCCAAAACTTGACAGGTATGCACAGGATGCTTTCTTTCCTGTGCAGGATGCCCTAAAAAAAAAGCATTAAGCTACACAGAATTTGGCCACTCTCTGAGCAGAATAGCAGACCAAATTTGAAATTAATTAATTAAAAACAAGACCAAAGGATCTCACTTTTGTGGGAAAACCAAGCTACCTTAGTGAGAAATGATTTCTTGGCATGGCATAGCTCTGGAAATCACTGAGTGTGAAAAATGTTGTAAGGACTCATCACATCCTTATGTTCAATAATTCAAAATGAGTGTTTCTTATCAAATCTGATTATGTTTATTGCTTCACTATTTGAAGCAGGCTCATACATATTCAGAGATGGGAAATGTTTGGGGCTTCTTGGACTGCAGTGCAGAACGATAATCCCCATGAATCAAACTAGTTAGGGGATTCTGGGATCTTTAGTCTAGAAAACAAATATTTCCAACTCTGTGCTTACTAATACTGCTTATTGTTTTCATGTATCAGTTGCTTTGAGAGTGACCGATTGGAGACGTACCATTTGTTTTATTATGCTAAAATAGAAGGGAAATGTGGGGATTTGCAATCTATTTCAAAATGTTGTTTGTATCAATTTATATACTTATAAGATGCTTGGTTCATCAAGACACCACACAAACCTTAAAAACTGGACAAGAATTAACTCTATACACCAATGTAACAGAATAGAGAGTCAGTAGCTTTGTATTTTAGTTTAGTCTGAAGAATTTAAGAGCATGAATATTATATTATAAATCAATCCAACGGTTAATATAGAGCAGTTGACATTTCCATAATATGTACAGGATTTTTCCTAAAGGGGAAAAAAAATAAAGTTAAATCTCTTCTATGCAAAAGCAAGCTAGTCCTTCTCTCACCATTCTCCTAGGTTCCAGCACAGACAAGCCCACAAATTACAAAATTATAAACAAAAATTGTACATAGCTCCATGTTTACCTTGTTATTCATTGTGCAAATGCATGTAGCCTCTTCTCAACTAAATAGACAATGTATTCCTCCATATAACTAATGCTGCTGAGACCTTTCCTCTTTCCTTATCATGCAGATCCCTTATTGCCTAACTATCACCCAATTAAGTAAATGTTCCTTAAACAATGATACTAGTTTTATCCAGATCTCTTGCCAAATTAAAGAAATCTTAATTGAAGAACTGGGATGGGTTTTAACTTCTGTATCTGAATCTGAATATTGGCGATCCTCATGGCAATCAGCCATGAAGACTGTCCTGAGAATATACTGCAGTGGGTTTCATGTGCCTTCTGCATCACAGCATGACTCCCGTACCACTGATCCAGTTCTGCAAGTCACTTTCTGGTCCTAAGGCCTTTTGGCACACAAAGTCTTCCTCAGTCCCAGCCAGTATTGATGAAGCTGCTGCCCTCCATTGAGATGGATTCAAGTGGGATCATTTAATCCACTTGGGTACCATCACCCTTCCCTGTGGACTTCGACACCCAAGGCTGTTAGTCCTTGGGGTTGTCAGGTTAGTTAACCTCCACCTGACACTTGACATTGAGTCGCTGGCAGTATGGTCTACTCTATTACCATAGCAGAATAATCTGGCCAGACTCTAAACCAAAATATATGAAGAAAATTAGCAAGATACTCAGTCTACTTAAAGATTCCTATAGACGTTACTTACTTAAAGGTTTACTTAAAAAGAATGTTGAAGTTTACAAGCAAAAACAGCTTTGTGGTTTTTTGCGCTAACCATATTTTCTTTTTAATGAGAGGAGGTCCTCCAAGAGTTGAGAAAGAACAGTGGTACAATTATAGCTCTGAATCTCTCAGTTTCTCTTTCTGTTCTGACCTTCCTAGAACTGGGACAGCATTGGCAAATAAGGATTGGTGAATATTTCCTCAGACATTTTTTTTCCAAATTTACCAAAATATGCAAAATTTAAATGGAGGTGGGGAAAGCAAAGAGAAATAGACAAGGAATGTCTCATCTAAAATGCAGCTTTGCTATTCAGGGTTTGGAAAGCCTCCATCTCTTTGGTCGGTTTTGCTGATTAAGCTTGACAACACTGGTCTTGATCTAGTAACTAATCAATAAAATATGTATGTATGTATATATATATATATATATATATATATATATATATATATATATATATATATATATATATATATATATATATATATATATATATATATATATATATATATATATATATATATATATATATATATATATATATATATATATATATACACACACACACACACACACACACACACACACACACACACACACACACACACACACACACACACAGTAGTTTCATACAAAAATAATTCTTCAGCAAGTTGAAAAATGCCTGGATATCTCAGCCCACAGGTGACCCCTGGGGAAAACCATACTTCCTTTCCAGGCATGTCTCATCGGGCTTTCTGTTCAAGAGAGGCAAGTTGTTAAGGCTAGTGCCAGTTCTTTCCAGGGAGGTGTACACTTGGGAAAGTATTGTTCTTGTGTACCTAGAGCAGTTATGGCCAACCTTGGCACGCCAGGTGTTCTTGAACTTCAATTCCCAGAAGCCCTGATCAGCAGAGGTTCTGACTTGGGCTTCTGGGAATTAAAGTCCAAGAACACCTGGAGTGCCAAGGTTCACCATCACTGGCCAAGAGAGTGTTGGTTTAATTTCCCACAGCACGCCAGACTTGTGTTACACTGGGGTGATTGTGGGAAGTGTGAAATGGTAGGTGACAGACGTAACTGCCCAGCTTAAAGAATGAAGGGCAAGTTTTAATATCAGTCGGCAGTAAATAGGAACCTGAAAAACTATACAGCTCAGCTAGTAATGTTTCTTTGACTTCATCTTGAAATTTTGTTCCACCCGTTGACCACATTTTTAAGAGTGCAGCCAGGATCCTATCCAATAGTTACACCAACAAAGCTCCAACTGTAGAAGCTATCATAACAATCTGACAAGACAAGGATGGTCACATAGGCACTGCACCAGATCCCTGTGGCAAATTCTGCAGTGGGAGTTCTGGGGTGCAAATATAAGACAGCAAACTGGCCCAGTGTTTACTGTTGTACTGCAGCCAAAACTCTGCTCATGATCTGAGTTCGATCCTGATGGAAACCAAGGTTGACTCACCCTTTCATCCTTCTGTGGTCAATAAAATAAATAACCAGCATGTTGGGGCAAAATGCTAACCTCCCAGGGAGTGCTCGTATGGTAGGCTAGTGTATGTTGGTGTGTTTTAAATTGCTACATCAAATTATCTATGCATTTTCTAGATAGTGAACTTTTGCACTCCAGGTATTCTTGGACTTCAGTTCCCAGAAGCCCATGTCTTGTGCAGTAAACCCATTTGTGTGGATTTACAGACACTTGGGCTTCTGGGAATTGAAGTCCAAGAACACCTGGAGTGCCAAGGTTTGCCATCACTGTTGTAGAGTGTGCAATTTTATATTTATTTCTCCTACCAGTTCAGTATGTATTTTACCTGTCTGCTTTTTTTTTAAAGGTAGTTACAGTTTTCACAGGTGGTTCATGACCAGAAAAATAAGATGCAACCCACTACCAAATTATTGAGAAGAGTGGTCTTTTCTCTGCCTGGACCATGTGCCAATCTAGTGTTTGAGGCATATCCTGATTCCTGAAAATGCACTAGAAACCTCACAAATGTATACTTTACAAGGCACTGTGACATTCAGGAGTTGACTTTGAATGTTTCCATTACCAGAAATTTCAAAACAACTCCATCCTTTACTATCCCTAGCAAAATCTTTTCAGCCACCTCAGACCACAGGTAGATAATACCAACCCGGTCAAATATTAGGCCTGCCAGTTGTAAGGGCTACTCTGCATTTTTTTAAAAAAATTTTTAATATGGAAAAAGGAACTACAGTGGTACCTCGCTTAAAGAGCATAATGCGTTCCACTGGATTGCTCTTTAAGCGAGTTTGCTCTTTAGTCCTTTGGTTGGGGCAGTATATAAATCTATTAAACTGAATTAAATTGAGCGAAACACCATTGTAAGTGACCAGTTGTGACTTCTGGCAGGGAGACTGTGAACCCCGATTTAGTTTTAAGTGTTAAGCGAGGCGACCATACAGAGAAAATTTTGCTCTTTAAGCGAGTTAGTCTCTAAGCAAGGCGCTCTTTATGCGAGGTTTCACTGTATAGTGGGGGGAGCGCATAGACATTTGTTTTGCTCACAATTTTTCTGGTTCACATATCATCAGCATGAGAGGAAAAAACAGGATGTGAGGAAACTATTTGGTAACCCATTTCTGCACTGCTGATACAAGATGAAACATCCTCTAGTCTAGAGGCTGGTTTATTTTTTTAAAGCTTGCTTTAATCACCACGGCATGGCTTTCAGGGCAACACATTCTGGTCTGCCTCTGTCCACTACATGCTCCATGTTAAAACAGCTTCATTAAAATCCTCTTGAACAATGAGTGCATCCCTTGTCACAAAGGACCCTGTCTCTTCTGATTCAGAAAGTGGGGGAGGCGGAGGGGAGATAGCATAGTAGGAGATTTAGGTAATGGAAACAACTTTTGTTCCAACTCTTTTCAAGATGTCAAAAGATGGCCAGTTGCATGCGTTGCCCGATGATTCTGGGAGAGGTCAATGTGCATTGACTTTGAACAAAAAGAGGCTGGAGGAATGATGAAAAGAAAAACTCAGCCAACTCTTTATCCATGCCTCAAATCTTGCTTCCAATCCATTTAGACATTCAAAAGCTGCCAGACTGAGATCCTCCATGTCAATTGTAATTGGGGGAAGGAGGCACACACAAAAAATGGCAAGCATAAGAATCATGAACCAGAGTTTGAGAGCATCTTGGTAGTTACTCTGCAGTATAATAATAATTTCATGTCTGAAATTATTCTGGGTTGAAAGGATTTTTGCTGTAGAAACTCCACTCAGGGGACGCCCAAATAAGACTCCTTTCACGTCCCCAAGATCTTTTCCCAACAGAGCGGTCCCTATTTATCGACTTGCAATTTCTTGTTTTCGAACTGCTAGGTTGGCAATTGCTGGCACAGAGACGGGCGCTCATTTCGTCGTGCAGTACCTGGATCTCGAACTGCCGACTTGCCAGCCTTCCAGCTAACAAGACTGAGCTCCTTAACCACTGAGCCACCAGAGCCCCACTCTGCAGTCTACAATGAAGAAGGGGCTTCTTAACAAAAACAATGCACATTGCCCGCCATGCAAATGGAAAGATTTTTTCCCCATGAGTCATTCCAGTTTCAAACTACATTTTAACTCTTCCTCCTAACTTGACTTTTACTTTTACTTTCTGTGCTGTCCAATGCTATTTCCCTACATTGTCAAAGAATTGCCAATACAGTGATACCTCATACAACGTCCAAACTTGGTTCCACAAATTTGGACTTTATACGGATTTGGACTTTGTATGAGGCATGCAAAATCCTAGCCACAGTGCCTCATACAACGTCCAAATCCTTGCCGTGATGCCTCATACAATGTCGCTTCCATAGAGATACATTGTACTGTAACAGCACAGACTTCAGGGAAAAGTCAAGGAAACAGACAGGAAACTGACAAAACTTTAAGAAGTCATTGTCTAAAGGCTAAAAACATTACAAAAACATGTCAAACAACCCTGATTGTCCAAGAACCTGAAGAATGCTGCAAAAAACCCAGGAATGCTTCTCAAAATACTGATGAATTTATTTTTTTTAAATCCAAAATCGCACTCAAAACCACTCCTAAACACTCTTCACCTTGTGCAAAACCCACAAGAGCAATGCACGCATGCGTCCTGCCTTTTATACTGCCCAGGCACAATGCAACCTGGGAAAAACCCCAATGCTTCATACAAAGTCGCAGCGACTTTGTACGAGGCAACTTTTTTCAAGGAATTAGGCGTTGTTGTATTAATTTGATGTTGTATGAAGCGGACTTTGTATGAGGTATTACTGTATATAAATCTCACACCACATATAAATATCACACATTAGAGGCATCAAACATTCCTAAATAAGATGAGAGTCCAAAGTGTATATTCCTAAATAATAACCAATAATAATTATTGGTATGTGATGCCGGAGGGATAGGATCATTAGACAGGCAAATAGCCTCTCATCAACCTAAGGGAACAATGGCTCTGTGTTTCTCTATATTTAGCAGACATGTATGTGCTTAAATGTCACAAAGAGGAGTAGCCAATGGCTTTCAAAGTGCTGCTTACTAATGCAATCATAATTTGTGATCACTGTCTGTGCCATTCAGCCCTGTAAAGAGGGCCACAGCTTCAGCTAGCAAACAAGAAGTTAGTAGTTCAGGTTTTGATTTTAAATAGGATAATCAAATGGTAATTCCTTTCCTGGTGTGACCTCCCTGCAGAAAACAAGTCTTGGGAAGCATTTTACTGTAACCTTCAATATGAAATAATTAATCAATGGTTGGAAGACTATCCAAACTGCATCCAAACTGCAGATTGTCAGATGTATTTGTTTGCCACCTGATTAGTTTAAAAATGCAGTTGAGAATCTGACATTAGCAAGATACATTTCCCTACTGCATGGCTCCGCTGCATGAGACTGGTTTAAAATAGACTGGTCATGATCAACATTTTATGCATTTTAAGACATTTTAGGAGAAATTTGGATGTGCATTTGTAACCTCATGAAATCTATGCAATCAACTAAACATTTTGGATGGTTTATGCCATTTGTTTATTTACTTTGTGTGGATGACTGGACTGGAGGCTGACTAGATGCAGATAAGTGGGAATACCTATTGTTCAGTATTTTGAAATGCAATATATAAGCTAATATTTTTTTAATTTTATTTAGATCCTCCCATCCCATGTGCTTCTCCTACTCCAGATGAAAGACATCCACAAATTTCATCTCTAGATTTTTGATGCATGTGAAAGTCTCATTTTACTCAGTCTTGTTTTTGGAAATACCACATATCTAAATTTTCTATAAATCTATCTGTAATTGCTTAAAAGAAACTAAACACAGTCAACATTCATCTCACTCAATTTAATGGGGAGAGGGAAAGAATACAACAGGCCTTTACTGCCATTACTGGGGTGGCACTGAAATGTAAAGTAGAGTTCTTAAAAGTATTAGTGCTTGTTTCAGGAATAAAATATCAACCTGCTACCACTTTTCAGGCATTTAGGTTTTGATAATTGTAATCATTTAGGCAACGAATACAAATTAATATTGAACTGTCTTGATGCTATAAGGGATGGGGCTTCTCATAGGTGTATATGGCTTTTTAAAAACTCATTAATATAAGTAATGGGACCATTAGCATTCTAATATTGTCCTATGCTGCTGGTGCAAGACATTATTTTGGTTAATGCTGGATTTTCAGACTTGGTTATTTTGAAGAGTTTATTTTCCAAAATTAGCATCCAGATTTAAAGCAGGCTAAAATATATATAGCATATTTTTTAAAAAAGCAGGTATAAAGCTATATATGAGAAATACAATCAGTTCTCAAACTACTGAGTTTTTAATTTGACACAGATCTTACTTGTATTTTGCAAAAAGAATATCAACAAGTTGGTGAGCCTAAATAAATACATACTGAATGGGACAAAATCACAGATCAAAGCAGGCAGTTTTTAGAATTTAAGCTATGGCTATAGCCATATTTTTTTTTACAATGCCAATGCAGGAATCTAAATTAAAGTATATCTGACTGATGGTTTTCCAATTCTCTCCTGAATGCTTCCAGTGTTGGAGTGCTCACCACCACTCAAGACAGTGGGTTCCACTGTCATACTGCTCTCACTGTTAAGAAGTTTTCCCTAACAGGTAAAGGTAAAGGTTTCCCTTGCTCAATAGCCAGTCGTATCCGACTCTAGGGTGCAGTGCTCATTTCTGTTTCTAAGCCGAAGAGCCAGCGCTGTCTGCTTCTGCAGACATTTCTGTGGTCATGTGGCAGGCATGACTAGACACCGGAGTACACGGAACGCTGTTTACCTTCCCACCGAAGTGGTCCCTATTGCAATTTCTTGCTTTCGAACTGCTAGGTTGTCAGGAGCTGGGACAAAGACGGGAGCTCATTCCGTTCTGCAGTACTTGGGAATCGAACTGCTGACCTTCCGCTTCCCAGTCAGCGTCTTAGCTACTTGAGCCACTGCAGTCCCTTTACTTAGCCTATATCTGGCTTTCTGTAGTTTCAGTCTGTTATTAAATGTCCTGCACTCTGGGATGATGGAGAACAGCTCCTTCCCTGCTTCCTTATCTTTCAAGCATGTGAAGAGTGCTATCTTGTGAAGTATGATTTTAAGTGTTCCTTTTAAAAATCATCACTTTCTGTGGCCAGAGGAGTGAAGGAAAATATTTCCCAAAGAGACAAGACCAGAGAGAAGTAAAAATGCCACTTGGCCAGGGATAATTTATGATTTAAGATTGGGGCTAGGAGAAAGGAAGGCTCAGGACCACCACCTCAATGAGAGCTAAGCACCATTTTGCACTGCGCAAAAGTTTTTTTTTTACCTTGCCTGGTAGTTTCACTGCCATCTTGGTCCCCAGATAAATTCGGCTTTCTGTGTTATTATTTTAAAGCTCTTCAAAGGAAGCAGCAATTGGGGGGTGAGCTTGCTGCAATTTTTTATTTATTTCATCCTCAAAATGCTATCTAAGCCAGTACTACGCATGGAATGCAGATACAGAAATAATCTGTGAAATCTGCTTATTTTCGGTCTGCCATTTCCTTGCAGTTAATTCCCAACAATAGTTTACTACAAAGTCTGAAAGCTATTGAGAACATGTGAGTGTTTTCTGGTTCTAACCATTTCTTTTTAAACGGGAGATAAACTCTCTATATTTCACAAGAAGGAAAAAAATGGGAAGGAGGATTTTTTATGCCACTGCCATGGCATTAGAACTGACTTTAGCGATTTATTCTAACTGCATTCAGCACATGCTGCTTGATTAAAAGTACACTTGCGGGTTTTAACTGTACAAAAGAAATAGCATCCGTTATAACAAATGCGTTTTTGATGAAGCTTTGGGCTTCTTGCCTTAGCCTCTAGTCCTGTCAGTCTTAAGAGAAGCTAGGTCAAGAAGAGATTGCCAGCATTAAGTTCATGCCACACATGAGTGAGGAAACTATGATGATCTTCTAGGCAACAAATTTTCTAGCTTTCAAATGATTCAGTCTCTACAGAAAGAACACAAAATAATGGCCCCCTCATTTCAGGTTTCTGGTGATTCATTTATATTTAGAAATAATCCAAGGAAAAGGTAGTCTTGATGCTAGAAAAGTCAAGTATGGAAACACTATGAAACTCAATTAGCAGCATATAAAGGTTTTGCATACATAAGAGATTTCTATGGATCCTTTCACAAAGGGACACAAATTATCCACAAAGTGGACATGTTGAGCAGATGCTGAGGAACTAACTGTGCAACCAGTGCCAAGGTCTGTCTCGGGTCTTTCCAAACTAGCAGCTCAAGACCCAAGGGCTGCATGATGGAGTGAACTCCCGTCTCTGTCTCAGCTCCTGCCAACCTAGCAGTTTGAAAGCAAGAAATTGCAAGTAGATAAATAAGTACTGCTTCAGTGGGAAGGCAACAGCTTTCTATGTTGCCTGCCACACGGCCACAAAAATGTCAGCTTTAGAGTCAGACATGATTGGCTTAATTCAAACAAGGGAGACCTTTACCTTCATGTCAACCAACTTCCTCCCTCCAGCATATTCATGCACATGTTCCAATCCACACATCACTTCACAAACTGATCCAAGCTCTACAATGTTGTCTATTGCTAACATAACATTCTGCATTGCATCTCATTGGGAAGCCAGATATTTACACATCCCAATGTCCATATTCAAGTAACTGAGCTACTTAGTTTTCTAAGGGCTACAACATTTCTTTTGCTATCACTATACTATACACTTTTTGCTTCCTTCACCAATATTATTACTATGTTCATCAATATTACCTCATTACCTTGTCATGAGACTATGATGATTTCTGCAATGGGTACAAATTTATACTCTTCCTACCTCTGTTTCAGTTCTTTTTGTGTCTAACTAACTGTGGTAGGCTTGTCCTCAGAGGAACCATTAATAGGAAAGTAAAGAATTTTCCTTTCAGCTTCCTAAGATTGCTGCCCAGGTGATTGCTATTGATTGTGATTGATGGGAAAGCCTTTCAAAGACAGAGGAACGTGAAGTAGAGGACTGTCCTGTGAAAAAATAGGGCACATACCACCCTTCATCAGCTGCGTCTGATCACCTGCAATAAGGATACAAAACTGTATCTGTCAGAAAAGATGTCCTAATCTGGTCCGTGTTGAGCAATTTATTGATTTCTGGGACCCAGCATCCTATTCAACATTAATATAAACATAATTATCAACTTGTACTATGCAACTGAACTTTTTACGTGTACCCTCTAAATTATTGGACTCAGATGGTGTGCTATTGACATAACTGAAGAGCACAGTATAAAAAAGCACTTGAGTTAGGAAGACAACATTTTTATGCTGTCAGTGGGGATTTTAGAGAAGATTAATGTTGATATTTGGGTGATGGAAAGAGAGGGAATTGACTTTGGTTGTTGTGATGTGATTGTCAGAGGGTTCAGGATGTCTGTGTTCAAGCCATGAAATTTATTGGCTGATGTTGACTTAGCCACCATCTCTCAACCCAACCTATCTTACTAGGTTCTTGGAAGGATAGAAAGGGAGCATAGCAAGCAATGGCTGAAATCCTGTTGCACTGCTATCAAAAAAGTATATCTTTTGGATGTGCTTTGACTCAAGTTTAAGAAATCACTGTAGACTGTATCTGCTACATTACTGAAGAGTCAATCTCAGCCAGATGATATCTATGGTGATTTCTTAATCAAGCGCAGAAAGTATGCTTTCCGCAAAACAGTTCCACAAGAATTCAGCTAGTGTTCCTTGAGTTCTTTGGAGGAAAGACTGGATATACTGTAGCAAATAAATAGGATCAAAAACTTTTTGGAAATGATAATACACAACAGTGGGCTGGAGACAGAGACTAAGCCAGAGATGGCAAACCTTTTAGAGACCAAATGCCCAAACAGAGGGGCGGGCAGGGGGGACGATTCTCTGCTGGGGGGAGGGAGGCAGTGGTGGGCATCAGCAGGTTCACACCAGTTCGCCAGAACTGGTAGCAGAAATTCTGGCTGGCCCCACTCATCTAAGTTTTGAAATAAAGTAGTCCTAATTCGGGTGCAACTCAGGGTTTCCCCCTGGCCAAGCTCACCATACCATGACCACAGTGTGGTAGTAAATTTATTTGGAGCCCACCACTGGAGGGAGGAAGTGTCCCGTTGGGCTGCTGGGCAGAGAGGTGGGGCAAATTCTGTGCTGGGGAGAGGGAGAAAGCACTCGCATTGGGCTGCTGGGCAAAGGGGCAGAGCAAACTGTGCTAGGGGGAGGAAGCACTCGCATTGGGCTGCTGGGCAGAGGGGTGGGGCTAACTGTGTTGGGGCGATGGCACACATGCCAACAGAGAGGGCTGGGAGTGCCCCATCTGGCACACATGCCATAGGTTCACCACCACTGGACTAGGGCTACAGGTGGCATCATTATGTATGTCAGAAGTTTTTTTTAAAAAAACTGCGAGAGAGAATGAGAAAAAGATCCAAAGAACTGCCAGGATGCAATTAAACTTTTCCAACATTAAGGTTCCATACCCAAATAATTAGAGCCGAATTGTAGAAAGGAGCAGAGGATAGAAAAGTTAAATCTTTGGAACTGCAGCTCCCCAAAACCTCACAATGACCATTCTGGTTGTAGCGTTCTGGGAGCTGTGGTTCAAAAAAAATAAGTAACTTTTGCTGGGAAGTACTCTTCAGCCAACCAGATTTCCTATCAATGGGAGTGATATAGCAAGACTCCCATTAGACTGGTGTCCTTGGGCTGAGAAGACAACAGTTTTTTCTTGAAAAGAAAACACTCAAACCCTAAATCCATCAAAGCCACATGATTTCTACAGAATTTACATTTCATCCCATTTTGCATATCGTGTACATAAAATATCAATATAAAATGCACTTGGAATAGCCAGAGCGTAGGTTGATAGGAGCACGGTACAGCAAAAAAAATTAGGTGTTCATTCCGTCTTCCAGAAACTAATTAAGGGAATGTATTTTGCAATAATACAGATCAAGTAAATGGCCTCAGCTGCCTGGATTTTGAGCTACACGCCAAGCACTCCTGTATTATGTATGTGTGACTTGCATAGCTAGTCTGCTATAAAGTGAGTTCCAGTTTAGTGCATCTCTCAGGCTAAAGACACTGGTCTTGTTAATATTTCATTTAGTACATACTATAGAGTCTCATTTATATCACTTCTATAATTAATGGTGATAGCTTAGGCACTGCCTGTACACGGAGAGATCCCTGTATGTTGGTCGATGGGTAATGAGAAAACAATAGATATTTCATTCACCAGCAGCTTCTTGATAGTTAGTAAGGAAATCATTGTGTTGCTTTCATTGCCAAGGTAAATAATGCAACCATTGTGTTTGTGAAAATTTTCTTTAAAAAAACCACCCAATGCAACTAGACTAGAAATAAAGCAAAACATTTTTTTAAAAGGGAATTTCTAGTATGCTACACCCTAGCATAGAATTCAGAAATTATTTCTAAAAACCTTTGCCTTCTTTGGTACAAATATATCTCAATATGCATGTGCTGACGATTCAAAACAACTGTATTTTAAGAAATACAATTATGATGCCTTTCTCTTCTCTCGTGTAGATTGTACATAAATGTAGATCTCCCGTTGATTTTTCCTCATGTACATATATGTAAATATTGACAAGCTATGCATGCTGAAATCCTAGGCAATTTCAGGTACTTTTATAATCCAAAGGCATGTACTTGAACTGGTTTGTTAAAAAAAGAAATCTACTCAAACCCTTTAAAACTTACTAGAAAATAAAGATTTGTTACTAGACTGGTTCTTTGGATGTTGACATGTGTTTGTTCATTATTCTCTTTTCATTATTTTCTTTGACTTATGTTGCTACTTTAGTGGGACCTCACACTTACTTACTTCTTTCCTTCCATGTTTCACACATCAGATTTAAGCATCATCTTCCACTGTTTCCAATTCCATGCCAGTCTCATCCAGTGCCTTGGGAACTTTGCCCTGAATTTGTCTTCCCTTCTGGTTGCTGGACCTCACACTAACACATGGAATGCTCTATATTCTTATTTAGCAACAATAGGAACACAAGAAATTGAAAGAGTGGATAAAATTATCTATTTGGTGAGTATGTTGAATGAAAATTGGGATCCCAAGGTAGAGAGTAAAATACGAATTAGAAAAAGCAAGATCCACCTTCATAAAAATGTGACACGTTATGTAGTAGAAATCTAACTCTTGCTACAAAGATCCAAACAGTGAGATGTTACATATTCCCAGTGTTGCTATATGGAGTTGAAGCTTGGACAATGACTAACTAAAGCATCTGAAAAGAGAATCAAAGCTTTTGAAATGTGGATCTATAGACGTCTGCTAAGGATTTCATGGGTTGACCATGTGACTACTATAGAAGTGTTGCACCGGATGGATAAAGAACAAGAACTGTTGAAGACCATTAAGCAAAGAAAGCTCCAAATACCGTGGCCATATCATGAGGAACATAAAGTATAGAATACTCCAACTCACTCTACAAGGAAAGATCCCTAGGAAGAGAGGCCTTGGACATAGGTGGGCTTCATGGCTGAAGAATCTGAGAGACTGGCATGGAAGGTCCTTGGAAGAACTGTTCCAAGAAGTTAAGAACAGGAAGACTATCACCATGGTGATAGCCAATATTTGGAATGGATATGGCACCTGAAGAAGAAGGGCAAGTCACCTCCAAGAAAAAGGAAGAGCACAAAGTGACTTCTCTAGGTTTCTGGTTTCCAACTTTTCCATACTGTGTGGATGATCAGAACTGGCCTTATCCAGAGCTTGTGAAAAACTGTGTAAATCTGAGCATTGAGTCCTCCAGCTTCTGTACTGGATTCATATTACAATGGCTATCTTTTTTATGGTTAAAGTTCTTAGAGATGGGAAAGGGGTTGGGCTTCTACATGTTTAGACCTTAGCTAGTTGTTGGGGAAAACTGCTACTACTTTAGTATCTATGGAAACCTAATGCAATGCAAACTTTTTAAAGGAAAGCAAAACAGCTTTCATGTTAAAAGACATTTCTCCCAGTTTGGTGTATCAGGATAAACACATTAATTGACAGTATTTACTTGACTTCTTAGGTTCCTCAAACTTAACTTGATGTCTCTAGAAGATCTTCTCAGGCCTTGAAAACTTGTAAGGCTTTTCATAAAGCTGATTTGACATAAGCAGTACGTTCAAGTGAAGCTGTACTATCTTTCTAATAGAAAGTGCAGAAATGGTTCATGGGATTATTATCTTTTGACAGACAAAACCTATTACCTTCTCACTAGGAGGGCAAAGTTAGTTTTTAACTCATAGGAAAATGGAATCAATTATCAATATCCTTGCATGGTTTCTCAGGCTCGGTGGATGACAGCTCAAGAGGCATCCCTGTTTTATGATTTCAAAAATTCTGGAAACACGCAATGATTTGTCATAAGAGTTTCTTTTTAGAATGGGAACCTGCATTTTCTTTAAAGGGGGGGGGGACAAGCCATCTCTCCCAAAGAAAAGAAAATTATCATCTTTTGAACACCCACCCAAACACACTAGAATTGTAGGCAAAGCCACTAACTCTTCTTAGCTAAGACAATTTTTCATTTCAGCCACAAAATGTATACAATGAAAATACTAGAATCCAGTGAAAGACAAGTCAAGTAAAGAAAATAAAGCAGGCAAGGAACCTGCTAAAAATGGCAAGAAGATGGCTATCACCCAGTGTCCACATCTGGCACATCTGCAATTATATTATAGAGTCCTGAGTGCCACAGAAATACAGCTCATAAAACTATGTTGAGAAATCAAAACACTGAATGGAAAAAATACTATTTATGTGATGTCCCTTGTAATGTTGAAACAAGGGACAAACAAAATCATCCTCCATGTGTAAAAGATTTGCTGTTCTGTAAAACCCACTTTTCCTTCCACTCTGGTTGAAGAATTAACTGCATTCTCCAAGAAAAACTAAGCTGAAACCTGTCTCTGGTTTCCGCACACTGTCCTGTTGCCTCTAAAGAAACACAACACACAGAATGCTTTGTGTTAGACAATAATATTTTATGACATGTCTCATGTGATTTCAGTGTCTTTTTCCTCCAATGGTTCATACCTTTAGAACAGTGGTGGCCAAACTATGGCCCTTGGGCCGGAGTAGGCCCACAGCACCATTTCATGTGGCCTGCCACCACCCTTGCAGCTCCTGGAAGTGGAAGTGTTTACGACAGCCGTAAAATGTGCCTGTACCTGCTGTAAACACTGCCATAAATGCACCCAAGGCTATCATGAAGCGTTCACAACAGCCGTGGGCACGTTTTATGGCAGCGTTTATAGCAGGAGGAACCCATTCAGCTGTCCGGGGGGCGTAGTCTGGCCCATGGTGTGAAAAGTTTGGGAACCCCTGCTTTAGAATATAAGTAACTACTGATGCTCATTGTCTTCTTAGATCCTGTCTGCGAATTTAACAAATATACAACATGTACCCAACTTATGTGTGAACTTGAATGCAATTATCAAATTTAGAAATGCATAAAATAGGAGAAAGTGTCCGTTAGGAACATATTGAGTTCAGTGCAAAAGACTTAGTCCTTCACCAGCTGGTTTAGGGAAAAATCAGTGAATTATTGGGGGAGGGCATAAACACAGACACACTAACTCAAAACTTCACCAAACTTAGAGATGTTTGAGAGGCGAGTCAGCGGAAGACACTCTTCAATTTTGGTGTGTTTGGGTGGCTCAGGGGGTCAAATGTATGTTCCAGGGTGGAGAATATGCAACCCAGCCTCCCAATGAATTTGCTAAAAGGCCAGGTGAGACATTAGGCCAGTGGGTACATAAATGTTAATTGTGGAACTCAATTTTTAGGTAAGTCAGCCTTATTGCTGGTAAACTTCCAATTGGCAGCCAATATTATTTTATACCGCAGGGTTTTTAGAATCAGTTTTAAAAAACAGATTTTACAATGGTTTTTCGCTGTTGTTAAAATAATGTCTGTGGGATATCCCCCCCCCCCCCCGGTTATACTGACCACAACTTTGGGGGCCAAGGAAGGCAGACATAAAATACTTGTAAAACACTAGTAAAGATAACCAAATAAATAAATTGTTTCTACTAATGGTCCTGAGCCAGTGTCAACTGGAGACATCCAAAACACACATCTGGAATCAATAATAGCAACGGTACAATTATGTCTACTTACAGATCAGTTGCCAAGCACCTTATAAAGCTGCCCCATATGATTCCAATGTGCAGATGCCCTGTCCCACCAAAATATGTTGGTTTATCTTGTCCAGGGAAATCCAGGAGTTAGATTCGCAGCCCCTTGGGCATTCCTGGAAGCCTCTAGAACAGTGATGGCCAACCTTGGCACTCCAGGAGTTCTTGGACTTCAATTCCCAGAAGACCAAGTTAGCACTCCTGCTGATCAAGGCTTCTGGGGATTGAAGTTCAAGAACATCTGGAGTGCCAAGGTTGTCCACCACTGCTCTAGAAGTTGTGGTTATAGAATGAAAGAGAGTGAAGGCCACCCAAATCTACTACACAAAAAACACAAAAAGAGAGAGAGAGAGGAGAAAGACTTGTAACCACCATTTGCTTTTACAGGTGTGTGATTTGGTATTTATTTATTTTTTCTTATATGGGCAGCTCTTGAAACAGCCAGGGAGTATTGAGGTATAAAACTGGAGCCAACACTCAAATTACCAATATTTTCGAGTGAGGACTGAAGCAGACATCGTATCTCTTGGAAAGAGTGTCATCTTTTCTTGGCCTCCTACCTGAAGCCATTGTTAAATAGTCGGCATTTGTTTCCCATACAGATATGCCCAGATTAGATTCCCTGCATTCAGTTACGAAGACCAGGGAGATCAAGAATTGCCCTGCTCCTATGAGAGGGCCACTTGTGGTCATTTTGAAAGACAATACTAAACTTGTACTAAACTTCTTGAACATACTTGTTGAAGTACACAAAGGTGCTTTCTCGGTTGAAAGGATTTTTGCTGGAGGAACTCCACTCAGGGGACGCCCAAATGAGGCTCCTTTCATGTCCCCAAGATCTTTTCCCCACCGAAATGGTCCCTATTTATCTACTTGCAATTTCTTGCTTTCGAACTGCTAGATTGGCAGGAGCTGGGACGGAGACGGGCGCTCATTCCGTCATGCAGCACTCGGGTCTTGAACTGCCAACTTGCCGTCCTTCCAGCTAACAAGGCAAGCTTCTTAACTACCGAGCCACCACAGTCCCTTCTAGCATACTGAGCCACCACCAGTCAGTATAGATCAGGAATAGAGCCTGTGCTGCCTGTACAGGCCAACAGCAGCAGCAGCAACGAGAGCAACAACAACAACAACAGCAACAGCAACACAAATACAATTCTCAAATATAAAAGGTTGGATTCATGGTCTTGGGTGATAGTTTCTCACTCTGGGTTTTTTATGTTTACCTTTGCATGTGCACATGGCAGTGTTGTGTGTGTGTGTGTGAGAGAGAGAGAGAGAGAGAGTGTGTGTGTGTGTCTGAGTGATAGTTTTGTTTTTGCTTCAACACTCTCTACGTCTTTGTCAGTGGACATGTTATTTGAGCAAGTGCCCACCATAATAATGGCTTGAGTGACAGCAAAGCCAGATAAACACAAGCACACAACAGACACGGGAACAATCTGGGTATTCATTTTGTCCATTCAACCAGCTTGAAAGAATTTGCCAGTCAAAGGCATAACACTTTGGGCTAATTTGCTCAGGCAGCAAAGGCATGAGGCATGATGTTGGATGGGACTTTGTTATTTAAACTTTCCTCAGTGCACAGAGGAATCTCACTGCTACACACAAGTCAGGCTTCTTCAACAATCCATTGCTCTAAAGTATTGATTCTTAACTGAGTGGGGTGTGCCGAGACCTCAGAAGCAATATGAGAAATTCCTGAGCACCTGCATTTAGCTTGAAAAATCATATTCAATATTATAATAAAATATTTGGAGGGGGGAGAATATGGTGAAGAACAATTAACTCTTACTTTCCCAGTATGTACTTCATCTCATGATGCTCTAGTGCATGGTAATAAAAGTTATTAATTTTTAAAAATCTGCAAATGATGCTGTAGTCCATGTAAAAATGATTAAAGAGCCAATAAATCCTTTGCACCCTTTACAAAAAAAATTTATCTCCAGATGCAGTGCTTCAAATTTTCAAATACTGTAACATTATCGGGAATGGCTGGTTTAAAGGGGGATTTGAGGTTTATGAAAAGATGGCACGAGTTTAAAAAATAAAATAAAATTGAGAAACGCCGTTGTGATGAATACCTAATTCGGTTAAATTGGACAAACAAATTTATCTATTAATTCTTTGTAGGATCCTTATTAGGTAAAGGTAAAGGTTTCCCTTGCTCGAAAGCCAGTCGTATCCGACTCTAGGGTGCAGTGCTCATCTCTGTTTCTAAGCCGAAGAGCCAGCGCTATCTGCTCCTGCAGACGTTTCCGTGGTCATGTGGCAGGCATGACTAGACACCGGAGCGCACGGAACGCTGTTACCTTCCCACCGAAGTGGTCCCTATTTATCTACTTGCAATTTCTTGCTTTCGAACTGCTAGGTTGGCAGGAGCTGGGATGAAGACGGGAGCTCATTTCCGTCCTGCAGTACTCGGGAATCAAACTGCTGACCTTCCGCTTCCCAGTCAGCGTCTTAGCAACTTGAGCCACTGCTCATGAGTTCTCATGAAAATCAGTCTTCTAGATGAGGGAGAAGAATTTAGGATGTTTTGGAAGGGGCTGTAATTTCTTACTCTTTCTTTCCACCAAAACCATCTCTAAAATAGCTTCCAGTACAGTACAGTATACACAGTACAGTACAGCATACACATAGTGTACACATAGCAACACATTCCAATGAAACAAAACACAGAAATAAGCTACAATGTCACTAGGATTGTCTAGTTTGTGCATAAATACACAGGCTGGTTATTCTTCCTATTGGCACAGTGGGCACAGTGGGGATTCAGACTCCCAACCTTTGGCTCCACAGCCAGATACCTAAACTACTGGGTTATTCAGCCAGCCTTTTATATATATATAACTATATATATAACTATAACTATAACTATATAACTATAACTATATAACTATAACTATAACTATAACTATAACTATAACTATATTTATATATTTATATATTTATATATATATATATATATATATATATATATATATATATATATATATATATATATATATATATATATATATATATATATATATATGTATATGTATATGTATATGTATATGTATATAGTTGCAGCGATAAAATTTGCAGTTTCTGGCCAACAAATACCAAGGCTTGGAAAGCTGAAATTTAATAGGTTCTTGTTAAATGTAATAAAATTAAAAGTAATGATATAAATGTTTTACACACTTAATGTAACTATTAGGATACCCTGTACCCACCACTGAGAGCACGTTTAGCTGCATTTACCTACTAAAAGCAAAGTCAGCTCTCTGAAGAACAATGGTTATTTAGCCAAATGGCACCATTGATGAACAAGAGGGATACATTAGTTTGGCAGAAGTAAAGATGAATAAATCTCCCTTTTTTCCCCTTTCCCCACTCTTGTGGTTGCCTGATGACCAAACAGGAGCAGTCTACACACTGAATTGTGCACTGCTTCTCATTTTTGGTTCTCCTAATCTTATGTAGTTGAGATGCCCCATTCCCTTTGGTCTCTATGATGCATATGGGTTCCCACTGCAGAACTGTATCAACACTCTGTGATTTCACATTCTGTTCCATTCCCAGTACAGTAATGTCATACATTTTGTGTTTTTCTCTGGATCTACAAGAAGCTCTTCTTTATGTGGCCTCTTCTCTTCCCCATGCCTTTTCTGGGAATGACACCTTGGTCCACCTTCCCCATATGGCTTGGTTCCTTACTCAACTGCTGGCCCTGTCCTTCTTCAATCTTGGCAGCTTATTGCTCAACCCACATCAGTTGAGAAAATATATGCTCTTATTGGTATCATTCCACCTAAGATAAGGAGAGAAGTAGCAGCGGACATCGAGAATAACCCTTGACATTTGACATCCTCTTTATGTGTATGAGCCTCAAGTCTGCCAACTCAAATCCAGGCAGAGCTTTATGGCAAGAAGAAACATTCTTGTGGGTATGCAAGGGCAAAATCAAATTAGAAAATGGAAGAAGGAGCTCACTGGACAAGAAATAACATTATAGAAGGATATGGCTGAGGGACTCAATCTCCCCTACAACACTTGGAGGACCCTGAATAGGCTGAGGGTGCAAGTCCCTAAATGTAAGGCCAGCATGTGCAAGTGGGGGTTGCTGGTGGACAACAACTGTATGAATATGTCGAGATACAGAATAGGGGTATTTGCTGGTCTGCTGATTACTGCCAAAAACATGCACTGATGAGGATTTGATTTTAGTCAACGACAAAGCCAAGAAGGTGGCTTCATTTTGGCAGTTTAAAGTTTGACTTGGACATGAAAGAATAATAATTATTCCTCAACAATTTTTAAACCCTTCACTTCTCCTGCACCTACAGACTCTGGATTCCACTTCCTACCATTGAACCATAGTGACCTCTGTGCTAAGCCTGTGTGAATTCTTGGAACCATCCCAAATCCCAGAATTCCACAGTGGCATTAAACTGACATAACTGTGACATGTGCTCATATAGTTTGCTTTCCAGCTTCTTATTGTAGATAAGCATCTTCAAGCTCTTCCTCTGTATGGGTCTCTTATCTTCAAAGGGGATTTTGACTGGACAGCTCTTCCAGTAGAGGAATGTCATCCAAGAATCCTACAATTACAGAACTCTCCCCTGTAAAGCAGCATACATCATCATCCTAGTACAGTAAGTAAGAATTCTGTGCCATCAAGCTGGTTCTGTTTCATGGAGACCCGTCCAAAATCTTCTAAATATAATGTCCTCAATAATGGTTGAGCTTTCCCTCCTTCTGGTAGTGATCTGGAAGCACCATTCTACTTACTGAAGGACATGTAGGCTGGTTCTTTTGCTAGGAGGCACAATAGGGAATTATATGCTTGCCCACTGGTCTCAGTTCTCCAATTCACTGAGCGATCCAGCAGGCTAACAATAGTGTCCCATAAATCTCATTCAGACACAACATCCACTTGGCTATGTTGGATATGATTGCAAAGATGTGAATAGTTTTCAGCATGGTAGCCATGTTAGCTATGCAGCCATATCAGACGAGGGACTTTTGTTGTGTTTTGTTTCTTGTCTGAATGTGTTTTTTTAAAAAGTTATAATTAAATTTAATGTGTTTAACATCAAAAGAGGTCGGGGTGATTATATGGTTTAACAATTGAAAGACCGTTACTTGAAGCAGCATTTCACATGCCTTTGTAAGTGAAAGAGTTTTTCTTCCTTTGAAATGGAACCGTAAATTAACACTGGAAGTGCAAGACTGTATGTAAAATAAAACACTGCTGTAATAATTTCTAATATGCCAGACAGATAAAACAACAGGAGCACAATTCTGTGGGCTGATCACATCAAAGTAAATGATCTGTTGAATAGCCAATCTGATATCAATAAAAGTCAAACACACCGATCTCTTCACACAAGAGGCTGGGGCGTGAAGGAAGAGTTCGTTTCCATTAGCTAAGTTTCATTCTCCTGCATATCCCATTCTTAAAGTTGTTTCTTGCTTCATAGATTTTTGTCCAGCCTTAATTGATTTAAGCAGTACTTTTCACACATTGAAGGACACGGGCCAAAGTCTCCTGTTCATTATGGTAGCACTACAACAGCTTCAGTGAAGTGTGTAATGGAGGGATACAGGCATTGTTTATGTGTGATTTTGGTAAATAAATAACAACGCGGGAACAGCTGAGGCTTTAGAAACTAAGAGGTTTTTCCTTCTTGAAAGTACTAATGAGATGCAGTTAAGTGGTTTAAAATGGGGAAAGCGATAAACTACTGTTAATTAATCTGCTTAAGGCATGATCCATTTTAGTATGTTACTAGTGTGAAGGAACATTTACAGAACATTGCAAAATGGACAAAGAGATTAACATACGATGCAGTAAGGCAAACCAAACGTTGGGACAGTTAACTTAGAACAGGCACATGCTGGTATATCAGGGAATCGGGCTTTGACCCACCCTGCCCTCGTCTCTGGCATCCTGGGGGCCTAATAATAATATTATTATTTTATCCGCCTGGCATACTGCATTTTAGATTAAACCATTGCTCCAAGCTCCCTCCTTCAGTTTGGAGCAATGATTTATTCTAAAGTGCCGGACGCCGGGCGGAGCTAGCAAAGGGCGGCGACCAAGCAGTTCCCACAGCCTTCTCCCCTGTCCCCTTGGCCGCTGCCCCTCACTTGGTCTGCCTGGCATGGCTCGGCGCACAGCAATTTATGTAAACCCCCCCCCCCCAATAGGCACCCCCACCACTTCCTGCCCAGTGCCTTCCCATGGTGCCCAGCACACCCATGTCTTAGAACACAATACCAACCAGCGCAAAGAAACACCTCATACAAAGCATATTCATTCCCACTTTATGTTACCAGTGCCAAACATGGACACTTAGACCAAAATACAGTCAAACCTCGAGATAAGAACGGCTCGACTTAAGAAAAACTCGAGATACATCTGGAAATCTCAGAAAAAATCAGGTTCAAGATAAGAATTTTCAATAGGATTTTTTGAGATAAGAAATTCGATGCATTCTTATGGGAAATTCAAGATAAGAATTTTTTGAGATACAACCAACCTCAAGGAACGAATTAAATTCGTATGTAGAGGTTTGACTGTATAAGCAAAAGTTGGTCACCATGGAAATGAGATGTCTGAGGAAGGCTGCTGGAGGGACTAGAAGGGATAAAATCAAGAATGAGGTTAGAAGAGAAAGAATTGGAACAGAACCAATCTTGCACTACATACAGAGACAACAAATAAAGAGATTTTGCCCATTTGGAGAGAATGTCTTGTGTGAAAATAGAGCAGGACAAAGACCGTGAGGCTGACCCAGCAGAAGGTGGAGAGATGGCATCAGAGAAACATTACAAGAATACCAAATAACACTGGTGAAGGCAGCTAGAAGTGCAAGAAAAAGAACCCTGCATCTCCCTTTACACTGGATGGGGAAGAAGGAGGTGGAGGCGGATGAGGCAGCAGAGGCAGAGGTGGTGGCAGCGACATCTCAGTTGACTGACAACCAAGATTTAGTAGTGGTCAAGCACAGAACTTGCACAAATTACCATATTTGGATGGCACTTAGCCAAGGCTGCCATGTTGGCAAGGGGATTCTAGAGATTGTTGTTTGAAAAGGAAACTTTCATGGCTTAGGTCGTGCTATCCTGGATGTACTTGGTTTTGGTTCCTGTCTCTAATGCCAAAGTGATTGTACTGACAAGGCACACCCAGAATGATACAGCTCCCTGTCTGCTGGTGGTGTGTTTGTGTCATGTAAGCACATTTTCCTGGTTAAAAAAACCCCAATGAATCAAGAGTTTCCCCTTCACTCCTTCTTTTCTAAGCAATGACATAATTATTAATAATTGCATACTGTCAAGTCAATTCTGACTTAAGATTTCCCGTTTAAGAAATTTCTAGGTAGAGCATATACAGGAGCGATTACCATTCCCCTCTTCTGGGGTTGGGGTGTCCTGGGACTGTGCAGCTTGACCATGTCTACACAGACTGGCTCTTCTCTAAGGAGACAAAATGATAAATCAAACTCCCAACCTCTGTCTCCACAGTCAGAAACCTAAACCACTGAGCTATCTAGTCAGCACTAAGCAAAAGCATGCAAGATATGATCATGCTCTTCTGAAATAGAATAATTAAACTGCTAAGCAAAATAATAGTAAACAGGTTTATATCATTTGAATACCACAGAATGTAGGGGACTGAAACGTTTGTTTGAATCATCAGAAGTCAACTCTTTCTGTACTTTCCCACTCCAAACTGACCAGCTCATTTTGCTTCCTGTGGGTGTCTTTGTTTTTTTTCTATTTCTTAGTCAGTTCTCCTTCAGCGCAAAAAAATCTGGTATTGTATTATGTATTAGGTTTGGGTCTAGGTGTTTTTTAAGTGAAAATGATGAATGGTCATAAAAGGACTTCGGAGACCCCACCTTAGCTAAGAGTCATGAAATGGATGAGATAAATCCCAACTTTAAGGGATGGTCCTTTCAAGTTTATAAAAAGGAGCATTAGAATTAATAGTTAAAGAGCAGAATGGCCATCAGATATGGCAAGGGGACATAGGTCATTGTGTGCCTGTGAGAAGGTGATATTTTGGTTCCTCTACCAATATTGAAGATCCCTGCCTTTCCTACAACTACTACGACTACAACTACTATGACTACTAATACTACTACTACTAGTCGTCATCGTCATTGTCATCAGTGTCTCCCTCTCCTCTTCCTTCTATTTCTTCTTTTTCTTCTTGGTCTAGGGACAGACTTTAAACTGCCAAGTTCTTGGCTTTGTTGTTGGACTCTCATGAAGGTAGGAAGAATAAAAACAAATCAAGCCAACATTCTGTGTAAGAGCGTTAGTTTCTTTCCTAATCAACCCAAGAGCATGAAATGTGACACACACTCACCCAGCTCATTCATTTTGAAGTCTACAAAAAGGGTCGACAGAAATTACCTTTACATCACAGTCCAAGATTATTGACAATGTGTCTGTCACCTACACATCCAGTGGTTTGTTTCTGCACAAAGAATGGGACCGCTTTGTTTTGTTTGTACAAAACATCAAGAGATGTAGGGAAGGCAAAATGTCCCATTTCTTCCCCTGTAGCTCCTATGAAATGAAACTGCAGTGGCTCAGGGGTTAAGAAGCTCACCTTGTTAGTTGGAAGGTCAGCAAGCCGACAGTTCAAGACCCGAGTACTGCATGATGGAATGAGTGCCTGTCCCAGCTCCTGCCAACTTAGCAGTTCAAAAACAAGAAATTACAAATAGATAAATAGGGACCACTTCAGTAGGAAAAGATCTTGGAGACATGAAAGAAGCCTCACTCCGGTATCATATGAGCGGAGTTCCCCCAGCAAAAATCCTTTCAACCCAGAATAATTTCTGACAAAAAATTATTATTATTATCCTCTGGTTGTTGATCCCTCCCCCCCCCCCAAAAAAAAGAAATCATGCCTACATGTCCATGGAAATGTCTGCAAATGCAGACAGTGCTGGTGCTTTGGCTCTAAACGGAGATGAGCACTGAACCCTACAGTCGGGTACAACTTGCTTTTGAGCAAGGGCAACCTTAACCTTGACCTAACCAGTGTTCCTACATCTCATGACGCTAGCAGACATTTCAAAGAATTATGGAGGGGCAAATCTCAAAATGAGCACTGCTAGAGAAAAACTGGAATCTTTTTACATGTAATCTCTATGTGAAATATGTCTTTAAAGCATGGGTGCCCTTCTCTACCCTTTTCCAGATGGTTCCATGTCTCACTTGCCCAACGAAAAGGCTTCATGACGCTTCTTGTGGTCAAACTCCTCTATGGAAGTCCCAAAACACATGACCCTGAATCGGGTCCATAGAAATAAATGAAGAAAGGTTTCTTTTATAAAGCAAATGACTGTTAACTGCTTATTCCAAACCAAACCAAATACTCAAATGCAAATACAGAGACATCTTGGAAGACTGTATCAAACCTGGACAGTTTTCTCCCAACTGCTGCAATGATTGTAGCTAAGTTCAGAAGATATAGGAAAGAGTGAAGGTATCATACCCCCCTCTGCTTTCAGAAGTCCTAGAATCTGAACCTTGCTCTGCTGCACTGCTGAACATTAATGAGGACTTCCCTGTTAGTTCACATTGGGAATCTAAAAGACAGGCTAGATCACAGCAAATGACTGTATAGTCCAGCACTCTGTTCCCACCATGGGAAGAACACCAAAGGCAGAGGACTCTCCCACATGTGTTTTCAAGCAGCTGGTGTTCAGAGGAATCGGCGGTGGTGGCTGCTACTCATATCCAAGTATATATATTTTCCCCTAGAAATCATTTTCATGAAAGAAAAATGACAAACAGGGGAAATGCAAGGTGGATCCCAGCTTGCCATGAAGTGAAGAGATGGATCATGGAGCCATCTCCTGCGGCACATATGAAATGAGACATGTAGGATTTAACACCGGGACTGCAATAGACGGCCACAGCCTTGAGGATATTAACAAGGTGTGCCTTCACAGCCAGTCAATCTGGTATGGCCTCTTCAGCCTCCATGACCATTGGGAATTAGAATAGTGAAGTAGTTCCTCCTCCGCTCACTTTGCTGTTGGGCCTGATAGGATGGTTTCCAGTGGCATTTCCCCCACTGAGGGGGCCATCACCCCACCTAAAGGGGCTAATCTGTCCATACTCGTTGGCCCTTTTAGGGAGTCAGGTTATTTACCGCCTCCTAACCATAGCTGTCAAGTATCCCATTTTGGCTGGGAAATTATCATATTTTACCCCTCTTTCCTGCCACCCGTATTTTCCCATAAATCTCCCATATTTTATATATATATATATATATATATATATATATATATATATATATATATATATATATATATATATATATATATATATATATATATATATATATATATATATATATATATATATATATATATATATATATATATATATATATATATATATATAAAATATGGGAGATTTATGGGAAAATACGGGTGGCAGGAAAGAGGGGTAAAATATGATAATTTCCCAGCCAAAATGGGATACTTGACAGCTATGGTTAGGAGGCGGTAAATAACCTGACTCCCTAAAAGGGCCAACGAGTATGGACAGATTAGCCCCTTTATATATATATATATATAAAACCAAGGTGTCATGGGGTATGTTCCTCATAACAGAGTCAGGGAGGAGGAGTGTTGGCCCCCCCAGGGGGGAGCACCCCCTAGGCACTCCCCTTAGCACCACTGCTGCCCCTCACGGGGAACAATACAGCAAGCCAGCTCCCACAGGCAAGCCTCAGCTGCAGTAGAAGAGATAAATACTGTAATTTTAAACCTCTTTCCCCATTTGCTCCCACACAATTTCATAACATGGTGATTTTTTATTGAACTGTTTTTACACTTATATCAGTTAATTTTCTACTGTCTTATCCTTGTGTACCTCAATTTCATTTTTTAAAAAATCTGTGTTTAAGACAGGACCACAGAAATATCCTCTTTTTGTTGTATGCAAATATACTTGAAGCCGATTGGCTCATTGTCTCTTCCCTGTAACACACTCTTTCCCATTCAACAAAATCCAAAATCGTGGTCAAAACCACTCCTAAACACTCTTCGCCTCATGCAAAACCCACAAGAGCAATGCACACATGTGTCCTGCCTTTTATACTGCCCAGGCACAATGCAATTAGGTGATATTGTATGAATTTGATGTTGCACGAAGCCGACTTTGTATGAGGTATTACTGTACACTATCTGTTATTATTGTATTTTTAAGTATGTGATTTTATTTTTAATTTTTACTTGTAATTTGTACTTTTATGTTATTTTGTATTATGTATTGATGTCTTTCTTCTTTTATGTATTATTTTCCTTTTATTAAAAAATATATATATATTTTTTTTAAAAAAATCACCCTATTATGAAATGATGTGGGAGCGAATGGGGAAAGGGGTTTGAAATTACAGTATATACCTCCTCCCTGGCTCTGGTGGCTCCTCCTCTTCTAGGCTCTTGGATGTGCCTGGATTGTGGGGAGGAGGGGGCGTGACCTGGTGGGGAGGGGACATGGCCCAAAATTTCCCTTATTTTCAAATCCAAAACTTGACAGGTATGCCTCCTAACACTTGGCATTGAGTCGCTGGCTGTATGGTCTACTCCATTCAGTAGAAGAGGGATACTGCCTCTCCTACTGAAGGTAATTTATACAACCTACTTGATGCACAGCCATTGACAGTCATCTCTTCCAGGAGGTCCCATTCATGATACAAGTGAGAAGGCCAGTTTTTGGCCTTCAAAGACATCAGGAGATTTTTTTCCAAGTGTCCAAAGTCCATGCAGATGGAACTCTGTCACTACTGCATTCAAATTTCAAAGTACTGTACAGTACTGCTCTTTCTTACAATGGAAAGAGTTCACCTTCATTAAAACAAACAAACAAACAAACAAGGAAGCGTGACATTGATAAAAGTCTTTACTTGGCACCCACTATATAGCTGTTTCTGTAACTTGCATGAATTCCCATCAGACCTCTGGAGAACTTCAATGCTTAATGTGAAGAAAGAGGTGTAATGAATTTAACCCCTATATTAATTAGATAGGCTTCTTGTAACTTATTTGCATTTACCTTTCATGGAAACATCCTTATACACTGAATGCAACTAGACTTGTTGGGAAAGTTAATGCTATTTTGGAAGAATATTTACGTTTTCAATAATAGGAAACCAAACACCTAAGAAATATTTTCCACCTTCAGCTATCTGTCAGCCATCCCACACAAGTTTTGAAAGCTTTCCACTATCTGTCAAAACATGGGGTTTGATGCAATAAAGACTATAATTATTGAGCGTTTACAGGAAATAATATTTTCCCTCTGGTACGTGTTACAACGATTGTTAACATAAAAGTATGAATGCTAATGAAATGAAGGAGAAGAAACATCTCACCTAGGCATGTCTAAAAATGGAAGAGACTTTTTCTGAATACAGATGCAAGTGACAAAATAACAAAAGCAGTAGATCAGTTTGAGAATCCAGCTTGAAAAGCAAGTGTCAATCAGCTGACGGATTTGTGTCAGTTTTAAATAGCAAAAGCAACCTTGATTTGAAATAGGGCTTGGGAAGAAAACAAGCAATTAAGCTCATAGATATAAACAGAACATCTTTTGTTTGGTAGTGGAAATGATCCTTTTTGCAACCAAAATACAAGCCTACCAGACACACAAAGTAAACAATACAAAGTATGCATCCAAATAGCTCTGCAAAATGCCATCCCAACAGATGGCTCAGGCCTCTTGAATAACTGCATAAACATTTAGCTGAAAGTTTGATTGCATAAGCAGAGAATTCAGGGCAAAGAAAAAGCAAACTCTTTGAAGGAGATCTTTGAAGGGGACTGGAAGACAGGAGGTCAGCAGTTCAATACCCAAATACTGCAGGAGGGAATGAGCTCCCGTCTTTGTCCCAGCTCCTGCCAACCTAACAGTTTGAAATCAAGGAATTGCAAGTACAGTGGACCCTCGATTAACGACGTGTTTGTATAGCGTAATCTCCGCTTACCGACGCATCGTCACTCGCCACGTGACTATCTGCACAATTACGAAAAACTGTCATTGTGTGGATAAACGACGTTTTTTTACGTCGTTGTGCAGATAATGACAGTTTTTTGCCGCTAGAGAGCGCAGCTGCCATTGAAAACCGCACAATGACGTTTCCCCTATAGCGACGCTACTTGAGGAACCAAGCAACGTCGTTATGTGAGGGTCTACTGTAGAAAAATCGGGACCACTTCGGTGGGAAGGTAAACAGCATTCCATGCACTTCGGTGTCTAGTCATGCTACCACATGACCATGGAAATGTCTGCAGAAGCAGACAGCGCTGGCTCTTCGGCTTTGAAACAGAGATGAACACTGAACTCTAGAGTCAGCTATGACTGGCTTTTGAGGAAGGGAAACCTTTACCTTTTCCTTTCATCATCTGTACTGCAAGATGGTTTGAGCGCCTGTTATGTCCAAAGGTTTGTTCCTTTTCAAAAGTCAAACCCCGCCGCGCAAAATTCAAATACATATTAGCTTGGTTAAATGTTGAAGATGAACTTTATTTGAACCTCTGGAAGCCTACCTAAATGTATCTTGTTGTGTAACGGTCAAATCACTGTATATATAGAGGCAACCCCTGTACGTAGTCCCCAGTCCGAAGTATGAGCTGAATAAAGAATCACTGAGTTTAACCCAATCCTGCTGGTTAGAGTACTTTTTGTCTCAGACTCAACATTGGCGACGAAGGTGGGATGGCAGCTGCCACTGCGTTCTCCATCGGGCCATTCGACATCTCCAACCCGGAGAAACGGCCCATGTACAAGATCCAGTTTGAAAACTTTGTAGTCACAGAAAAGATAGAGGGGGACATGTGGCAGAAGGCATCATTCCTGACCCGGTGCGGGTTGCCCATGTTGGATTTGATTGTGCACCTGCTGCTGCCATGTGCCCTGATGGACGTCCCACTGACGGACATCCTAGCCTTCCTCCAGAACCATTTCAGGCCCAAAGTCTCCATTTTCCTGGCAAGACTGGCGTTTTACCGATGGGACCAGAAGGTTGGAGAAGCGGTCACCGACTATGCTGTGGCCCTCTGCCACGCTGCCGTGCCATGTCAGTGGCACAGCTTAGATGAGGCCCTCCGGTACTGGCTTCTCCTGGGCCTAAGAGACGAGGCAGCTCAGCATAGCCTGGTAAAAAGATACACGTTGACTTTTGCCCAAGTCCTAAAAGAGGCCCTGGCATCGGAAGCTGTGGATGCCGGGGTGAAATTTTTCCAGTCCAGTCCAGCTGTGCCTGCCCACAAAGAGTCAACCGTCCAAAAGCAATGCTCTTCCAGTTCGTCGTGATCCTCAGACAACAGCAAGGAGGGGGACGACATCGGTAAAGTTTGTCAGAAAACTGCTAAGACTTCCAAGGGCATCGTCGCTCCGTGTCAAGGCTGCGGGAGCAGACATCTACACGCCCCATGCCCCTTCTAGACTGCTGGGTGCCAAAAAAGCAGTAGGAAGGGCCACATTGCAGAAGTGTGCCGCCAACAGCTGGATGGTCATCCGGTTGACATGGGTCATCGGTGGTGAGAGCACCCGATTTCCAAAGTCTGCATGAGGCGGAGAGCATCTACAGGTGTTTGGGCAGTGTCCGAAAGGTTCTTTGTCAACATCTGCTGCCCCATCAAGATGGAAATCGACTTGGGTACGTTGTACTCTATTATTTCACATAAAGAATTCCTGTGGATCCCTCCTGCTGCCCGTCCAAAGTTGCAGGCTCTCCAGGTCCTGTTGAGTGATGTGCAAGGCCGGCACATTCCTGTCTTAGGGATCGGCATGTTTGATGTGTGCTTCAAAGGTATTTCAGCGAAACTTCCTCTGGTCATGGTGAAAGCCGGTAGGAATAATCTCTTGGGGGTACAGTGGTTTGGGCCCCTGGGAATTGCATTTTCTGGGATTAATGGGTTTCAGGCTGATCCCATTCAAGCTGCATGTGAACACTACTCTGATGTCTTCGTGCGGCACTGGGTATGTTCAAAGGGCCCCCTGTTAACTTCGACTGTCCTGCCCATTCGCATGAAGCCTGGATGGGTGCCCTTTGCGTTCAAAGACTGCATTGACACAGAACTTGATAAACTGGTCACTCAGGGCATTCTAGAGCCGGTGGACTCTGCTCTGTGGGAGACCCCTATTGTTACCTCAATCAAGGCTAATGGGGACATCCGCATCCGCACAATTAATAAAGCTATCTGAACTCATTCTTACCCTGTTCCAGTGGTCAGTCACCTGCTAGCCACCCTCCACAGTAGAAAGTGTTTGCTAAACTAGACTTATCGCGAGTCCACATCGACTTTGCAGGCCCTTTCAGGGGAGCCACATTTCTGTTCATCGTAGATTCATATTCCAAATGGTTGGAAGTAATCCCCGTGTCCGGGACTTCCTCTGCAGTAATGATTCGCAAGTTAAGGCAAGTCTTTTGTACTTTTGGTTTGCCAGACATCGTTGTGTCAGACAATGCCTCGACCTTCATGTCGGCAGAATTTCAAGATTTTCTTTGCCGTAACGGCATCAGGCATATCACTACCGCACCTTTCCACCCCGCTGGACAGATCGAGACAGGTCGATGGACAGATCGAGAGACAGGTCTGAACTGTCAAGGAAGCGCTTAAGTGCATGGGGGCTGGAGACCTCAAATTACAGCTATGCCAGTTCTTCCTGTCCTACAGAATTACACACACACACACCCCCGGCATCAGGGCTTTTGCCAGCCGATCTCTTAATGAAGATAAAATTGTCCATGGTCTTAGACCATTTAGATCCCCACTGCTTAGGGGACAGGAGTCTCAACATTGACATTGCTAATTCAAAAGGTTTTTCAGTCGGGCAACCTGTCCATTGCCAAAATTACGCACCCAGATCCCCATGGTTGGGAGGTGAGGTCTTAGAGCAAACAAGTCCAGTGTCATACAAGATTCGATTGGACAATGGCACAGTGTGAAGGCGGCACGCTGACCAAATTCGGCCACGAGTGCCTGGTTGGAACGTTAGTCTAGAAAGGGAGTCGCAAAGAGAAGCTAATATAAGCAACGAGCGGAATTTCGAGTTGGAGCTATTTAGCGAGCCACTTCCCTCAACACCAGTACCATCCTTACTCGGGACTCCACCGGAGATACATGAAGCTGAAGCAGCAACTGAGGCTGCCTCCCATTTACCGCCCATTCTAGAACTTGTCAGGGTTCCCACAGAGCCAGTATCAAGACCTGAAATTTCCAGGTGCCCCAAATGGACTTGTGGTCCACCCAAACGTTGGGGAGATTATGTTCCTCGATAAGGAGGGCGGGATGTTGTGTCCAAAGGTTTGTTCCTTTTCAAAAGTCAAACCACGCCAAAAATAAAGAGCAGAGAGGGGGCCATTCTAAAAGGCGTGAAATTCAAATATATGTCAGCGCAGTTAAATGTTGAAGTTGAACCTCTGGAGGCCCGTCTAAATGTATCTTGTTTTGTAATGGTCAAATCACTGTATATATAGAAGCCACCCCTGTACATAGTCACATAGTCCTCAGTCCAAAGTATGAGCTGAATAAAGAATCACTGAGTTTTACCCGACATTGCTGGTTAGAATACTTCTTGTCTCGGACTCAACAGCGTCTGTCTCTGTCCCAGAAATTGCAAGTAGATAAATAGGGACCACTTCGGTAGGAAAAGATCTTGGGGAAATGAATGGAGCCTCATTCGGGCATCCCCTAAACAAAGTTTCCCCACCAAAAATCCTTCCAACCCAGAATAATTTTTGACACAAAATTATTATTATCTTGTTTGTTTGTTTTTAATCATGTCAGAATCACACAAAGCTGCTTTCTGGGTTGAAATGCTTTTTTCTGGAGGAACTCCACTCCAGGCATGCCCAAATGAGGCTCATTTCATGCCTCCAAGATCTTTTCTCACCAAAGTGGTCCATATTTATCTAATTGCAATTTCTTGCTTTTGAACTGCTAGGTTGGCAGAAGCTGGGACAGAGATGAGCCCTCATTCAGTCATGCAGTACTTGCGTCCCGAACTTCCAAATTGCCAACCTTTCAGCTAACAAGGCGAGCTTCTTAACCACTGAGCCACTGCAGTCCCTATCCTCCATTTATGTGGTAATAATAGAATAATGAATAACTAGGGGCTGCGGTGGCTCAGTGGTTAAGAAGCTCACATTGATAGCTGGAAGGCTTGCAAATTGGCAGTTCGAGACCCAGGTACTGCACAACAGATTCAGCGCCTGTCTCTATTCCAGTTCTTGGGGACATGAAAAAAGCCTCATTTGGGCATTCACTGAGTGGAGTTTCTTCTGAAAAAATCCTTTCAACCCAGAATAATTTCTGACATGAAGATATTATTATTATTATAGAATAATTGAGTTGGAAGGAGTCTTTCAGGACAGAGTTCTCCAACCTTTGGTTTTTGGACTTCAATTCCCAGAAGCCTAAGTCAGCACATTGGCTGATCACTGCTTTGGGGAATTGACTTAGGCTTCTGGGAATTGAAATCCAAAAACCAAAGGTTGAGGTACACTGTTTTAGGCCATCATATCCAACCCCTGCTCAATGCAAGAATCCGAATCAAAGCAGATGTGACAGATGGTTGTCCAATTCTCTCTTGAATGGTTTTGAGGCAGTGGGTTCCACTGTTGTACTGCTCTGTTAAGAAGGTTTTCCCCCCATAATATTCAGCCTATATCTGGTTTCCTGTAGTTTCAGCCTGTTATTACGCATCCTGCACCCTGGGATGATGGAGAACAGATCCTTCCCTTCCTCTTTATGATTATCTTTCGGGTGTTTGAAGAGTGCTATCATCCTCTCCCCACGCAGTCTCCTTTTCTCAAGGGTAAACATGCCCAGTTCCTTCAGCCTTTCCTCATATAGCTTGGTTTCCAGTCCTCTGATCCTCTTTATTGCCCTTCTCTGGGATCAGAAAAAAAGACCATTTTGTACAGAAGGATTCTGGAGATCTCTGAAAGGGAAATGCTCTGGCCGAAGCACTCTTCTTTCATTCCATGGTGCAACATGTAACGATACAGGTTTAAAGTAGGGAGTTTTAAAAGTCATCTTTTAAACAGAAACAAGCTAAGCCTGCGGGCGATATGTTTGGCCAGCCAATCCTTCCGAGTTTTTAGTTTGAACTGTTTGTCCATGGATGCCAAACTCTATCCCTCAAGGACATACAGCACTTTGGATAGCTCCTGTCATGTTCTGATTAAAAGCCCAAACGGATTATTAGAATATTTGAACCTGAAAACAATGGTCAATAAGGTGTGTTGGGCATGGGATCTATTCAGTCGGCATATCCCATCCTTTGACTGACCAGGGTGATGTCATCAGATTAGGGAAATCTGGAAAAAGAAATACAGGTCCTCTCTACAGAATGAACAAGAAGGTCCTCCAAATACAGCCAGTTGGGCTTAATTAACTTTGAAGGGAGTTAATTAATACACTTAAGGTAATGAACAATGCTCCAAAGGCATTTATAACCAGAGTCTAAAATTATCTGGCTTCTCTTTGTCCTACTTTGGGAATAGTAATTATGAGTAACCATGCATAGCCGTTAAAGAGAAGGGCTAGTTCAGGTGCTGCAGTCTCCACCTAATAAATGAATGATGGTGATGCTGTATAAGCATGTCTGAGTATATACGATAAAGTTCATTAAATAACCATTACAAAATCCATAATGGTACCTTCCTTATATCAAAGGACCAAACTTTTCTCTCTTTCCATATATTTTTGTAATGTCTTACCTGATAATGAAATCAATGATCTTGGAAGCTGGAGAATTTGGGGGCGAAGAGCCGTGCTGGCACAGTGGTACTGCAGCCATAAGTGCTGACGTTGTGAGTTCGATCCTGATGGGGATCAAGGTTGACTCAGCCTTCCATCCTTCTGAGGTCACAAAAATGAGTACCCAGCATGTTATGGGCAAGACGTTTATTGCCTTGTGAACTGGCTAGAGAGTGCACGAAGCGTTATGGGGTGGTATATAAATCTAATTTCTATTGCTACTTTCTGGTTCAACTTACAATGCTTTCTTTCCAATATGGATTGTGGAATTTCCTTTTTTTCTAATAATAATAATTTCATGTCAGAAATTATGTATTTTGGGTGGAAAGGATTTTTTTGCTGGAGAAACTCCACTCAGGGGATCCCCGAATGAGGCTCCTTTCATTTCCCCCAAGACCTTTTCCCACCAAAGTGGTCCCAATTTATCTACTTGCAGTTTCTTGCTTTTGAACTGCTAGGTTGGCAGGAGCGGGGACAGAGATGGGCCCTCAATCCATCATGCAGTACCCGGGTCTTGAACTGCTGACCTGCCAACCTTCCAGATAACAAGGCGTGTTTCTTAACCACTGATCCATAATTTTAACCTTTGAAAATTTTTTTAAAAATCTTAGACATGCTAGAAAAGACTGGAACCTTCTTGTTCTGGAATTAATATCTGATGAAGAAGTAAACCTGTTAACGGGATAGATTTACAGTATTCAAACAACTATTGATCCCTTCAGCAGCACAACTAATAAAATCCTTCCTCACACAACCTTCCACCTTATGCATACTTAAGCAAATTATCTCTAAATAAACAAGGGGCCAGAAAACTGGAGGGAGGAAAAGTATTAAACTATAAATTACATGATGCTCCTTCTCTTCCCTGACCCAAACCCCTCAGGGAGTAAATGTGACAGACAGCGCAATGAATACTAATTTTAATAACAGGATCAATGTGCGTGAATTGCTTTTCATAAGCAAAAGCCAAGCTTAATTAAAATATCTCATGATCAAATCAACTGCCTTCTGCAAAGAGGGGAGAATTCTGGCCTTAGGTAAAGGTCCCCCTTGCTCGAAAGCCAGTCATAGCTGACTCTAAGGTTCAGTGCTCATCTCCATTTATAGCCAAAGACATTTCCACGGACATGTGACAGGCATGACTAGACACTGGAGTGCACAGCATGACGCTACCTTCCCACCAATGTGGTCCCTATTTAAGTAAAGGTAAAGGCTTCACTTGCTCGAAAGCCAGTCGTATCCGACTCTAGGGCTCAGTGCTCATCTCTTTCAAAGCCAAAGAGCCAGCGCTGTCTGCTTCTGCAGATGTTTCTGTGGTCATGTGGCAGGCATGACTAGACACCGGAGCACACGGAATGCTGTTACCTTCCAACCAAAGTGGTCCCTATTTATCTACTTGCAATTTCTTGCTTTCGAACTGCTAGGTTGGCAGGAGCTGGGACAAAGACGGGAGCTCATTCCGTCCCGCAGTACTCGGGAATCGAACCGCTGACCTTCTGCCTCCCAATCAGCGTCTTAGCCACTTGAGCCACTGCAGTCCCATCCAAGTCTTTAAGAAAGGAGATTCTGGTGGTCTTGTTAAGCTGCTGAACCTAACTAGAATTGTCTGCTAGGGGATCTCTTCCTTGTCTCTGTCTTTCATTTATTCCTCTTTCAGATCCTCAGAACTGCTGAACTTCTGTCTCCCAGTCAGCGTCTTAGCCACTTGAGCCCTACTTATTTACTTGCAATTTCTTGCTTTTTAACTGCTAGGTTGGCAGGAGCTTGGACAAAGACAGAAGCTCACTCTGCCCTGCAGCACTCGTGTCTCAAACTGCTGACCTTCCAGTCATCAAATTCAGCATCTTAACACTAAGCCACCATAGGGTACCACAAATATGGGAGGAAACACAGGTTAACTCTTGGCCTTCTCCCTCACAGACCAACCCCTCCAACACAGTGTCAAGGTTTTGACTGTACTCTGAATTCAGCCTCATTCCAAGATGAAGTTTTCCATGCATGGGAGGACCCGTAGCACATTCCTTAGAAGGACTGGTATTCAAAAACATGCTAGCCTCATGGGTTGGAAGAAATGAAACCTAATTTGTGATAGGCATGTGATACTACATGATCATTGGCTGGATACCTTTAGGGCAATGGCAATGGGGGTGGACCATGTGTGAGGTAATAAAACCCAGAGTATGGGGGCAAGATGCTCTCTTGATCCAATGCTTTGCGCTTTTGGTGAGCGGTGAACTAGAAACATGTAGGGACTTGAGAGAAGCCCCCCCCCCCCCCGGGCTTTCCCCAGTAGAGAAGCTTTCTTTGATTTGATGTGCTTTCTGAACTTTTGATAAACTTTCTTCTGTAACTTACTTTGATTACAATACAGTATACTTTTAGAATACCAGAAGATGACTGGAGTGTTTACTTAGCTACATGCTACCTTATCTACAGTAAGCTAATATCCTGTGTTGCTAAGCTAGAAGAGGGGCTCTCAGAAGTAGGAAACAACCACTTGTGGGCTTGCAGTCCTACTCGTGGGTAACGACATTCCTGACATATAGCTCAGAAGGTTTTTAATTCAGCACAAAAGTCATTTTTTCTCCTGGTTGACACTAGCCATATACAGGGCAAGCACATTTGAAAAGTTTGGAACACATTTCAGAGTTTGGAAAAGGAACTTGTATCTTGCACTGCAGCTCCAAGGATCCAGACCACCTTACCTAAAATGTTCTGAGATACACGAAGGCAGGAGAGGAAGAACAAACAAGGCAAAACTCCTGAGCTCTTCCCTTCAGCCGGTTGGAGGGGAGTGGGAGCGACTGTTGCTCCATGGCAGGAGGACATTTTCCACCTTCGTCCCTGCCGCAGAGCCCCCTGACCTCCTCCCCTCAGCCGGTTGGAGGGGAGCGGGAGCGGCTGTTACCCATGACATGGGCCTTAAGATGCCCAAGGATGTTGCAGAGGATGTTGAGTACCAGGCTCCGTCACTCGCGTTGAGCCTGGATGCCGTCTCTTAGGCTCCCTCGGATGTTCAGCCACAATGTTTAATTGTATTTCAAGTTTTATGTAATTTACCATTCTTTGTTTGTCTGTAAACCGCTTTGGGTCACCAATAGGCGAGGAAAGCGGTATAAAGATATACTAAATAAATAAATAAAATATAACAGTTGTGGAGGGGTAGTAAAGTCATTTCAACAAACAGTGAGTCAAAATAATTTTGCTCATTAAGGTGCAGCAGCAAATAGCCCCTCTTTCCACCCTTCCAAATTCAGAGATCCAAACCAGCTAAGATATTTTGGCCGCTGGATGCACAAAATTCGACACCTCATCTGGCAGAAGATGAAGAAAAAGAAGAAGAAGATGATGATTTTTAAAAATCACCTACAATTTGCTTTCATGACACCCAAAAATTTACTGCCTCAGAAAGAAGCTTCACTTTGTCTAACAATAGGGCTGGCAAAGTAGTATATAAAAGCTTCTGCCATAAGAGTCTGATAGAGGCATTTCCTTTTCAAATAAACAGCCACAGACTAACTTGCTCCTTCGTTTTGAAAGTTCTCTGCCAGCTCCCAGAACAGGCAAATAGCAAATTATCACAACAAACAACATGAATAATTACAACCATGAACAAGAAATCAAAGGCACCAGCCTGTCAGCTACATTGCAATTGCTATTATTTCACTTTGTATAAGGAAACCTCTGGTGACGCATGGAAAACATTGAACAAGAAATAGCCAACAACTGGAATTTCAAGGGCTGTTGCCACACAGTTGTTTGTTGTGTTTTTGTAAGGATGTTCGATTTCCCTCCCCCAGCACAGAGTTTGTCACACCACTCTGCCCAGCAGCCCAATGGTAGCGCTTCCTCCCTCCCCCCAGCACAGAGTGGGTTTTGGGTTCCAAGATGACCCCGGCCGCATAATTGGACACTGCGACTCAGGTAGTCTCCTTGCTCAACATCTCGCCAATGATGTCTTCCGGAGACAACTTTCGTTGAAGATGCTTCTGTAGAATTTCCCGTTCTGCATCAAAGCGTGGACAGTGAAAAAACACATGCTCCGTGTCTTCCTGCACAGGGTGGCAGATGGGGCACGAAGCATCATCATCCAGCCTAAAGTGGTGTTGGCAGGCTCTGAAGCAGCCATGCCCCGTCAACTGCTGTATGAAATAATAATCCACCTCTCCGTGCTGTCTTGTTGACCACGCGTTAATATCCGGGATGAGACTCTGTGTGTGTGTGTGTGTGTGTGTGTGTGTGTGTGTGTGTGTGTGTGTGTGTGTGTGTGTGTGTGTGTGTGTGTGTGTGTGTGTGTGTGTGTGTGTGTGTGTGTGTGTGTGTGTGTGTGTGTGTGTGTTTGGTTTCATTAGGCCAAATCAGCTTCCAAGTGTTCTGGCACTAAGAGATTCGCGGAAATTTGCTACAGGCTGCTTTCTTATGGGATAAAATGGATTTATTTTACAGGAGCATCCTTCTCTTTGGAAAGTGGGGGTTAGAAACAGAAAGGGGGGGGACACAGTGGGTGCAAATCTTTTAGCTGAGAAAATTCCCTCTGAAAGAGAAGCAATGAGGCTAGGAGAGGAATAAATGTTGTAAAAATGACAATCGCTCTTCACTCAGGACCCGTGACTGCTCTGGTTGCTGATAAGATCCTGCATGTGTCAGTTGTCAAGTGTCTCATGTCACACTTCAATGTGAACTTTACAGCAAAAGGGGGACAAGAGGCAGTGGAGGGGAAAATGGCAGGGCTCAAAAGGGCTTGGGCATCGCAGTGTGACTCCATTTCCATTTTATATTCCAAAGGACTTTGGAGGTGATCCCAGGAATGCAATTATTCTCACCTAATAAAAGCAACATATGCTAAGACAATTAAAAGATTTTTTTTTATTATGCACCCATTCATTGTGCTTTATTTTAGAAAGCAGCGAGAAGAGGGAGGGGAAGGCCTTTGGAAAGAGGGCACTGACAAAGAGCAAAGCAAGAGGACAGACAGACAGACGGATGGACAGACGGATGGCCAGGCAGATGGATGGGCAGGCAGATGGATCCATCCATCCATGGTCCATCTAGTACAGTGGTGGCCAACTTTGACACTCCAGGTGTACTTGGATGTCAATTACCAAAAGCCCAAGTCAGCACTCCAGCTGATCAGGGCTTCTGGGAATTGAAGGACAAGATCATCTGGAGTGCCAAGGTTGGCCATCACTGATCTAGTATATATGAAGTAGCAGATAGATGAGTTGGTTGATTCAAAATGATGATTTTAAGCTCTAAGGCTTTAAAAGGTTCCAGGCTTTCTCATGGAAGCGATCACCTCTATTGTTGTTACGGTCTTTCCCAGATTTTAAGATCTTTCAGGAGAGGTCTTTCTGAAAATGCCAACGTCTATGGAGGTCTGTTTGAAAGGAAAATGGGATAGGGTTTTCGCATGTGTGGCTCTCAGACCATGAAATGGGATCCCCTCAAGGCTGCAATCAGTCTTCAATCTTCCTGCTTTTTAAACTGACCGATGAAACTATTTGATATTTAGTGTGATAATTTTAACTACAGTAAAACCCCTTATAGCGATTGCACCATACAGTGATGAAATCATACAACGCTTGCCTTTTTAATAACAAAAATTGTATTGTACAACAATTTTCATCATTGTACGATACATTTTTTTTAAAAAGGCAAAAGCCGGGTGGCTTTGGGGTGGCATTGGGGAGCCTATCCCCTGCCCCCCCACAAGCCCCTTTGTGAACTGGCAGCACAGGGCTGCTTTCCTCCTGAGAAGTGCATTGCCAGGGGGAAAGCAGCCCAGCGCTGTTAGCAAAAGGGATTCTCGGTGGTCCCTCTGCCGTTTCGGTAAGTGGAACACCGAGACTCCATTTTGCTAACATCGCAAGGATGCCTTTGGCTGGAGAAGACCTTGCCCGGGGGCAAAGCCCTTCTCCGGCCAAAGGCACCCCTGCGCTGATAGTGAAATGGAGTCTTGCTGCCCCCCCCCTGCTGTTTCCGCAAGGGGACCAGTGGAAATCCCTTTCGCCTACAGTGCCTTTCATTATTATTATTATTATTATTATTATTATTATTATTATTATTATTATTATTATTATTATTATTATTATTATTATTATTATTATTGCTGCCCAACTCCGAAGACTCTGGGCGGCTCACAGAAAATAAAACCAATCCCATTTTAAAAACCAATAAAAAACCAATTAAAACTGCCACCAAAAATTACTCTGACCCCTACAGATTAAAAGAGATTAAAAGAGGGAGTGTTCTTACAAAATCAGACAGCAGGCATGGGTAACCCCATCGCTGGTGCCCCACACCTGCTTTTAGCCCTTTCCTGAAGGACAGCAACTCCATCTGGAGATGCAGCTCAATTGGCAGGAGGTTCCACAGGGCTGGAGTGGACACTGAGAAGGTCCTCCTTCTGGTGCTAGAGAGAGGAGCCTCCCTAGCAGATGGCACAATGAGAGAGCCTCTCTGGTCTTCTCTGGTGGGATGGACAGATGTTCTCAGGGTGAAAGCATTTTTCCAGCCAAAGGCACCCCTGCACTGTTAGCAAAATGGAGTCTCACTGGTCCCCTTATGCAAACAAGAGGGGGACCAGCGAGAATCCATTTCACGAACAGCGCAGAGTTGCTATTGCCCTGGGAAGCGCTTTACCCCTGGGAAAGTGCTTCTCAGGGCAAAAGCAACCCTGCACTGTTAGCATTTTCATGGCGAAAATCGTTGTACAAATCATCCCATAGGGAAAATCGCTATACGATACTTGTATTGTACAGCAATTTTTTCGTAGAATGATGGACCCATTCGAAGAAATCAAAATCGTTATACGGGGTTTTACTTATAGTGTTTTTATTTACAGGGTGTCAACTCAATTATGAGTTATCCCTTCCAGAATGTTCTAGGTACTGAATATTCAGAAGTGGTTTGCCAATCCCCCTCCTCTGGGGTGCTCCTGGTCTATGTAGATTGCCCAGGGCTACATAAGCTGCCTTACTCTTGGGAGCTTCATCAATACTGACCTGGGGCCAAGGAGGACTTTGTGTGCCAAAAGAGCCCAGGACCAGAAAGTGACTCGTGGAACTGGATCAGTGGTACTATGGGTGTCACGCTGATGCAGAAGACAAATGGAAGGACACTGCATTATATTGCTTCCAGGACAATCTTCATGGCTGATTACCATGACAATCGCCAATATTTGGAATCGGATACGGCACTTAAAGAAGAAGAGGTGTTTATTTGTTGAAATTATTATTATACAAAGGAGGTAACTGAAGAAGAAGAAGGCAATGGAGGCAGGAATGAACAAGGCACAGCTTCCAATTATTTTAGTTCCATCTCCTTAGGTGTACAGAGGAAAAGCTTTTGTAACCTGTTGGGGCAAAGCCAAAGAATCATCCTGCTATTGGACTTAGTAGAGTGGTCATCTGCCATAGTTTACAGAGATTAGTCATCTAGCCCAAGAGTTGCTAAAGAACAAAAATAATAATTTTGTGTCAGAAATTATTCTGGGTTGAAAGGATTTTTGCTCAGGAGATGCCCGAATGAGGCTCCTTTCATATTTCCAAGATCTTTTCCACCAAAGTGGTCCCTATTTACCTACTTGCAATTTCTTGCTTTCAAACTGCTAGGTTGGCAGGAGCTGGGACAGAAGTGGGTGCTCACACCGTCATGCAGTACCCAGGTCTCGAACTGCCAACTTGCTGGCCTTCCAGCTAACAAGGTGAGCTTCTTAACCGCTGAGCCACCGCAGCCCCTGAATAACAGTAAGAAAGGGAGAGCAGAAACCTTAAATCGCTTATGCACAGTCAAGCGGCTGGAAGGCAGGCTGAAATCACCCAGCCACAGTATTTTGCACAGGTATTGAATTCCCATTTCAATTACAGTCATTGTCTCTAAATTTGCACCTGTAGCTATGAATAAGCCACGTTTTCGTCCTTGCTGCTGCTTCTGCATTTTTCTTGTCATTTTTTGAGGATGAATTTCCTTTCTATACTGGCGTGTCATAGCAAGTCAAGCCTGAACTTCCTCTGGAGGCAAAAATGATGAAATTGAAACTGTCCTACTTTGGGCACATCATGAGAAGGCTAGACTTTCTGGAAAAGATAATCATGCTGAGAAAGTTGGAAGGCAGCAGGAAAAGAGAAAGACCAAACACAAAATGGATTGATTACCTAAGGAAAGCCACAGACTATAACTTGCAGGAATTCAGCAGGGCTATTGAGGACAGGTCTGCCCAGGTTATCCTGCTACGGTAATAGAGTAGACCATACTGCTAGTGACTCAACGCTGAGCATCAAGTGGTGGTTAACTAACCTGACAACCCTGAGGACTAACAGCCTTGATGAAGTCCACAGGAAAGGGTGATGGTCCCCAAGGGAATTAAATCCCTCTTGAATCCATCTTGATGGGGAGAGCAGCTTCATCAATCCTGGCCTGGGACCGATGAGGACATTGCATGCCAAAAGGGCGCAAGACCAGAAAGTGACTTGTGTAACTGGGTGTCATTCTGCGATGCGGAAGGCAGATGAAGGACCACTGCATTATATTCTCAGAACAGTCTTCATGGCTGATCGCTATGAGGATCACCAATATTCAGATTCAGATACAGCACAATAAGATTGAGGACAGGACTTTTTTTTACAAAAACATCTTTCTTTCATCAGGTCACCATAAGTTGGAGATGACTTGATGGCATGTAACAACAACAACAGCTGGTGTGTAAAGAGTCACAACAGTGTCTACTTGTCATGTGAGTTCAATGACCAGCTTTGTACTCCGGGATCTTTTTTGCAAACAGCAGCCATGTTTTGTGCGATAAGTCATTCTTGCACATGCTAGCCAAGATGGGCAATGATATCTTGTTCCTTTGCAACTGAGGTTTCTTGGTTTTGTGTGCAAGCTCCACCGCTTTCACAGTTTCACACTGCTTTTGTTGCGATCCCAGAGGCAATACTGACTTCGCAGGAAGAGCATGGCTATTTATCAAGTGCTTTTGCCTGAACCGAAAAGGAAGGGGAGAACCTTGCTGTGTAGCTGACCACCTTGAAATCAGAACCCCAAATTTCACTGAAATATTCATTTTATGCTGACATGCCAACGTAACACCACATCTCTCCCATATTTGAGTAAACCGCTCACCACCACCACCATTACTTAAGGGGAACGATGCAAGCTCTTGAAGATAGCGAGGACTCTGAATTCAAGATAAAGTGAGAGATGGCAGCCAATACAAGAAAGATGGCCTCACCAATCCCTTCATCTTGAATCACCTTTATCTCCAAGATCTGAAGGTAACCGAATCTACATTTCTCCTCCCAAGTGAAATTAAATTTGTTTTCCAGATCAAAAGGGCAGAAACAAAGGAAAGCTAACACTTGTTCCAACTTAAAGTGTAACATTTGTCATTTGTCCTGTTGTAATTTAAGCAGCCTTTTGGAAAAGAGGTGTGTGTGTGTGTGTGTGTGTGTGTGTGTGTGTGAGAGAGAGAGAGAGAGAGAGGCAGAATGGATTTTTATTACTGTACCTTAAACCTAGACAGTTATAAAAATGGCATTAATTTGCTTAGACCAAGAGATTTTCACAGGAGAGCAACTAGCAGAAAAGATTATGAAAATGTCCAAAATGGCTAGTAATTGGGTTGATTAGTATGACCTTGGTTAGTAGAAGAGTGAACGGTGCTTAGGCTGAGTTATAACCCTGCTCCTTTGCTCTGAGATGTAGTGAGCTATGTAATTTGTTCAGGGTGAATCCAAGTAGCCTAGACTTTCCTGACAAGGTAATTCACTCTGACTACCCAAGCCTGCCCTGCTGGTTTTTTTACCCCAACAGAGTAAACAGAGTAGGGTCAGAGGAGAAAATGATGAACTCTGCTCATCCCTAGAGGACCTGTATGGTAATTTTCTCCTGGTAGACACTTTCAGCTATCAATGTGTCGTGCTTGGAAAATTAAACCAAAACAACAATCACACCCCCATCTCCAAAGTAAATCAGCAACCTAGCTAAATCTACCAAACTCTTCCCCTGAAAACCCCCCACAAACACTGGTGCACTGATGGATTATATCACCCAGCAAATTAGGTGAAGAGACTGTATGTAGCCCTAATAGACCTAAATCACCAGTCACTGAATCTCGCAAATGGGTTCTTAATAGGTTGATCAACTATGCACCATCAAAAAATAAGGGAGAGTGTGAATAAAAGCAGGTAAGCGAGTGAACAAAAAGATTGTTTTATAAAATTTGCATACAGCAATTTAGAGCACTTTATTTATTTATAAATAAGTAAAATAAATATACATGTACAAAAGTACAAATTTAGAAATAAATGTCATAAACTTGAGTACTTCAATCTGGCCAGGTTATCCTGCTATGGTAATAGACCATACTGGTAGGAGACCATACGGCCAGCGACTCAATGCCGAGTGTCAGGTGGCGGTTAACTAACCTGACCACCCTGAGGACTAACAGCTTGGGTGGCGAAGTCCACAGGGAAGGATGATGGCCCCCAAGTGGATAAAATCCCACTCAAATCCATCTTGATGGAGGGCAGCCGCTTCATCCATCCTGGCCAGGGGCTGAGGAGGACTTTACGTGCCAAAAGGGCTCAGGACCAGAAAGTGATGCACAAAACTGGATTAGTGGTACGAGTGTCACGCTGCAATGCGGAAGGCAGATGAAAGGCCTCTGCATTATATTCTCAGGACAGTCTTCATGGCTGATCACCGTGATGACTGCAAATGTTCAGATTTGTATACGGCACAAGAAGAGTAGTAGCAGCAGTGGTAGTAGTAATAGTAGCAGTAGTAGTAGTAGTAGTAGTAACTTTTTGGTCAGTGGCCAGCATCCTGTTGCATATAGACATGGAGAGGGAATGATATCAGCAGCAGTGACAGATTGCTATTAAATAAGAGATTTTGCATGGATTTTGGAATTGCAGACAACCTGTATGCAATGAGACAAAATCTTGCATTACCCTCAAATTAACGCAGGGACTCTATACCCAGTGGCAACCTGCTATTGCTGTTGATATATTTCCTGCTCCACAGTTGCAGCTACAAAACATGATACGTGCTGATCTATTTTAGACATGTAATGGTTTCTCACATCATGAGAAGGGAAGATTCTCTGAAAAAGATGTTCATGTTGGGAACGGTTGAAGGCAACAAGAAAAAAGGAAGGCCAGATACAAGATGGATTGATTCTCTAAAGGAATAGAAAGTCCTATTCAGCAGATTGAGAATTTGGGAAGGAATGATCCTTTTTTTTAAAAAAAAAAAGTTCTCCTACAAAATGTAAAATAGGTAGAATTACTCTATAAAGATTACTGTAGCTTTACTTTAACTTCATCCATCCAATAACACTGCACAACAATGATTTTGGATAGACAGATAGATAGATAGCTAGATAGCTAGATAGATAGATAGATAGATAGATCTTTATTGTCATTGTCCTGCACAGTGGTGGAGATTGGGGGGAAAAAATAAAAACACTTATCAACTCAACAAAACCTAAACAAAATACAACTATACAAAATTATCAACATACTCCCACCCCACATATACACATTTAACCTCTAAAAAGCTCTAAAACTCTAAGACTCTAAAAACTCTAAAAACTATATACAGAAGCTCCCTCAAAGACTGCATTGCACTGCATTCAAAGCCAGAACCACTTTTGGGTAGAAACTATTTCTCAAGCAGCTGGTCCTGGTTTTTATGACCCTATACCTTCTTCTAGAAGGCAGAAGCTGGGAATTATTTTGTGCAATCTCTACAGCTTTCTTATAACACCTGGTGGCATAGATTTGATCTAGAGTGGGAAGAGTACGCCCGATTATCCCCTCCGCAGTCTTTATGACCCTGGACAGCATTGTTCTTTCCCTAGCTGTACAACTCCCAAACCATACACACAGACCATAGGTTAACACACACTCTATGGTACAGTGGTAGAATGCCAACAGCAGGTCCTTTGAAAGATTGTTCTTCCTGAGGATTCTCAAGAAGTATAACCTCTGCTATGCTCTGTTCATCAGATCTTTGGTGTATGCTCCCCATGTTAGATCATCTCTCAGGTCCATTGCCCAGAAATCGAAACACCGAGACCTGTTCCACACAATTCCCTTCCCTTGCTACTGGGAATAACACATGCGATTTACATGATACCAAGTGTGCTGCTTCCAAATCTGAACTCAGAATTTGCCTTTCATGTACAGATTTTAAGGCGTGCTATAGCTGTTGAAATGGTTGGTAACTGGGTAACGTATTTTTACATGGGAACATTATAACAGTTGCACTATGTCTGCAGCCGCCTCAGCTGAATCACGTCCCCTGGTGGCATGCATGTTCCACCAGCAGCCGGGCATATCTGGGCAAGTCAGTGAGCTGACATCAGAAATAATTATGTAAGGCAAGATGGACCAAGGCCTTGTCTCTAGTGTGAAACCATCTTATTGGATATTACAGCTAAGTCATAGTGAGTCTGTTTTGAGCTAAAGATGAGTAAATGCAGCTGTGTTAATAAACAGGACAATCTTTGCTACAGTTGTGGCAAACATACCCCGTGCGATCATACCTGTCAACCAACCCGATTTGGCCGTAATTCGACGTCGATTGACGTCATAACCCAGCCCCTGCTGCCAAAACCCCATAATTTGGCAGCGGGGGAAATGCTTTCCGCGCATGCGTGGAAGGGTTGCGTAGGGGCTGCGCAAGCGGCGTAGCGCTTTTGCGCATGCGTGGAAGGAGTAAAACCCTTCCACGCATGCGCAGAAAGCGACCTGCGTACAAGCGATGTACGCAGGCCCCGTTTTTCCGGAGCCGCGGGTTGACAGGTATGCGTGTGATTAATGCAAGAACCTAACCAAGAGGGTGAGATTTCCGAACTTAAGATCCTGACATCCTAGGCAGAAATGGACTTCAGATTTGGATTCAGCATACTTGATTTAGTATACATGGATTTAGTACACATGGATTAGACTAAGTAGTAGACAATATATTTTTTTGTCATGCAGTATAATTAACTCCATCACAATGGCCTCAAGTAAAACACATACCCCCACAACCCTTAGATGTTATTAAGCAGTTATGATTATTCATATTATTATTTTTAGAGTCCATATTAGAGCGACTTATTACCAGGGCCCTTGCTGATGCTAATAAGCGTTGCAGAGGTTAATGTGCTGTTTGTCTATCTAGCAGTGTTGGGAGCCCTGTCAGAAATGACTTTGTCTAGGAGGCCTAAATGAAGGGGGCAATGGGGACGTAGGGAAGACCTTTCTTGTTTGCCCTGCTTAATAAGCCATTTGGACCGATCAGCGCTTTGCAACAGAAAGTCACTCATTTCCCTTGCTCAGATTTGGAGTGTGGGCATTCATTTCTTTTCCTTTTTGACGGGGGGGGGGGGGGGGCGGCAACAGTGGGTGGGCAGGGGTGGTTGGGTTCTTCCCTGCCTTTAAGAAAGCTAAAGAACAACAGCCCATCATTTGGGATCCCGTGGCGATCCGCAGTTGCCCACCTTTCCTTGCCGCTGTCGCAGCACTTGCTGACCCTCTGTCTAGCAGGTAAGCTCTGACCACCAAATGCGAGCAGAATAAATTATCGCTGACACTCTGATATTTAATTATGCAGCTGTCAGCGCGGCTGTTTTGAAATTCATTTTAATAAAGCAGGAACTCTCTCTCTCTTTTCTTTTTTTTTTTTTTTTGCCTTTCAAGGTGAATGTCCTGGAAGTCACCTTCTGTGTCAGCGTCAGGTCTATACCACATCCTCCGTATCCTCTCTCTCCTCAAAGTCTGTCACTTGGACTGATAGAAAGGCCAGATAACAGGGTTGGTGTCTGCTAGCCTCCTCCTTCCCCCTCTCCCTCTCGCCTTTCCTTTGCCTGAATGAACATCCTTCATTTAAACCCACAATAATGAGGACCTCAAAGTCAGGCGAACCAGCCACAAGGGCAGCTTGTCAGGTTTGGTTGGGGGTGGGTAGGTGGGTGGGTGGGAGAAGGGGAGGGTGGCGGAGGGGAAATGGTCGGTTGGGTGGAGAAAGAGATCTTGTTATTATACAATCCAGTTCATGTAGGAACTGCACATTTAGAAAGAAATCGTGTTTCTTGACTTGCCATGGTGGCTCGGTTAAGCAGAAACAATTTTCATGGCTTCGAAAAAAACACAAAACAAATAAAATGTATTGTTTTTAAAAAGTGTGCGTGTGTGTGTGGCTTCCTTTCATTTAGCACCAATTCAAGCAGGCAAGTGTGAGTGTAAGGAGAGCGGGATGATGGTTTGGGGGTTTGTTAGCAGAAGGAGGGAAAAGCCAAGTGTACAAAAAGCAAAGCAATCACATTTATGCCTCAGAAAATTGCACACATGTAATTTCCAGTTCACACTAGGATACTGTTAGCGTGTTTGATTGTGAACCACCCAGAGAGGGTGGTTCACAATCAAACATGCTAACAATATCCTAGTGTGAACTGGAAATTACATGTGTGCAAATGTCTGTGGCATGCTTAAAGAATACCTGGTCACACACTCAATTGTGCAACAGTCAGCTAGAAAACTGAAAGCAGCATCTTTTCAAAACTCAGCTATGGACTGCACTTTTATTGGATGTTTATTAAAGACTGTGTTTTTCCTCCTTTTTTTGGTATTTCACATCTATATTTCCCTTTGATGATGATATTGTCTTTACTAAGGAACCTTCCTGGCCTCTTAAGCTGGCCTATGGGCCCGAAATGTCTGATGTCTGGATGTAGCTGCTAACCCTTTGCTTCTATTCAGAAAGGAATTATCTGCATTAATGCACAGTGAACACAAACAGTGTACAGGGAGACTTGAAAACACAAAAGTATTGTTGAAAGTAAACAAACATATAAATAAATATACCAACAAACAAACCAAGGTAAGATAAGTATTGTCTGATGAAAATAGCAAGGCAGTGCATTGTTTTGTGAATTCAGGAGAAAGCAAAATACCTGGAAATAACACATAGATCTGAGTGTGTTTCTTCAACCTGACAGTTTTTCAACTTCATGCAAATGTAGATGCAATATTCCGGAAACTTTCTGATGAATGCTGCACTCGAAACAGCATAGGTCACTGCCTTGCACATTAAGCAATGTTGTTTTGAAAGTCTTCCTTTCTCTAGATCCAAACAGATTTACAACCTTGGTTTTAGAATCACCTTTGTCAATGATTTGGCAGGGAACAATAATTACGGAAGAAACTTTAAGGGGGAAAAAACCCATCACATCTCTAACAAATCAAAGTGCTGCCGCTTGTGTCTGATGGCACGCCTGTCGAGCAAGATTCGCTCAAATCAACAATTGTGTAATGCACAAAATGACAATTTGAACACAATATGGAGCCTCGGAACGGGGCAGACAGGTTGTTATGTGAAAGTGCAAAATGCATTCTGACTCTGAACTAAAAAATCTGTAACAATGCCGGCAGTAGCAGACTTTTTTGGCCAATAAATGACTTCACACCTCAGTAAACTTTCTTCTGCTGCTGCTGTATCCAATTCCGAATATTGTCTGTCCTCATGGTGATCAGCCATGAAGATTGTCCTGTAAATAATATAATGCAGTGGCCTTCCATTTGCCTGCATGACACCCGTACCAGTGATCCAGTTCCACGAGTCACTTTCTGGTCTTGAGTCCTTTAGGAAAGCAAAGTCCTCTTCTGCCCCAGACCAGTATTGATGAAGCACTCCATCAAGATGGATTCAAGTGGGTTTTAATCCACTTGGGGACCACCACCCTTCCCTGTTGACTAGAACCCAAGGCCATTAGTCCTCAGGGCTGTTAGGTTAGTTAGCTGCTGCCTGACAGTCAGCTGGCTGTATGGTCTACTCCCATGATCCTTGGCATACCAGGTGTTCTTGGACTTCAATTCCTAGAAGCTCCTTGCTGCTGTCCTCCAGCCCCCGCCCCCCGGCAGCCGGGGGATGAGGAGCAGCTTTGGCTGCCGTCACCATCCTCCGGGCCCCACCTATGCCCAGGGGATAAAAGGACGCTGTGGCCACGGGCGGCAGAACACCTCGCCACCATCCTCTGAGGGCCCCCATTGGTGGCTGGGGGATGAGGAGCAGCTGTGGCTTCTGTCGCTATCCTCCGGGCCCCACCTACACCCAGGGGATAAAAGGATGCTGTGGCCATGGGCAGCGGAGCACCTCACCGCTGTCCTTCACCCCCCACTGATCATTGATTGATCAAATCAATCAATCAAGCTCAAGTCTATGTGCAGTAAATCCATTAGTGTGGATTCACAGAGACTTGGGCTTCTGGGAATTGATGATCAAGAACACCTGGAGTGCCAAGGTGCACCATCACTGGTCTACTCTATTACCATAGCACGATAACCTGGCCAGACTGATGAGTAAATTTTAAGGAATAAAAAGCAGGTTGAGCATCAGCCTTTGCGACACTATGAACCATTGCCCACCAGGCATCTCTGTCCTCCACCATCTTCTTAAGCCCACCCATTGTGCTCATTGCATCTACTCTCGAGGATGTCTGGCTCAAGTTCAATGTTTCCATCATTGTTATTATCAGGGGTGTTGAGGTCCTTTTTGTAGAGTTCCTCTGTGTACTCTTTCCATCTTTTCTTAATCTCTTCTGCATCAGCTAACTCTTTGCCGTTTTTGTCCCTTTTCATGGTCATTTTTGCTTTAAATGTTCCCTTGATTTCCCCAATTTTTTTGAAAAGATCTCTAGTCCTACCCCTTATTCTGTTTCCCTCTATTTCTTTGCATTGTTCATTTAGGTAGGTTTCCTTATCTCTCCTTGCTTTTATTTGAAATTCCGTATTCAATTGGTTGAATTTTTTTCCTTTCTCCTTTGCCTTTTGCATTCCTTCTTCCCTCTGCTATTTTAAGAGCCTCATCAGACAACCACTTTGCTTTCTTACACTTCTTTTCTTTTGGTATGGTTTTCCTTGCTGCCTCCTGTATGATGTCCGGTGCCTCTGTCCATAATTCTTCTAGTACTCTGTCTATCAAGTCTAAGCCATTAAATCTGTTCCACACCTCCACTGAGTATTCCTTAGCGATGTTGTCTAGGTCATACCTGTCTGGCCTAATTGTTTTCCCTATTTTCTTTAGTCTAAGCCTGAATTTTGCAATCACAGTCTGCTCCAGGTCTCGTTTTTGCTGATTGTATGGAGGTTCTCCATCTTTGGCTGCAGAGTATGTAATCATAGAACTGGTCAACTATGGCTTCATCTGCACCAGTGGTTGGTGCGTATATTTGGATTACAGTGATACTGAAAGGTTTGCCTTGAATTCTGACTGAAATCATTCTGTCATTTTAAAGATTATATCCAATTACTGCTTATCTCACTCTTTTATTGACAATTATGGCTACTCCGTTTCTTCTGAGCTATTCTTGTCCACAGTAGTAGATATGATGGTTTTCAGAGCTGAATTCACCCATCCCTGTTCATTTTAACTCACCGATTCCCAAGATGTCAATGCTTATTTTTTTCATTTCCTTTTTTTTACCACTTTCAGCTTTCCTTGATTCATAGATCTCACATTCCATGTCCCTATACAGTATTGTTCCTTACAACACTGTATTTCTCCTCCAACGTAGGGCGAAGAGTCCAACAACATAATCAAACGTACTCCTTCCTTTCATGGAAAAGTATAATATTAAAATAAAACTTGGAGAGGTGGAAAGGGAAAGATCATTTAGGATGCAGGTAGCTCTTCCTTCTGACCCTGTCAGACTCAGAGGCAAATTACATTACAACAATGACATGCCATTCATCTCATGAGTAGTTGCAGGAACATTTAGCTAATTAAATGATTAATAAATTTAACACTGCTTTATAATTTCATTTAGGCATGTTGGAAATCACACGGTGGACTGCATGTGCACCAAATGAGATTAGCTGGGAGTTGAGGGTTTCACCGGCTGCCTTGATAATTGAGATTAGTCTATTACCACAGTGACCTTTTTAACTTTTATATTCTCTTGTTAAAGCAGAATAAAATTTTATTCACTTTTAAGGAATCTTTGCTTAGCAAAAATGTACATGAAATTAACGGAACTGCAAGCAAAGAACAGTTACTGGGAAAATCAGCACACAATCTTTCATCTTCAAATTAAGCCTTCTCTGCCCCCCCCCTGCCCCCATTGAGTTATTTTTCAATTTGTAAAACAAGCTACTTCATAGTGAAGAGCTAGAACTGGGAGTCTCAACCTGTGGCCCATGGGCCAGATGCAGCCCACAGCACCATTTCATGTGGCCCACCACCACCTCCACCACACCAGGAAGTGCCATGTGGTGGAGGCAGGGCAAAATGGCCATCCAGCCCCCAAAACTGTCTGAGGGAGTGTGACCTGGCTTTAAAAGGTTGAGAATTCCTGAGCTAGAAACTCAGTACATTGGTTTTACTGCTAAGAAAACCGGACCGGCTGCATGATTCTCCCAAGACCTTAGTTGCTCTTTGGGAAAGGGAAGCGACGTGGGTCCTGGATTTAATCATGTCACTGCAGCCTCTTAAACCCCACCCACCCCCCACAAGCCACGCAGGGCTCCTTGGTACACAATTAAGTTGAGGGAGCTGAAGCGGGGTAGGAGACACCTAGAGTGCCGTTGGGTGAAGTCCAGGAGTGAGTGTGACCAAACATGGGTTAGAGCCGACAATCATCCAGCGGCCCTGTTCCGGGTTACTAGGTCTCTCCTGGGTAGGGCCTGGTTGGCAGGGCTCAGCTGACGATTTTCCAGACCACCTTGCAGAGACAATTGCTCGCATTCATTCGGGATTTATGCCCGACGTGGAACTGGATCGCCTGGAGAGGGCTGGAGCAGAGTCCAGCCATGTGATCTGAGATCAATTTGATTATGTTGGCCCTGATGAAGTGGACATGCTTCTTGGAACTGTGCGTGAGACCACATGCTTATGAGATTGCTGCCCTGCCTGGCTGGTTAAAGCAGCCAAGGCTACTACGGGCAGCTGGGTTGGTGCGATGGTGAATTCCTCCTTGAAGGAGGGGGTGTTTCCAGCAGCTTTTAATCATGCGCTGATGCGCCCCCTCCTAAAAAAGCCATCGCTCGACCCCACAGTTATTTCAAATTCTAGACCAATCTCGAACCTTCCCTTTTTGGGGAAGGTGTTGGAAAGAGCAGTGGCGCGGCAGCTCCAGGGGGTTCTGGATGATACGGATTATCTGGACCCATTTCAGTCAGGTTTCAGGCCTGATTATGGTACTGGGACTGCATTGCTTGCACTCATGGATGACCTCAGGCGGGAGCAAGACAGGTGATATCCTTCTGTTCTTGCTCTTCTTGACCTCTCAGTGGCTTTCGATACCGTCGACCACGGTATCCTTCTGGGCCGGCTTCAGTGATTGGGGGCCCAGAGCACTGTGTTGTCCTGGTTTTCCTCTTTCCTGAGGGACCGGTCCCAGTCGGTGTCGTTAAAGAGCAGGTTGTCAAGTCCTAGGTCACTCCCTTGTGGGATGCCTCAAGGCTCAGTACTCTCGCCTCTGCTTTTTAACATCTACGTGAAACCACTGGGTGAGATCATTCATTCCCACAGGGTGTGGTACTATCAGTACGCAGATGACACTCAGCTGTATATCTCGGTCTGTGGGGACCCGAGTGATGCAGACAAAGTCCTTATTAGGTGCCTGGAGGCTGTCCGGGTCTGGATGGGGGACAATGGGCTTCAGCTGAATCCTGGCAAGACTGAGTAGCTGTGGGTTCGGGGTCCTGTGTTATCCCAGGAGTTGCCACCTTTGGCTCTAGATGGGGCACTGCTTCCCCAGACAGACCCGGTGTGCAATTTGGGGATCCTCCTGGACTCAAGACTACTGCTCGATGAGCAGGTGGCAGTCGTGGCCAGGAGGGCCTTTGCACAACTTCGTGTCATCTACCAATTGCGCTCGCTCCTGGGCCGAGACTCCTTGCTCATGGTCACTCACGCTCTGGTCACCTCCAGATTGGATTATTGTAATGCGCTCTACATGGGGCTGCCCTTGATGACCTTTCGGAGGTTGCAGCTGGTCCAGAATGCGGCTGCCCCGGTGGTGATGGGGCGTGGGTGTTATGCTAATGCCTCACTGCTGCTTCGGGAGCTGCACTGGGTGCCAGTGTGCCTCTGGGTGCAATTCAAGGTGCTGGTTTTGACCTTAAAAGTCCTACATGACAGCGGAACAGGGTACCTAAGGGGTCGCGTCACCCCAAGTTATTCTACCCGTCCTACAAGGGCAGACCGGAGAGGATCAATGCTGGTCCCTCCTACAAGAGAAGCACAATTAACTGGGTCCAGAAGAAGAGCCTTCTCGGTGTCTGCCCCAGCCCTGTGGAACCTTTTACCATCTGAATTGTGCCTCCAGACAGAGCTGCTCACCTTTAGGAGGGCACTTAAGATCTGGTTATGCCAGCAGGTGTGGGGGCTGTCAGGTGTGACGGCCCAGTCCCGCTGGCTTGTATAAATAGTGCCCTGCAACCAACTTGTCTGTTTTTACCCCTCCCCATCCTCCTCCCTTTCTGCTTTTATTTCTTTTCCCCCCCTTTGTTTGGCTATTTACTTCTTAAGGGGTTAGGGAGGGTATTGAGAGCTTATCTGTTTTTTAGATTTATTTTAGATAGGTTTTTTTTAGCAACGTTTTTATCTGTAAAGGCATTTTATTGTTTTTGTATTTTATTGTTGTTGTTTTTTCTATGATGGTAGCCACCCTGAGTGGTGTTCGCACCAATAGGGTGGGATATAAATATACGGAAATAAATAAATAAAATAAGAATGAATTACAGATAATAGTTCACCAGAATTACTCAATAAGTTCAAGTCTATAATGTACATATGACACAAGTCAACAATTGTTTGTGCACATTTTATTAACTCAAATTCTGTACCGCTGAATGTTCATAAGTTGCTCAGTTTCTAGATAAAGTAGTTAACATACACGGAAGCCGTAATTCTTAATATTGTGTCGTGTAAGCTATGGTCAGCTATGGTTGTGTAGGTTATGGTCAGCTCTCTTTGTCTCAATTCTTAATGTCAATAAAGTTTTAATAATAATAATAAAAACAGAAACTCAGAACAAATGAGTTATGGATCTTCTCTGTGGGAAAACCATAGCAATGACATGCTTAGTTTTCTTCATTCTCCATGTGTAAGAATATTTGGCCTTTGGTGGGTGTTACAATAAGTGATTGCATAAAGACCTCCTGCTATTCAGAGCCAACAGATTATTACAGAAACGATGGAATTGTAACCTTGAAAGTTGCTGTAACTCAGTTCCAACTTGACAGCACATAACAAGACAAATTGTAAAACAGGCAACTACACTACTAGCTTGGTGTGCTGGAAAGCATCATCACCTGCAGTTACTGTGTCTGGGTTCGGCTCTCTCTCTCTCTCTCTCTCTCTCTCTCAAGTACAATTTGAACAAATAAATCCCACTTACACAGCTATGCAAAACAATTCTGAAGGGTTGCTGGCAACTGGTAACAGAAGAGTGAGGCCTCAAGTGTTTGACACAGGTATAGAAAACAGACCTAATGCAGTAAAAACTTTGCTAACAAAATTTTTAAAACCCCAAATCTAGATTTTCCACACAGCTTTTCCAAGGGCATCTGTGTTAGATAGCATGAGAAAAGTGCAATAAAGTGTTTACATCCTCTTATTTGGAACATCGGTATTCAAACAGAATGCCGCCTTCAGGGAACATGATATTTTAGACCGGCTTTTGATACCAGCAATTCTACAGCCTTACAAACGCCAGAGTTAATACCCTATTTTCTATCAAACCACAGCAATAACATTCCTGCAAAGATGGAGGTGGGCTCAACTCAACTGACAATTCTTACGTCATGCGTGTTAAAGCCAGAAATGCAAGTGTACATTTTTTGTGATGGAAAGAGAGGGGAATTTGTCTGTCAACCAAAGACATGAGAGATCTAGATAACTGTTATTCACCTGGAACTGTGTAGAGAAGGGGAAAGGAACTGGTTTTAAAAGTTGGCTTCCCTTGTCTTCCCAATGCAGCCAAAAGGAAACAAAGAAAATCATGGTAAGCAAAACCAAAGCAAACCAGCATCCTTTGTTTTATTTTAGCACATATTTATGTCCTCCTTCTTAACTGTGGCTGTTTCCCAAAGCATCTTATAATTAAAATCCAAACCCACCCCACCCCCCAATTGTACAATGTAGAATGTACAACCAGTACTTTTTAGGACTATCTATTCACGTTCCCTCTTCTTCTGCCATATTTGAATCCGAATATTGGCAAGCCTCATGGCGATTAGCCATGAAGACTGTCCTGAAAATATAATGCAGTGGCTTTTCATCTGCCTTCCACATTGCAAGATGACACCCATACCACTGATCCAGTTCCACGTGTCACTTTCTGGTCCTTTTGGCATGCAAAGTCCGCCTCAGCCCCAGGCCAGAATTGATGAAGCTTTTGCTCTCCATCAAGATGGATTCAAGTGGCCTTCCATCGTTCCCAACATGAACATCTTTTCCAGAGAATCTTCCCTTCTTATGATGTGAGAAATCATTACATGTCTAAAATATATCAGCATGTATCATGTTGTGTAGCTACATCTGTGGAGCAGGAAAGATATCAACAGCAATTGCAGGTTGCCACAGAGTCCCTGCATTAATTTGGGGGTTATGCAAGATTTTGTCTCATTGCATACAGGTTGTCTGCAATTCCAAAATCCATGCAAAATCTCTTATTTAATAGCTATCTGTCACTGCTGCTGATATCATTCCCTCTCCATGTCTATAGCTATGCAACAGGATGACCAAAAAGTTACTACTACTACTACTACTACTACTACTACTACTACTACTACTACTAGTACTACTACTAGTACTACTACAAATATTCGCAATCATCATGGTGATCAGCCATGAAGACTGTCCTGAGAATATAATGCAGTGGCCTTTCATCTGTCTTCCACATTGCAGTGTGACACTCATGCCACTGATCCAGTTCTGCGCATCACTTTCTGGTCTGAGCCCTTTTGGCAGGCAAAGTCCTTCTCAGCCCCAGGCTGCTCTCCATCAAGATGGATTTAAATGGGATTTAATCCACTTGGGGGCCATCATCCTTCCCTGTGGACTTTGCCACCCAAAGTTGTTAGTCCTCAGGGTGGTCAGGTTATTTATTTTATTTTGTTTGACTTTTATCGCCGCCCCTTTGCCGAGGCAACTCCAGGCAGTTTACAGTCTAACCAATGAGAATACTCAGCAGTGGGCTCAAATTTTTTTTACTACCACTCTGTAGGCGTGGTATGGTGGGCGTAACCAGGGGGGAAGCCCTGCGTTGCACTCAAATTAGGACTACTTTATTTCAAAACTTGGATGGGTGGGGCCAGCCATCATTTCTGCTTTCGGTTCTGGTGAACTGGTGCGAACCTGCTGATGCCCACTACTGAGAATACTAAAATATAAAAGCATCCCCACAATAACAATTAAAACCATAAAAGCATTAAAAATCATTAAAATACCCCTCCACATTCACAACAGTTAAAGACTAAAACCCAGATAGCAATCATACGAACCAGCCGGGGAGGAGGGCTGGTCCACAGGCGGCAGCCCACACCCTCTGGGCCAGCCAAGTTTTGAGACCTTTTCTAAAGGCTAATAACTCTGACTGGAGGCAAGAGGTTCCACAGGGCTGGAGCGGATACCGAAAAGGCCCTCCTTCTAGTGCTAGAGAGATGAGTCTCTCTAGCCATTGGTACCATTAGGGAGCCCCTCCGGTCCGCTCTGGTGGGACGGGCAGATATCCTTGGGGTGATGCAGTCTCTTAGGTAACCTGGTCCACTACCATGTTACCTAAGAGACTGTATTATTTAAAGGTAATAACCAGCACCTTGAGTTGCATCCGGAGGCACGCCGGCAGCCAATGCAGCTCCCGCAACAAGGGTGAGGCATGGGCATAACACCCACACCCCATCTCCATGCAAGCAGCCGCATTTTGCACCAGTTGCAACCTCCAAATGGGCATCAAGGGCAGCCCCATGTAGTTAACTGCCGGCTGACAATCGGCATTAAGTCGCTGGCAGTATGGTTTGCTTTATTACTATAGCAGGATAACCTGGCCAGACAATCTAGCTCCTACCCACCGATAATATTGAATGTTATTGTTACTGTGGCAAAGTGCTTTGAGACATTTGTTTAATGAGGAGCAATAGCAGAACATTCTAAAGTAAAAACAAATTACACAGTCAAGATGCTGGTTGGATTCCTCAGTGGGATCTTTTCTACAAAGAAGAAGCATGTCTCAATCCCCCATGCTTTGGATTTTAAAATACAGCTTATTTTATTTTATTTATATTGTTTAAAACACAATTGTTTTACTTTGTATTGTTTACATTGCCTCTTTTAAATTATAGCTGCCTTCCCAGAGTTTTCTTTACAATTCCCATGATGTTCAATTACAGTGATATGTCTGATTTCCATTGTATTGTATTAATGCACAAAAAAACCAGTCTTTATTTACCAGTGAGGCACAAAATGAAACCTACAAATTTGCTTGCGCAAATTACACAACAGGATTTTGGCCACCATCTCAATTTTTAAAGAAAAACCGTCTAACATAATCTCTGTTTCATTTTAGATGCAAAGTGAAATCTCTAGCTAGCTACCAGTTGTTTCCATTTCTTGGACTTTGTCTCTCTAATTTTAGCTGTACCTGGCGCATGGTGATTTTTATATTATCTTTAAACCAATGGCTTCTTCTTCTTCTTCCATGCACGATTCAATCCTAGACTGCAAAATGAAGCCACTTTCTTTGCTTTGTCGTTGCCCAAACCCAAGAGCATACCTGTCAACTTTTGGATTTGGAAATAAGGGAAATTTCCTGGCAAATAAGGGATACTTGACAGCTATGCTTATTCTGTGCTGTCCTCCAATGGCAGCAGTAGGGCATTGCAGTGTAATTAAGAAGGGATGACGGCGGGAAAGAGGGTAAAATAAGGGGTTTTCCTGGCCAATAAGGGATACTCATCTGTGCAAGTCTTTGGCAGCAATTGGCAGACCAATAAATGAGCCGGATTCTGTGTCTCTACACATTCACACCATGTGTTGTTGTCTGCCAGCAGCCCCCACTTGAGCATGTTGGTCTGGCCTTTAGGAACTCAACCCTCAGCCTATTCAGAGTCCTCCAAGTGACGTAGGGGAGGTTGAGTTCCTCAGCAATATCCTCCTTTAATGTTGTTCCTCGTCCAGCAAGCTCCTTCCCCCATCTTCTAACTTGGTTTTGCTCTTGTTTACCCTCAAGAATGTTTGTTTTTGCCATAAAGCTCTTCCTGGATCTCAATCAGAGAACTTGAGGCTCATATCCATTCAGAGGCTGTCGAGGGTCACTCTCTTGCTTAGTTCTCTCAGTGTCTGCTGCTACTTCTCTCCTGGTTTTAGTTGGAGAAATACCAACAAGAGGGTAGAATTTCTCAACTGGTGTAGGTTCTTATGGCATTAAGTAGATCTTAGATAGAAATGGGGTTGCTTCTACTGGGTACAGAAAAACTGAAACCCAGGATCAAACTGGATCATCATCATTCTTGTCGTCGTCTTTGCTGTCATCAGCATCATTACAAAAAACAACAACAACTATATTCTAAGTGGAAACAGCACAGAAATGGCAAACTCTTTCAAATTCAATTTAATTCTAGTGACCAAATTCAGCACAGGTTGAGCTAGGACAGCTTATTGGCAAACTGGCCTCAAGCTAGCTCCTAATCTGTATTTCTGTGCAGGTGAACATCTGTCTGTGTATCACTACCACTTGAGTATAAACAGGCTGTACATTGTGTTTTTCTCATCCATCACCAGCTCTGTCAACACGGGTCAACTAATCCCATCCTCCATGACCCCTGAACCCTATGTTCAAGGGAAGCAACACACATTCAAATGCCGTGCTGAGAGAGACAAAATTGTGAAAGAGAAAGCTGCCTTTTCTTCTCCAGGAAGACAGCACACAATATGCTTCTAAACACTCTTGTTGTAGTCACCTCGGCTTGTAGAAACGAGGACAGAGGGGAGACAATAAATTCTGGGAGCGCCTGTCTTCATGGTTAACATGGTGTAAGGCAGGGATTCTCAACCTGAAGCCTGTGGGCCGGATGCAGCCTGAGGCACCATTTCATGTGCCCCCCCCCCGCCTCCACCACACGAGGAAATGCAAAGTAGTGGAGGAAGTGCAAAATGGCCTTCGCCCCCACAAAGCTGTCTGAGGTTGTGTGACCCGGCCCCTGGCTTTAAAAGGTTGAGAGTCCCTGGTGTAAGGGATACCAAATGCTGATCCCCTCCAAGTAACTACTCTTAAATTTTTTGGAGCAAATCATATTTCAACATTGTGCAGCTAGAAAATGGCACCAGCCGAGGGCAAAAGGAGGGCTCAGTCAGTAAGCCGCAAAGGAGATGCAATGAAGATTAGCCTGAATCTAACCTCACAACAGTCATGTAGAGTGGGTAATACTCCCTGACCAAAAAGGAAGGCATTCTTCAATAAGAGGAAGGCATATTTACATTATATTTGCATATGCTAATTTAAACCAGGACTATGGTGGCTTAGTAGTTAAGATGCTGATCTTGACTACTGGAAGGTGAGCAGGTCAGCAGTTCGAGATATGAATACTGTACTGCACAACGGAGTGAGCTCCCGTCTCTGTCCCAGATCCTGCCAACCTAGCAGTTTGAAAGCCAGACACTGCAAGTAGATAAACAGGTACCACTTCGGTGGGAAGGTAAATGGCATTCCGTGCATTCCGGTATCTAGTCATGCCTGCCACATGTCCACAGTAACATCTGGCTCTTTGGCTTTAAACAGAGATGAGCACTGAACCCTAGAGTCAAATACAACTGGCTTTCTACCAAGGGCAACCTTTACCTAATTTAAATCAATATATGCAATCATCATCACAGAGGTGATACCTTTACATTTACCTAATTTAAACCAATATATGCAATCATCATCACAAATGTGATTTCTATTATTAAAGATTTCTATTATTTAAGCTCATCATATAGAGCAGACATTGACAGGGTAACAAGCTTGGGATGCAACATTGAGAGAAAGAAGGGATATAAATCAAATTAAATAAATGTGGCATATTGCATCCCAAGCATAGTTCTTGTTTCTAAGCAAGAGGTGGTCAATGCTGAATTTCATTCAACCAGATGCTCTCATATGCCCCACAGCTTTCTCCCCCCCCCCCCAAAAAAAAAAGAAAGAAAGAAAGAGAGAGTTCCTTTATCTTAAACTCGCATTGGGAAGTAGGAACAGGAACAACATTGTATAAGATGTTAATAGTAACGGTAAAGGTCACCTTTGTTCGAAAACCAGTTGTATCCGACTTTAGGGTTCAGTGCTCATCTCTGTTTATAGCTAATGAGCCAGTGCTGTTTGCATCTGCAGATGTTTCCGTGGACATGTGGCAGGCATGCCTAGACACCAACCACCCTGCAAAGTATGGAGGCCAGTTTGGCCAGATTATCCTGCTATGGTGATCAAGTTGACCTTATTGTCAGTGACTCAACACCCATCGTCAGGCGGTGGTTAACTAACCTGACAAGCTAATGGCCTTGGTGGCAAAGTCCACAAAGAAGGGTGATGGTCTTCAAGTGGATTAAATCCCACTTGAATCCCTCTTGATGGAGGGCAGCAGCTTCATCCATCCTGTTCTGGGGCTGATGAGGATTTGTGTGCCAAAAGGGCTCAAGACCAGAAAGTGACTCGCGGAGCTGGATCAGTGGTACTATGGGTGTCAAGCTGCAATGCAGAAGGATGGGAGACCATTGCATTTTATTCACCAGACAGTCTTCATGACTGATCACCATGACAATTGCTAATATTCGAAATCAGATACGGCACAAGAAGGAGGAGGTGGTGGTGGTGGCGGCAGCGGTGGTAGAGGTATGGAGAGTTTCCCTAAAGGCCACCTAGTGTGTTCATGGCAGAGGATTGGAATCTGCCCTCTGCAAATTCACAACACAGATAAATATATGTATCCACTCAGATAGAGAGAAAGACAAAGATCACAAGACTGAGTTTGCTACCCCAGTAAGAATGTAAGATCTTTGGTTCACCACAAAATCAAAGGCCCATCATATTTACTCGACAGTGCAATTGAGAAATCATTTTCTGGAGCTTAACTGTGAGCAGACCTTGCACCCATTCAGGTACCGTCAACAAGTAATTTACAGCTGGTTCCATATGCTGCAGCCGGTTGATAGCTGGAGAGCAAACATACCTGTGTGGTCCCTATCTGTAGCCAGGTTGGGTGTTTTCCCAAAGTCCTCAAAGGAGCCTTTGAGCTCAGATCTCCAGACAGACTGGTGCAAACAAGGCAACAGAGCCTCAATGCCTCAACAGCACAGGGTTAAGCTGATATAAGTAATTTCCTAGAAGGGTTACCTTAATAACACTAGGAACTGACAGAGGAGGAGGGAGATGGAGAGACTCTGAGGCTATAGATGAACATGCATTGAGAAACAATAGGTCAATGTTTAGAGAGCTCAAAGATCAGCACAGAAAAATACGTAGATTGGCTGCTAAGAAAAGCTAACTGAACAAGCATTGACACCTCTGCAGACTGATATTTTCTTGTTCTTTTGTGCGCGTTGTGTGTGGGGAGGGCGTAATTAAAGACCCCTGAACCTGAGCTGGGAAAAGGAGGGTCTTCTGCGGTCTGCCTTGGTGTTTCAGGAAGTCCTACAGTCCTTTGCTACTGCTGAAATGCACAGCGCAAGAGCAGATCTTCAGGGAATCCTGGTAGCTAAAGCCCCATGTCCTTCTGGGTGAAGCCATTCTAAATTCATGGTCATGTTTGTGGGCATAAGGAAATAGCCAATGGCTTGGTAGATCAGCTCCAGTCCATTTTGTCCTGCATTCTCTACAATCATATACAAGACATTGTATCAAGTTGGTCAGGGTTGGACCAAATAGCCTTTTCCCCTTGCCTATTTATTTATTTATTTGTTTGTTTGTTTGTTTGTTTGTTTGTTTGTTTGTTTATTTATACTTATTTAACCGCCCCCTCGCCAATGCGACTCCGGGCGGTTTACAATGCAAGAAACCATACTGACATAAAAACACTCCAACACACAATACACATAAATAAAACATCATAAAACTCTAAAATCTAAAAATCTAAGAACCAGATGGTAGAGTTGACCAACAATCATATAATCATATCAATTGATGGATAAAGCACATTTCTTCTCCTTACACATTTCTCAAGATTGAAATGCTTCACCTAAATCCTAATGGGGTACGCAGAATGAGCCTCCTCGAAGATTGTGGTATTTTTTGAACCACAATCGGGCATACCCTTGTAACGGCAACCTTGTGTTGCCGGCTAATCTTTCTCACACTAGGTCAGGTGGAGGGAACAGCAGAATGAACTCACCAAAAGGTGGTTTCATTTTGGCAGTTTCTCTGGCCTAGACACGGAAGAAGAAACCCTAAGTCTTAATTACCGGTACTGTGTAAATAAGATGTTTAAATTAGAATATCCTAGTCCTGTTTGGTTCTACTTCTCTGTCTTTAGACCCACATTTCCTAGGAATCTGGTGTGGCTTCCCAAATTCTGTGAACTGAATTCATTTCTTAAGCTGAAAGAGAATTCTGCTGTTGACATGACATGAAGTAAGCTACATTTTACAATGGGGGATAGGCTCTGGTTTTACAGGGGATTGCAGCAATTTGTTCCATCAAGATGGATTAAGTGGGATTTAATCCACTTGGGGACCATCCCCCTTCCTTGTGGACATCGGCACTCAACGCCATTAGTCCTCAGGGTTGTTGGGTTAGTTAACCGCCATCTGACACTCAACATCACTGGCAGTATGGTCTACTCTAGTATCATAGCAGGATAACCTAGGAACAGTATTTTGTCACAAGCCATTCCTTTTGTAATACATAGTATTTGAGAGTAGTCTGGTCTTGAATGGAGAATTAAGGGCCATTATGTGGAACAAAATGCATGGGTCTCAACTGTTGATATAGGTCAATCCAACTGCCTGCACTGTTGGATTCTTCTTCTGAGTAGGGGTTCCTCCTGCACTTTCGTATTTATTAATCTACAATTGCAAAATATCAACAGACTGTAATGATAGAAGTCTCTTTAACTAGAGATTCCCTCATTCCTTCCTGCCACACTTCACCCTCTGCCTCCTTACCATCCGTGTCTAGCACCACCTTGTGGGGCAACTCAGCCCTTGTGAGCTCTCCTATGACTTCACGTGGCCCTCAGGTTAGTGCATGTGTAGGGTTCAGATTATTCAGATTAGGTAGGAAAAGTGGCCAGTTTAGCGTGGTCCAGTCAGCCCTTTCCCCCCAATTCAATAGACACAAAGGATCTATATTTTGGAAGTCTATTTGAGTGAATTAAAGAAATGAATACTGCATAGGAAATCAGACTTGCAATCCAGTCATTTAAAGAATACTTACAAAAATAAGAAAACTTAACTTGTCTTGGCCCTCCTTGGCCAGCTTGGGCTCACAGGTCCACATGTGGAACCTCATCCAATTGAAATTAGATTACATTCCAATCTCTCTCTCTCTCTCTTTCTCTCTGTGGTATGTGTCCTAAAGGGACTCCCACACATTGAAATCTCCATCTTAGATAGGTTAAAGCACAAGGTAATTTAGTGGGCAAAATCTCATGAAAAAGTGCAGCTCAGAGATGGGCTTTTTCATGACACAGACTTCTACAGCAATGCCCTGAACTGATGCTGTGCAACATGAGAGTGTTGGTGTGGTGTCTGGATCAGACAGAAGCTTCTGCCATCCCTATATGGGCTAGGGGAAATGTTCTGAGATGGGGCCCTTGCTCTCCAGTAATCAGGCGGCTGGTTGTGGGCAACAACACAAGGTGTGAATGCGGAGAAACACACCTAAGTTCATTTACTGGTCTGCCGATTGCTACCAGAGAATGCACTGATGAGGACTTGGTTTTGGGCAATGACACAGCAAAGAACGTGTCTTTGTTTTGGCACTCCAAGGTTTGATCACAACACGAAAGAAGAAGAAGGCGAGAGCTCTTTTCATGAGAGTAAACATGAAGCAAGCTCTTGCAACAAGGGGATTTTTATGAATCATATTGTGACTACAGCTAGTACATTAATGTCCACCTTTCTGCATACAAGCCACGGACATCGTAAAATAAAGCTTTAAGGCTTTAACACACTCCTTGAAATCAATCAAAGGCTTTTAAAAATGTTTGCTTTCCAGTAAAAATAAATCATTAATAAAGTATTTGAAGGCATTTCTAGGGTCTTTGGGGAGCAGATCAAGCTTCTAGAGCAAAAGTTGATCAGCTCTTACCTTCCTTTAAAACACACACACACACAGAGAGAGCAACAAACATATTCAATTTATGATCACATTGATTTATTCAATTGTCAGGCATTTTGTTCCCTGCCAGCAACATATTCCTGCCTCCAGATGTGCATCTCCCAGAACATATCCCCTTTGGATATGTTGCCTACCTAGCACTGACTAGGCAGTCCAGCATCTGGAAGATCACACTTATATCTGTTCTTAGATACTGGATTGCCAAGAAAGGTTAGAAATTTGACTATCCCTTTCATTCTGGTTCTTAGTAGCTCTTACTCAAGAGGAAACCACCATGTCAGGGTATCTGCAGTACAGCCTTCTTCTTCTTCTTCACATGCTATCTTTCTTCACACCAGGAGATGAGTTTGAATGCAAACTGAATAATGAAACAATCACTGCATTTCATTTCTTCAATGTCTTTTTCTTCATTTGCTGTCTTTTCAATGGCAGAAAAAAGCTATTTATAACATCAAGACACACCTGCAGTCATTAAGTCTCATATTTCAAATATTACTGTAAAATTATGTACAGTAATATTTTACATATTGTATGTTTTTTTTGGGGGGGGGAAAGGGGGATCCTAAGCAAAGGCTTTTACAATCTTGGCGTCTGGATTTTACTCCCAATCCCATTAGGATAACCTTGAGCCAAAGAGTATTTCTTTTTTAAATGGAGTTACCTAGAAACAAATGCATTTAAAGGCAGTACAATATTGCTCCAGGGTAAGGTCAGAGAGCAACCCTGTCAGCTTAGGGAGAGACAGAAACCCAGTAAATGCTCAGAAAGCTTCTAAGAAACATTTTGAGGTGTTTCAAGGGTATACAATATGTGCATCTGTGGCGATGGCATGTCTTGCTTTCTTTTCCTTTATCCCTGAGCCCAAATCTACTTCCTAGCACAGAGGTCACCAACATTTTGCAGAGACCCTCAATGTCGGGGGGAAAAGTTCACTGCAGGGACCTCGGCAGCACAGTGCGCCAGCCAGAAAGAAAAGAGTTACAGAGAGGGGTAACTTTTCAGAAGAGTGCCTCTTCAGGGTCAGAAGTTAAACCTCTCATAGTTTTGAACAAGTGTGTCCTTTATGCTAAATTCCAAGGAAAAGGACTTTGAACTTTCCATTTTCCACAATTTTATCATCCCAAGTCAACAGCATCTGATAGTGAGGAAGGAAGGAAGGAAGATATTACTTCCTGCCATAAAGCTAATTGCATTCTCTTACCGTTCCTACACATGTATTGTATGCCTTTTCTGTGTTTTCTTTGCCTTATGAGATGTTTGACCATCAGTCCAGCCAACTGGTATAGATGGAGAAATCCTAGGAAGGGGCTCTGGTTCAGGATTTGAATTTTAAAAAGTGGGAGAGTCAGAGAGACAGGAGCTGCTGTTCCAATGGAGGATGATAAGGCCTGTGCCACCTACGTTTAGAGCAGGGGTTCCCAAAAATTTTACACCGTGGGCCAGTCACGTGGTTGAGTGGGTCAGTCACGTGGTTCCTCCCACCAGAAGTGGAAGTTAAACACATCCATGTGTGTGCAAAACGCTCCCGTAAATGCACCCATGGCTGTCGTAAATGCATTTACGACAGCCACGGTTGCATCTATGGCAGTGTTTTGTGCACACGTGGGTGCATTTAACTTCCACTTCTGGGAGCGACGAGGGTGGTGTGGGCCAGATTACTTGGTGCTGCAGGCCGTAGTTTGGGAACCCATGGTTTTAGAGATTGTATACTTGATGCTGATTCCTCTCTGTTGTGGATGTCCTACTTCAGTTGATGAATGTAGCTTGGATTTTGGTCTCAAAGAGAGATTTGAATTCTTCTTTAATACCTCAAACCACTCCCACTCTGGCCCAGGTGAAAAAGATCATGGGGTGCACATACTGTAGCACCCAATTTTGTTATATCACTACTGTTGTTGCTTGTTTATATGTCATGCCCCATGCAATCAGCTTTTCTGTGAAGATCATTTTGCCTCTTCCCTTTTGAGAGCCAATATGTTGTAGCTGGTCCCAGTTAGGACAACCTGAGAATCATAGTTCAAAAGACAAAGAAACAATATACGCCTAAATTCTGCCCATATATAACTTTCAAGTTATATATGGCCACATATCGTATCTTGCTCTTCCACCCTCCTCCCCTTTTCCTCTCATGTCATGTCCATTAGGCTGTAAAGTCTTCAGGCAAGAGCTATCGCTTGTTTTAATCTTTGTACAACACTTAGCATTGCGCAATATTGAGCAGTGCTTTTCCCCAGTGTGTTTTGCAAAGAAGGAAACTACAATAGAAGAAATAGGATGCTAGATGGACCTGCACCCTTGAAACTAAATCATTAAAACCAAATCAATAATAATAAAAAAATGGTGTGTCACCACAAAGGAGGGACTTGTGGAGCTGCCTTATACTGGACCAGACCACTAACTCACAGTTATCTTCTTGGGCATAGGGAATAATCCAGAAAAGCTGCCGCTGCTGCCGCACGGGAGGACTTCCCAGCCCCTCCCCGGAGCCTTGCCATCGCCTGGGGAGGCGAAACAGGTGCCGCCGCTGCCACCTTCAGAGCTCCACCTGCTTGGAAGGCAAAAAAGCCACCACCGCATGGGAGGACCTCCCCTCCCCTCCCCTCCCCGGAGCCTTGCCATCACCTGGGGAGGCGAAACAGATGTCACCGCTGCCGCCGCCACCGCCTTCCGAGCTCCACCTGCTTGGAGGGCAGAAAAGCCACCACTGCCACTGCATGGGAGGACCTCCCCTCCCCTCCCCGGACCCTTGCCATTGCCTGTGGAGGCGAAACAGGTGCTGCCACTGCCGCCGCCGCCTTCCGAGCTCCACCTGCTTGGAAGGCAGAAAAGCCACTGCCGCCGCACGGGAGGACCTCCCCTCCCCTCCCTGGGTGTTCTATCTGGACTTGCTCACCTTGTTGAGCCTTGGGTCCGTTTTGTGCTGGGGAGTTTGGGCTTTGTGATTTGTAGATTGTACTGCAGCTTTTATGTATTTTAGACTTGTATGAATTGTTGTTCATGTATTTGGTTATTTTGTACATTGTATTGGTTATATCACTCTGTTGTTAACCGCTCTGAGTCGCCTTCGGGAAGAGAAGAGCGGGATACAAATTAAAAGTGATGTGATGATGATTTTGCAAACTAGGCCGCAATGACTTAATGGTTAAGACACTGATTTGATGACTAGAAGGTGGGCAGGTCAGCAGTTTGAGACCTGAGTGCTGCACGACGGAGTGAGCTCCCATCTCTGTCTCAGCTCCTACCAACCTGATGCGTATAAATTGATGCCCCGAAGCCTCACTCCAGTGTCTGATGAAGTGGACTTGATCCATGAAAGCTAACATTGGCTCAAGTGGCTAAGATGCTGACTGGAAGGCGGGAGGTCAGCAGTTCGATTTCCGAGTACTGCAGGACAGAATGAGCTCCGGTCTCTGTCCCAGCTCAAGCCAACCTAGCAGTTCAAAAGCAAGAAATTGCAAGTAGATAAATAGGGACCGCTTCGGTGGGAAGGTAAACAGCATGCCACACGACCATGGAAACATCTGCGGAAGCAGATAGTGCTGGCTCTTCAGCTTTGAAACAGAGATAAGCACTGAACCCTAGAGTCAGATACGACTGGCTTTCGAGCAAGGGAAACCTTTACTTTTACCTAGTCTTCAAAGTGCTACAGCAATTTTTGTTTTGTTTATGCTTGAAACACAGACTAGCACGGCTACTATTCCAAAAATTTGTCCAAACATTTGGCACTCCAAAACCATAGCAGTTTGGATGGATTCTTTACAAGTGTCCAGGATGAAGGCATGTAAGTAGCATGCTTTGCATTAACAAATATACTGTATTTCATCCTGCCCCTCCCACTCCAAAGCAAGCTCTATTCCAACAGCTGGAAGTCAAAAAAAAAGCTAGAAACACCTGTGCACTTTGCATGCCTGCCTCTCAGCGCTGTATTTATACGCCTGTGAATATTTATAAGCATCAGCACTACTAATGTTGTCAGCATTGTTAAATCTTGATTATAAAGTTTGTAAATATTCAAAAGAAGCAGATGTTGACGAATCCCATTTACCTTCAAGGGGAGGAAATGCAAAACGGGGCTCCCAAAAAGGCAGGCCGGAGAAATGGTTTTCCCAACAGAAACAACCCAAATAAATTACTCTAAATGGAAATATCCTCAAAGGGCGGTGTTTCCAGGTCAAAAGCTTAATTCCAGAGTGCAGCGCTTATTGGATTAATAAAATATGTGAATGATGGTGATCAAACTTAATTACAGGCACACAGTTGCATTGGCAGAAAGGAATTTTTACTAGCCCGAGCTAGAAAGCTAAAAGGTCGAGTGAAACAGCGTTAGGAAACATTATGGTCAGTGCAGGTGTTCTGGGAGTTAGAGTCTGGAAAATTATTTTTTCCAAGTCCTGCTTTGCCACCACAATCTTCCCAAGGAATAGCTGTGTTTACCATCACCATTACTAGATGTCGGGGCTGCAGGAAACAAAACAAGAGGCACTGCAGTGGCTTAGTGGTTAAGACGCTGAACTCAAGACTGGAAGATCGGAAGGTCAGCCATTTGGGACCCGAATGTTGCATGATGGAGTGAGTACCCGTCTCTGTCCCAGCTCCTGCCAAACTAGCAGTCCAAAAGCAAGAAATTGCAAGTAGATAAATAGGTACCTCTGGTAGGAAGGTAAACAGCGTTCCGTGGACTCTGGTGTCTAGTCATGCTGCCACGTGTCCGTGGAAATATCTGCAGACATCGCTGTTTATACAGAAATGAGCACTGAACCCTAGAGTCGGATATGACTGGGTTTTGAGCAAGGGCGGCCTTTACCCTTACCTTTAAGCAAAACAAGACAAAAAATGTTGTGGCACTGTTGAGTCCAGCGCTTAAGAAGTATTCTGACCAGCAGGATTGGGTCAAACACAAGTGATTTATTATCAGCTCAGAAATCGGACTGGAGACTATGTACAAGGTGGAGTGCTTATATACAGAGAGAATGGCAGTTACAGAAGCGGATACATTTTCGGCGTGCTTCCAGAGACGCGGGAAAGTTCGTACTGACGAATGACCTATCTTTGACAGTAGTTTGAAATTGGCGCCTTTGCAAAAGGCGCGCTATTCCGCCACAGACTCTACGCCGCGAATAGCGTCTGTTAGGAATAACAAGAAATAATATTTGGACACAACAGGCACATTAAAGATTAAATGCTGTTTTTCAATGTTAGCATTCGTGGATCAAGTTTGACGAAAGCTAACATTAAAATACAGCAGTTAGTCTTTAAAGTGCCCCAATGTTTTTTGTCTTTTTGTGGTTTTTTTTTTTGTTTACTCTCCGATATGCTTGAAACACAGACTAACCCGGCTACCATTTCAAAAATGCCAACTACAGAGGTAAGAAAGGTTCAGAATTGTTGGGACTACAATGACGAAGCATCCACCGGGACGTTTTGTCCGTACGCCAGTTCTTTTCTACAAGCTTTAAAAGAACCTCAAACAGTTCCAAGACGAAAGCTACTGAAGCAGCGCCACGGATGCCAAACCTTTGGCTCAACAGAGGAAACCAGAACACTAATTCACTCCCCCTTCATCTGCTCCAAATCATGGGTTTTTAAGAGCATTTCCAAGAGGGAAAGAATGGAAGCCGTTTCTTTTGGCCACCTACATAATTGGCACCTTCTCCTTTTCAAACAGCCTGGCATTTCGGTGCAACAAGACCACAGAAAAATGGGGTTTGGATTAAAGGCCCTACAGTGGCTTCACCCGTCCCGCTGCCCCCTCCGTAACTTATTAGTGTAACTTTTCAAAACTGCATTGGTTCAAAAAGGAACAAGAACACTCTGTCATGATTTGCAGGCCTTAAAAGAGCTGGTCCTCTTCCCAGCAAAGTCCCTGTTGAGTTTCTTTCCTCTTTGGCACAACACTCTGGGGAAAGCTGTGGCATGAAAGGTTGAAGAAAGAAAGCAATGCAATAATTACTCAGAAAGGAGAGAGTGAGCTTGGAAAGGGCAATGTATGATTCTCGAAAATACTTATGTGTGAGTGAGAGAGAAATCATCGGAGTTACCTCCCTATTCTGTAGGAGAATTTAAAATGATATATTTCAACAATTATTCTCCCAAGGTTGATATTGTTATTTTAATCTGTGTCTGTTTCTATGAGAAACTTTTGAGTAAAATTTATTCTGAGCATAGCACGGTGATGGCAGACCTTTTAGAGACCGAGTGTCCAAACTGCCGTCCACACTGCACCCTCACTCCACATGTGAGCCACCCGCCTTACCCCAGACAGTGGAGGGTGGAAGTGCTCCCATTGGGCTGCTGGGAAGAGGGGCGGGACAAACTCTGTGCTGAGGGAAGAAAGAAGCGTTCTCATTGGGCTGCTGGGCAGAGGGGTGGGGCGAACTCTGTGCTGGGGTGACGGTGTGTGTGCCCACAGAGGACTCTTTGAGTGCCCCCTCTGGCATGCGTCCCATAGGTTCGCCACCACTGCCATAGCATCTTGAGAGAACAATTCAAAAGAACATTAATTCAAAAGTCACAGTGATACTAGGTGTCTGTCTTCTGCTATGACAGTGATGGCGAACCTTTAAGAGATCGAGTGCCCAAACTGCAACCCCCCAAAAACATAGCAACATAGCAACAGGGGAGGAAGAAAACGCTCCCATTGGGCTGCTGGGCAAAGGGGCAGAGTGAATTCTGTGTGTTCTAATCTGTCTCTGGTTTTTCAACACAAAGGTTTTAATCAGACATCTAAACCAATGCACTTCCTCTTTGTCACTTCTTCCATACATTCTCAGGCATTTCTTCTGAATAATAACTTTTAATAACTGAAGATAACAAGTAAAAACAAGTGCTAAGCATCTTGGGGTTGTTCCTTAAAGGAACATACTTAAAGTCTACCTGCTCTCTGAAGAGAGGGCATGACACTGTGCAGAAGAGAGGGAGGAAGCACTCCTATTGGACTGCTGGGCAGAGGAGTGGGGCAAACTCTGTGCTGGGGGAGGGAGGAAGCACTCCCATTGGGCTGCTGGGAAGACGGGCGGGGCATACGCTTTGCTGGGGTGAAGGCATGGGTACCCACAGAGATGGCTCCGAGTGCCACCTCTGGCATGCATCTGCATGCCATAGGTTCGCCACCACTGTGCTACGGCTTCCATAAACTCCAAAATCAAAGAGCTGCTTGAACTTGAATTTACTAACTTCAGGCAATGGAGTACAAGAAAAGGAGGACACCAGCTGTACCCCATCCCTAAAGTCTATTTGGGGTGGGGGGTGTCATTTAACTCCACTAGCACTCCAACAAGTCCAGTCTTTTCTTGAGTCTTTACTCCCATCACTGAGTTTAGGTTTCTTGCCATTTCTAGGGCAGTGATGGCGAACCTTTTAGAGACTGAATGCCTAAACAGTGGGGTGGGGTGAGTTTTGTGCTGGGGGAAAAGAAGGAAACACTCCCATTGGATTGCTGGGCAGAGGGGCGGGGTGAACTCTGAGCTGGGGCGACAGCACACATACCAACAGAGAGGGCCTGAGTGCCCCCTCTGGCGCGTGTGCCATAGGTTCACCACCACTGCTCTAGGGACTTCAGGGCTTCAGGACAGCCCTGAACTGCTCCACACCCTTCACTTTTCAATGTTAATTAGTCAATACTGTCCAATTCTCTCTGATTTCTCCTGTTCTGTTTTTGCACCTCCAACACATCCGTTAGGTCAGGGTGAAGGCCAAGTGTCCCACCAGATACTGAGCCTCCCACTAGGTAGCAAGCAGAGCTGGGAAACTTTACCAAAACCCCTGTCCAAGAATTTACTTCACTTTTCCTGTGGCACAAAAGACAAGATTCAGCTTCTCTGCTCTTCCCAACACTTGCTCCTCCATCCCAGATGTGATTGATGAGCTGTTATCCTTCTGTTCTCCCCCCCCCCCCCCCAATTCATTTATCTTGGCTGGTCCGCCTTGGGAGTCTTCATCATGATTGCTAGGTGGCCATGGAGCGGGCAGTTGGTCTGCTGGGGTCGCCGAGAGCAACCACCTCATACTCGGGTAAAGGTAAAGGTCGCCCTTGCTCGAAAACCAGTCGTATCTGACTCTAGGGTTCAGTGCTCGTCTCTGTTTAGAGCCAAAGAGCCAGTGTTGTCTGCACAGAGGTGAGAGCTCACTCCCTCTTGCAGCACTTGGGTCTTGAACTGCTCACCTGCCGACCCTCCAGTTGTCAAGTTCAGCGTCTTAACCACTAAACCACCGCAGTCCCTCCCATACTGTGCTAGGCCTTTCTTAATCTTTTCAGTCAATTATCAGAAAATTGGTGGCTAAAGTGTACAGATGTCAGTGAGGCATGTACAGAGTCTTCAGACAAATGTGCAGAAGTGGTCCCCCCCTCCCCCAAAAGAGTACTCATGCAATTTCAGGGCAACTGCAGAGGTGCTGCTCCCCACCCCCCAGGGTACAACAACAACAACACAATAGTCATTTCCTATTTCCTTTGACATTTCCCCCCCCAAAAAGGCCAGTGGTTTGAATCAAGGAGAGGGAGAAACTGAGTTTCTGATGACCAATGGAGAAGTGAGTAACAGATGAACTCTACAATAAATCCCAATATCTCTCCTGGACACACCAAACACTGAGTGCTCAGACTTGGAGACCACATGGTATATATCTCCAACAGCCATTTTGCATAGTCCTAGAGCAGGGGTTCTCAAAGCTGCACGCCAGACACTTGGTTCCCCCCACCGTAAATGCTGCTGTAAAACGCGCCTGTGGCTGTCATAAATACGTTTACAACCGCTACAGCTGCATTTACAGCCCATTTCTGGCTGTTTTTGCCACTTCCACTGGCGACGGGAGCGAGGGTGGTGGGCCACATGAAATGGCGCCATGGGCCAGGTCCAGCCCATGGGCCATAGGTTGCGAACCACCACCATAGAACAAATAATGCAGTGGCTTAGGTGACTGTGGTGGCATAGTGGTTAAGTCGCTGAATTTGACGACTGGAAGGTCGGCAGGTCAGTAGTTCTAGACCTGGGTACTACACAACAGAGTGAGCGCCCATCTCTGTCCCAGCTCCTGCCAACTGAGCAGTTCAAAAGCAAGAAATTGCAAGTTGATAAATAGTGTAAAGTGGTGTGTGTGTGTGTGAGTGAGTGAGCGAGTGAGAGAGAGAGAGAGCCGTACAAGGTACAAAATGGCAAATTCAACCCTCACTTTTCAAAGCCCTGTGGTGACAAGATGAATGGGTGTTGTTTATTGCAGGGGAACATATTCTGAAGAAGAAACTTGTTTCAGAAACATAATGCCAGACTAAACAAGGCAGGCCATCGGTGGAAGACAAAGAGTGTGATTTTATGGTGTAATGCTCAGTAGGTTTACTCCCTACAGCTTCTGCGGCGCCCAAGTTCCAATTCGCTCAGTTAATTCGCCTGCGCGGATACTGTGGAAGGGACAATGCCTCAATAGATCCTTCTGGTGTGACATTAAATATGACAAGGTTATCATTTAATATACTATCACTCAAGCATTGATTCATGGCCTCGGAGAGGCATCTCTCTTTCTCTCAATACCCTACTATTTCCTTGGATTGGCATTTAGAAACAGGCCTTCCAGCTGCTTATATTCACCTCAAATTCACGCGGTCGGAGTGGGTGTGGGTGAGTGGGGAAACATTTTGCGGAGCTAATTTCAAATAAATGTTTAAATTCTTTCTCCACCATGGCGCACTCAGTCAGGGGGAGAAAGATGCTGACATTCAGCATTTTCCATTATGCCCTTCGCCACGACAGTCCTACATAAGACCAACGGGTCTGACCTACAAAAGACTGAACATGAGAGTTTTAGGCTAAGAGCAACAGGCAGCCCTGTGCCCAAGGTCCCCGTGGGAGGCGCTTTCTTCAATACCCAATAGATATGCTTGCCTGCCTCCTCATCCACTCCCTCACATCTTCATCATGCATTAATTTAGATTTCCAAGAATGACTTAAAGCAGGGGTTCCCAACCTCAGGCCCATGGACCGGATCTGGCCTGTGGCACCATTTCATGTCCCCACTCCACCCCTCCAAGGGCCAACCCTCTGAAGCTGTTGGTACAAAATGGCCACCCCCATCATGTAGGCAGGGCAAAAGGGCCATCCGGCCCTCAAAACTGACTGAGAGAATGTGACCCGGTCCCTGGCTTGAAAAGGTTGGGAACCCCTGAGTTAAAGTGGGAGACTGTTGTGCCATAAGTGGCCAGGACCATCTCTATTGCTAAGATTACATCTGCCACACACCTGGGGTCCTGGGGGGCCATTCTTGTAAGAGGAGCAACAGCAAACCTGTCTGCTTTATTTTGAAATTTAACCAATCACTCAGAGAAAGAAAAGGAAAGAAATCAGTAGGATAAGCTGACAGGTGATAGGGAGCAAGGGACTGCTGTGGCTTAGTGGTTCAGACACTGAACTTGATGACTGGAAGGTCGGCAGGTCGAAACCCAAGTACTGCACAATGGAGTGAGCGCCCGTCTCCATCCCAGCTCCTGCCAACCTAGCTGTTCGAAAGTGAGAAATTACAAATAGATAAATAGGTATCACTTCGGTGGGAAGGTAAACAGCGTTCCATGCACATGTCTACAGAAATGTCTGTAGACATTTGGCTATAAACGGACATGAGCACTGATCCCTAGAGTCGGATACGACTGGCTTTCGATAAGGGTGCCCTTTACCTTTACGGAGCATCTTAGAAGGACAAGGATTGGTTGACTGTCCCTACAGGCTGTATATACCTGTATATATAGAAATCATTTTGGACTTCAGCTGCCAGAACTGCAACTTTCCCAATAGCTACAAAGGGTTTGAGGGGAAGGTATTTTGCTTCTCTGTGCTTGTGTGCAACATAGTGTGACGTGCTATCCATTTAGTTTATGAGATTCTGACAGCTTCTCTTTAATTTGTGTGAACATCTGGCTCGTCAGTTTGCCTTCTGTGAAATGGGTTATGTGCTACAATTTCCCCCTCCACCAAAACATCATTCTTTTTGGAGAAATTACATGGCTTTCCCAGAAGCATAGACATAGACAGTCTGGTTATGTGAGCTATAGTCTGTGATAACATCTGCCCAGCTAAGTTAAACTTTTGCAAGACTCCATAGCATAACTTTTAAGACCAAACTACTATCATCCCATTGAGTCATAGGGTCTTTTCTAATTTAACAAATCCCATTAATCCAGTGCATCAGTTAAGAAAAGGGTGGATATGCGCATTTTTGCTGCCTTAACAAACTATTATTTTATGGACTCTAGAATCCTGAAGACGCTGTGCTGTGGTTGCTGTTTCCTCTCAGAGCAAATCCTGAAATGCAATTGCCATGTTTTCCCTTCAAGAATGCAGTTTCTTCAAAGCATAATCATATTTGCAAATGTAACCTGTGTTTCCTTCCCAATGACTGCTCACAAAACAATTACCGTATATACAGTAAAACCTTGCATAAAGAGTGCCTCAATAAGAGATTCACTCGCTTAAAGAACAGAATTTTCTCTGAATGGTCGCTTCGCTTAACTAAAACCAACCAAAAATTCACTTAACAACTAAATCAGGGTTCACAATCCCCTCCGCCAGAAGTCAAAATTGGTCACTTACAATGGTGTTTCACTTAAAGAGCAAACCCGCTTAAAGACCAGTCCTGTGGAATGCATTATGCTCTTTAAGTGAGCCCAAAAAATGAGCTGCAAAAAAGGGGACATGGCTTATTCTCGGGTCAATGACCACCAGGGTCCCAAGATTGCGCTGGATTGAAATGCACCAACAATTTAATTAATTTTACCATATTTTCATGTATTATATTTTGATTATTGAAACTCACTAGCAGCTGCTGCATTTCCCACCCACGGCTTATACTTGAGTCAAACTATTTTCTTCGGTTTTCAGGCCAAACCTAGGTACCTCAGCTTATATTTGGGTCAGCTTATATTCGAGCATATATGGCATGCAAAAACAAGTGCAGGCAGGGTCAAGATCCTATTAGGGTAGTTCAAGTCCCAAGCATTTATCAGTTTTTTGAAATAGTAGCTGTGTTAGTCTGCATTTCAGGAATATCAGAGAATAATCAAAGCAAAATGCTGTAGCACTTTAAGACTAACTGTTATATTTCAATGTGAGCTTTTGTGGATCAAATCAACTTCATCAGACATGGGAGACTTCATGGCATCAATTTATACACATCAGGTAAAGAGGTCAGGTACAGAGTGATTGGTTAGCATACAAATCAATGTGGCTTCATACAATTGGTAATGGCAGATGATCTCTAGCTGTTATTCAGATTAGCTGTGAATGTCCCCTTTTCAATTGCAAACTTGTCTTGCAAATGCAAGACAAACACCTGTCATTGAACCTATGGTAATGAGTTTAGTCTTTGTGTAGCTGTGTGAGCACAACCTTTATTCTGTGAGACAGCCTATGTTGTGAAAGAGAATTTTTCAGGACAGTTTATGAAGGTGGTATAATATAATGAAATATACAACATATATAGCAGCATATAACAATCTGCGTATCAGATTTGATATCATTTATCAGATCAGGGAGATCAGTTTCTAATGACATACTAATTGTCTTATTTATTTGGGGCCAAAGAGTTCCGAATCACAATATAAGACCACAAGTAGAGTCCTGCAGTGCAGTGGCTCAAGTGACTAAGGCGCTGACTGAGACGCGGAAGGTCAGCAGTTTGATTCCCAAGTACTGCAGGACGGAATGAGCTACCGTCTTTGTCCCAGCTCCTGCCAACCTAGCAGTTCGAAAGCAAGAAATTGCAAGTAGATAAATAGGGACCACTTCAGTGGGAAGATAACAGCATTCCGTGCACTCCGGTGTCTAGTAATGCCTGCCACATGACCACGGAAACGTCTGCAGAAGCAGACAACGATGACTCTTCGGCTTTGAAACAGAGATGAGCACTAAACCCTAGAGTCGGATACAACTGGCTTTCGAGCAAGGGAAACCTTTACCTTTACTAGAGTCCTGCTGGATGAGACCACAAGGCCATGTAGGTCATCTGTTCATAAAATGGACAATTAGTTGCCTACGGGAAGTTCCCCCAGAAGAACATGAGTGCAACACCACCCTCTCACACATATTCACTGATAACCCCATAAAGCAGGAGGTTCCCAACATTTTTACACCGTAGGCCTGACCATGTCCACCGGACATCTGAGCAGGCTGGTCAAGTGGTCCCCCCCCCCCCCGTAAATGCTGCCATAAAACACATCCGTAGCTGTCATAAACGTGTTTACAACAGCCATGGACATGTTTGCATAGGGTGCGGGTGCATCTGCATCCACTTCTGGTGTGGTGGTGGTGTCGTGGGCCACATGAAATGATGCCATGGGCTGGATCCAGCCCATAGGCTGTAGGTTGGCCACCCCTACCATGAAGAAAAAATGAGTCAGTTTTCAAACAAACAAACAAGAGTAGAAGTCTGGTTTTCCTTGGCCTCCCTGCTTTGGTCTCTCCTAAAGGTTAACTGCCAGGACAACTGACTCAGGTAACTCCCTGGTTTCAAGTGTAATTAATTCTTCCCATAAGATCCTTGAAAGGAAGATCTGCAAATTACTCCTTTGCAGCACAGAGAGAGAGTGAGAGAGAGAGAAGTGTAATAGTTTCTTTGTCAAAAGCCGTGAGAGCCTATCCTTGTTTATCAGTAAATGCAAAACAACACTCCACTATCCAGCAGTGTCACTCTGACCTTTGTGTGCAACCTCAGGTCTCTTCACGCAGCATAACAATGTCCCTTTTGTGCAACCAGTGTTAAGGCCAAAGGGAGTCAGGATTTAGTGCGCTGGCAATTTAATCAGACTCTGCATACTTTGTGGCTTATTCAGTTAACATTCTAAAACAACATGCGTAAGATGCCAGAACTTGTCTCTTGTTCTCTTCTCTGACTCTGAGCTGATTTTCATTATCACTTATTTATCCCCTTTTATTGCCAACATGAAAGCAGAGAGAGAGAGAATGAAAGAGGATATTTAAAGAGACACATACACAAATGGTTGCTGGAAGGACGGGGGGGGGGGGGGGAGAGAAAGAACCAATGGTTGACTTTGTGCAGTTTTGTGGCGGGTTGTGTATTTTTAAAGCAAACTTTAAAGTATTTGTATGATCTGGAAGGCATTTCAGAAGGCTTCGCCAAAACATACAAGGAAGATCAATGTGTAAAATGGAAAACTAAAGCTGGAAAGGAACATAATAGTATAAGAAATTATAGCACCCACAGTCATTAATGTAATGAGGTGGTCTGGAAGTCCCACCCAGCTTTGCTCTGATACAAGATAGGCATTTGAAGTTGGCATTGGAGTAGAAGGCTTAGAGTGCACAGCGACAGATGTTTCCTTGGGAGTGAGACTCACAGCGTTCAGCAAATGTGGAGAGGGTTTGAACAATATGTGGCCCCTCAGATACTGTTTCACTGCAAGTCCCATCAGTTTGAGTTGAGAGTGTCAGCTCTGAGTGGCAATAGTCCCTGAAGTCCATCAAGAAGACCACAATTTCCCTACCTCTGCTATACGCACTTGCCATCAAGAATGCCCTGTTGAACAACACAGTAGAGCTCACTTCTGAGCAAACACACGTAGGATTTATGGGCAATACATGCTACTTACAAAGGATTTATCAGATTAAGCCAGGGGTGGACAACATATAGTCTCTGAACATATAGAGCAGGGGTCCTCAACCTATGGCCCATGAGCCAAATCCTGCCTGTGGCATCAAATCATCCGAACGGCCCCTTGCTCTGGTGGATGGGGGCCAGGAGGCCTCCCGTGGCTTTTCTGGGGTCTGGGGCAGGTGGGCGGATGTGGCTTTTCCAGGGGCTGGGGCACGCACACAGCTTTCCTGGGGGGCACACACGGCTTTGTGGGGCTGGGGATGCCTCCCACAGCTTTTCCGGGAGCCAAGGCACATGCGTACAGGCTTTCCCGTGGGCTGGGAAGGCCTCCTGCATTGCCTGGGAGCCACAGATAAGGAGGACAACTTGGACCCCTCCTTCACTGACACCATGCAGCTCCTCCTGGCCGGTAAGCAGGGAAGCAGTGGGGGAGAGTGTGGGGGTGACTCACGGTGGTGGGGAGTGTGGGTGGCTCATGGTGGGGGGAGCGTGGGGAGCTCATGGTGGGGGAAGCGTGGGGGGCTCAGGGTGGGCAGTGGCTGCACCCCCAGTCCAGCTCCTCAACAGTCTGAGGGGGCATGAACCGGCCCCTGACTTTAAAAGGTTGAGGACCTCTGACATTGAGACCCAAAGGGAAACACAGCTACCTGCTACTGGCTGCACCCAGAAACCCTAAACCCCTTGAAATGCTCAAACACGTTTGTGAGAAAACATTTATTCAAGAAATCCCTTTGTCCAGAGTGGGTAATTATTTGTTGATAAGTAAAAACTATGGGGTGGGACAGGGCTTGGATCAGATGGGGATAACCTGGCCAGAGAGAAATGTTACTGCTTTGGAGGAGCAAAATGCTGTCGGACATGGGGATTGTGGCAAACAATCCTTCTAACCTCCAGCTGCTTTTCAAATGTTGTATTACACCTGCTCAGGAGTTCCTCTGAATGGATATGAACCTCAAATCCGCCAGCTCAGATCCAGGAAGAGCTTTATGGCAAGAACAAACATTCTTGTGGGTACACGAGAGCAAAACCAAATTAGAAGATGGAGGAAGGAGCTCACCAGGCAAGGAACATCATTTGAGGAGGATATACCTGAAGATCTCAATCTCCCTTACGTCACTTGGAGGAGTCTGATTAGGCTGAGGGTTGGAGACCCTAAATGCAAGAACAACAGGCTCAAGTAGGGGCTGCTGGCAGACAACAACACATGGTGTGAATGTGTAGAGAGAGACACAGAGTTTGGCTCATTTACTGGTCTGGTGATTGCTGCCAGAGACATGCACCGATGAGGAGTTGGATTTGGACAACGACAAAGCAAAGAAAGTGGCTTCATTTTGGCAGTCCGGGGTTTGATCAGGACACGAAAGAAGGAGTTCCAGTGTAGAAAGGCCTTGTGTTTTTAAAACTAAAAATGTTTTCAACAGTAGTCTGATTTCCAAAGAGACTTCTTGTGTAAACTAAGACCTGGATAAAAAAATACACATATTTTATCTATAAGTGCATTTTTAGCAGGCTTTAAACCAGCGTGGAACAATCCTTCATGTTAAGATTCCATAACTAAAAGGTCAAAATGATAGGTACGTGGTTATGCGCCAAATTTATGAAAGCCTTGCTCCCACCAGGCAGGTGCATAAAAACATAAAGCAGTGCAGAAAATATCTCCCGGTATGCAAATCCACATTAATTGCATGTGCAAAACACACTCATTTATCAAAGTGTCCTGAAGCATCATTTCCAGCATGCACTGTTGGACATGCAGAGCTGTTGAAATGCAAACTCTAAATGTTGTCCCACATTTCCTTTCCACTGGGGATTTTCTTGTAGTGCCCGCGCATCAGTGTACATATGCTTGCTTTCTGTATCGATTCCTCTCCCTTCAAAGCAAAGCTTCTGACTTTGCCACTGCAAAGGGGAAACCTTGTCAGGCCAATTATGAGGGGGCTTGCGAACTGCTCCTCCATTTGATGCGCCGGCTGCAATGTTGTATAAATTCTAATGTCGTAAGGGCCGGATCATGTTCCAATGCAGAAAACACCATCAAAGCAGCTGCTATTCCCTGGACATCTGCACTTGAGCAAACAGGTGGACAGGTTTGCTTTTGGGAAAAGCAAACGGAAGCCATACTTTTCAGTATGCTGAGAGTCACTGAGTCTCTCTCTCTCTCTTTCTCTCTCTCCATCTGCCTCTCTCTAGAAACCTTTAGACCTTGCTTTGCTGGCCTTTACTGTGGAGTGCCTGGAAACATTTTAAAGTTTTATTACGCCATTTGAAATCAACAAAGCAATTAGTGAGGTTTTTAAGCTGTATACTGGTCAATCAACTCTTCAGCTGATAGCACTCTGTAAATGTCAATAGACTTTCTGGCTTTATAGCCCACATCTGCATGCTTCCATTCACAGTTGTATTGTGAGAACTTTTTTTTTAAACAGGGAATGCCTGCAAGCACCAGATTGGATCAATATTATCACACTGAATGCCAGAACTAAAAACTAGGTACAATGACCAAATAGGTGATTGAAATAATGGCCCTCATACACCCTGGAAGGTACTGCAAGGTTTTGGATAATACTAATGCAGTTCAGTAACTTTTAAAAACCTTCATACTTTTCCAACACTCCAATAAATTAAGCATAAAGAGTTCTATCGCTATGTGGCATGGTAATAGATGCCTTTGAAATGTGGTGTTGGAGGAGAGTTTTGAGAGTACCCTGGACAGCGAGGAGAACAAATAGGTCAATATTAGAAGAAATCAACCCTGACTGCTCATTGGAAGTACAAATAGTAAAGACGAAGCTAAAGTACTTTGGACATCAAATGAGAAGGGAGGATTCACTTGAGAAGGCCTTGATGTTGGGAAAGGTGGAGGGCAAAAGAAGAAGGGGGAGGCCAAGGATGAGATGGCTGAATGGTATTGTAGACACAGTGGGCACAGAACTGGGAGTACTGAGGGGGATGGTGGAGGACAGAGGCGCCTGGAGAACAATGGTCCATAGGGTCGCAAAGGGTCGGAATCAACTGTGCGACTGAACAACAACAACAACAAACAAGTTACCATACTTTTACATAGCTTCCCCGGTGGCTCAGTGGGTAAGGTGCTGAGCTTGGAGACCAGAAGGACGGAGTTCGATACCTGAGAGCTGCACAATGGGGGACATGAAAGGAGCCTCATTTGGGCGTCCCCTACAAAAATCCTTTCAACCCCGAATAATCTCTGACACGAAACACACACGTACATTTGGCTATATGGGGACCAGCTATAAGTCCCCAATTAATAGTTCAGGCAAAGATCAGGGGCAAATATTTTAGATTCCACGGTATAATATGTAAGGGTTCAAAAAGGAAGCAGTTGTTTATTGCTCCTGATGAAATTTACCTATCACTGGAAGAGACTCTTGGGATAGCTTTCTGGATGTTTCCTGCGTGTAAACCTAATTCTTGTGTTCCTGCCACTAGCTTGCTGTGAGTCGGTGCTCAGCTTATAACAAGATATTTAGTCTTCTTGGTGTTGAGATCCAAACCATTAATTGCGCTTGAAGCTCTAACTCTATCCAGCATCAACTGAATATCTGCAAGGTTTGTGGCCAAAAACACTGTGTCATCAGCATATTGGATTTTATTCAGGTATTCCTCATTAATTCCAATGCCAATCCGAATATTAAGATGTTACGTATTCCCAGTGTTGCTATATGAAGTCGAAGCTTGGACTTTGACTAAAGCACTGGTTCTCAACCTTTTTTTGGCCATGCCCCACCTAAGTATCTCTAAAATGCTGATTTCACCATCCCAACATATAATTCTTGTTATTCAAAAAGTGAACTCCGATTCACGTAGAGAAAGCATACAAGGCCATTCACTGTTAATAATTCACTCTTAAATTGCCCCCCTTAAAAATCAAATTGCTCCCCTGTAGGTGTGGGTGTGACCCATGTTGGGAGCCATGGGACTAAAGCATCTGAAAAGAGAGATGAAGCTTTTGAAATGTGGATCTACAGACGGCTGCTATGGATATCATGGGTTGACCATGTGATGGATAAAGAACCAGAACTGTGTAAGACCATTAAGCAAAGAAAGCTCCAATACCTTGGGCCTATCATGAGAACTGACCTGAAATATACAATACTCCAACTCGTTATTCAAGGGAAGATCCCTGGGAAGAGAGACCTTGGACATAGATGGACTTCGTGGCTGAAGAACCTGAGAGACTGGTGTGGCATGTCCTTAGAAGAACTGTTCCATTAGTTAAGAACAGGAAGACTATTGTCATGATGATAGCCAATATCCAGAATGGATATGGCACCTATAGAAGAAGCAGAATTCCCCAAGATTTTCTATCTTTGGGTTTAGTTGCAAGAATGATCAAATTCTTTTTTTTATATAAAAAAAATCCATTTATCTTTGTCGATTTAGGATTCCACTTGAGAATCACCGGGTCACGGTTTAGATCAGGAGTGGCCAAACTTTTTGTGCCATGGGGCTGACCATGCCCCTAGTACAGCTGAGTGGGCCGCAACACTCCCCCTAGAAATGGAAGCAGGTGCATTTATGGCTGACGTAAATGTGCCCACTTCCACGTTTATGTCAGCCACGGGTATGTTATATGGCTGATGTAAACGCATCCACTTCTACTTCTGGGTGTGGGGGGCAATGGGCCGGTTGGAATGGCATTGTGGGCCAGCCCCTGGACCATAAGTTTGGAACCCCAGGTTTAGACAAAATGATGTTTAGAAAGATTGGAATCTATGTGGTGCACTGGATTATGCCAGCTAATAAAGAGAAATTGTTCCTCTGTAAAAATGGCAGTGAGTTTAAATCGATGATAAAAGTAAAATGTTGCATAGCACAGAATGTGGCAAAAGCCAAGATTTATGTTATACTGCACTGGTCCTTTTTGGGCAGGTTTGTGTGTTCCAAATGGGGTCAGCTTGTGGGAAGGACCAATATGCCATTTGGTGCGATCCTCATGTCCAAATGGCATCTTGAACTCAAGCAACCCTATGTCATGAAATGGTGCTGTTAGCCGCATCTGAACTGTGGGTCACAGGTTGAGAATCCCTCGCTTAAACTAAGCATTTATAAATTAAATGTTCAGTTTGCTGACTGATAGATTCTTGAATGATTATGGCTTTATGGAGGGGGGGGGAGCGGTTGTCATATTTCAGATCCCTTACCCCACTGTGGCTTGTTCATTTACTGTGTGTGTGTGTGTGTGTGTGTTGGAAATCTACCTATGGAAGAAGTGCAAAAATAAAAATAAATAAAATGAAAGTTGGTGAATCAGACAGCAATATCAGAATGAAGGACATACTAGAACACTCTTTATCTACACTCCCTGACAAGTTGAGGTAAGGAGTACAATAGACAAGAACAGATGGAATAACATCAGGTCTGCAAATAAGTATGTGTTGATCATTTTCATCTGTGGAGAAGATTGATTGTAATCAATGCTACTGATAGCAAAGTGGCCAACTATTGATTTCTGCCCATACATTGCTAATCTTTCCTCAGTGGCAGACAATATGCATACTGTTCCACTCAGATACTGTATGTCAGGAGTTCTCAACCTTTTAAAGCCGGGAGCTGGGTCATGCTCCCTCAAACAATTTTGGGGGCCAGATGGCCATTTTGTCCTTCGTTCACCACATGGCACTTCCTGGTGTGGTGGAGACAGTGGGGGGCCACATGAAATGTCAGGCCACATCTGGCCCATGGGCCGCAGGTTGAAAATCCCTGCCATATATACTCGAGTATAAGCCAATTTTTCAGCACCCAAAATGTGCTGAAAAAAGCAGGCTCGGCTTATACTTGAGTCTTCTGCTCTATTTACCTGGCTGCATGGGAGATCTGTACTTCCTTGTCCTAGTCAGGAACCACTTCAAGTCCTGGTCAGGAAGTGGTTAGCTCTGGATAATGGCTGCAGCCATGACCTTAATTTTTTTTCTGCCAGTGACAGGCTTTCATGTAGAAGTGATTACTGAAACTTACTAGCAGCAGCTGCATTTTCAACCCTTGGCGTATACTCGAGTCAATCTATTCTTCTGGTTCCTCTGGTCAAAATTAGGTACCTTGGCTTATATTCAGGTTGGCTTATACTTGAGTATATACAGTGTGTATGTGTACACATGGGTTTACACAACTCCATCCAACTACCCTCTTTCCCCGAATATAGGACCTCCTCCCATAATAGGACACCCCCCTTTTTTCCCCTGCCTTTAAAATATAAGGCCCCATCCAAAAATAAGACCTCCTTACCTCCTGGCTGTAAGGCGGCCGGTGTGGCCCATAAGAAAGCCTGCCGCATCGGCGTCTTGATTGCCTCCCCGCTCACAACCAAGAGAAGTTTCCGCTGGTGAGAGCGGGATTGAGACTCCGATGCGGCAGGCCTTCTTATGGGCCACGCCGGCCGCCTCACAGCTGAGGCCAGTCTCGATCGTGCTTCCCCACTCACAACCAAGGGAAGCGTCCCTTGATTGTGAGCGGGGAAGTGCGATCGAGACTGGTATTCTTCTTCATGGAAAAATAAGACATCCTCTGAAAATAAGACCTTGTGCTAATTTTGGAGTTTTAAAAAATATAAGACAGTGTCTTATATTTGGGGAAACACGGTAATAATTTCATAGAATTGCTGCCCTTCAGGAAAGGACTCAAAACCTGGCTGGCAGGGCAGGTGTGGGGCACTGACGTGGAGTTGACCCCCACCCATTGGCTCATTTAAATAATTTGTCCCTCTTTTCAGATGGGATAGGTGGATTTTTAATGGGTTTTTTTAATGGGTTTTTTAATACTGTTAAAAATGGGTTTTTTAATACTGTTGTGAGCTGTCCGGAGTCGCTCCGGCGAGGGGGCGGCATTACAAATTCAAAAAATGAATAAATGAATAAAATAAATATTCCCATCGCCTATAAACCAGAGAAAGTGAATTTTAAAAGAGAGCTTGTTCAACTCCTATTTCAGTGCTTTGGAATAATGATTCGTAGGTTACATATTTTCTTTAAAAAGAAGCATCAGCAGAAGAAAACATAATGCTTTAGAGAAGACTAGTTTAACAAATGCTGTAAGAGTCTACTTGGCTGAATAGGTCAGTGGTTTAAGAAGTTTGATTCCCCCACTGTGAGTCCTGGGAGAAATATCCAGCCTGTGTGCCTTTGTGTAAACTGCATAGTCCTAGAGCACTCCCTAAAGAAGGGAAGAGTAAAATAACTTCTGTGTATGCACTACCAAGAAAATCCTGGAAAGGGTTGTCATTGATCATAGTTGACTTGAGAGTCCACAATGAGTACTCTTTACCTATAAAGAGGGACGTTAACCGTTGGAATCTGGCATATACGAATGCACCCATCAATACTATCCCGTACCGAGCCACCCACACTTGCCTTTACTTCACCCAACCATCACTGCAAGGGTCTGGCTGTCGCCAGTGAGGCAATCGCCCCATGAACGCAAACAAAACAAATCAACTTCAAGTCCCAGTGTCCTCTGCGCTTCACCACCCCTTAGCCAAGCAGGCTGACAGGCAAGAGCAAGGAGAACGTTGAGAAAGCCGGCACGCCCAATACAAAATGAGCTCTGGGGAAAAAGCCGCTGCACGAACATGAACATGACAGACAACTTCAAATCCCAGCGTCCTCCGCGCCATGATCACTTCAGCCAATCAGGCTAAAGGACACAAGCGCGTAGAACATTGAAAAAGCCGCCATGTGGAAAAAAAACTATCTACAACACAAAAATACCCAACTCAACAAACAATAATATCACAAATTTAAAAATTAAATACGGAAAAAATAAAAATAAATAAATAACAACCAGAAATATGCAAAACAATAAAACACAGCTAAAATCCAAATAAATACAAAAGAACAAGCAAAAACACTTTGGGGGGTTTAAGTAGAAACTCTCTACTTAAACCCCCAGCCCAGCACCCCAAAATCAAAACAAAATAAAATAATAAATCAAGAGCACTTACAAAAGATGTCTTCCCTCCATGCCTCCGCAACAGAACTGAAGAAAGAAAGACAATCGCAGCACTCTTAATCATAGCCCCACCTAGAGGCCGGAAGAGTATGCAACAGTCAAAAAATATTGTAAAAATCCAAATAAAAAATAAAATAAATAAAATAAATTCAAAAACCACAAATTCAAATCACCACCACCCAAACCACCCCTAACCAAACACACACACACACGCACACACACACACACACACACACACGCACACACACACACACACACACACACACACACACACACACACACACACACACACACACACACACACACACACACACACAAACCCTGCCTGGCAAGGCCAGGCAAAATATGCTAGTATCCTATATTTGTGACAAGAAAAAGGAGAAACTTAACCTAAAAATTCCCTCTCCTCATCGTGAAAACAGGTTTGAGGTGAGAACTCTCTAGTCCAGTGGTGGCGAACCTTTTAGAGATCGAAACTGCAACCTGCACTGCAGCCTCATGCTGCATGTGAGTTGCCAACCTTACCCCAGACAGGTGAGGGAAGTGTACCCATAGGGCTGCTAGGCAGAGGGGCGGGGTGAACTCTGTGCTGGGGGAGGGAGGAAGCGCTCTCATTGGGCTGCTGGGCAGAGGAGTGGGGTGAACTCCGTGCTGGGGCAACGGTGCATGTGCCCACAGCTGCTCTAGGCAAAACAGGTAAACCCTCTCTTGAATATTCTGTTTTGAGTTTATTTTGGACTAATTCATAATTCTCCAAACTGCACCAACTCTAAGTCTGGTTTAGCTGGAAATCCAGAATGAATCTCACCCTGATATTTACACCATTAATAACTCCTCCTTGTACTTCTGAAATTCTGTGAGAGTGAAATTATTTACAACAGCTGGGAAATTGCTTACAAAACAGAAGGGAATTGGAAGAGACAGGAGGGGATGATTTGCTGACAAACATGTGATTGAAAGTGTGTCTCTTTCTTCTTCTTCTTCTTCTCTGAACTTCCGTGCATGATCTGTCTCCGGGATAGGATGAAAGGAGAATGAGTAAAGAAGGTGGGAGAAGAAAAAGATGCTTTCCTCTCTCACTCCAAATGATAACTAATTAAAATATTATGCTGATTTTGGCTCTTTCTCTTTTACACAGGTGCAACGAGCCAAACCTGTATAGTTTTGCTAGAAGGGGTAAAGAGGTTAATGCCTTTTCAGCAAGGGGTTTCCCCACTCTGCCACCACCCCCACCACCACCTCCAAATCCCCTCATTTTTTGCTTGGCTTGGATTCCTAGCACTGCCTGATGAAATGTAGCGCTCCAGCTTTTAATTGTGCCCAGAGGCTGCAGAGCCTCACAGAGCATTTGGGAGCAACTGGCGAAGGGCTTGAGAAACAGCTGTGTTCCGGGAACATGTGCAACACAGTGGAATAGTGCTGTCAGCACCTGCACCCGCTTTAAAACACATGCATGGCTCACGTCTGGGATTAATCCACCCTCTTAATGGAATTAATACTCTTTAAATTAGGTGTTTGTTTAAAAAATGTTTTTTATGATACCTGAAGGAACGTGACACCCTATCTTTTAAAAATCCACAGTATGCTACAGCCTGAGCATGAGTTACAGAAGGGAAAAGAAGCTTCTATTTCTTTTTTGTTTTAATACCCTGGACAGGCTGTATTATTTATTATTGAAGTCAGACTGGCTTAGTGGTTAAGATGCTGAACCTGATGACTGGAAGTTCAATACCTGAGTGCTACACAATGGAGTGAGCTCCTGTCTCTGTGCCAGCTCCTGTGCCAGTTCGAAATTGCAAGTAGATAAATAGGTATTACTTCAGGGGGAAGGTAAACAGCATTCTATGCACTCTGGTATCTAGGCATGCCTGCCACATGTCCTTGAAAATGTCTGCAGATGCAGACAGCGCTGGCTCTTTGGCTATAAACAGAGATGAGTACCGAACCCTAGAGTCGGGTACGACTGGCTTTCGAGCAAGGGTGACCTTTAACACAGTTTTGGTGACAAACTAATTCTCCTCTCCTTTACCTTATTATCAGAGGTAGGCTGGCCCATAGGGCAACCAGGACACAGCCCGGGGTGCCCCCCAGTATCATGATGCCCCCTTGGGTGCCAATCCAAAGAGCCGAGCCAAGCTGTGATGTCCGGAACGACTGAGCAACCTAGCGGGACTCCATGTTTCTCTGCCTGCCTTCTCCTTTGCTGCCAAATATAAGCTCACAAAAGCAGCTTGTATTTACAATGGAGCTGCCATGGCTTAGACATACCTGTCAACCATCCCGATTTGGCCGGGATTACCCCGTAATTCGGTGCCGATTTGCGCCATTTCCCGACCCGTGCTGCCAAAACCCCGTAATTTGGCAGCGGGGGAAAGGAGGTACTGCGCAGCACTTCTGCACAAGTCGCCTTCTACGTATGCGTGGAAGGATGCTACGTTTGCTTAGCCCCCTTCCACGCATGCGCAGAAGGCTATGCCGCCTGCGTAGAAGGCTACGCAAGCAGCGTACCCTTCCATGCATGCGTGGAAGGTGACCTGCGCAGACCCGTTCTGCGCAGGTCCCGGTTTGGACGGCGCCGCGGTTGACAGGTATGGGCTTGGAGGTTGCAATATTGCTCGAATGCTTATTACTCTTCCTAGTTGTCGCTGCCATAACTATATGTTTACCTCATAGGCTGTGTTTTGTTAGAACTTTACCTTATTTTGGCCCTCAGGACTTTATTCATACTGGAGTCCACCCAAAGCATCCTATTTATACATGTCATATGTTGTTTCAGCAAAGGTACTTACTTACATTTTCTCCACTTTGCAGAGAACTCAATTCATGGAGAGGCTATGCCACATTAACCATTTAGGCTAAATTTCCATGCTAATTGTACAGGAGGGAGAAACCAAATTGTATCTGAATGCTCATATTTCATAGCTTACATCAAAAGGAATCTAGCAATCTGGTAATTTACTGTACTGTATGAGGGCTGACAGGGATACAGAGATACCCAAACTTAGGAGACATTTTTTGGTGGTTAAGGAGATTTCCTTTATCTCCTTCAATAATTTATACCTTTCCTTTCAGAACTCATAAGATGAATAGGGAGCTTCAGAGCAAAGATTCTGGGTGCCTTGAAAGAGCAGCTCGTTTTTAGTTCTTTACGTTATTGTACTGATATAAATCCAGATAAGTTACACCTACAGAAAGGTGATAATAACACAGACAAGAGCAGATTTTCCAGTAATCAAAGACTTCTACCTTCTTTCAACTCAGGAGTAAACAGTTTCATTACTGATTGTTCCATGGGCCAGTTCAGAACTAAACAACTTTTTTGCTTCCATGTTTCTTCATGTCGAAAAGGCTGATTCTGCCATCTACTTTTAAGTGCCTTTTTGTTGCATGTATATTTACGAATCGTAAGCACTGGATGGGTTGCTTGCATCTGTTTAATCAAACAGGTCTATGTTTTCTGTGTGTGCATGCCTTGTTTCTGGGACTGTGGTGGCTTAGTGGTTAAGACGCTGGACTTAACGACTGGAAGGTTGGCAGGTCAGGAGTTCGAGCCCCAAATGCTGCATGGCGGAGTGAGCTTCCGTCTCTGTCCCAGCTCCTGCCAACCTAGCAGTTTGAAAGCAAGAAATTGCAAGTGGATAAATAGAGACTACTTTGGTGGGAAGGTAAGCAGCATTCTGTGCACTCCGGTGTCTAGGCATGCCTGCCACATGTCTATGGAAACATTTGCAGACACAGACAACACTCTTTGGCTATAAATAGAGATGAGCACTGAACCCTAAAGTTGGATACGACTGGCTTTCAAGCAAGGGCCACCTTTACCTTTACTATGCCTTGTTTCTGAAGGAAAAGGGCACATACAGTTCGCATAAAATACAGAGACCAGATGAGAAAAAGAAAAGGGTTCTATTTTTCTTTCTCTCGCCTGTCCCTGAAGAACCTTGAGGGACTTGAAAACTTTTTGTCAAGTTGCCCCATCAAGGACAAAGGACTGGACAATTTTTTTTACATTGTTTATATAGATAGTGCACATTTTCCGAAGTAAAAAGAAGATAAAGACATCAAGTCTTACACTGAAGTGCCAAATCCCCCATGCTCGTAGGGTAGCATGTGGTTGCAGACAGTCAGTTTAATATGCGGCAAGATGGAGCTTTATGCCAGCCAGATACTTGGAAAGTATTTGGAAGGTTTTAACAGCATCCCAAAAGTGCTGTTTCATTACAGTCCCAAACAAATCACTCTCAACATCTGAAGCGCCCTTTGTCTGGAAGTCTGAAAAGCCCTGCAACATTTCTAAAATCAAAGGAGATGAGCAAATTGCTTTAAATCTTCCAAACTCGCCTAATACTATGAGCTGAGCTCCTTCTAGTGATGCACAGCTGGGAGGTTTTCCTGTCAAAAGAACAGCCAAGCAGATTATTTTCAAATATAATATTTGCTACCTTGCTATCTTTTCTGGAGGAAATAAAACTGCGGGGATATTAGGAACTTTTAAACTTCCTGCATCAGTAGCCAGGATTCTTGACAGAAAATAGAAGTTGTTGGTTTTTTTTAAAAAAGTAAATAAATAGGAGCAAAACTAAATAAACTGAATCTGCATTTCTGGCACCTATCCTGGCCTGATACATTGGGGCATAATTTCCAATGCTGCCTTCAACATCAAACCAAATCCAGGCGTGTAATTGCATCAAATGATTTCTCCAAGGAAAGTTAATCCAGAACCTACTTCAATTTTTGATAACCTTGTGTCAAACATTTGGTATATAGGTGTCAAGGAATATCCTATCATCTGAGTAATGCACACCCACCACTATGTAGGTAAGCCACACTAATCTCCAAGACTGGCTACTGAGACAAATATCTGCTGATCGTTTGTGAAAAACTAACGCGAGAACTTTTCCTCATCACCTTTCTTGCCTTTTCCATCCTAAACTAAGACCCTGTAAAAACATATTAATCAGATTCAGAGGGTTTTTTTTGTGTGTCTTTTTTCTTTTTTTGAAAATCCACCTAATGCAAGAGAATGAGAATACAGTGATACCTCATACAACGTCCAAACTTGGTTCCACATTTGGACTTTGTATGAGGCATGCAAAATCCTAGCCGCGATGCCTCATACAACGTCCAAATCCTTGCCGCGATGCCTCATACAACGTCGTTTCCATAGAGATACATTGTACTATAACAGCACAGACTTCAGGGCAAAGTCAAGGAAACAGACAGGAAACTGACAGAACTTCAAGAAATCATTGTCTAAAGGCTAAATACATTACAAAAACATGTCAAGCAACCCTGATTGTCCAAGAACCTGAAGAATGCTCCAAAAATCCCAGGAATGCTTCTAAAAATTCTGCCGAAAAAATTCAAAAAAATCCAAAATCGCGCTCAAACCCACTCCTAAACACTCTTCGCCTCATGCAAAACCCACAAGAGCAATGCACGCATGTGTCCTGCCTTTTATACTGCCCAGGCACAATGCAACCTAGGAAAACCCCAATGCCTCATACAAAGTTGCATGACTATGTATGAGGCAACTTTTTTCAAGGAAGTAGGCGATGTTGTATGAATCTGATGTTGTATGAGGCGGACTTTGTATGAGGTATTACTGTACTGATCCTCCCTGCAGTGAGGGCTAATTTTGCTTCCTTCAAGAAGCCGCACTGGGCAGCAGGACCATTGCCCCAGCACAGAGTTCGTCCCACCCCTTTGCCTAGCAGCCCAATGGGATTGCTTCCTCCCTCCCCCAGCACAGAGTTCGCCCCGCCCCTCTGCTCAGCAGCCCAATGGGAGCGCTTTCTCCCCTGTCTGAAGTAAGGCAGGCGGCTCACATGCCATGTGAGGGTGCAGGGCGGACAGCAGCCTGTTGAGTCTGTGACGACGGTGAGTTGTTTAGTTGTTTTTTCTAAACAAAAACCTCAGTATTCAGGTTAAATTGCCGTGTTGGCCCTTTGCAATAAATAAGTGTGGTTTGGGTTGCAGTTCAGGCACTCGGTCTCTAAAAGGTTCACCATCACTGACAAAGATCCACAGTGGACACAGAACGGATTGTTGGATGGAACTAGTTACAAATATCTAGTTAATTTTTTAGTCCAGTATTGAAAGGAAAACCACATTACATTGTGATTACTAAGAATAATGCTATTATGTAACTGTAATTGCTTTAGGAAAAATGTTGGCTCTAATTCAAAATCCAATGGATTCATGAACCAATAAGATAGCAAACAGAGGCAGAGTTTTGAGTCATACAGGTCTCCTCTTTAAGCTAAGCACTTCAGAGCTTGTGTGTGGGGAAGAAATATTTTCTAGCAAACCTTGCAACAGCCAGTCTGCAGAACAGTCCTTGATATATATCATACTGACAGAATCAAATTAAGTAAAACATGCCTATTAGAAATATTCTATTTTTGTTTTAAGGAATTAACCAGGATAGATTTCTAATTTTCAATAAACACATTCTCACAGCCTCTCCTCACCCATGTCCTCTGCAAAGTTATTTGGCAGGTGATCTTTTATTAGGACAGAGTTATAACACATTGACTCAAATGCAAAATCATGACACAAAGTCCACAGTCCTGTAGCTAAATAATGAAAATGAACCTTTCCCCCATACATGCCCCTGTGTTCGTTTAATTTAATATTCTCTATCGGTGGAAATAAATTAAAAATGAACAAGGCTTGCTTATGCCCATCTTCCACCAGCCTCTGCTTTTGAATAGCAACCGCATATTAATTGATCAGGATTCCCATAAATTATAATTAGCCAGGAGGATTAACAACATAAATCCTTGAATTTAAAACCAACCTGCTCCTTTCTCCCTTCCCTTTGCTGTAAAGTTAAAAGGAGCCCATGAAACCCGTCACTGCTGTTTGATCCATTAAACTCATGAGACATTCTTATTTCAGCTTAGCTACTGGTGGTACGTTCGTTAAATCTTTTTCTAAAGTTACAGTAGCCTGCCTGGAATTGAAATGCTCACACTGCAGAAAATAATGTGCTAAAATTACTGTACCTCTCTCCCAAGCAAATGTGACCGAGGACATAAACACTCTTCAGGAATCAGGTGAGGATGATTAGTGACAATTTAACACTTTTGTGCTGTCCTTCTAATCCCGGGGTTCTCAAACTACAGCCTGTGGGCTGACCCCAGTCCATGGCACCATTTTATGTGGCCCACGTTGTTTCTGCTTCTGCCACCAGAAGCGGACATATTTACTACAGCCGTAAATGCACCTGTGGCTGTCGTAAATGTGTTTATGACAGCTGCGGATGCATTTTGTGGCAGCGTTTACAGCAGGGGAACCATCAGTCCAGCTCGCTCAGCTGTCTGAATGGGCGTGGTCTGGCCCACAGCTTTAAATGGTTGAGAACCCCTGTTCTAATCTGACCAAATTCAACAGAAGATCTATATCTATAAAACAGAGGTGTGGGTTTGTATGTTCTCTATAGGAACCCACACCCCAGGACCGATGCCGAAGAAACTTGCCACACACCTACCTTGGGCTTGCGAGACTGCACTGAAGAGGTCCTGGACCACATGGGGGGGGAAGCCCCCAAACTTTGGAAAAAAGTACTGCGCATGAGCACAGTTTGGCGGGGGGGAGTGGTTGCATGCAGAGCCGTTGAGCTGCGGCTTGCACCCAGTGCCATCGTTGTGTGTGTGCACGCACGCCTGAATCACTAGGCTAGGCCATGGGCATCTGGCTGGAACCATGGCAGGTGGGTGCGGGCGGTGGTAATTGCCCCGATGCCCTCAGGCACCCCCACACCCCCCCCCCCCCACACACACACACGGCAGCGGCCACGGTGCTGCTGCTGAGGAGCTGGGGCAGCCCACAACACAGCCCACAACTTCAGCGTGACTGGGCTGAGGCCAGGCCAGGCAGGGGCAAGTGCTGCCCCAACAGGATCCCTCCACCACACCCCCTCAGACAGCTGAACGGGTCGGACTGGTGGTTCCCTGGCTAAACATGCTGCGGAGGCAGTAGAACATGGCCGGAATGCCTCAGTGGGAGCCTAGGTATAGAAGGTGGCAGCATTAAGCAGCCACTCCCTGGGCAGATATGCAGCATAAAAGGTCCTCCATTCGAGCATAGCCTACGGGAAATGACAAGGTGGAAGGTCCGCCTTGCCTTCTCTGGGATGCGGCGGCCGCATGGACACTCCCAGGACCATATGACAGCAGCAGCAAGGGCGGCAGCATGTTGTGTGTGTGTGTTTGTGTGTGTGTGTGTGAGAGAGAGAGAGAGAGAGAGTGTGTGTGTGTGTGTGTGTGTGAGTGAGTGAGTGAGTGAGAGAGAGCCTGAGCAAGGCCAGGCAATCGGCTAGTAATAAATAAATTTGGTGTCAGAAATTACTCTGGGTTGAAAGGATTTTTGCTGGAGAAACTCGGCTCAAGGGACACCCGAATGAGGTTCCCAGAGCCATCACACAGCACTCGGGTATTGAACCCCAACCTTCCAGTCTCCAAGCTCAGTGTCTTAACCACTAAGCCACTGCAGTGCTGATGAAAGGCAAGATAAGAAAACCTAGGCCAAATTTATGCCAGCTTGTCATCTGAGCTGCAGTCTATGATGCTTATCTGCATGTCTCATTTTATACATGCCGCAGGAGATGGCTCCATGATCCTAGTGTGTGGGTCACTTCATGGCAAGCTGGGATCCACTTTAAACAAATTCATATCAATGGCATTTTTCCTGTTTTATTGACTCACCAGAGACACTTCCATCAACTGTGAAAATGATTTTCAGGTGTGTGTGTGTGTGTGTATACTCAGATACAAGTAGCAGATGATGACGACGATGATGACTATACATGAATTAACAACTTTGGGAGTGATGCTTTTATTTTGGTTGTCGCTGTGATGTAGGGTTGCCATACATTCCAGAAAACTGGGATTGTCCAGGATTCAAGGTAGGAAAAATTGTCCTGGCCAGTTTAAAAAAAAAATCATGTTAAAGTCCCAGATTTTTAAAACTTACTGGTTGTGTATTATAACACACCATTAAAATAAATTCAAACTCTCACCATCAAAAGAGCAATTTCCTGCCACATTGGAGTTGAAGTATACCTTGGAGACAAATCTTAACATCCTCGCTTCACACCACTGCCTGATAAGTGTGTCCAGTGTGTTTCCTGGAACTGAGGACATTAAGAGTTGACTGCAACGCGACTTCTCAGAAGTACAACAGATCATCTTACAGTAAGAATTAACTGTTATAAATAAATTCATTTATGATTTGATATATTTAATGTGAAAGTGTTTTATAGCTGTCATACTATGTTTGTTTTAAAAAAGACTATTTTGTAGCTAACCCGCCCGTTTTTGTCAAGTATACTTCTGTCCTGGTTTTGTGGGAGAGAATTATGGCAACTCTACTCTGATGGGCAATGTAAATTATAGTGTAATTAATCAAAATCACATCACGTCAGAGGCACTTTAAGAAGAGATGGCTACAACTGTATACAAAACATCTGTCAGGCGTAAACATAACGTAGCTGCCATTGAAAACCTTGCTTCACATCACAGGACCCACACAGATGAGAAGCCTTTTAAATGCCATGAATGTGGAGAAACCTTCAGTCTAAATGTAAAGGTCATTTTATATCATAAGACCCACATAGGTGAGAAGAGGTTTGAAAGCCCGGATTTGTCTTTGACTGAACATATGCGGCATCATTTCGTCCAGTTGATGCTGCTGAGGACGTTGAGCCCCGAGCTCCACCTAAGACATTGAGCCTGGGCTCCGTCAGAGACATTGAGTTGGGCTCCATCATGTTACTTTATTGCATTATATCTTGTTACTTTCTTATTGTGGTTTGTAGTTTGTTTTTGCTATATTGTATCTTTACTGATGTGCTGTAAGCCGCCCTGAGTTGGCCTGTGCTGAGTAGGGCGGGATAATAATAATAATAATAATAATAATAATAATAATAATAATAATAATAATAATAATAATAATAATAATAATAATAATAATAATAATAATAATAATAATAATAATAATAATAATAATAATAAAAACAAGGAAACTCAGCAACACAACACATCCTTTAGGAAGGGTTCCTTAACAGCTCTAGCTGCAAAGGATTCCATCTGATCCTGTAATAACTCAAACATTACAAGTCTCATCAGTGCATGTATGGTGAGTTTCCATACTTTCAATTATAGCTGAATAGGCTTTTGATGAAGGTAATTCCCATTGCCTACTGAGCAGCCCGACAACGTAGCCTTCACTCAAAATTTAGCTCAAAACAGGACATTTTCTACTTACCAAGCATCCTTCTTCCACCCCCAATCCCAACCCCCCATTCTTGTCAACTTCATTTACCTGGCATGGGGTTCGGATTGGTACACTGGCAAGGATTGGTGTACGTGGAAAGGCTGTCAAGCGAGTGAGAGGGAACTGCAGAAAAATGTTTTTTACCTTGGTGAAGAATGCAATGACTTTATAATTACAGCAAGCATCACATAACCCTGCAAATGTATACCTCCAAACCAAGAATAGAATAGAATAGAATAGAATAGAAACTTTATTTATACCCCGCCCTCCTGGTGCAAGCACCACCACTCAGGGCGCCTTACAATATAAAGAGAGAATTTAACACAATATCAAAATATATAATACATAATATCACAATATATAATGCACAATATACAATAAATACAATACATTTCAGATGGAGCCCGGGCTCAACGTCACAGATGGAGCCAGGACTCAACGTCTCGGACGGAGCCAAAATGAAGCCACTTTCTTCACTTTGTCATTGGCCAAACCCAAGTCCTCATTGGTGCATGCCTCTTGCAGCAATCGGCAGAACAGTAAATCAGCTGGATTTAGTATCTCTCCACATTCACACAGCACACTACAGAGTAGTAGAGATGGGGAAGACCAGTATGAACACAGATTTGCTGCGTTATTATCTATTTTTGTGTGTTATTTTTAGCATGGTATTTATTTAATACTTTTAATATTGAGCTCACTGGACAAGGAACAAAATTAAAGGATATAGTTGAGGATCTCAACCTCCCCTACATCACTTGGAGGACCCCTGAATAGGCTGAGGGCTGGAGTCCCTAAATGTAAGACAAATGCAGACAGTCTACTGTTGGTCCAGGTTATTTCTTCCAGCACCCAACTTTCTATTAGTTCATTGCTGCCATTATTAAACAACTGGGCTGTAGGCGCATTTACAAATCTGTGTCAAGCCACCTTGAGAGTTATCAGTCACTATGAATTAACCTTATATCCACACCTTTTTTTAAAGGAATTCAAATCGGGTTTCCCCCCTCCCCTATTTATTTCTGAGCTCAAGGGGGTGGGGAAGGACACCCAGCTAATGATCTTGTTGCTTGAGTTGCAATCATCTCCACGGTCATATTTTAAAATGGCCTTCCTCCCTCTGGCAAGTACCCAAGACAGAGCAAGGTCCAGGTACATCAAACAGAAGGGAGCAGTATGAATTGGGTGAAAATGCACATTCATTCAATACTTGGAGGTAAATATAGTGCTACTGATCAATCCTTCTGCCCTCTGTTTCAAAGGAAATCTTGGTCTACGTAAGGGCTGAACGTGCTTTCTCTGCCCGTCTTGCTCTCTCTCCCAGAAGAACTGCAGCAGGAGGGAAGCTGTGCCAGCCCCTCCTGGCTCCTTTAATTATTTTAATTGCCGCAGCGCAACAGCAACATGCTGAACTACGCCCCCCCCCCCTCAGGCTCAGGCTCCTTAGCCAGGAGGCACTGAATTAAACTGTCAGAACATGCAGGAAAAAATGGCAACGGTGGCTGTCAACGGTATTTGTTCAGAGATGAGGGCAAAGCAAGTGACTTATGTATGAGAAGAGCTGCCGGTGCAAAGTAGTCAAGGAGCAGCGGTGGAACTAATGGAGTATTCAGAGGTCTTGTTTTACTTCTTTGGTCAAAGGCAACAAACATGCACAGACATAGATATCTGGCCAACTTTGGGGATGGTTTGCTATTTATACATAGATATACGACTGTGTCCAGCCTCAAAGTCATCCTAGCAGAAATGGTCTCCACCAACAGTGTCTCTGAAAACAAGGAGGCCACTGTCCAAAGAGCTTCTTTGTAATAAAAGCAAGGCTGCCCACCGATTGAGGGAGGAGAAAATGAATCTTTTGTTACTTGTTAGCCTACTGGCAGAAGGAAACTAAATTCATTTGTATGTGATCCCGAAAATCCATATAGGTGCTGTTTTGAGGACAGTGAGCTGATGAATGAGATGACCTAGAGCAGTGGCGGACAAACTGTGGCACGCATGCCAGAGGGGGCACTCAGAGCCTTCTCTGTGGGCACGCACACCATCACCCCAGCACAGAGTTTGCCCTGCCCCTCTGCCCAGCAGCCCAATGGGAGTGCTTCATCCATCTCCCAGCACAGAGTTTGCCCTGACCCTCTGCCGAGGAGCCCATTGAGTTGTTTAGATCAACATACTGCCCTGATCCCTTCATAGTCTCCTCATTTCATTATCAGGTAGCTGTAGCAAGATGGAGCAAGCACAGGCTTTGGGGAGGAGCTGGAGAGGGAATAATGCTCATACTACTATACATTTTAAAGTGGGCTACCAACATGACTTTACATTTCTTGGGTTAATTTCAAATTGTTCACACCACCCTCTGCGCCCCTGATGCATCAGAACTAATGCAGACCCACATAAAGTGGTGTCCTTCAGTTAAACAGAGGGACTGAGGTCGCTTAGTGGTTAAGATGCTGAACTTGATGACTGGAAGATTGGCAGGTCAGCAGTTCGAGACCCGAGTGCTGCACGACAGAGTGAGCGCCCGTCTCTGTCCCACCTCTTGCCAACCTAGCAGTTCAAAAGCAAGAAAGTTAAATAGGGACCACTTTGGTGGGAAGGTAAATAGCGTTCTGTGCACTCCGGTGCTTAGTCATGCCCACTACATGTCCACGACTGGCTTTCGAGCAAGGACGACGTTTACCTTTACCTTCAGTTAACCAATTAAAGTATTAACGGTAGTTAGAAAAAGCTTGGAAACCTCAGTAGAAGGCAAAAGAAATGCAGCCCTAGAAGCAAACATAAGCATTCTGAGCTGCCATTGAGCAATTTATTCTGCCAATGTGAAGAAACATGTGGCAGTTTTTGTGAATGTGTGTGGGGAAATGCTTGCCAAAATTTTTTTGCTTGCAATTGATATAGGGGTGCATGCATTAAATTAATTCTGCCATTAATCCTCAAATTCCAAGGACAACCCATATTTCAGGCCTGGAGCCTTAGGGTGTGTTGTGTTCTAAGGGTTTTACCTTCCACATGGATTACAATGTATCTGAACCAATGTAACCTTGCCTATAGCAACAATGTAACCTTCAGCTGTATCATATGAACCCTGCATGAGGACGCGAGCTGATGACCACCAGCTGGCAGCAGCGAGCGTCCAAGCTCTCTTGGTCAGAATCATCAAAGGCAACAGCGCGGGAAGCTTTCCCGCCACCACCTACACCTGGACAAGAAGGGCGTGACTAGCAATGACGTCACGCAGGCAGTAGCCAATGGGCTACTATGGCACCACGTTCAAATGTATTACTACTGTATATAAAGAGCTATCGATCCGCCATTACCTCATGTTCCCTCTGTCCACGATGCAATAAACCTGAGTTAACCCAGCCCGAGGCTGTGTCCTGTGTCTTGGTTTGCATACACCAAATTGGCGACGAAGGTGGGATTAATGGATTCCCAAAGCGCCAGGACACAGAGCGGGTTCAATATTACCAAGCCGCAAGACTGGACCATCTTTAACATGGATTTCAAGGCGGCCTTGGTGGAACTCAAAGTCAAAGACGACGAGGAAAGGAAGAGGGCCATCCTCACCCGAATGCTGGGTGTAGAGACCAAGCGGACGCTGGTGGGCATGATCGAACCGAAGACGTTGGACGACTTCAAAACCGACGACATACTGAAGTTGCTGCGTGAGCGTTTCCAACCCTCGAAGGCAATGTTTCCCGCTAGGAGTGCGTTTTGGAGGCGAGTCCAAGCGCCGGATGAGTCGGTAGAGGCTTTCGTGGAGGCCCTGAGGGTAGCCGCCGTTCCCTGCAAGTGGGACAACCTGGAGATGATCATGAGGGACGTCGTGCTGTGTGGCCTGAAGGACAAGGAAGTGCAGCGCCGCCTGATGAACAGGGAGCCGCCACCCACGCTGGCCGAGGTCGTAGAGACCGCGGAATCCGCGGAGTCCACGAATGCGGGAGTGGACGAAATACACGAGTGGCGTGAGTGGCGTCCTAGGGCCAGCAAAGCGGAAAGCTCGGTGCGCGGCAAGTCAGGACAGCCGGTGCACGCGACCCGACGAACCTCGAGATCCTCTACAGATGGCAGCGACGGCGAAGAGGTACAGAAGGTCCGAAAAGGGGGGCGCCGCTGCGATGGTTGTGGGGCGGCCCACGAGCGTGCGAAGTGCCCTTTCAGGAAAGCCGAATGTTACAGCTGTGGCCGGCGCGGGCACATCGCCAGGGCATGCAGAAATCGGAGAGAGGGCCGGAGGCAGTCGAAAGACCGTTCGGCCAGACCGGACCGTCCAGCGAGACCCCAAGATGGCGCCCGAACCACGAGGAAGCAGGACGGCGTGGGTCGCGTCTCGGACGGCAGCGAGGACGACGCCCCCGTGTTCAGCGTGTCCGCGGGACAAAACCATTACTTCATTGAGGTAATAGTACAAGGGGCCCCTGTTAGGATGGAGATTGACTCGGGGTCCTATTATTCCATAATTCCCCAGAAAGAGTTCTTGAAGATCGACCCCCAAGCGCGGCCCAAACTTAAGACTCTGAGGTCCACGCTACGGGACGTACAAGGGAACAGCATTCCAGTGCTGGGGGTCGGAAAATTTCAGGTTCGTTATAAAAGACATTCCGCAGAACTCCCTTTAGTCGTTCTCAAAGGGGGGAATTGCAGCCTCCTAGGGACGCAGTGGTTTCAGCCCTTGGGTTTGTTCATAGGGGGGGTGCATGCCGTGGGCGCGGATCCGATACAAGCGGTGTGTGACGCGCACCCCGCCGTTTTTGAAAAAGGACTTGGAAAATTCAAGGGACCCCCTGTAGCCTTCGACCTAGACCCGGAGGTCCGCCCGATAAGACTCAAACCGCGCAGGGTGCCTTTCGCACTAAAGGACAAAATAGAGGCGGAACTGGACAAATTGGTGGGCCAGGGGATTCTTATTCCTGTTGATTCCGCGGAGTGGGAAACTCCAATCGTAACAGCCCTGAAGGCTAACGGGGAGGTGCGCATTTGCGCTGATTATAAGTGTACAATCAACAAGGCGATTCGCCCTAATGCATACCCGGTGCCAGTGGTCAGCCACCTTTTGGCCAGGCTAAATGGGGGAAAGTGTTTCGCTAAGCTCGACCTGGCACAAGCCTATCAACAACTCCCCGTAACTCCCGCCACGGCCGCGGCACAAACGATAGTCACACATAAGGGAGCGTTCCAGGTGTCGCGTTTACAGTTCGGCGTGAACTCGGCACCCGGCCTTTTTCAGTCGCTTGTGGAACGCCTCCTGAAGGGGCTGGAGGGGGTGTTACCTTATTTTGATGACGTATTGATAACAGGGGGGAGTGAGGCCGAACTGGCAAAGAGATTGGATAAAGTGCTAACTGTGTTCGAGAAAGCGGGGCTGAGACTGAGGAAGGACAAATGTGTTTTTTTCGAAACCGAGGTCGAGTTTTTAGGGTTTCGGATCACACCTGAGGGTATTAAGCCGTCCAGATCCAAAGTGGAAGCCATTAAGAAGGCCCCTCGCCCCACATCCAAAACCGAACTACAGTCATTCCTGGGGCTCCTCAATTTTTACCATACATTCCTTCCGCGGAAAGCCTCCGTGGCCGAACCGCTCCATCGGTTACTTAAAAAAGAGGAGACATGGATGTGGGGTGACGAGCACGAGAAGGCGTTCAACGAACTAAAGCAGCTTTTAACATCGGACGCAATCCTTACGCACTTCGACCCCAAACGGCCGGTGGTCTTAGTCTGTGATGCATCACCGGTGGGGGTGGGGGCAGTGCTTTGCCACGTGTTGGATGATGGTCGGGAGGCCCCAGTGGCGTTTTACTCAAGGTCCCTGTCCCAAGCAGAGCGAAATTACGCACAAACCGACAGGGAGGCATTGGCAATAGTAGCGGGGACCAAAAAGTTTCACGATTTTCTGTATGGCCGCCCATTCAAAATCGTGACGGATCACAAGCCCCTGTTAGGGATTTTCACGGCAGGCAAGCCCACGCCGCAGATACTATCCCCGAGAATGTTGCGATGGGCCATTTTTCTTAACGCATACCAACACGAGTTGGAGTACCGGCCCGGAAAGGAGATCAGCCATGCTGATGCGCTTTCGAGATCTCCTTTGCCTTTGTCGGACGACCAAAAAGCCAGAATAGGAAGAGACCGCCAGGTGTTGCTAATCGAGGTTTTAGACGAACCCCCAATAGTACCGGCTGATATAGCTAGGGCGACAAGCAAGGACAGGACGCTGGAGAAAGTCAGCTCATGGGTGCAGAAAGGGTGGCCAACATCGTCCCCAGGCAAGGAATTCGACCCATTCTTTCGGAAGAAGCTAGAGTTGTCCATAGAAAGGGGGTGCCTGTTGTGGGGCCAACGGGTGGTGGTCCCGACTCCCATGCGGCCGAGGGTTCTCAAACTGCTGCACGTCAGCCACCCGGGCATCGTTCGCTCAAAAGCGCTGGCCCGCAGTTACTTTTGGTGGCCACAGCTTGACGAGGACATTGAGCACATGGTCGGCACTTGTGAGGCGTGCCAGGGGTCCCGACCAGAGGCGGCCCGCCTCCCGCATAGGGAATGGGACACAGCGAGGGGGCCATGGTCCAGAGTGCACGTAGATTTCGCTGGCCCTTTCCGAGGAACCATGTTTCTCCTGGTGGTGGATGCATTCTCAAAGTGGCTGGAGGTCATTCCGGTAAAGAGCACATCCTCCACCACTACAATTAACCAACTACGGAGAGTCTTTTCAACGTTCGGTTTACCCGACACTTTAGTCAGCGATAACGCGAGTTGCTTCACCTCCTCAGAGTTCGGGGCATTCATGGAGGCGAATGCCATTCGGCATGTCACGTCCGCGCCGTTTCACCCGGCCACGAATGGCCAAGTGGAACGGTTGGTGCGTACAACAAAGGAGGCGCTTCGGCGCATGGGCCCCGGGGACCTGAACCATCAAGTATGTCAGTTCCTATTGGCGTATAGGGTGACCCCCTTAGCGTCAGGTTACTCGCCGGCAGAACTGTTGATGCGGCGGAAACTGACTACGCTCCTGTCCAGGCTGGACCCCACAAGAATTGAGGACAAGGGAAAAAACGTGGGGCTGGCAGTCTCGAAAGGTTTCGCCGCCGGCGACCCTGTTCATTGCAGGAACTATGCCAGCGCGGGGCCAGCCTGGGTGCCGGGGACGGTTGTAGAACAGACGGGGCCAGTGTCGTACCGGGTCGAAACCCACACCGGTCTCCTCTGGAGGAGGCACGCAGACCAACTGAGGCACCGAGTCAGTGGGCCAGTCGGTGAGGGTCTCCTACAAGATTCAGCGTTAGGGTTCTCCCCCACCCGCGTAACCCAAGGGGGAGACAGCAGCGGACAACAGTCCCAAGCAAGGGGGGAAGGAAGAAGCAGCGGCCCCGACTCATACCCTTTTGATAAGCCAGTTCCGTCAGAGGCCGGGGAAGGGGGAGAGGAGTTCGCGACCGCTGCCCCCGAATGGAATTTTGGTTTTGATTTAGCAAACCGGGGGGGTTTTCAGGAGTGTTCCCCCACCCATCCAAGCGAGAAGAGGGGTTTTTCGTTAGTCCCCAGTGCCCCCGGTTCCTCCCTAAGTAAGAGCACACCTCCCAACAACGCCGCGGAGCCGCGGCAGATCACTAACGAGTCTCCCTCTCAAATTACAGGACAGGAAACCAGGGGACAAAGAGAAGGTAGCAAACCCGGGGAGAGGCAGCCCGCATCGAGACCCCAGCGTGTTCGAAACAAGCCATCTTGGCTGAAAGATTTTGTCTCCTAGGGGGGGAGTGTCTAGAAGCATGGGCTCGAGACATTGTCTCGTCCTAGGGGGGAGGGATGTTGTGTTCTAAGGGTTTTACCTTCCACATGGATTACAATGTATCTGAACCAATGTAACCTTGCCTATAGCAACAATGTAACCTTCAGCTGTATCATATGAACCCTGCATGAGGACGCGAGCTGATGACCACCAGCTGGCAGCAGCGAGCGTCCAAGCTCTCTTGGTCAGAATCATCAAAGGCAACAGCGCGGGAAGCTTTCCCGCCACCACCTACACCTGGACAAGAAGGGCGTGACTAGCAATGACGTCACGCAGGCAGTAGCCAATGGGCTACTATGGCACCACGTTCAAATGTATTACTACTGTATATAAAGAGCTATCGATCCGCCATTACCTCATGTTCCCTCTGTCCACGATGCAATAAACCTGAGTTAACCCAGCCCGAGGCTGTGTCCTGTGTCTTGGTTTGCATACACCAAAGGGTGCTGCCCTTATTTCCAGTCCCTGGCCCATTCATTTTGCTAAAATCCCTTGATTAAATGCAGTTGCTGGAATTCCTTAAGTAGTTTCACATCATCATTGAAATGGGTTTCCACTAATAAGAATATAAGTTCAGTGGAGGTTAATGAACCATTAATTCACTCTTTTAACTAGCTCATTTATGTAACATATCGCCTTGTGTTTATTTTTACACAAACGAGCCAAACAACGTTTAACAGGTGAAACAATCAAACATATAAATAAACATGGTTGATGCAATCAAGCCTTAATCTTTCAGCCATCGACTCCAGAGGGTTTCTGTTGATTTCAGTGGCAGTATTCCAGCAGAAATGGTTGGAGGGTCCGGGATATATTTCTCCCCCGCCCCCCTCCTCAGTAATGACTGGAACTTATCTTAATTACTGCAGCATCTATAGCTGGAGGAAGTGAAAGAAATCTCTGTTGGTAAGAGAAGGGGACAGAGAAGGAATGGAATATTTGTTGCTGGGGATGCTGGAAGAAATAGAATGGCTTATAGAAGGTTGCTAGGCAAGGTCTAGGGAGGGCAAGCATTATAAATATCCCCTTATAGTTTGATTTAATTCGTGTTACGACTCTGAAACAGCTCATTCACTTTGCAAGCGCACGGCTTGAGGCTACAGTGCTCCATCATTCTGCAGCTACACTGAACCGCCATGCAAAGAAGCACGGATTGGAATCACGCCAATGGGCTTTCCCTGGGCCAGGAGTCGGCACACGGCGTCACTGAGAAGTTGTCTGGATGCCTTCACCCTGCGGAAGCCCACCACTTTTGAGCTTTCCAAACAGCGGCAGGAAGGGTGACACTTCTAACTTTGCCCCGATATAACTGTGGGCCGTTACAGGGATTTTGAAACATGGCCATCTTCATTTCTCACAAAACCCTGGAGTGACATGATCTTGGGGATACTGAGCAAGATTTAAATATGGTCGATCACTACTTAATGGCAAGCGAGAATACGCTTATGACCACCACCAAGTAAGCCTTCTAAATGGCCTGTTAGCAGATAAATCAGTGGTCTACTAAGACCACTAGACTGATGGCTAATTCAAATATGGAGTAGATCTTGGCTCCGGCATTGTTTCCTCTTACATTTATGGTTTCTCTGAATATAATTTGGATATAACAATTAAGTCATAATTTAGAGCTACTGAAATAAACAACATTCACACTTGTTTACATTGGCCATCCTGTAGAAGAAGAAGGAGAAGGAGAAGAAAAGTATAAATGGGATAACAAAGCCAAATTTCTTGGGTGAAAATGACTTGAAGGTAGCTCAGTTTCTATCAACAAGATCACAGCAGTAGGTGTTGCATAATTACTCTGGTTAAAGGTAATATAAGCCTTTGGTCTGACCAAAGCAAATCATAGTTAATGATTAATACGGTAAGATAAGAGGAATACCTCTTCCAGAACCTTTAGCATGACATTTTGCAGGGAGCATTGCTTTATGCTGATAAATCCCAACCCCATGAAACGTACAAACAAGTAATGAGAATAAAGAAATGTGGAGATGTTTATAAGGAAACTGGCCAATGTCTCCTGTCATTAGTAGGAAATATGAAGATGCTTGGAGAACAGATCAGTGTTGAGGCAACTCGTTTACTGTAAATACTCAAATGTTCAGCCACATGCTTAGCCAGTACTAATGAGAAAGAGCATGAGTTTGAATATATACCTGACCTCTAATAAAGAATAGGTTAAAAGCTACTGGAAACCCAAAATAGGCAAATATTATTAGTAATTTTTCTTCTTCTTCCCATCCCTTAACCTCTCAGAGAGTGCACAAGAGCTTTGGGGCGGTATATAAGTGGAATTGTTATTGCTATTACACTTGTACAGGAGAGCAATTCAACATCCTACAATGCCATTCTACAAATGGGGCAGCCCATACAAAAGGGTATATCGTTTAAACTGGATTTCAGACCAGCAGCCAATCTGGCACAGTTTAGCGGAAAACCTGTTCTTGCCGTGAACTAAATTTGGAAAAGTTTGGGCAAAGGGTTTTCAGGTTATGTTTTTTTTTTAATGTAAAACTATCTTAAAAACCCCACCCACCCCTCAGTAATAGGCAGAGGCTGCAGTGGCTTAGTGGTTAAGATGCTGGCAATTTGAGACCCAGGTCCTGCATGACAGAGTGAGAGCCTGTTGTCTGCCTCAGCTTCTGTCAACCTAGCAGTTCAAAAGCAAGAAATTGCAAGTAGATAAATAGGTACCACTTCAGTGGGAAAGGTAAGAGCATTCCGTGCACTCCAGTGTCTCGTCACACTTGTCACAGGACCATGGAAACATTTGAATTGCATTCTTTATTTTCAATAAGAGGATTTTAAAATAAAACAAGATACAGACTTTGATCATAGTTGTTGTTTATCTTATAAGCCTCAAACGGTTTTTTGATTACTTTTGTCTTTACCGTTTGGCCACTGTAGTTTTTTTTATAAACAGAGATGAGCAATTACCCCAAGAGTCGGATGTGAACAGACGTCGAGCAAGGACGATCGCAGTAATAAGTGACCCTCAATATCCCTAGATTTAAAATAGCTTATATCAATTGAAAAGACCAAACAAGCTTAACTTCAAAGAGAATGGTTGGCTACATCCACTTTTTTATTTGGAAATAATCCAGGTTGTAGTAGGTAGAGGGTGAAATATTGATCCTCAAAAAAGGCCTTTCAAAAGCAGAAACACTGAGTTCTTATCACTCTGAGCATGCCTGGAATTGACTTCACAGCAAAATACTTTGTTGAAGCTTCATGGCTGAGGAAAGAAGATGTTAGCAGAGCTCAAGAGGAATGAAAGGTCACAGAAACAGAATCAACAGGTTTTCTTTAAAGCAGGTGCTCCCAACCTATGGCCTGTGACCCGGATCTGGCCCCAGACACCACTTCATCTGGCCCACACTACCTGTGCCGCTCCCAGACGTTGAAGCAAAACATGCCCACGCATGCGTAAAATGCTGCCGTAAATTACCTGTGCAGCATTCTGTGCATGTGTGGGTGCGTTTTACTTCTTCTTCCGAGTGGGAGGAACCACGTGACCGGCGCCAACCACCCGACTGGCCCACGGCCTGAAAAGGTTTGGAAACCTCTGCTTTAAAGGGTCAAAAACAGGTTTGCTTTAAAGAAATAATGTACTGAATGTCCTCCAGAAAGTATGGCACTTTGCCACATGTCTCCCGGGAATTAACATGCAATTTGTAAAGAATATGCAGACATATTTCTGCATTACAAAAGCACTGACCAATTGTGTTTGCTCCAGCTCTCAGTGGTTTTACTAAACATGCTGTTAGGATTTCTGAGGCCAGCCTCCTGCCAAAAGTTTTTAAAGGGGGAAATCAGCTCCAGGTGGGGGGGAAACTGAACTTTTCACCCTATCAGTCAGGGCCAAATTAGCTGACTCTTAGCTAACTTTCAAAGTCCTTACTAGAGTTAGCAGAACTTTTGGTGTCATGTCTTACTCTCAGTCATACTCCTGATCAGGCATTCACAACCTATGGCCCATGGGCCAGACCCGGCCCCCAAAGCCATTTCATCTAGCCCCCGACACCCTCACCTCTCCTGGAAGTGGAAGTAAAATGTGTGCTCCGCATGCGCAGATAGCTGCTAAATGCGTTTCTGTGCATGTGTGGCATGCGTTTTACTTCTGCTTCCAGGTGGGAGGAACCACGTGGCCAGCCTAATCAGCTGCCTAGAAGGTGTGGTCAGGCCCATGGCCTGAAAATGTTGAGAATCGCTGCTCTTGATAATTCCACCCATTCTCATCACTATAGAACTTGAATACCAAAGCCAAAGTTAGCACAAGGAACAACATCACCAGGGAAAAACCCAAACTATAAATGGTGAATTCCATGCTGCGTACATCAGCTTTGGACCTGAGCATCTCTGCAGCAGGGCATGCTGCTCCAGTATGGAGCACATCCAGAAATGCAAAACAAGTTGACATCACTGTTAATGAAGCCATGTGTATAGTGACAGGATGCCTCAAACCTACACCAGTTGAGAAGATATCCCCTGTTGTTGGTATCGCTCCATCTAAGATAAGAAGAGAAGTAGCAGAAGATGCTGAGAGAACTAAACAAAAGAATGAACCTCAACGTCCTCTGGACAGATATGAGGCTCAAGTCCACCAGTTCAGATCTAGGAAGAGCTCTATGGTAAGAACAAACATTCATGAGGGTCTGCAAGAGCAAAACCAACTTAGAAGATGGAGGAAGGAATTCACTGGACAAGGAACAACATGAAAGGAGGATACAGTTGATGAACTCAACCTCCCCATGTCACTTGGAGGACCCTGAATTGGCTGAGGGTTGGAGTGCCTAAATGTAAGACCAACATGCTTAAGTGGGGGGCTGCTGGCAGACAACAACACATTGTGTGAATGTGGAGAGATCCAGAATCTGGCTCATTTACTGGTCTGCTGATTACTTCCAGAAACAAGCACCATTGAGGACTTGAGTTTGGCCAATGACAAAGCCAAGAAAGTGGCTTCATTTTGGCATTCTGGGGTTTGATCAGGACATGAAAGAAGAACTATAGAACTCTTTGGTAATTAAGGGAAAAACCCTCCCTTGGGTGCTATGTACCATCAAGTCGCTTCTGATCTGTGGTGACTGTATGACCTCTGAAATGTCCTGTCATTAATACCTCTGCAAAGAAGATCTTGTGAAACAACAGCATCTTATGTTAAATTGCTCTTTCCTCCTACTACCACTACCACCACTTTACTAGCAATTGTCTCTTCCAGTAAATTCTGCTTAGGTCTTATAAACTAACAGCTGTGACTTACTTTTCTGAGAAAATCTGTGTCATGCTAAGCTCTTCTGTTCTTCCTACTGCCCTTTCCACTTTCCCTGGCAATAATGTATTTTTAGTGAGTTCTGTGTTCTTATAGGTCGTCATCGTTGGCTGCAACTCATATCCAAGAATGCATTTTTTCCCCCTGAAGCAGGAAAAATGTCATTGGCGTGAATTAGTTTAAGGTGGATCCCAGCTTGCCATGAAGTGACCCACACACTATGATCACGGAGCCATCTCCTGCGGCACGCATGAAATGAGACATGCAGGATTTAACACCAGGACTGCAATGGACTGCCGCTGCCTTGAGGATTTTATCAGATCCACCTTCACAGCCATTTTCTGCCTCTGCCACAGTGGCATTTTCTCCACTGAGGGTGCCATCACCCCACCTAAAGCGGCTCATCTTCCCGTAGCCATTGGCCCCTTTAGAGAGTCAGGTTACTTACTGCTACCCAGCACTTATTCTTATAGGTGCATGTTAGGAAAGCCTCAGTTTACTCATTTTTGCCCTAGTGAGAGTTCAGGCTTGATTTAACTGAACACCCCATTTTTGCCATTCTTGCTGTCTATGGTACCCGTAAGACTCTTCTACCACCACATTTCACATGAGGTGATTTCTCCTCATCTTTATTTTACACTAGCAATTGCCACCCGGCTTTGCCGGTCGGGTCACTTGGGCCCTGCGGAGAGAGGAGGCAGGGAAGTGGGGGAGAGGCAGATGCGATCCTTCCCCCTTCTATGTCTTTGCCCAGGGGAGGGGGGGGCGGAAGGCAAGGAAGGGGGGAGGCGGACCTGATCCATCTCCCCTTCCCTGTCTTCACCAGGGGGGGGAGGCAGGGAAGGGGCGAGGCGGACACAATCTGTTCCCCCTTCCCTGTCTTTGCCAGGGGGGAGGGAAGGGGGGAGGTGGAAGCTGGGATGTGTGGGTGGGTGGCGGCGGCAGCTCTACCATTTAGTGTTTCTCTCTTGCACACCCACCCATCACACCCACCCAGTCTCTCTCAAACTCACATCTACACACCCTCCCACCCAGTGTCTTACTCTCACACTCTCTTGCACACACACACAGCCACTCACTATCCCACCCATTCACTCTCTTTATCTCTCACACGTGTTATCTACACACCCTCAGACCCAATGTCTGCTACTCTCTCTCTCTCTCTCTCTCTCTCTCTCTCACACACACACACACACACACACACACACACACACACACACACACACGTGTCTCTCTCTCTCTCATGCACACACACATCCACCCACACTCCCAACCAGTCTCTCTCCCTCTCACACACACAGCCACCCTTGCCTTTCTCTGCCCCTCCCCACACACACATCCACCCACACTCCTTCCCAGTCTCTCTCTCTCTCTCACACACAGCCACCCTCGGCTTTCTCGGGCCCCACACACTTACTTGTCCAGGTAGGGTCTTCCTCCGCCCCCGCCTATGCGACCCGGGCACCTGCTGTGGTGTTTTGGGCTGAGGGCGGGAGGGCCAGCAGGGCAGAGGCAGCGCCTCACCTGGACGCGTCTTCAGGCGGCGTGGCTGAGGGTGGGGGGGGGCAGCAGGGCAGAGGCAGTGGTGCGGAAGGGGCAGCAGGCAGACCGTGCCCTCAGCCTGGGCTCTGTCTTCCTCGGTAAGGCAGGGTCCTGAGCTGTTGTTTTGGGTGTGCATTGGCCGCTTGTATCTTTTTTCATGTGCGCCGGCTGTCCCACCTCCTCCGCGCTTGGGCTGTCCTGTCTGAATGGTTGAGGCATGCCGCAGCACGGATGATGCTGGGACTCTTAGGTTTTTTTTTTGTTGTTGGCATTCATGGGGTGTTGGCCCCACTCTCCACTCCCGGACCCTTGCGGCAACAATGTCCGGGACAAAAGGTAAGTGTGGCCAAATCCCTTCCTTATAGGTTAAGATAGTATGGCTGGTTTTTGACATTGGTCTCTAGTGACAATCTTTCTTAAACCCAGTTCCCCCATTTTCATTTCAAAAGAGGAGGGGACATCTTTTGGGAAAGATGCTTGTAGAGCTTTTGGTCTGATATAACTTTTCTTCCTCAGGTTGCCTAACCCAAGGGAAAGGGTTTCAAAACTAGAAGATTTTGGCAGACAACACCACGCTGTGCGAATGTGGAGAGATACAGAATCCGGTTCATTTACTGGTCTGCCGATGACTGCCAGAAACATGCACCGATGAGGACTTAAGTTTGGCCAAAGACAAAGCCAAGAAAGTGGCTTCATTTTTTGGCAGTCCAAAGTTTGATCTCGACATGGAAGAAGAAGAATTCGAAAAGAGCTTTCTAATATCCATTCTGTGGAGTAGGCATGGCAGTGTTAGTTTTCCTGAGAGGTGAAAGGGTGCGCCTGTTTCGCTGTTGTATGAATTGTACTTGCTTCTTCAATTCATTAAGACTAAAACAGCCCTTAAAAATATTTTGGTGCAGAGAATGAAAGGACACCTTAAAAACCCCCTCCACCCTCTTATCCCTTGGAGAGAGAGGGGAAGGGGGGAGGGAGAAAGAAAGAAAGAAGATAAGAAAGAAGGAAGGGAAGAAGGAAGAAAGAAGAATAATTTCATGTCAGAAAAACTCCACTCAGCGAACACCCAAATGAAGGTCCTTTCATGTCCCCAAGAGCTGGGACAGAGATGGGTGCTCAGTCCGTTATGCAGTACCCGGGTCACGAACTGCTGACTTGCCAGCCTTCCAGCTAACAAGGCAAGCTTCTTAACCATTGAGCCACCACAGCCCCTGAAAGAAAGAAAGAAAAGAAAAAAAGAAAAGAAAAGAAAGACAACCCAGGAGATTTCCAGTAACAAAGACTATTGATTACAAGACTTAATAGGAAACAGAGATATTTATAGCCTTATCTCAGTGTCTTCCCCCACCCCCTCATCACCATTTCCAATCTGATTCCCATGAGCATACTGAAACCAAGCTTTAGCCCACTTCCTTTTGTGGTATACTCCTTAACCACGTCAGTTTTGACTCTTTCAACTCTTGCTCGTCCTTGCCCTTCTTCTCTTGGGTATTTGTAAATACTTTCTCCCCCTTTGCCTCTGCCTTCTGTCCTTCTTCTTTTTTCTTTATCAGTCATGAGTGTACAACTTCTAGCCACCTTGCGGCCAGTAAATGTGAAGGGGGAAATGATTGAAAAGGAAACCAAAGGTATCAGAAAACAGCTCTGTGAAATCATCTCGTTTAAAAGAAAGTGTTCAGTAAACAATGAAAACCAAGGAAAAAGCAAACCCCTATTTCCCTAAGAAGGATTTCTGCCAACTTTATTTGCCTGATTTCTTTCTTTTTCTTTCTTTCTTCATTCATTCATTCATTTATCTGAAGGAGGGCACACACCAAGTTTCTCATCACTGCCTACCTATTTTATAATCACAACCATCCTGTGGCCTAGCTTGGTCTCAGAAACGGAAGGAGTTCTCATGATCAGCAACCCTTATTTTGCTCAAGGTAAAGGTCTCCCTTGCTCAAAAGCTAGTTGTATCCGACTCTAGGGCATACCTGTCAAGTATCCCGGATTGGCCGGGATTTCCCATATTTCGGCGCCGATTTTCATCCTTTCCCGCCCGGAGCTGCCGCTATCCGGAATCTTGGCAGCAGGGGGGAAGGAGTTACTGCGCATCCCTTCTGCGCAGATCGTTTCTACGCATGCATAGAACTTTTCTATGCATGCATAGAACCCTTCTACGCATGCGTAGAAGGGTTCTGTGCAGAAGGGGATGCATAGAACCCTTCTACGCATGCGTAGAACTGACCAGCGCAGAATGGTTTTGCGCAGGTCCATTGTACACATGCGTAAAAGCCTTCTACGCATTCATAGAACAGACCTGCACAGAACAGTTCTGCGCATGTCTGTTCTACGCATGCGTAAACGGCTTTTACACATGCGTAAAACGGACCTGTGCAGAACCGTTCTGCGCAGGTCCCGTATTGTCCGGAGCCGCGCTTCACAGGTATGCTCTAGGGTTCAGTGCTCATCTCTGTTTATAGCCAAAGAGCCAGCTAGGTTGGCAGGACCTGGGACAGAGACGGGAACTCACTCCAGCGTGCAGCACTCAGGTCTCGAACTGCTGAGCTGCCGACTTTCCAGTCACCAAGTTCAGCGTGTTAACCACTAAGCCACCGCAGTCCCGTGCAGAGGAAAAGGCTCGGGACAATTTGCAGGAAAAATTAGAAATACAGTGGTACCTCATACAACGATTTTAATCCATTCCATGGGGCTCATTGTTGTACAAAACAATTGCTATATGATGCATGCATCATATAGTGATTTTCCCTATGGGATGCGTCGTACAACAAATTGTTTTTGCTAAGTGGTTTTTCCCATTGAAAAATTGTTGTACAATTTTTTTCCATAGGGAAAACTGTTATGCGGGAAGCCATCTCCCCCAAAAACCTAATTGTTATGCGGTTTCATTGTTATACGGGGTGATTGTTGTATGAGGTTCCACTGTAAAAGTTTTCTGCTGGGGGGTGGGGGAAGAATAGATGCAATTTTTAAAAAATCCCACATTGCTTTCAGCTCTGCATTTCTACTCTACACCCTCAGATTTTTAATAGCAGCGCCTTCTGCGAAGAACATTGCTTCTGATAGACTGCCATAAATGGGCCAGAAGATTAATGGGCTGCTTTAAGGAAAAATAATTCTTTCAAATCTCCTGGCAGATAACGGTGTGGAGTAAACTGGGTTTTGAGGAGGATCAGAAGAGTGCTTGCAAATTCAACACGAGTGTCATTTCATTCATCCTATGAAATGACGACCCTCCACTCAGCCTATGTTTTACACACACACTCTCATTCACAAAGAGATAAAACATTATGCGGCACTCTTAGCTGCAGGGATAAGGCAAAATATTTTATCGTTCAAGAATTGAGGATCTGAAAGAGGAATAAATGAAAGACAGAGACAAGGAAGAGATCCCCAAGCAGACAATTCTAGTTAGGTTCAGCAGCTTAACAAGACCACCAGAATCTCCTTTCTTAAAGACTTGGATGGGACTGCAGTGGCTCAAGTGGCTAAGACGCTGCCTGGGAGGCGGAAGGTCAGCAGTTCGATTCCCAAGTACTGTGGGATGGAATGAGCTCCCGTCTTTGTCCCAGCTCCTGCCAACCTCGCAGTTTGAAAGCAAGAAATTGCAATTAGATAAATAGGGACCACTTCGGTGGGAAGGTAACAGCGTTCTGTGCACTCCAGTGTCTAGTCATGCCTCCCACATGACCACGGAAACGTCTGCAGAAGCAGACAGCGCTGGCTCTTTGGCTTTGAAACAGAGATGAGCACTGAACCCTAGAGTCGGATACGACGGGCTTTCGAGCAAGGGAACCCTTTACCTTTAAAGACTTGGATAATGGACAGGCTACAATGTTCCTTTAAATTTAGGCTGTACTTTTGGTGAGTTAATTCTGCAGTTTCTTTCACCTGATCTAGTGCGAGAAAGATTAGCTGACACAAGGTGGCCATTGCCCAAGGTATGCCCGATTGTGGTTCAAAAATACCACAATCTTTGAGGAGAATCTTTCTGTGTGAGGAAAAGGTAAAAGCAAAGGCCCCCCTTGCTCGAAAGCCAGCCGTATCCAACTCTAGAGTTCAGTGCTCATCTCCTTTTATAGCCAAAGAGCCAGCGCTGTCTGCGTCGGCAGATGTTTCTGTGGACATGTGGCAGGCATGATTAACTGGAGTGCATGGAACACTGTAACATTACCCAACGAAGTGATACCTATTTATCCACTCGCCATGTCTTACTTTCAAGCTGTTAGGTTGGCAGGAGCTGATCTGCCAACCTTCCAGTCATCATCTTCAGCATCTTAACTACTAAGCCTCCACAGTCCCTTCTTTCTTTGTGCCCCCATTCATAAGTAGGATTGTGGTACTACAAGAAGGTTAGCAACTGCAATGTCCCACAACTTTTTTCCTTCACTCCATCCTTACCAAGCCTGGTCCTACACTTTCTTCCACACACGTACACATACACGTTGGGGAAATTCTGCGCCAATATTGGGCGTGCATAAAAATAATGTACAGTTCCAAATTATATGCAGCAAAGAGTGAGCCATCAAACACATTTCATAGAGAGAGGATGAGAAAGAGCACTTGGAAAAATATTTCTCCTGATCGTTTTTCTCCATAAGTTCCTCTGGCAACAGATTCTAAACATAGGTGCCAAATTATGGTAGCTCTAAGCATTCTATTACTCTTTGGCACACTAAAGAGCCAGTGATTTAAGACAGTTTGAGATGTCCATTAGCTGTAGCAATGAATTCAGATACTAAGAAGGCAGGCCATAAATCCCCTTTCACACAAAGATTAACCACGGCTAATACCTCTGTTTGTCTAATATTAGCAGCTCCCTCTTTAACTAAAAACCACAGAGATCTCCACTTGCTAATACTATATGTTTTAAAAAATATTCTCGGGAGGTGGAGGAAGCTACAATGAAATTATAATGTTTTGAAATGAGATTTTTTTTAAAAAAAAAGTACAAGAAGAAAAGTTCAAAAGGTTTCTGTCTGAGATTCCTCTTACAGGGAGCAGGCGGACCATTGAAAGCAGGGGTTCTCAACCCTTTCAAGTCAAGGGCCGGATCACGCTCCCTCAAACAGTTGAGGTGGCTGGACTAGTTGTCCCCTGCCATTTATGGCTGCCGTAAATGAGTCTGCGGCTGTCGTAAACACATTTACGACAGTCGCAAACTCATTTATGGCTGTCATAAATGCATTTACGAATGCCGCGGACTCATTTATGGCTGTCATAAACGCATTTACAAAGGCCGCAGACTCATATATGGCTGTTGTAAATGCGTTTACAAAAGCCGCGTGAGTCCATGAGTCACTTTCTGATCCTGAGCCCTTTTGGTATGCAAAGTCCTCATCAGTTCCAGGCCAGCATTGATGAAGCTGCTGCCCTCCATCAAGATGGATTCAAGTGGGATTTAATCCATTTGAGGACCATCACCCTTCCCTGTGGACTCCGGCACCCAAAGAACATTAGTCCTCAGAATTGTAAGGTTAGTTAACTGTCGCCTGACACTCACTGTTGAGTCAGTGGCAGTAGGGTCTACTCTATTACCATAGCAGGATAACCTGGCCAGACGGCTACTACATCATATCTCAACCTTCCCTTCTCTAGTCTAAACACACACAAAACTCTCATTTGTTCTTCACAGAGCTTTCCAACTGCTTTCCCATCCTGGCCACTCTTTCTGTAGACATGTTCCAGCATCTTTAAAGCCCTATATGGTAGTGGGCCAGGTTACCTAAGAGACCGCATTGCCCTAAGGACGTCTGTCCGTCCAACCAGAACGGACCGGAAGGGCTCCCTAATTGTGCCATCGGCCAGGTGGGCTCACCTCTCTGGCACAAGGAAGAGGGCCTTTTCCGTGTCCGCACCAGCTCTTTGGAACCTCCTGCCAGTGGAATTGCGTCTCCAGACGGAGTTGCTGCCCTTTAGGAAAGAACTAAAAACCTGGCTGGTGGGCCAAGTTTGGGGTGCAGGTGGAGGGGTGGTTTCCGTTGGGTGGCTGGTTTAGAGGATTATGCCTTCCCCCTCGGTTCGTTCGGTACCTGCACCCCTTTTTAGGGGGTGGATTTTAATTCTGTTTTTATCGGTTTTTATCTGTTTTATGTTGTGATTGTGAACTGCCCTGAGTCGGCCTTGGTCGAGTGGGCGGTATAGAAGTCCAACAATAAAATAAAATAAATCTCAATGACTATCTTAAACTGTGGTGACAATAACTGTACTCAGTATTCCAAGTGCATTCTGATCAAAGCAAGGCAAACTGATAGCATTCTTTCATTGATTTTGGACATTATACTACAGTGGCGTTGTGCTAATTATTTTTGGCCACTGCACCATATAGATGACTCACATTTGTACTGTGATCTGTCAAGACCCCTAGATCCTTTTAACATATGCTGCTGCATATGTTATATACCACCATCTTATATACCACCAGCCTAAATGTAGAACTTCACATGGTTTTCTCCTAATCGAACTCATTTTCTTTTGTCCTTTTCCCCAAAATGTTAAGGTCATCTTGAATTCCAACTCTGTCTTCTGAAATTTTAGCTCCCACTCTCCCAGTTTCATATCATTTGCATTTAGTAGATAAAAAGTCCAAGGCTTCATCCTTTTTTAAAAAAATAATAATAGGGCATTCAGCAGAGTCCAACGACTTGTTAAAAAGATCATGAGTGCATATGTGGTGAGGAAATCTGAGTAGCAACAGGTTGATTCCCATTTGCTGCCTGTCTCCAAAAGTGGCACCTAATTGATTGAGGTTGTACTGTGAATATCATGTGAGATAAACAATTTGTTGCGATAACACTGAAACCAAATTTGCAAACACAACATTTCTCTGGATAGGAAATTGTGGTTAGCCATTATCACATTACTCTGGTATGGGTTGGCGGACCTCCAGTTTTCCATTAAGACAAGGTTCCTTAATTTGCTTAATTAAGCAAATCTCACCAGAAACAACAAATGGTGTCATGAAGACATAAACATAAAAAGGCCAGACTCTGCAACCAAGCCTAGATGCTAGCTTTGACCTGACATATACTCATCCAAGACTGTGGCTCAAAACAGATGAGATGTTTAGAAGCGGATAACTCATTTGTCATCCAATGACTGGATTTCTTCAGAATGGCATGCTAGAGTAATCAGACTTGTAAATTAATCCCCTGTTTACCACTCAAGGACCAATCAGGACACAAAGTAAGCTAATCTGCAAGATGCAATTGCAGTTAAAGCTTGTGTCATGGTAAACAGATGTCTTTTACTACTGAAGGGAACTCCTCTTCTAAATGTGAGCTGGGTGTCTCATCCAATTCGATCCTATTATTTGAGTATTGTTTGAACTGGCTGCAGTCTCTCCATAGTAGACTATCTGAATAAATGGTATTTAAAGAAGGATTGACTGAATATGCACCAAGAGTAGTCAAGTGGAAACTAGCAATGAATTTGGGCCTTCATCTAGGACCTTTTGTATAGAAAACATACTGTGCCACTTTCCCAAGTTTATTTGAAGGGCAAACCCCTAAAGGACAGCTCTAGTGTACATAGATAGACAGACAATTGATGTTTTCCACTAGCAGGGTGTTCACTCTACATGGATCAACATCTTCTTCTTGTGCTGAATCTGATTCCGAATAATGGTGATCATCATGGCAATCAGCCATGAAGATTGTCCTGAGAATATAATGCAGTGGTTTTCCACATCACAGCATGACACCCATACCACCAATCCAGTTCCGTGAGTCACTTTCTGGTTCTGAGTCCTTTTAACA